>CM033474.1:119538787-120265626 GCA_019447015.1 Hymenochirus boettgeri
AGACCATACCTTTTAATATTTCTAAGCACATTGACCCTCTTTAGAATTGGTATCATTAATTCCAAACTCCACCACAACGGTTAAGCCTGGAACCAATAGTAGCCCCTCTCCTATAGGAGAACATAGGGATCGAATTGAATTCCCCCACATTGGGATATGAGTTTCTCAAAACTTTCCAATGCCTAATAATCACATTTTTGATACACCACTTGTGGGTATAGTCTAGGACAAAAGGAATTCTTTGTATAGAATTTGTTCTATCCTTTTTATCCGCACCTTTCTGGTGTATCTTCCTTTTTCTTTGAGTTTATCAGTAACATCAGATAGAACATTGTTGGTATCCTCTATTAGCAAATTTCTGACACAATTTAATTTAATTGCACTCTCTTTTGTAGAGGGTCACTCACCAGCCTAATTAAAAATATGTGTCAGAAATTGCTAATAGAGGATATTCCAAAATGGGGGAGAGAGGAGTTAGTCGCCTTGATGACTGAACGGCAATGCACACAATTGTAACAAAGAACCATACCCTTCTTAATATTTCTAAGCCACATTTGACCCTCTTTATTTGCGCTGCCAGTCTGACCCCTTCTGCTCTTCCTTTCCTGGAAAAGTAGCAGAAGAGACTGTTCCTGGAAGTAGCAGAATAGGCCATATCTCCACCCCCAATTTTGAATGCTACTGCACAACACTGCAGGATGCACCTGGTTCTTCACAGGGCAGGATATCACCTGGTCCTTCATGGAGCAGAGTGATTATTCCATGGTAGAGTGTGTTACAGGCACAAAAACACTGCAGCCAATGTGCCTGTTCCTTCCTCCCCAGTGGCACTAGAGTGGATGGCGATTTATCGCTCCCCGGTAACTGTTACAGGAAGTGGAGCAATGGTGGAAAATAAATCCTAAAAAATATGGGTATCCTTTAAGTGTATAGTTAAAAAACTATTGTGGATTGTTAGTCTTTGTAGGTTTTTCAGTATGATGATCCTGCAACAGGTCAAAGTTTCACTTCTGGTCTGCATTGTATATCGGTAACACAGCTGCATCTTAAGCCCCACCTCCAAAATTGATATTTTAGAAAATAAGTTGCTCTCCCTTAGCCTGGATGGTCCTCTGGTTCCAAAGACAATCTGTGCCAAGAGAAAGGTAGGCTTGTGACCAGGCCCAGGAAGGCTGTGCCTCTTCTTCAGGGGGGATGGCCCTTCCAATATGAAAGCTGCTCGTACTTGGAAGTCGAGTTGTGATGTCACTTCGTTTTTTGCGGCTGACCTTTTCCGTGCCTTCTCCTGGCCGCGTCCATGCCCAATGGATAGCAGTTTTCAGCTGGGAGCCATGGGGGGGAGGGTCTGGAACACCTGCTAAGTTTTTTATCCCACATATTTTGCCCTTATGGTCAACCTGTATGTTTGCTGTTTGCTTGAGTCCTGCTGCATGCTGTTCAAGGGTGTGCTAAAGCTTAGTACTCTGCACTAAATGTAAATTTCTTTTCAACTTTCCAAAAAGTATTTGTTTGCCTAGCTAGTTATGCTTCCATTGTTTTTTGCATCATGGAGTCTGGTAGCGCTAGTAAAGGTCACTCTAAGGGATCTAAATAAGAAGGGGTGAGTATGGAAAGAGAGCAGTGTTTCGGGTTGTCTGTTTCTGACAAATTTTTTTCTGTCTCGCTACAGCTTCTTAATGTTGATAAGCCACGCAAATCTACACATGTGGAACTGAAAGTAAAGAGGAAGTGGGACATGCCATATAAACTTAGGTGGCAGGACAGGAACAATCCCATAATCAAACTCCAGTAGACTCCAATCCAAAGATAAAATTCGGACACACGGACACAGATCAAACAGGGTGTGTTGTGTGGCCTGACACGTTTGCGTTGGGTCTCTGAGGAAGCGGAAGTCTCCATCCATGAATATTCCAAAAATTAGTGGACAGATGGGGTCAGCACAGATTAGACCTGATGGCATCAGAAAAGAGTACAAGGTGTGAAAAGTTCTACACTTGCTTTCCCTCAAAAGAAGCAGGAGCAACAAGACTGGAGCAAAGGCATGCTGTACATATTTTCCCCATTCCTGATTATCTGGAAGGTGTTAAGATCAGAGAGGAGGATTAGGCATTAGAACCTCTTGACCAAGTCCCAATTGGCTAACTCAAGGGCCGCTACAGTGTTCGGAGCATGTCCAATTAGCGCGTGGAGTTGAAAGGCAGAGGTTGAGGAATGATGGAAGGTATTCAGTTCCTGCTTAATCTAGGAGGCAGTAACATCAAACAAATATTAAGTGTGGGAGCTGTTCGCACAATATGCCGAAACACATGAGAGTCTGACTGCTTTAATCAACGTCAGTTTAAGTAGTGCATTTTCTGTTTTCAGGTTACAAGATTAACCTAAATGAAAGTAAAATAAGAGGTCAAATTTCTGCAACAGATCCTATTGTAAAGAGATTTTTTGCTGCCTTCATATGAGTGAAACCAAAAATTACTAAAAGAACTCCTTTCGAGCCTTTGAGAGAAAGCATCAGTATGGTTTCTAAACAAGGTAGTCTTTTTAATCGCAATCGCTTGCCTGCAAAATAGGCGAATAGAGCCTTGTCTATGAAGGAACCATACATCCAATTCTTATATGACAAGGTCTAATTAAGACTGCTTTCAACTTCTTGCCGAAAGTTCGCTCAAATTTTGACTTGGACCGAGAGTGTGTGCTACCATCCTTCTGTCCAAATCCAAAAAACGCAATTTTTATCCGAGCATTTAAAAATTACATGAGCCAAAAAGGTTGGAGATGGACAGAGATCTTCTAATAGTTCTAGGTGGACATAGAAAGAAGCAAGCTCCAGTAAAAGAATTAAATCACTAGATTGTTTCCTGCATACAGAAAGCTTATCAGATGAGGGACTTAAAGATCCCATAGAGTATTAAGGCGCACTCAACCAGAGTGATTTCTTGTTACTGGGCGGCTCATTCGGAAGCCCTGGTGGAGGATGATTTGCAAAACGCAAAATTGGCATCAGCCAATTTACGCTCTGTTGGTGTCAGATTTAATAAATTGTTGCAGGGAACCCCCAGTTGTTTTTTGCTTGGTATAATCTTTGTTTGTTGACTAGCTTCCCTGATGACCTAAAGAAAACAAGAAATCAAATCTAACTTACAAAGATTTCTGTTTCCCAGTCACTATCATGGCAGCTGTCACCAAAACTCTCCCATATTTATTGTTTATTTTATAGCTTTGAACTTGAACACACGCTAATGGGAGTAGGAGCATATTTAAAGAATTATGGTGTGTTCTTCCTGTTTCAATTGGCCAGCAATGAGGGGATACGTTTAAAGACTACTGCCATGATGGTGACTGGGAAACAGAAATATCTGGTAAGTTAGATTTGATTCTTGTTTTCCTTTCAGTCTTGTGGGTGTGGTAGCGATAAAAATTATTAAGGGGCAGAGCTTGATGAATTGATGATGCCCTTTCCAGCAGTAGGAGTGGGCATGCTCAAGCCAGTAGTGAGAGGGGTGGAGCAATGGTGTTGGTAATATAAGGGGTGGTTTCCATTCAAGTGCTGTCGAGATGGGCAATTGAAAAGCATATTTCAAAAGCTTAGGATGATCTCTCTAGCTGAATCCAATGTTTAAGTTATGCAAAGTTTCACTTCCTGGTCTGAATTGTATATCTGTAAACACAGCTGTGTCTTAAGCCCCACCCCCAATCTTGATCTTTTATAAAAGTTAGTTACAGGCCTGGCAATCATCATCTGTGCTTTCCTCTCCTAATGTAGACTTTAGGAGAGTTTTTCCTTTTCAGTCATGTATTGATGTATGTATGTATGTATGTATGTGTATACTTTTATTTAAAAAGCACACTTGGGTATGCAGTGCTGTACATTAAAAAATACAGAGTATACAAACAAGGAGACAAGTGCAAGCCATTATACAGATAGATAAAAAATATAATTAAATACAATTTCATACATCGGTTAAGAAAGCATATATGTATATAAATTATGTGTAAATTGATATAAATGCAACAAGCCTTGACACATTAGGAATGAGATCCCTGACCCGAAGAGCTTACAATCTAGGTCTTGTAGCTTTAAAAATTATTAAAAGGCAAAACTTAATGCATCTGATGATGCTGTACTCAGAAGTCTGATACAAGTGGGCATGCTCAAGCAAGCAGCAAGGGGGATGGAGAAATGGTGCTGGTAATGTCACAGCTCACAGTGCAAGCAGAGAAAGCACTACCCCTATTAGTTTGGATAGATTGCAGCTAGAATCATGATGCTGGAATGACTTTAAAGGTAAAAGTATGCTCTTTTAATAGATGGCACTTTTATATATGGAGACTCATTTTTTAAGATTGAAAGAATATTTTAGTGCTAAATTTACATGTCTGGCATAGAAAGGATACCCAAACACTGTAAAAACCTCACCACCAACAGATTAAATAACAGGAGACCGAACACATATATTGGAGCAAGTTTTATTACATTTCAGTCTTGTATAGCATACAGGTTATTGGACTAAAGGGCATCTATAGTGGGAAAATGAACTTTTTTTTCTTTCTTTCCATGTGTTCTATAATTCCCACAACCCCCAGAGTGTCTTCATTTTTTTTTCAGATTCCCTCTCTGTCCTGAGATACACCAGTTGGAAGAATGTGATTGCATTCCTCTATTTCTACTTGGACTGTCAATCAAATCCCTGTGACGTTCCCCCCTCCCTGCTCTGTAATAAACATAGAGATAAGAGCATTAGCGGGCAGAGAGGTAGCTTTGATGGTAGATATAAGGCTGTCCTTGGCCCCCTTCTTAATAGCTTTCACTGATTGATGATGGATCACAAGAGAGAGATCGTAAACTGTACTGCCCTCCTTCTTCTACGTGTCTCCATGACAGCTTGCTTTCTATTGGCCACAGTGTGTGGATGTGTTTTTTAGGATGTTGAACTTTTACTCCTACTGCACATGATAAGCTTGTCGGTTAGCCAGAGTTGAGACATGGAGGAGGTAACAGAGGGGAGGGGGAATGGGGGAGTGCTGCACAGAGATCGACACCATGGTTAAACAGAGTCACTGACAGAGATAGGATTAAGACAGCACAGAGTACATGAATTTAACTTTGCAAGGGGCAATGCGTTTTTTCACTATAAATGCCCTTTAATTATGCCTATTAAAAGAGAAATCACTCTATAATAAATATCATTTTCCAAAATCTGTGATAGGTTCACCATTGCCTTTTGCCTCATTTATCAGCTGTAGTTTGTAAACCAATGCCAAGAAAGCCTATAAAAGTGTAACATTATAAGAGTTCCTGTGGCCACACTTTGAGAAGTTAACACCCGTCACCCATCAAGGGATCTGCCTCACCCTGCTGTGACAGCTGTAATCAAACCTGTCTAAAAGTTTTGGAGAGTACCGGGGAGGGTCAATGGATCCTCCCAGTTTCTTTCCTTTTCACATCCTGCACCACAAAAATATGGCTACAACACATTTCATATTACACCTGCTAGTGCACATTTTATCTTGGCATTGCTACCTTTAAATTCAAAAATAACTTGTAGGGAATTTCCATTCGAGCCGCAATCCCTGTATTTTATGCTAGGGGATTTCTATATTAAAGGGGAAATAAAGGTATCCTTACACATACTCATGTGCCGCCAATTTGAGTATTTACTTCTTGGAGAATGCTCTCCCTTTGGTTGATCCTTCTGGACTTACCCCCCCCCCCCTTCTTTATTTGCCTCAACTAGCATGTTGTGTCCTAGTCCTGGGTACAGCTTAAGACAGGGAGGATTTACTTTTCTTTCTCCTTTTAAGGGAAGTATTTAATAGTTACACACATTTAAAACTAAAGAAAATTCCCAAAAAATGCCTCATAAAATGGACCAGCATGTTAGTATCTTGCTTGCTGATATATCTGTGTACATTTTTTTTTTTAAATATATTTTTTTAATAAACTGAATGTGGTTAAAAGGGTTTAATTTATCTGATTGTATAGATTTTAATGTTTTTTCAGTTAATCTGAATTATCATTTTAGCTTAGGGGACTTTGCTGGCCTTAGTCTTTCAATTGCTCTAGCAAAAAGATGATGAGCTCAGTTGATCTTGTAACGCCAACCATCATGGAATTTGACCTCAAAAGAGCTATGTAAGTTATTAGTGACATTACATCAAACTACTGTTTTATTTGTCTTGCTGATGCTGCAGTTTGCTTTTATGACCTTCAGTGTGCATTTAGTAATTACTTACAGGGGTTTTTGGCACCTGAAACAAGTTTTGTCTGTGGAAAAATGGGCGTTACTTTGTGTGGGTGTGGTTTTTGCATTGGCATGGCTTTGGGGTGTGGAAAAACTTTTTGTATTTGAAAACAGTTATTTATACTGTTCCATTGTTATAACACAAAAAAACATGTTGGTGCAGATTATATCTCTCAGTAGAGTTGTGTGTGGTCGGAGAGAAATAGAACAACTGGTGGCTCTAAACCTCTCCCATGTCTCTTCTCTTGCATAGGACGGCTTCACTTTTCCCCGTTCCCTTAGACCTGAGGTTTATGAGTAAGGGTCATATGACCCGAAACACGTCAGATGTATTGTCATTTCTTCTCCATGCTGTAGCATTTTAACTACGGTAATTCCAATAAAGAGTAATTTTTTATTTATGATGATGGGCTGAGACTCTTGGATCCAGGGAACGGAGTGGGGTTGTGCTGAGCCATTGCAGTGCTGTTCTTGGAAGGTGCCTATGGGCTTCCGGTTTTGCAGCACCACCTCTGGGAATACCGGACATACCGCAAGAGCCGAGACCACGGACTGCTAAGTGGACGGAGAAAAGTGAAGCCGTCCATGCGGGTAAGAGAAGGAGACACGGGAGAGGTTTGGAGCCACCAGTTGTTTATTTCTCTCAAGGCACACATACTATTATAATACAGCCACCCCCAGACTCTGTTCTACTGAAAGTGAGATATAATTTGTATAACACAGCCCCAAGACCCTATTCTACTGACAGTGAGATATATAACACACACTTATAACACAGCCCCAAGCTCTATTTTACTGATTAAGTGAGATATAAACTATATAACAAGCACTATTATATCGCCGCCCTCAGATTCTATTCTAATACACACGGTGCAGCTGTGATACAGGTACATCATACTGGGATTATTATTTTTTGATAGTTACATCATACTGGCTATTGATATAGGCACAGCAAACTGGGATTATTAATATGAGATTTTTGATAGTTACATCATACTGGGATTAATAATACAGGTACAGCATACAGTATTACGATTATTAATATGGGATTTTTGTTAGTTAACTAATTCTGGAATTATGGAAATGGGTACATCATACTGGGCTTATTATTATGGGAGTTTTGATACTTAGCTCATTATGCAATTATGGATAGAGGTACATCATACATGGGATTATTAATATGGGATATTTGATAGTTCATCATACAGGGATTATTGATTCAGGTACTTCATCTGGGATTCTTAATATGGGGTTATATAGGAACTGGAACAATGGGTGTTTTTCAATTACATCAAATTGCAGGGAAACTTGCCCGTATGATAATTATTTTGCGATAATGCTGTTTTAAGAATTTTGCTGTATTTTAGGAAACTTTCAGCTATTTAGCCCTGCCCTCCATGAACACATTTGGGAGAAATCTTCAGAACCTAAACCTATCGATATGAAAAATGTTTATATAGTGCAAAGAAAACCAAATAAACTGATTGCCACATATACATTGATTATTCTGATACCCCATAGGTGAAATAAAAATTGGACTCTATGAAATTCTTAACAAGACAGAGATACACAAATGAATGTCACAGAATTTCATATTACTGGTAACCAACTGGCAATTTCAGCATTTCTGGTAGCAAACTGCAATTCCAGTATTACTGGTAGCAAACTGGCATCATTTTCATTATATACTGTGTAGTAAACTGGCGGGTTCAGTATTACTAGTAGCAACTGGCATTTTCATTACTACTGGTAGCAAACTGGCATTTTAATTTTATACTGGTAGCAAATTGGCCTTTTCAATACATACTGGTAGCAAATTGGCATTTTATTACATACTGGTAGCACCACTGACAATTTCTTTATGAACTGGTGGCAAAATGGCAATTCCATTATATACTGGCAGAAAATGACAATTTCATCACATACTGGTAGCAACCTGGATTTCATTAAATACAGATAGCAAATAGGGAATTTCATTATAAACTGTCAGTTTCAGTATATACTAGTAGCAACTGGCATTTTCATAACATACTGGTAGCAAACTGGCATTTATTACATACTGGTAGCAAACTAGAAATTTACGTATATACTGGTAGCAAACTGGCCTTTTCATTACATACTGCTAGCAAACTGTTAATTTCAGTATATACTGGTAGCAAACTGGCATTTTCATTACATATTGATAGCAAATCGGCATTTTGGTATATACTGGTGGCACACTGGCATTTTCATTATATACTGGTAGCAAAAATGTCAATTTCAGTACACACTGGTAGAAAACTGGCATTTTAATTATATACTGGTAGCAAATTGGCCTTCATTACATACTGGTAGCAAATTGGCATTTTATTACATACTGGTAGACACACTGACAATTCTTTATGAACTGGTGGCAACCAAAAAAAAAAAAAAAAAAAAAACGAACTGGTGGCAAAATGGCAATTCCATTATATACTGGCAGCAAATTGGAAATTTCATCACATACTGGTAGCAACCTGGGAATTTCATTAAATACAGATAGCAAATAGGGAATTTCATTATATACTGGTATCTATCTGGCAATTTCATCATATAATGGTAGCAACCTGTTAATTTCATTAAACACATGTAGCAATTTGGTAAATTAATTATACACTGGTATCAAACTGGCATTTTCATTACATACTGGTATCAAACTGGGAATTCCATTATATACTGGTTTTAAACTGGTAATTCCATTATATACTCCTGCTCATAGACTGGGGGGAACTGTTTCTAGGTAAAGATACTGAGCAGATGTGGACCACTTTTAAAGGGATATTAAACTATAACATTTCCAAATCGGTACCTTTAGGAAACAAGTGTAAAAAAATTAGGTCCACTCCTGCATGGCTTAATGCTCAGGTAAAAAGGGAAATGGAAAAAAAGAAAAGGGCTTTTAAAATTTTGAAAGCAGAAGGCACAGAACAGGCTTACAGGGACTTCAAAAGTTGTAATAAAGAGTGCAAGAAAGCAATTAAACTAGCTAAAATAGAAAATGAAATACGGATTGCCGAACAAAGCAAGTCCAACCCCAAGATGTTTTTTAAGTATATAAATGGTAAAAAAATGAGGACTGAGAATGTGGGACCATTAAATAATGGAGCTGAGGTGGTTGTAGAGGATGCCGAAAAGGCTAATCTGCTAAACCGTTTTTTTACATCGGTTTTTACTGTTGAGAATCCTTACAGTAGGGATTGTAACAATGTGCAGGGAGGAAATGAAGAGTTTTCACATTGGATAACAGAGGATATGGTACGGAATCAATTAGACAAAGTTAATATCAATAAAGCGCCAGGACCAGATGGATTGCATCCTAGGATTTTAAAAGAGCTTAGTTCAGTTCTAGCAAGACCACTGTGTCTCATATTTTCAGATTCGCTTTTGTCTGGGGATGTGCCGCTGGATTGGAAAAGAGCCAATGTAATACCAATATTCAAAAAAGGTAGTCGTTCACAGCCTGGTAACTATAGACCTGTAAGCCTAACATCAGTGGTAGGGAAGGTGATGGAAACTTTGTTAAGGGATCATATCCTTGACTTTGTCTCCAGAGATCATCTTATTAGTAGTAGTCAGCATGGATTTATGAGAAATAGATCATGCCAGACAAATTTAATTGGTTTTTATGAAGAAGTGAGTAAGAAGTTAGATTCAGGCACAGCTGTGGATGTGGTATATTTGGATTTTGCAAAATCCTATGATACTGTGCCACATAGGCGACTAATGTATAAACTGAGGACTGTTGGCCTTGAAGAAAACATTTGTTCATGGATAGAGAACTGGTTATTGGACCGCAAACAGAGAGTGGTGGTTAATGGAGCTACATCTATGTGGGCTAAAGTTCTAAGCGGAGTTCCTCAGGGTTCTGTACTGGGGCCGCTTCTGTTTAATCTGTTTATAAATGACTTAGAAGGGGGCATTGAGAGCAAGGTCTCTGTGTTTGCTGATGACACTAAATTATGCAGAGCTTTGGAAACTTCCAATGATGTGCAAGTGCTGCAAGCAGACCTAGATAGATTATCAAAATGGGCAGCAGAATGGCAGATGAGATTCAATGTTGATAAATGTAAGGTGATGCATTTGGGATTTAATAATCCCTGTGCCACCTACACCATAAATAACTCTGTGTTAAGTGCATCTGAAATGGAAAAAGATTTGGGGGTTCTGGTAGATAACAGACTTAGCTGTAGCAAACAATGCCAGGTAGCAACAGCTAGAGCTAGCAAGATATTGTCTTGTATAAAGAGGGGAATGGAATCAAGAGAGAAAAATATTATTCTCCCTCTTTACAAGGCACTGGTAAGGCCACATTTGGAATATGCGGTGCAGTTTTGGAATCCCATATACAAAAGGGACATCTTGGAAATTGAGGCAGTTCAGAGAAGGGCAACTAAATTAATAAGGGGAATGGAGGGGCTTGAATATGCAGGCAGATTAGACAAGTTAGGGCTGTTTACACTGGAGAAGCGGCGGTTGCGTGGGGACATGATAACCTTATACAAATATATTAATGGCCCATACAGTGAACTCTCTGGTGCATTGTTCACTAATAGGTCATATCAGAGGACTCGTGGACATCCTTTAAGGTTGGAAGAAAAGAAGTTTCATCTTCATGTTAGGAGAGGTTTCTTTACAGTGAGAACGGTGAAACTGTGGAACTGTCTTCCAGCAGAGGTGGTAATGGCAAGTTCATTGAATAACTTTAAAAAAGGCCTGGATAAGTTTCTAAAACTAAAAAATATTGAGAATTACTGGTATTAATGCATATAGATCTGGTTGATCCAGGGATACTTTCCGATTGCCGTTTGGAGTCAGGAAGGAATTTTTTCCCCCCCTTTTTAGCTGGGGTTTTTTGCCTTCCTCTGGATCAACTGTTAGGTAGGGTTAAAAAAAAAAAAAAGGGAATAGGTTGGACTTGATGGACGAATGTCTTTATTCAACCTTAATTACTATGTTACTATGTTACTGCTAGCAAATGTAAATTTTAGCATATACTGGTAGCTGCTTGGGAATTTCATTAAATACAGGTAGCAAACTGGGAATTTCATTATATACTGTTGTTAGTTTTGTGCATCCTGCCACATGTATAGGAACCTGGAGCAGACATTCCAGGGTACCTATGTCTGTGTCAGGTGTAAGTGGGTTGCCCGCTTGGAAGCTGAGGTCGACTAAGGGGGCAGCTTGAAGCATTGTAGGGATGGGCAAATCTGGGGGGTCATCAGGCACTGGCTGGGGCCAGTATAGAGGTAGGTGGAAGTGGGACAGGGAAGGTTGAGGGGGGAGGTAGTTTTGTTAGGGTTACTAGGGGAAGTGGGGGACGGAAGGGTAGGGTGGCTTCTTTCCAGATTGCCCATCCCAACAGATTTGCCGCCTTAGGTGATGAAGTGGAGGAGGACACCTCGGACTAGAGGGGGCTAGTCCCTTGAGCACTCAGGGGACTGCCATCTCTGATACAAGGGAGGAGGAACTAAGAATCAGGAATGCTAGGCAGGTCATAGTGGTAGGGGACTCCATTATAAGGAAGATAGATAGGGTAATCTTCGGCCAAGACCCTACATGCCGAACTGTGTATTGCCTGCCTAGTGCTAGGGTTCATCATGAGGTGGATCTTGTAGACAGATTATTGGGTGGGGCTAGGTGTGTCCCGGCGGTCTTGGTTACATTGGTGCCAATGACAAAGTTAGAGGAGGAGGTCCTTAAACATGTTTTGCGAGAGCTAGTGGGCAAGTCAAAAGCAAGGACCTCCAGGGTAGGGTTTTCAGAAATACTACCGCAGCCACGTGCCAAGCCAGGGAAACAGCGGGATCTTAGGAGCATTAATGCGTGGCTAAGAGGGTGGTGTAAGGAAGAAGGGGTTGGGTTTATAGAGAACTGGGCAGACTTTGCTGTCGGCTACAGGTTCTTTAGTAGGGATGGGTTGCACCTCACTGATGGCGGTTCAGCTGTTTTAGGGGAGAAGATGGCTGGAGGGTTGGAGGAGATTTTAAACTAGGTTGGGGGGGGGTATTGGCAGTCTCACTGGGATAGATAGCCCAGGAGGAAAGCAGGATGTAGATAGGCCAGTGGTGGGTGGAAAGGGGGTGGTGCTAGCATAGGGTATAGGGAGGCATGGGTATTATAAGTGTATGAATACATTACAGAATCATAATCTAAAATGTATGTTTGCAAATGCGAGAAGCCTGGCTGCCAAAATGGGTGAATTTGAAATGATTTGAATGAAAAGTATGATGTAATAGGTATAGCAGAAACGTGGTTGAACAGTTCTCACAACTGGGCTGTAAATTAGGAAGGATATGCCTTGTTTAGGCAGGACAGAGAAAAAAGAAAAGGGGGAGGAGTATCAAAAGAAAGTAGCAGGGCACAAGCTATCCATATTACAGCCACAGTGGGCCAGGTGCTACTCTATAAGGCAATTACATACCTTGAGTCAAGGAAGAGAAAATATAGAATGCACACTTGAAGTATTTATATTTAAATTCCTTTATTATATTGGAAAAAGCTAATAAAAGCGTAAGGTGCAAGGCATAGCAAAAGCATTATAGATAACATAAACACCGAATGAGTAAGTCTGTTTAGACGAAACGCATCTTGGCGGGTCTCTCCCTTAGGCTCCCTGTTATGTTATAGTTGACGCAGCGTGTTGTATCCATGGATTAGTGCAGCAGTGGACTGAAAGCAGCTACTTTATACTGATGGCATCTTATACTTTCTTACATTGTTTCTTGATTGATGCTGGAATGGTCCCTATGTTAATAATTTATGTAACAATGCATGTATTAATTGTAGTTGTATGTACATTCTATCTGAGGTATTCCAGATAGTTTGTTATCTATAATGCTTTTGCTATGCCTTCACCTTACGCTAACGCTGTCTAAAACAACTGGTATTTGTGTATATAATCTAGGCCCTTGTATTTTTGGCTTATGCACTCATTATCACTTTAAGACATTGCACTTTAATAAGGAGTTTTGGCTTTTGTTTTTAAAGTTTTTATTAGCTTTTTCCAATATAGTTAAGGAATTTTAATATAAATACTTTTCAAGTATGCACTCTATCTTTTCTCTTCCTTGACTCAAAAAGGGGGAGGAGTATGTGTTTATGTTGAAAAAGAATTGAAGCCAAATTTAAAAGAAGAGATAACTGGTGATATGGATGATAAAGTGGAGGCAATATGGGTGGAATTAGGCAACAGGAAAGGGGGTAATGTCATTGTTGGTGTCTGCTATAAGCCGCCAAATGCTAGCAGGGAGGAGTTGAGTCAGCTTCATATGCATTTGGCAAGGGCTGCAAGTTTGGGGAGTGTGCTCATTATAGGGGAATTTAATTACCCTGACATTGATTGGAACTGCCATCACAGAAAAAGGCGATGAGTTCCTGAATTTGCTGCAGGATAATTTTCTCTCTTCCTACTAGTAGTAGGAAGAGAGAAAGTTCCTACTAGAAAAGGAGCTCTGTTGGATCTGGTAATATCTAACACCGTGGAGTGCATTATAAATATAAAGGTAACTGGAGGCTTAGGGAATAGTCACCATGAAATAGTGTCATTTGGAGTATGTTATCGAAAGGAAACGTGTGCTGGGCTAACAAAGACATTTAATTTCGGGAAGGCAAATATTCCCAAGTTAAAAGTAGCTCTTCAGAATGTCAACTGGGATAATGTATTATCAAGTAAAGGTACTGAATAGAAGTGGACTGTGTTCAAGGGGATTTTAAGCCAGTTCACATCTAAATTTATACCCTTGGGAAATAAATGTAAAAAAAATAAATCCGCACCCATGTGGCTGAATTCTGATGTAAAGAGGCAAATGGAAAGGAAGAAAAAGGCATTTAAAACCTTTAAGTTAGAGGGAACGGAAAGAGCCTTTAAGGGATTATAAAAACTGTAACAAGGAGTGTAAGAAAGCAATCAAACTATCTAAAATTAATAATGAAGTTAGGATAGCTGAACAAAGCATCACTAAGCCTAATTTTTTGTAAGGTATATTAATAGTAAGAAGATGAGGACTGAGAATGTGGCACCATTAATTAATGGGGATAAGTTAGTTACGGAGGATGGCAATAAAGCAAATGTCTTGAATATTTTTTTTTTCCCCTCTGTATACACTATAGAAGATCCAAGTAGATCATAGAGTATAGTAGCAATAATGGTATAAAAGATTCAAGTGCACTTTTGGTTAACCGAGGATACGGTACATAAAGAACTAAATAAGGTTAATATTAATAAATCTCCTGGACTGGATAAAATACATCCTCGGATACTTAGAGAGCTAAGTTCAGTTTTATCTAGGCCATTGTTTCTTATTTTTGCAGAATTCCTCATGTCCGGAGGTGTGCCTCTGGATTGGAAAAAGGCTGATGTTGTTCCAATATTCAAAAAGGGTAGTCGTTCACAGCCGGGTAATTACAGGCCTGTAAGTTTAACTTCTGTGTTGGGGAAGATAAAAAGGGAACATGTTCTAGAGTATGTTTCAAGGGCTAACTGAAGTAGTAACCAGCATGGATTTAGGAGCAGTAGATCTTGTCAAACTAACTTGCTTGGCTTTTATGAGGAATAATAAATTTAGATTCTGGCATAGCAGTAGATGTAGTTTACTTGGATTTTGCAAAGGCTTTTGATACAGTCTCCCATATGCGACTAATGTATAAGCTAAGGTCTGTTGGTCTGGGGAGTCACATTTGTACATGGATAGAAAATTGGTTAATGAATAGGATGCAGAGAGTAGTTTTTAATGGTGCTTCATCATTATAGACTAAATTGCTAAGTGGGGTGCCACAGGGTTCGGTGCTGGGGCAGCTTCTATTTAATCTAATTTTATTAATGATTTGGAAGTGGGTATTGTCAGCAAGGTTTCTGTGTTTGCTGACAACACAAAACTTTGTCGACCATTAAAAACTTCAGAGGATGTGCAATCGTTGCAGGGGGATCTAGATAGATTGTCACATTGGGCTGCTAAGTAGCAGATGAGATTCAATGTTGATAAATGTAAGGTGATGCATTTTGGACTTAAAAATCCTTGTGCTGCTTATACTATAAATGGCTCTGTGTTAAGTGAATCCCTGTTGGAAAAGGATCTTGGAGTTTTGGTGGATAACAAACTTAAAGGAAGCAAGCAATGCCAGGTGGCAACAGCCAGAGCCTGCATGGTATTGTCTTGTATAAAGAGAGGTATGGATTCAAGGGAGGAAAATGTTATTCTCCCTCTTTACAAAGCATTTAGTAAGGTCTCATTTGGAATATGCAGCGCAATTTTGGAATCCTGTGTACAAAAAGGACATCTTTGAAATGGAAAGTGTTCAAAGAAGGGCAACTAAATTAATAATGGGATTGAGGGAGCTTGAATATGAAGAGTGACTGGAAAAGTTACAATTATGTTCGCTGGAGTAAAGGCGCTTGCGTGGGGATATGAATACTGTGTATAAATACATTAACAGGCCATACAATAAACTATCTGGGGCATTGTTCATCAATAGAACATGTCAGAGGACACAAGGACATCCCTTAAGACTTGAAGAAAAAAGGTTTAAGTTTCAAGTTCTGGAAAGAGTTTTTTACTGTGAGAACACTAAAGCTATGGGACTGTCTTCCAGTGGACGTTGTTATGGCAGGTTTCTTTGGTGAGTTTAAAAAAAAAAGATGGATCTGCAAACAAGGAATGTTGCAAGTTACTGGTATTGATATATAAAGTAGAGTTGATCCAGGAAAATTTCCGATTGCCACTTGGAGTCAGGAAGGAATTTTTTCCCCTTCATAAATTTGGTGTTTTATTTTTGCCTTCCTCTGGATCAACAGTTAGGCAGGAAATGAGGATGCTGCTAGATGGGTTGAACTGGATGGAAATATGTCTTTATTCAACCTAAAATACTATACTATACTATACTGTATCAAACTGGCAATTTTACCACATACAGGTAGCAAACTGGGAATTTCATTAAATACTGGTATTATATTTTGGTATCAAACTGGCAATGTCATCATATACAGGTAGCAAACTGGGAATTCCATTATATACTGGTAGCAAACTGGGAATTCCATTATATACTGGTAGCAAACTGGGAATTTCATTAAATACTGGTAGCAAACTGGGAATTGTATTATATTCTGATATCAAATTTCATCATAGCAACCCTGAAATTTCAATAAATACAGGTAGCAATCTGGGAATTTCATTATATACTGGTATCAAACTGGCAATTTTATCATATGCTGGTAGCAAACTGGCAATGTCATTATACACTGGTAGCAAATGGGAATTTAATCATATATTGTTAGTAGAGATGGCCGAACTTCATAAAGTTCGGTCCGTTTTTGAACTTTCGAACTTCTAAAAAAGTTTGGAAGTTCAAAAATGGACCCAGTAAAGTCAATGGGAGCTAAATAGTTCAGAAAGCTCCGAAATATAACAATATAAACTCACCGTACAGGCCTCTGGGAGATGGCCTGGGGAACACGTCTGTGCGCAAAAATATGGACGTGACACACACTTGCGCTACTTCTGATTTCCGCGGGTTGCTTTCGAAAATCCTCAAACGTTCGAGGATTTTTTAAAACATTAGGTAAAACTCGAACAGCCATTCTGAAAATCCCTGAAAGGCCAGGGATTCCCAAAATCAGGGGCTCCAGGATTGCCGAACAGATGGCAATCCCACGGCTGGACTTTCAGGGGTCCCCCCCTTGAAACCGGGACCCCCTCCTGGGTCCTCATAAGGACCATTGTGGCCCTGACAAGGGCCCTTTGGGGCTTAAGGGGTCCCACAGCTCTAAACCGGGACCACCCTCCCAGTACTTATAACTGCCTTTGTGGCACTAAGAAGTGCCCTTGTGGCTCTAACAAGGGCCCTTTGGGGATTAAGAGGACCCGCAGCTCAAACCAGGACCCCCCTTCCCCAGCACTTTTAAGTGCCTTTGCGGCTCTAAATAATACCCTTCTGGCCCTAACAAGGACCCTTTGGGGCTTAAGGGGTCCTGGAGCTTGAACCGGGTCCCCCTTCCCCGGCACTGACAAGTGCCTTTGTGGGGGGTCCTGCAACTCAAAACCAGGACCCCCCTGGTCCTAAAAAGGAACTTTTCAGGTCTCGGTGTCGTCTTGTTGGTGACACCAACTCCGTAGATGTTGCCGGACAAAGTCACTGTGGCTGCTAGTGACACCACCTGTGCTGGCAATATCAACTTTGCCGTTGTTGCCGAACTCTTAGTCTTCTTTCTTCTGCCATCAGCTGCAAAGACTTCTGAGCTCCGCAGAGGTTTGCAGCTCTTTATATAATTTTGCAGCAGGACCGAATCCAGTTGTGATTGGTTAAGATTTCAGTGCGTGCAATCATATGATCACACATTAAGCAATTATATTTGAATTTTATTTTTCAAATATGATTAGTATGTGATCATATGATTGCATATGATTCCCACATTTTGGGAATATGCTGCCCTTATGCTTTCTCTGCACTTTACCTTCTTACTGGATGGAACAGTCTGCTAGTGGTAAGTGGATGTTCCTGCCATCTTAGTCTCCAAATGCATACAATTCAAAAAGTGCCTGTTTGCCCTAGTGAGTGCAGTTACAGTAGGTAGATTGTACAGCACATATGTAGGTAATAGTCCCATTAGGCTATTACCTACCCATGTGCATTGCTATCCACTCACTATAACAGGACAGACAGTGGCAGCAGACAGTGGCACTTACTAGGGCAGACAGGCACTTCTAAAGACTGCAAATTGCACATTGTCTGGTAAATAGCTGTTTTTTTATGCTCTGCACAGAATTCCAGTGAGTGGATTGCACTGCAAATGGGGAAGGTAATATCCTAATAGGGCTATAACTATATTGCTATATAGGGGCATCTCTAGGGTCTAAGATCATCAGGGACACTTGCGGTGATGAAACTGCCAGAAATTCCCAGTTTGCTATCGGTATGTGAGGAAATTTCCATGGCTACAAGTAATAATGAAATTGCCATTTTGCTACCAGTATTTTATAAAATTGCCAATTTGTCACCAGTATATGGTGAAATTCCTAGTTTACTACCAGTATATAATGAAATGTCCATTGCTACCAGTAAATGCTGAAATTGCCAGTTTTCTACCAGTATGTAAAGAAATTGACAGTTTGCCACCAGTATATTATGGAATTCCCAGTTTGCTACTAATAAATAATGAAATTGCCAGTTCGCTGCCAGTATATTATGAAATTGTCAGTTTGCTACCAGTATGTGATGAAATTCCCATTTGCTACCAGTATGTGATGAAATTACCAGTTTGCAACAAGTATTATGGAATACTGTGCCTTTGTTTAATTTATTTGTGTATTTCTATCTACCTTCTAACTTTACTAATGTATAATGAAAATTTCATGTGCTACGAGTATGTGATAAAATTGCCAGTTTGCTACCAGTATATGATGAAATTAAGAGTATGCTACCTGTATATGCATATGGTGAAATTGAAAGTTTGCTACCAGTGTGTGCTGAAATTTCCATGGCTACCACCATTATGTAATGAAATTACAAGTTTGCTACCAGTATATGATGAAATTGCCAGTTGCTACCAGTATATGGTAAAATTGACAGTTTGCTATCAGTATGTGATGAAATTGACAGTTTGCTACCATTATAAAATTAAATTGCCAGTTCGCTACCAGTATAATGGAATACTGTGCCTTTGTGTGATTTATTTGTGTATTTCGGTCTACTTTCTATCTATTTCTCTGGCTTTTTACATAGTGGGTGTGGCTTAGTTTGGGTGGGGAAGGGGGTGGGGCCTAAAAATGCACCGCATGTAAGTGCCCCGGATGATCTTAGACCCTAGAGATGCCCCTGAGTAGATAAAATCTGTATGTATTATACACAGGGAGGTAAGAATGCTTATTCCCACCTCCAGTAATAGTGCAACACTTACCTTACCGGCACTCCACTCGCTGGGAAGGAGCCACGAGTGGAGCACTGGTTGGATTACATTGTTTAGTTTATCTAGTAGAAAAAACAAGCAAGAATACCTATATTTTATAAATATATAGTTTAAACAGGATTTAGCTAGCATGTGCTTTTAGAATCCATATGCACAGTTTGTAATGCATATGAAAAGTTCATTACTTTTTCTAATCTAATGTAGGTGCACTATTTATTGGTTCTAATAAGAACGATTTATTGGTTATGATAAGTAATTACTGTATATATGCAAAATAGAGATGAGTTAACTTTTTATCCTCAGTCATCTCTATAGGGCTTGTGTGATACAAGAGGAGGAGCCAAGATAGCAGCCACAATGGGACAACTTTAACCATCTTCACTGTCATTGGGTTGATTTCACTCTGAGCAGTTGCATTATGTATCATACACTATGCTCTTTATATCCCAAGTTGTCCTTTAAATTTATCAGATTATTTTTGGGATTGATGATGAACTTGCATGACAGACATAAGTGCCCATTTTCCAAGTAAAAATCCAAATGCAAAAATCACTCCCTTGATAGCATTTTCCAGTACTGATTCAAAATCCAAATGTTGATTTTGATCATTTTTTTCTTACTTTCAAGAAAATCTCTGTTTGAAACCACTAGGGAAGATTACTGGCCCTGAGACCTTTCCATCATCCGAAGAAGTCCTTTGGCATCATGGGTATTTTCTTTCTGCCATAGACTTACATTATATCCTGGCTTGTACCTAGCTGGATTGTATGCCACTTGAAACTCCACACTAGAGATGGACTGGATCGCAGATCCAAACCCGCTTCCGTGATGTATTTACAATGTGCGCGGAATTAAAAACCATCTAGCCACATGTCCCAAATTCACCAATGGCAGCTAATTTGTATCTTTGCCAACCCCCTTGGTATAAAAGGCAATTGGACAGGCACTATTTTGTCAGTGTATTGGAGAGAGTTTAGGGGAGACCTGACACTGTATGCGTTTTTTGTGCTTTTCCATTTATAATAACGTTTTAATGATTGATCAATATTTTATTTTTGACTTTAATTGCCTTTTAAATAGGACACACCTTGGAAATAGAAGGGTTGGTCACTTGGTGTGTTTACCTGTGTCTGTGTGGATATCAGTTTGCTTTTATAGTGTTAGTGTAGTGTTAAAGTAACTTTTTAAGGATTTCATTTTTGACTTTAGTTACCCTTTAAATAGGGCTGTTATAGAATAATATAAGAAGATAATAATAATATTAATGTAATACCCAGTGAATGAGAAATAAAAAGAACTGGGACTGTAAAGGATTTAAAAAAATATAAATATATTTTTTGATTAGTCAGAATAAAGTTAATTGACTTTTATTACCTATTTTAATACAGTAATAAAATAATGGATACTTGCCTTCCATCTCTTGCCGAATGCCAATAACGAAATAATGCCTATGCCTCTTAAAGTCCGACCACTGTCTCTGGAGGGCAAGGACAGTGGTCTAGATGCCAAAATATTGTGCCAGCCAGCGTTGCAGCCCCTCCATTATAGTGGGCTTACAGTGCTTTACATGCCTTGTGCCCATTGCGAAGGCATCATATGCTTTGGCCAGGAGATACCTGGCCATGTAGTGCTGCATCCCAAAATTCACCATTTTAATAAAAACATGTCTTTTCTGGAGCCTATTTCGGAGATATACCTTAAATAAGGGTTAGGGTCAATTACACCGGATGCGTTATTTGGTGCATTTTTTTTAACGCACGCGTTAGGGGAAGAAAAGCAAGGACATAGGGATATCATAATACCGTTCACACTGCTAATTTAAAACAATGAGGTGTTAGTACCATGTCAGGCCCCTCAATGTACTGTTTTATTAATTTAAGCATGTGTATTTAAAAAGTCAATGCAATGCTTTTTTGTCCTTTTCGTCTACGGGTCTTGCCTCATTTACTTCAAGTGAATTTGTATTCACCATGATACAAATTGCAATTACATTTTTGAAGTGAAAAAGGGTTGAGCACCCGAAACATGCTGTGTGTACTGCACCAATAAAACTAGAAGCAGCCAGACACCTCTTGGTCTTCACTCCTACTAATATTATTATATTTTGGTGCTATGACAGGAGCACTAGAGGACTAGGGGCCACAGCCTCCCTGCCCCCAGGGACCTGCCCTTTTTTATCTGTTATAAAAAATGTTATGCTCTAATATAATTTTCTTTTCACTTTAAAAAAGAAAGGAATGTTGTATAGAATGTGTTTTATACAATGAAAGATAAAGTTGCTGTTTAAACACATTATTTGTTGCAGGATGAAGAGTCGGCTAAAACCTCATTCATACTTTATTCAGATAAAGTTAATTTTCATGAAATTAATACTGTTTCCAAGAACAATAATAAAGGATACCTAGTTACTATAACATTTTCACAACCCAAGTCTAGACCATTTCCCGTGGCTTTGCTAATAAGGTACAAAACAATTTTATTTATTGGATAAAATGGTATTTACAATGTGCACAATTTTACCACTATGTTAGGACTAGGTCCAATTATCACGCATAGCAGCGCATACAGGGTGTTTGCAATGTGCAGCTGTAGATTTTCTAGGTTTCGCATTTTATATTCAGTTATTCTCTCATCTTACCAGTAGGTGTCGCTGTTTCTTTAATGGGTCTTTAGAAATTCCCCCTATCTGGACAAAATTAAATCTTCTTGCATGCCCAGTTTTCTAGGAGGATATAGTCCATTACAAGGCCATGTGGTAGAAGAAAAATTTCCTGTCTCTAGAAAGAGGAAAGGAAAGCATCAAGGAGAAACCTGACTTCTAGGAGGGGTAAGACCCCTGGAAATGCTCTAATAGTGTCTAGCCAGTGTAGCTTAGCCTGTGTTATAGAGGTGGGTGAATAGCTGAGCAGCCTAAAGCACCAAAAGGAGGTCAGTGGGTTAGTACCCTGGTTGTACCCAAGTAGATACCTGGCAGCCAAGCACAGGGCTCTGAGAGCTAGGAAGGGTTAATACTTTCAGAGAGGAATCCCCAATCCCACTGATAGTGTTCAGCAGCCCATTTGGTTGGTGAGATCTATATGTATTGTGTGTTATACGATTATAAATATTTCTACAAATAATTCCTATTTCACTTTTGTGACATTGAGTAATTTTTTATTAGTCCTGCTACATTTCTACTCTGTCATAAATAAATATTCCATCTAAAGAATTCCTGGCACCCCTTTATTATTATCTTATACAGCACCATTTATACATTCTGTGTGCTACTCTCACATTAAATAGAGGGCCCTGCCCTGAGTGCGAGTCCTAGATGTAGCCCATGATGTACACTATCCTGGAATACCAAGAGTTATATAACCCATCCTGGTACTTATCTAACTACTATAAATATTAATAAAATCTCCTTTGCCTTACTTGATTTGTTGTGCGTCTGATTTACCGTAGTTTGTATTTTGTATTTTAACAATTAGTTTTGAGTGGGTTGTTTAGATGTCTACCCAAGGATCAATGGGGATACCCTAATTATTATACCTGTCATCTATTTTCAAAAGTTTTTTAGGACATCTTCTGTGTACATACAGTAACTTTTTATAGGATAATATATTATTGACTAAGTGCAGCCATTCTGATATCTGAGGGCTCGTTTTTGCCATCCATTTCATGCCTATAACTTTTCTTGCCAAGAACAATGTTTCTATAAGGAAACTCGCTGTAAATTTTCCCCATGTCTCTTCCTTTATTATTCCCAGTAAACCGAATTGGCCAGTAGTATAGTATAGTATTTGAGGTTGAATAAAGACATACGTCCATCCAGTCCAACCCATCTAGCAATATCTTCATTTCCTTCCTAACTGTTGATCCAGAGGAAGGCAAAAAAAAACCCCAAATTAATAAAAGGAGAAAATATTGTGGCAATTGTAAATTTCCCTGGATCAACTCTACTTTATGTATCAATACCAGTAACTTGCAAAATTCCCTGTTTGCAGAAACTCATCCAGCTTTTTTTTTTTTAACTGACCAATGAACCTGCCATAACAACGTTCACTGGAAGACCGTTCCATAGCTTTACCGTTCGCACAGTGAAACAGCCTTTCCGAACGTGAAGACTAAACGTTTTTTCTTCAAGGCCTAAGGGATTTCCATGTGTCCTCTGACATGCTCTATTGGTGAACAATGTCCCAGAAAGTTTATTATATGCCCCTTAATGTATTTATACACAGTAATCATATCCCCACGCAAGCGCCTCTTCTCCAGCATTCATAATTGTAACTTTTCTAGTCTCTCTTCATATTCAAGCTCCCCCAATCCCCTTATTAATTTAGTTGCCCTTCTCTGAACCCTTTCAATTTCAAAGATGTCCTTTTTGTACACAGCATTCCAAAATTGCACTGCATATTCCAAATGAGGCATTACCAATGCTTTGTAAAGAGGGAGAATAACATTTTCCTCCCTTGAATCCATATCTCTCTTTATACAAGACAATACCATGCTGGCTCTGGCTGGTGCCACCTGGAACTGCTTGCTTCCTTTAAGTTTGTTATCCACCAAAACTCCAAGATGGGGGTTTGATAGGCTTGGTGTACAATATATAGTTGTATCAAGCGGTTATTTGCCACTAGGGAAGCAAGGGTATGTGTTTGGGCTATGTCATCCCAGTCTTCAGCTGTTATATTCGAAATATATGTGTACTCCCTTTTTGGATACGGGTTGTTTTCTGTCCTAAGTTTTTGGATTAAATTAGTCTAGTGTAAAGTCTAGATGTAATACCTTGTTCAGTCTGTGTTTTAAGAATCACAAAACACGGGTGTGTTGAGATTGGTAGGGGTCGGGCATGTATTTCTGCCTGCAATGTGTGCCTGAGTTGTAAATATCTGTAGAGTGGTATATGGGGTGTTGTGTTGTAAGGTTTGTAGTTCTTCATATGTTAGAATCATGTTGTTGGCTATTGTAATGCCAATGGACAGAAGTTTGGCCTCTTGCCATATTTCCTGCAGCATCATCAAAAAAATAGTGAGCATGGCCTGTGGAGGTAGGCGTGCCTTGTGGAGGTTGGTGTGGTGGACTGGTGGGCTTTCTTGACACTGGCTGGTGAACTGGCCTAACAGTGGCTGCTGAACCCTCCAGCCTAGCAGACACTGTTAAAGTCCTCCAGTTCAGCAGACACTGTTAGGTCATCCCTCCAGTTCAGCAGACACAGTTAGGTCAGCCCTCCAGTTTAGCAGATGCTGTTAGTTCAGTCCTCCAATTCAGTAGACACTGTTAGTTCAGTCCTCCAGTTCAGCAGACGCTGTTAGTTCAGTCCTCCAATTCAGCATACACTGTTAGTTCAGTCCACCAGTTCAGCAGATACTGTTAGTTCAGTTCTCCAGAACACTAGCCACTGTTTGGTTAGCCCTCCAGTTCACTAGCCACTTGTTTGGAGACCACAGTTCCCCTTTAATATCAACAGGATCTTGTAGTTTTGATTCCCAAATTGAACGAAGTAGTACTTGAACAATTACTTGTGATGAAAAAGACACAATCATGACAATATTTGGTTATTGTGAATTAATGTTTTCCATGTTTTATTGGAGTTATTTGTTCTTTTTATTTCCTTCAGATCTTCACATCTAATGCAGCTTATTCTTTTGAACTGTAATCGGTTTTTTTTTCCAGCCTGATCGATAATTAATGTAGTAATACAACTTCAAGTCTAAAAGCAAAATATGGCAATGAATGTTTTGCATATCAATTGAAAAGTTCAGAAAAGCTATGTTTAATGTATGCATTTTAGATTGTTTACATGGAGTTTAGCATATTGAGGTAAAGCACCATGTTTAAACAAATACTAATTATTTTAATGTATTAACAGGTACTCTGATAAACCTACCACATCATATTTCAACATAAAGAAAATCTATAATTGGGAAGAAACTGATTCTCAGATCTTTATTCCTGCTTATTCTATTAGAGGTATGCTTCAGCAAAAAAAGGAAATGGTTATCAAAGGGGAAAAAAATCAGTGTCAACATTTAAATTGATCATTTATAATAACTGAGCATTTATAATGCACAAGTGGACACAATTAGATTGGAAGCAGGAGTGTAATTTTTTTATACTTTTATAGTAACATAGTAATTGAGGTTGAATAAAGACATGCGTCAATCAAGTCCAACCTTTTCACCCTCCTTTTAAACCCTACCTAACAGGTGATCCAGAGGAAGGCAAAAAAAAACAGCTAAAAAGGGGGAAAAATTCCTTCCTGGCATAGTTTTGTGTCATCAGCAAACACTGAGACCTTGCTCTCAATGCCCCCTTCTAAGTAATTTATAAACAGATTAAACAGAAGCGGCCCCAGTACAGAACCCTGAGGCATTTACCAACACTCTCTTTTTGCAATCCAATAACCAATTCTCTATCCATGCACAGATGTTTTCTTTAAGGCCAACAGTCCTCAGTTTATACATTAGTCACATATGTGGCACAGTATCAAAAGCTTTCGCAAAATCCAAGTATACCACATCCACTGCTGTGCCTGAATCTAAATTCTTTCTCGCTTCTTCATAAAAAACAATTAAATTAGTCTGGCATGATCTATTTCTTATAAATCCATGCTGACTACTACTAAGGTGAGCTCTGGAGACAAAGTCAAGGATATGATCCCGTAACAAAGTTTCCATCACCTTCCCTACCACTGATGTTAGGCTTACAGGTCTATAGTTACCAGGCTGTGAACAACTACCTTTTTTGAATATTGGTATTACATTGGCTTTTTTCCAATCCAGCGGCATATCCCCAGACCAAAGTGAATCTGAAAAGATGAGAAACTGTGGTCTGGATAGAACGGAACTAAGCTCTTTTAAGATCCGAGGATGCAATCCATATGGTCCTGGGGCTTTATTGATATTAACTTGGGCTAATTGTTTCCGTACCATATCCTCCGTCAGCCAATGTGAATACTCCTCATTTCTCGCCTGCATATTATTACAATCCATGCTGTAAGGACAAGGATTCTCAACAGTGAAAACCAATGTAAATAAACGGTTCAGCAGATTTGCCTTTTTGGCATCCTTTACAACCATCTCAGCCCCATTATTTAAAGGTCCCACATTCTCAGTCCTCATCTTTTTACCATTTATATACTTAAAAAAACATTTTGGGGTTGGACTTGCTTTGTTTGGCAATCCGTATTTCATTTTCTATTTTAGCTAATTTAATTGCTTTCTTGCACTCTTTATTACAGCTTTTATACTCCCTGTAAACCTGTTCTGTTCCCTCTGATTTTAAAAGTCTTTTTTTTCCATTTCCCTTTTTACCTGAGCACTAAGGAGTGGACCTAATTTTTTTACACGTGTTCCCTAAAGGTACAAATTCAGAAATGTAATAGTTTAATATCCCTTTAAAAGTGGTCCACGTCTGCTCAGTATCTTTACCTATAAACAATTCGCCCCAGTCTATGAGCAGGAGTGATTCCTTTAACAGCATAAAATTAGCTTTCCTAAAGTTAAAAGTTTTTGTTAACCCAGTGCACTTTAGTTTTTTGCAACCTATATTAAATGACACTATATCATGGTCACTTTTCCCTAAGCATCCCATTATCTTCATCTCCAAAATGAGCTCAGGGTTATTAGATCCAACAACGCATTCTGTCTAGTAGGAACTTCTACCATCTGTGAAAGAAAAAGCTCATATAGGAAATTTAAGAACTTTATACCTTTTGAGGTGCTGGCAGTTCCCTTAAATTCAATCTATGTCAGGGTAGTTAAAATCCCCCATAACCAAAACATGCCCCATACCAGCAGCCTTCGCCAACTGCATATGGAGATTCATTTCCACCTCCTCCGGGCTTTTAACATACCCCAACAATACCTACCTTCTTGCTTCCTGTACACAGCTCTACCCATATTGTTACTGCCATATGGTTTATGTCCCCGTCTATTCCATCTTTTAGATTTGGCTTCAAGTTTAACATACATACATATGCCTCCTCCTAATTAACTCTGTCATGTCTAAATAAGGAGTATCCTTCAATAATTACTGTCAAGTCGTGTGAATCATTTAGGCATGTTTATGCTATACCGATCACATCATACCTTTCCTTTAAAGCTATTAGTTCTAGTTCTCCAGTTTTTCCAGACAGACTTCTTGCATTTGTAAAAATACATTTTAGATTATCATTCACTTTACTACCAAACTTGGACGTACATGCCTCCTTATCCTCTATTCTCCCTCCTCCCCCATTTCCACCCTCCATTATCTTAATAGCCCCCTGATTCCTCTTCCCTCTGTCTACCCTTGTGTAGTCCAATGTACCCCCCATACCTAGTTTAAAATCTCCTCCAACCCTCTAGCCATCTTCTTCCCCAAAACAGCTGCTCCATCATCATTGACATGCAGTCCATCTCTACTAAAGAGCCTGTAGCCAACAAAGAAGTCAGCCCAGTTCTCCAAAAACCCAAACCCCACCTCCTAAACTCCTGTTGCCTCCCTAGCGTAGCACATGGCTGTGTTTATTTTTTCTGAAAACACTACCCTTGAGGTCCTTACTTTTAACTTGGCCCCTAACTCTCGGAAATCATTGTTAAAAACCTCAGCTCCATCTCTAACTTTGTAATTGTCACGAAAGTGAACCAAGAACGTCACTCCCAGCCCCACCCAATAATCTGTCTACATGATCCACCACATGTAGAAACCAAAGCAACAGGCAGGCAACACACTGTTCGGCATGTAGGGTCTTGGTGGTAGATTACCCTATCTACCCTTCTAATAATGGACTCCCCTACCACTATCACCTGTCTATCCTTTCTATCCCCCAATTTTCCCTCCCTTGTATTAGAGATGGCCGTCCCCTGGGTGCTCAAGGGACCAGCCTGCTCCATAAATGCTACTTCTGAGCCATCGTCCTCCACATCTTCACCTAACACAGCAAATCTTTTGGCATTGACTACCTGGGAAGAAGTGACCCTACCCTTCTGTTCCCCGAATTCCCCTGGTGACACTTACAAATCTATCTTCCTTTTCCACCTTATCTGCCCCATTTCCACCCTCCAGTTTACTGGCAACTGCCAGTACCTGCCTTTCCCCCAGGTTTGCCAAGCCCTGCAATGCTGCAAGTTTCCCTCTAGATTCTGCACCTCAGATTCCAAATGGGCAACCCACTCACATCTGATACATACATAGGTCCCTTGGGGCGGCTGCTCCAAGATCCCATACATGCGTCAGAATGCACATTGCATGGCCTCAACAAAATTGTCCATACTAAACCGCAATACACAGCAACAGCATTACACAACACAGAAGCAGAAATACACTACAATACAAAAGCAGTGATACACAACAACACAGAAGCAGCAATACAAAACAACAGATGGCTATCTTGTTCTTAAACCCTTTTTTGTTCTAAACACTTTTGTCTCTTAACGCATCCCTTAAAAACAGACAAATCCATTACAAGTGGATCGCACAGAGCTGTATTGCTCTGCAAGGAGAACTTTTATATGAGGTGCAAAATCAAATACCCAATATTGCTCTGGCAATTTAAACCAATTAGCTACACCCTCATCCAATCAGAATGGAAAGAAACAAACAAAAAAAATGCCTCTCTTTTGTTTCAAGTATTTAATTTAGAAACCTTGTGCCTAAAGTTTACTTAAACAATCCCCACCACCTTATTCTAGTAGTAAGCAGTAAAAAAAACAAAGGGGATTTTATTTACTTACTCTGAAACACTCACAGAAATAAATAATGCTAAGTTAGTACATTCACTGAGACTGCAAACCACAGTTAATAAATGCTTTTGTTTCTTAAAGGGCAATTATAGTGAGAAAATTGTTTTTTTTTTATTTCTTCTAATGTATCCTATAAGTCATCCCATCCACCAGGGTACCTTTAGTTTCTTTAAATTCTACATAGTCCCCGAGATATAAGCCTTTGAATATGCTGTGATTTGTAGGAGCTGCTACACCTCATCTGTC
This sequence comes from Hymenochirus boettgeri, assembly GCA_019447015.1. Taxonomy (NCBI): domain Eukaryota; kingdom Metazoa; phylum Chordata; class Amphibia; order Anura; family Pipidae; genus Hymenochirus; species Hymenochirus boettgeri. The sequence continues at coordinate 119,567,896 of CM033474.1, forward strand.
ACTCAAAGGCACACACCCACACAATCCAAAGCTCCCCTGCAGTACTGTCACACACTCTCTCACCCACACTATAAGTACCATGTGCAACATATAGTCAAATGCTGTAGTGCTAAACACAATCAATAAACCATTAACCCAGCAATATGAGCATAACACACTATAAAACAGCCCCTCCCCCCCAAAAAAAAATCTTATATACATACAAAACCAGTGACTCAAATGGAACACTAATACAGTATATATAATACAGTAATACAGACTATATACCAAACAAGACACACAGTGCAATCTATGAAATATATAGACTAAAGCAACTGAAATGTAACAGGACAACAAGCAGTGTCACTGTGTTTGTGAAGGTCTCACTACAAGCTGCTGTTACACTGACTCTCTCTTCAGTGATTATGATCTCAGCTAAGCAGGGGGAGAGATATGAACTTTAGGTAAAAAGTAAATAACAATTAGCAAAGTTAGAGAACAGGCAGAGTTCAGTAACTTACTTGTAAAGAATCTCAGCACCACTTGTCCTCCTCTCTCCCCCTCTGCCCCTCCCTTCAGCATATTGCTACTTTATTCCACACTTTGATTGCTTGCAGTCTAGCTCTGGAAGGGAGGGGTCAACAGGATGTCAGCACTTCATTTAAAGTCCTTTCAACTGACAATGCTCGGACTCTGTATACAGCCCGTCACTGCTTGAGGGGGAGTAGACAGAGAGGGGAGGGGGACTACACAGCTTGGTACAAACTTCTGCCAGTGTGAAGAAACGAAGCCACACAGAAACATGAAAGTAAGGCAGCTTATACTAAGTGATCTATACATTGTATACAGACAAAGTTTTTTTTTCACTATAGTTGCCCTTTAATGCATCCCTTAAAAAACAGACAAATCCCTTTAAAACAGAAAATCCCTTTACAAGTGGATCGCACAGAGCTGGATTGCTCTGCAAGAAGAACTATTATATAAGATTCAAAACCTCTTATAATTTATAAAAATATATATAGTCGGGTTACTCCTCTGTGACTACATATTCTTATATTACACTTTAAAGGAAGCATTATTTCTTATAATGTATAAAATGTACTTACTACCGAAATAACATATTGCATGATACTATGTGATCTTAGTTCATTAAATTATAAAATTACATAGAAATTGTAATTTTCTTGAATAATATTAACCAGTGCCAGCAGATTTTATTATTTTCCGGCCGTTTGTGCCAGAAGATATTTCAGAACTTCGTCCTCAATCTATTTAGACTAATTTTACAGTAGGAAACTCCCCAGTAAATCATGAATATTATACATTGTTTTGTTTCAGCACAAAGTGTACTTGAACAAGATAATTTTGTAACTTTTCTGGAGATTTTACTGGAGTACAATGATACCAGATATATGTAAGGCCACTTTTCCTCTACAGGAGACCCCCACAAACTAAAACTGCACTTTGAAGAATATTACACCAAATTGAAATGTGCAACCACCTCTGATGGTTAACATAGAATATCTACCAAATTAACTAAAATATCCCTACAAGTGAGATTTTTTAGAAACTACATACCAGCAGGATTTTATGAGTAAGGTAAGTTTCAATCACAATGCAGATACCTGGGCACAGCTCTTCATCCAATGAGTTATTTTCTCATATTTTCCTTTTTTCCCTCAACTGTGAGACAAAATTAGTTCACTGAAACAAAGTGAACATTTATTTCTCCATCAGAACAAAACAAAGGCAACATTTCAGGCTCACATCTAGCCCTTTCTCAAGCCTAAATTCAAGTGTCCACCTACAAACTTTTATAACCACAAAGTGCAAATCATGACCGCCCACATCTCGTTAGTGCAATTAAGTGCAAAAGTGGCCGCATAGTATCTAGTTTATTGACCCATAGCATCTCCAGTTCTTGTAATCTTTTTAATCTATTACCACCCCTCCTTAGTTTAGAAACATGGTCTATGATGTGAAATTTTAATTGGCTAATAGTGTTTAGCTACATGAAAATTACCTGGAACTGGTAGATTTATTTTGCATATTTTCACAAAATGTTCTAAAAATATGGAGTTCTATGGATTACTGCGTCTGAAATTCTTCATCTATGTTTGAAAGCATGGTACCGTTATGTAGCTGAAAACATACAATACAATCTTTTCTATGTTTGTTATGTTGCTGAAGGTGTGTAGATTCCAAAAATATATAGTTTGTGGGGGTAAATCCAATTTTGGTACTGTTTCCTGTTTGGGACTGTTACAGAGCACTTTATGATTTTTTTTTGTAATTGCACTTGTGCATGTTTCCCATTTGAGCTAGTTGGTGGCCATGTATCCCGATATAAAGAGGAAAATGGCACCGTTGCTTAGCTGAAAGTGTGTAGATTCTGAGAATACATAGTTTGGAGGGTATATTTAAGTTAGTGGGGTATTTAGATTGAAAAATCTGGAAAGTTGCTGTTATTGGCCCTCTGCGCATTGGCTCACGTTGTGGCCAGCCATACTACATATTTGTATATCTAAAGTTTTTATTATATTTTGAGATTAAACTTGCTATTAATTGCTATTAATTATTATAAATTATAACAAATACTTTGAAAACTAAACAAATCTCATTTTCCAGATAAGCGAAATTCCTTCTTTATTTTGGCCTTAATGGATTCAGATTTTAACAGACAGCCAAGAAATAAATATCTTTCCAAGATGATTGAATATACTATTGATGTCAAATGGATTCAGTGTCTAAAATGGGATAACTATAAACAATGGAATTCAGAAGACTGCCTTCCTAAAAAAGGAATGAAATCCACAAAGATCATTTGCAGGTAATTTATACTAAAAGCAAAATAATATACATTTTTGCAATGCACCTTTTGCATTCTTTTATTTTAAAAAAAAAGAAAAACCCAGAAAACTATAAATCCTCCTATCCACTCCTATATGTACTAAATAAAATGGTACCTCACTTGCATCACAGCACAGAGACATGGCCAGTAATTCGCATCAAAGGAGGGGAGCAATGCATAATTTTGGGGCTGTGAAAACTGTGCAAATTTTTTTCAGACATCCAAAACACTACATTTTTGGAACTAACACACCTTTAGGCACATACTGTACATGTGACATTCTGTTAATCATGTATGCAGTTTTCTGGACCCAGTTCTTAGTGGTAGTTTGTATTAAAGAAAAAGAAACTAACAATTTGCCTCCAATATACCTAAAAAAACTATATATTTCTTGCAAATGCACTCTTTTAGGTATATAGAGGTGAACTTATTTCATATATACATGTAAAATTAAAAACACAGGGGGAGATTCAATATGCCCCTTTTCCGTCCAAAACCCACGTTAACCCTAAAAAAATTTGGGTTAACATGGGTTTTGGACGGATTTTCGAGCACAGCGCCATTTCCGAATGTTTTTGGAAATAGCGCTGTGCTAACGATCCAAAACCCGTAGTGTCAAGTTTTGCGCTACTTTGTAGCGTGAAACTTAACGCTTCGGGTTGTGGAGCGTTAAAGTCCCGCTCCTTACCTTTGCCCGATCCCGCAATGCAATAACTGACGTAATCTCGCTTACGTCAGTTATTGTATCACGGGATCGGGCTAAGGTAAGTAACAGGAGACACGATATTGAATCTCCCCGACAGTTCTTTGTAGAAATTGACACTTTAAAGGGCATCTTTAGTGAGAAAAGGAACTTTTCTTTCCTTTCATAAGTTCTATAATTCTCCCAACCCCCAGAGTGTCCTCACTTTTTTTCTGTACTCCTACTTGTACTGTCAATCAAATCTGTGACGTGATCTTCTTCCCTGCTCAAGTCCCTCCCTGCTCTGTTTGCTCAAACATAGAGATAACAGCATTAGCAGGGGGAGAGAGGTAGCTTTGATGGCATTGAGAAGGCTGCACTTGACCCCCCCCCCTTCTAGATAGCTTTCACTGATTGATGATAGGTCACTAAGAGAGAGATCAGGACACGGAGAGATCCGTGTCTGCAGGACAGCTTGCTTTCTATTGGCCACTGTGCGTGGGTGTGTTTTTCAGGACAACTTTTAACTACTACTGCACATGATAAGCCTGTCGGTTAGCCGGAGTTAAGACATGTAGAAGGTAACAGAGGGGAGGGGGAAGGGAGGAGTGCTCCAGAAAGATCTGACACCATGGAAAAACAGAGTAACTTTAAGCAGGTTTCCTGCTTCCTTGTTTTCCCTGTGAAGTTCTGACTACTGTTGCACTAAAATGTGCAACTGAAACACAGTTGAACTTACATACCGGCTCACTATGTAAAAACATTTTCATGCCTTGCATATGTAAGTGCATATAGAAAAATAAATACTGTACTGACTGACAGTCAGCCAGAACAGCATCCCAAGGGTGGAGACTCCCGTTCCGTCTTCCAGAACATGGAACAGCATCCCATGGGTGCAGACCCCTGTTCAGACAGCCAGAACAGAATCCCAATGGTGATTACCCCTTTTCCGGCAGCATCCCAGATTGAAGACTTCCTTTCTTGCAGCCAGAACAGAGTCCCATGTGTGTAGACCCCTGATCCAGCAGCCATAACTGTATCTCCAAGGTGCAGATCCCTTTTCTGGCAGCCAGATCATTATCCCAAGTTTGCAAATACCCTTTTCGGTGGCCAGAACAGTGCCCAAAGATGAAGACTCCTTTTCCAGCTGCCAGAACAGAGTCCCAAATGTGCAGACCCCGTTCCAGCAGACAAAGCAGCATTCCAAGAATGTTGAAGACTTCCAAGGAAGTTGAAGACTTGCTTTCGTCCAGCTAGAACAGAGTCTTTACCCATGGGGAGCAGTTATGGCAGCCAGAATTCCAAGAGTGCAGATCCCTGTTACGGCAGCCCAGAACAGCATCCCAAAGATTCAAATCCCTGTTCTGGCAGCCAGAACAGCATCCCAATGGTGCAGATACCCATTCTGGCAGCCAGAACAGAGTACCAAGGATAAGATTACTGTCCTAAGGGTGAAGACCCAAATCTCAGCAGCAAGAACAGCATCCCAAGAGTGCAAACCCCCATTCTTGCAGCCATTACAGCTTCCCAAGGTTGAAGACCCCTGTTTCAGCAGCCAGAACAGCATCCCAAGGATTCAGATCCCTGTTTTGGCAGAATGCCAACCCTGCATACCCCTGTTTAGGCAGCCAGGACTGGACAGCATCCCAGGATTGAAGACCTTTCTTGCAAGCAGAACCCAAGAGTGCCCCAAGAGTGCAAACCCCTGTTCCGGCAGCCATAACTGCATCTCCAGAGTGCAGATCCATTTTTTGGCAGCCAGAAAAGAATTCCAAGGGTGCAGATCCCTGTTATATCTTTTCTGACAACAATAAAAGAGTACAATGCGTGGAGGCCCCAAGGGTGCAGATCCCTGTTCTAACAGCCATAAATGGTACCATGGGTGCAGATCCCTGTTCCGGTAGCCGTAGTAGAATTCCAAAGTTACAAACCCCTGTTCTGGCAGCCAGAACAAAGTCCCAAGGGTGTCTATCCCTGTGCCTGCAGCCACAGTTTCCATGGTGTAGACTAGTGATGGCGAACCTTTTAGATGCCGAGTGCCCAACATGATCATTTTTTTTTTATTGCATAGTGCCAACATGATCATTCAACCTGAATACTTTAGAAAAAACAACTTGGATAGACACATACCAATACAGTAGATAGAATTGATTATAGATTACCTCTACATTAACTCACAGGAGTTTGAGATCCAAAACAGAGATTCAAGCAGAGCTAAATGTTATGTGACCTCTCTCTACTACAGCCACTACACTTTTTTTCTGGCTTTCTGGTAAGAAACTCTGGTAAACCACAGAAAGGGCTCAGAGTGCCTCCTCTGGCACACGTGCCATATGTTCGCCACCACTGGTGTAGACGTTCATTTCAGCAAGTCTTAAGCAATTTTTAAAAATAGTGCCATTTTGCAATCTTTCAGTAGGTGGTGCTTTTTTTAATTAGGTTCTAGCGCCTGTTCCTGTATTATCTAGACCCTAATACTTTGCCAATGACAAAGTTGGAGGAGAAGGTGAGGTCCTTTAAACATGATTTCCGAGAGCTAGGGGCCAAGTTAAAATCAAGGACCTCCAGGGTAGTGTTCTCAGAAATACTACCGCAGCCACGTGCCAGGGAGACAGCGGGAGCTTAGGAGCATTAATGCGTGGCTAAGAGGGTGGTGTAAGGAAAAAGGGTTTGGGTTTATAGAGAACTGGGCAGACTTTGCTGTCGGCTACAGGCCCTTTAGTAGGGATGGGTTGCACCTCACTGATGGCGGTGCAGCTGTTTTAGGGGAGAAGATGGCTAGAGGGTTGGAGGAGATTTTAAACTAGGTTTGGGGGAGGGGAGGGTATTAGCAGTCTCACTGGGATAGATAGCCCAGGAGGAAAACAGGGTGTAGATAGGCCAGTGGTGGGTGGAGAGGGGGCTGGAAGTGTACGAATAAATTACAGAATCATAATCTAAAATGTATGTTTGCAAATGTGAGAAGCCTGGCTGACAAAATGGGTGAATTGGAAATTATGGCATTGAATGAAAAGTATGATGTAATAGGTATTGCAGAAATGTGGTTAAACAGTTCTCACAACTGGGCTGTTAATTTAGAAGGATATGCCTTGTTTAGGCAGGACAGAGAAAAAAGGAAAGGGGGAGGATTATGTGTTTTTGTTAAAAAAGAATTGAAGCCAAATTTAAAAGAAGAGATAACTGGTGATATGGATGATAAAGTGGAGGCAATATGGGTGGAATTAGGCAACAGGAAAGGGGGTATGTCATTGTTGGTGTCTGCTATAAGCCCCCAAATGCCAGCAGAGAGGAGGTGAGTCAGCTTCATATGCAGTTGGCAAGGGCTGCAAGTTTGTGAGTGTGCTCATTATAGGGGAATTTAATTACCCTGACATTGATTGGTCTAGTGGAACTGCCATCACAGAAAAAGGCGATGAGTTCCTGAATTTGCTGCAGGATAATTTTCTCTCACAGGTGGTTGAAGTTCCTACTAGAAAAAGAGCTCTGTTGGATCTGGTAATATCTAACATCGTGGAACACATTATAGATATAAAGGTAAAGGTAACTGGAGGCTTAGGGAATAGTGACCATGAAATAGTGGCATTTGGACTTTATCGAAAGGAAAAGTGCGCTGGGTTAACAAAGACTTTTAATTTCGGGAAGGCAAATTTTCCCAGGTTAAAAGTAGCTCTTCAGAATGTCAACTGGGATAATGTATTATCAGGTAAAGGTACTGAACAGAAGTGGAGTGTGTTTAAAGGGCATGTCCACCCTTATAATATATTTTTGCCATATGATAATATACCTTCCCCCAGCCCCAACCGGCATAAAATAATTTCAAGAAAGTCCCCCGATCTTTACTTATCTTCCCCCTCTCCTCCGACGCACTGCCCAGCCTTCTGCTTGAAAGACACTGCAAGAACCGGCAGCCGCGTCCGTGATTGGCTGCTCAGAACGCCGCGGGAGAGAGGGTAAGTAGAGTTCGGGGGACTTTCTTAAAAATCTTTTAGAGCGGTTGGGGCTGGGGGAAAGTATACGAATATATGGCCAAGTGTTTTTTTGATAGGGAAAGGATCGCAAAACGGGAGGGAGAGGGAGGGGGGGGAGGCCCGCGATACAGGATGTGTAGGAATGGCAGTGAAGGTTCTCATTCATCCAGGTCATGGTATATCTGTTGTATTCAATTAGATCAACTGGACTTGAAATGTAGTTCTTGAAGACGTTTCGCTAGTCATCCGACTGGCTTTCTCAATTCAGAATGACTTGTACAAGAATCTGTGGCAATTATGTACCCTGGAAAATCCCAATTAGCATATCACAGCCAGGTGTTAAGGGTGTGATTGGATAGTGGCTAAGAGGTGTTATAGGAACTCCCAGGGTAAGGTGTTAAAACAGCATTGTACTGTCTGCCATGTACAATGCTGTTTTAACACCTTACCCTGGGCGTTCCTATAACACCTCTTAGCCACTATCCAATCACACCCTTAACACCTGGCTGTGATATGCTAATTGGGATTTTCAGGGTACATAATTGCCACAGATTCTTGTACAAGTCATTCTGAATTGAGAAAGCCAGTCGGATGACTAGCGAAACGTCTTCAAGAACTAAACTTCAAGTCCAGTTGATCTAATTGAATACAACAGATATGTAGGAATGGCAGTTTGCCGTGTATGCGCACTTTATCACCCGAAACGGGCGTTAGTCGGAGATTGATGCCCAGCCCGGGAAGATCTTTGAACGATCGGGCGTTTCGGGTGATAAAGTGCCCTACATGGCACTATTATCTGTCAAAACAGCTGTTCGTACACAATGTGCGTTGGGGGTCGGAACCCACGATCACAGGTATGTACAAACCTTAAAACTGTTGTATACCAAAACAAATTTATCACTGATAAAATGTAATCAAAGGATTGCCACATATTGTCTGAGTAGTTTAATACTTCATATATGTAGTTTTACTAAGAAATTTTTAATTTTCCCAAATACACAAATTTATTGCCTTTCAATGTCTCTATCGGTAATGTACAGTAATATCAGAGAGCTATAAAGGTTTTGAAAGCAAATACCAAAGAAGAAAAAAAATTGTAAGATATGTCTTGATTGATCAATATTGACATATTGATTGGTACTGGAAATTTATAGGAGGCAATTTTTCTTGATTATTCACAAATAGTATAGTAAGCCGGCTTTCAATACCACCTTACTAACAGGTAGTGAACTGTAATTGGGCAGAAAATTGCAGTTCACTACCCCAGTAGACCACCATGGGGAAAATTCTGGGATATTCCGGATGTCACAGGGTCACCCTTTCTACAGTGGCCCTGCCAGAAATAGTCTCCCCTTTATGGTCTGGCATTTGGGGGATTAATGAAATGCGCCCTCCAATTGCTCCCTGCATAGAACGTAAATTCACAATCTGTATCATGGAAAAGGTTAATGGGAAACTATAGTATGGAATTGAATTAGGATATAAATAAAATATTCGATGCATAATGTATACTGCTCAGTGTCACAGCGGGTCTATGACAACATGAATTAAATGCTTGTGAAGTTGCTGCTGGGGGCAGGCACATTTCTGGTTTTCCAAACTAACTCTATTTGGTATAATACCTTACTAACAAGATAAGTGAAAATGATATACCTACTGGTGAGCCAGATTCAAATGTTCTTGTAGATTACAGAGCTTCAATGTCATTTACTACTAAATATAAAATGATAATTAATAAAACTGTGGTCTTCTGTGAAACTATTTGATTAGACATAAGATAATACTCTAGAGTGAACAGCTGTATAACATTCCACTACCAACCCCCCCCCCAACCCCCGCTGGAAGCTGACCGAGATATTTACAGTTTGTTCAAAGCCTTCCCCAGTGTAAAATAGTGCATCTATTTGTATTAAATTTGTATTTTATGTCAATAATACCACTCACCAAAGTGATATAGTAGTTAAAGGGACACGATAGTAAAAGCACACATTTTGTTTAGGAGCAGTATCCCCCCTCCCTCTTTTAACCACTCCTACTTACATCCAACATTATTTTTTCCCCCAAACCAACTGTCAAGCCTGCATACAGCATTCCAACTGTCAAAACTCTGTCACCATTCCAGCTACAGTAAAACTGCTCACAGAAGATTCGTTTTTGAGAGCAAGTTGTTTTTGTGTTCCAGTTATATAGTTTTCTGGTCAATTTAAAATAACCTATTTTTTGGTATAGATGCCCGTTAATGAGGTTAATTGTATACCGTAGTTTGCTGTTAAAAGTGAAAAGCCAGTTTAGTATAGTAGAGACAGGGTAAAAAAGATAATAAATATCGTATATTTTAAACATGGGGACATTCACTAAAAGTTCTTATCATTAAAAATGGTGCTAATTTTGCCCCAGCCAATCAGATGTTAGCTTTCAAATGTTGAATAAGATCTGATTGGTTGGGGCAAAATTAGCACCATTTTAAACAATAAGAACTTTTTTTTGAATCTCATTGACTAAGTTTCATTGTATAATGAGTATTACATGTGTTTGGAATGTGTATGTGAAAGTGCATGTGCAAGTTTATATATATCTGCAGTGACTTAGGTTACACTCTAAAAGATGCATTAATAGTCACAACATAATGACAATCCTTTTGTCAAAATAACTACAACTACATTAGCACTGAGCAAAACTAATGTGCATACATAACTAGGGTTGATTAAGGGCCCCACTGTCACAATACTGATTGTGTTTTGCAATTTGTGTGCCAATGGCTGGCTGATACCAGAACACAAATTCGATCACCTTGCCAAAATTTCAACACCTTTTTTATGCATTTTAGTGGGGCATACTTTATATACTTTATATGAACATAATTATGTATGCATTTATTTATGTCCCCTTGTATGACTTTTTAAAATAAAATTTTACAGTGCTGCACCCCCAAGTGGTGCTATATAAATAAAATTATACATACATAAACAGATCATGGTTGTCACCCCCTGTCCCCCAAGAAGACTCTTTCCATAACTCAGTTTTTTCAGGGAATCAGAAACCGTTAAAATAGTGATATAATAAGTGCTCAAATTCTTGAGATGAGAGATTTTTCTGGCTCATGGATGTGACAAACACTGGATGCTGCATTGGATAAGGCCCTTGCTCCGATGCAAAATTACAGCATGTCTTACCAGATAGACCCACTATGGGTTTTAGGATAGGTAGTAATTTTAGGGATCTTTTATTTAATACAGTTCTTTGTTATACTCCTACCTGGTTACCCAAATGCCACCCTCACACACTCTCATACTAGCAAAATTTTTAATATTAAATACCCAATTTTATGTATCACAACTCATGTTGTTTATCTTGTAGATTGCCTCTGTGTCAGCTTATCCTATGCGGGCAAAACAGACTTAAGTTTGAGAATAAGAATTGACGGTCATAGATCCGCTATCAGTATTGATTTTTGAGATGGTAAAACATACCAGCCAGTAGCTAAATCTCTTTTAGAAGTGGGTCAGGGACTTTCGACATTCAGGCACATGGTCAATAGCCATGTACCTAAATGTCGAAAGTCCACCAACAGGGCAAGATTATTATTACAGGGAATCCTTTTGGATCAAGTCCTTAGATACAGTGAACCCTAGAGGTCTAAATGAACATTGTTCCCTTAAATTGTTTAAATAATAAAGTCAGTTTATGAGCATATAATGTAATCTTTAGTCTTTTTTTAAGGAATAAAAATGTGAAGGGTAAGCTAAACTTATTATAAAAGTGGGAATCGATAAATAGGGATGTGATGTGGATATTATGTGAACATTTTTAATATTAACAAATATGTTGTTTCATTATTATACATATGTGGAAATAATGCACTTCATACAATATATATATTTTTGCTATAAATTGGTTTTAGATTTATATGATACTATACTATGATATGATTGTTGAAATAATATGCGCTCGTTAAGCACTTTATGATATACTTGGCTCTAATATACTGGGTTTTATTGGAAATCTGTTCATTTGATCACATGACACTGATGTGGGTTGAGTTATGTATAATGTTAACTTGCATTGATAAAGGCCCATAAGATAGGGACGAAATGTTGTCTTATGTTGCAGAGCCAATGAAGGCTTAAAAAATGAATTTTTTGGTTTATGTATAATATAATCATTAAGTAGCATCAGGGTATGTGTTTATTTTTAGTTTTCTAGATTGTGAGTGCCTACAATCCTTGAATTACCAAGGAAGAAGTTCCAATGAAATATGTGTTCTTTTTACTTTACTTAAAAGTAAACTTTGTGATTTTAACAACATATTAATTCTGTAACTCTGTTTCTAGTTGCAAGCATCTAGGCATATACACCTTCTTGGCTAAATCAACACATATTAGTGTCCACAATGAAGATGTATCACAGTATATGAGGTAAGTGTGCTTCCTGTAAGTGGCTCAAGTGTTGTAAAGGTTCTATCATCGATATCCCAAAAAGTAATCTAAAGGTCATTATTTATATGTTGTCTACTGTAACATTCTTCTACTTGAACTAAGCAGTTCAGATTATTTCACTCTCCTCCAAGCGAGAACCTGCAACCCTGATACTGAATTCTATGGGATGGCTTCCCATCAAGGAAAGAATAATATTCAATATCCTTCTCTTGACCTTTAAATCTTTAGAATCTGCTGCACCCCCTACCTATATTCTCTCTTGGCCCCATTTGTTCCTGGCCTCCGTTCTTCACAAGACAATCTTCTCAACAAACCCACAACTCACACTGCATCCACCCGCCTTAAATCTTGTTGCTGCCTACCTTTGGAACTCTTTCCCTCTCTCGTGACATCCATTATTACTTTCAAATCTAAACTTTTATTCAACCTTTCTTAGCAACAGCACAATAAATAATTGTTAACCATCTCAAGCACTTTGTACCCCTCCCCCAACCGTATCTGTATGTTGTTCCACCAACTTAGATTGTAAGGTCTTTGGAGCAGGGATCTCATTCCTAATGTGTCACGGCAAGCCACACTTGTATCGTATCAATGTAATAATAATTTATATTCTTAACCTACATCTGTTATATTCAGTTAGATGTATAATATAACAATGTTGTGCTCGCACAGAGTATATAAACTCAACGTAGAGAGTGGGTGCACACAGTCAAAAATACAAATACTAAAACAAAAAGATAAAGCAGACTAGGCACACCACTAGGCTAGTGAATACATATCCCTTTATTGGCTAACATCTGGGAACAATGTGCATATACAAAAAATATACTACAGCCTAATATAACTACAACCTAAGAGTTTATTAATTTATCTTTTAGGGTTTGACATGTTGGATGATGTATGTAATAGATTTTAATTTTTTTTAATTATATTTTTTGTATATGCACATTGTTCCCAGAAGTTATCCAATAAAGGGATATGTATTCACTAGCCTAGTGGTGTGCCTAGTCTGTTTTATTTTTTTGTTTTTAATATTCAGTTAGATGAACTGGACTTAAAGTTAAGTTCTTGACTAGTTGGCTTGGCTTTCTCAGTTCAGAATGACTTATACTAGAATCTGTTGGAAATAAGTACCCTGGTAGGTCCCAATTAACATATAACAGCAAGGTGTAAGGCACCTTCAAAATGCGAGGTGTGTGCATTGAAGTTAAAAGGTGTTATCGAAACTGCCCAGGGTGAGGCATTAAAATAGTATTCTTGTACAAAACAGATTCTTGTACAAGTCATCTTCTATTTAATCTATTAATAACAAACTTAAAGGAAGCAAGCAGTGCCAGGCGGCAACAGCCAGAGCCAGCATGGTATTGTCTTGTGTAAAGAGAGGTATGGATTCAAGGGAAGAAAATGTTATTCTCCCTCTTTACAAAGCATTGGTAAGGCCACATTGGTAAGGCCTCATTTGGAATGTGCAGTGCAATTTTGGAATCCTGTGTACAAAAAGGACATCTTTGAAATGGAAAGGGTTCAGAGAAGGTTAACTAAATTAATAAGGGGATAGGGGGAGCTTGAATATGAGACTGGAAAAGTTACAATTATGTACGCTGGAGAAAAGGCACTTGCGTGGGGATATGATTACGGTGTGTAAATACATTAACGGCCATACAATAAACTATCTGGGGCATTGTTCACCAATAGAATATGTCAGAAGACAAAAGGACATCCCTTAAGACTTGAAGAAAAGTATTTTAGGCTTCAAGTTCGGAAAGGGTTTTGTCACTGGGAGAACCGTAAAGCTATGGAACTGTCTTCCAGTGGATGTTGTTATGGAAGGTTCATTGGTCAGTTTAAAACAAAGCTGGATGAGTTTCTGCAAACAAGGAATGTTGCAAGTTACTCGTATTGATTCGTAAAGTAGAGTTGATCCAGGGAAATTTCCGATTGCCACTTGGAGTCAGGAAGGAATTTTTTTCCCATTCATAAATTTGGTGGGGTTTTATTGCCTTCCTCTGGATAAACAGTTAGGCGGGAAATGTGGATATTGCAAGATGGGTTGGACTGGATGGACATATGTCTTTATTCAACCTCAAATACTATACTATCTCCCACTCCTACAATAAGCCTATTGGCAGATCCCAAGGGGACCAGATTTTTCTAAAACGTTTAACTGTATTATTGATCATGGCTGTTAAGTATTGGATATTGCGAATTTCACTAATTCTACGAAGGTGTTCTGAAAGGGTAGGTATGTTTCACTGTTTCCAATATTTAAATCCAGCATCCTGCTGCTGAGGGCATAATTTAGCTGATGGGTCAGACATATTTTCAAGTGGAAAACCCAACACCCAAGTGCATATGGTCTTTAGTAATAGTTTTTGAAAATAGATCTCTAATAACTTGTGAAGGTTCTCATTCATCCAGGTCATGGTATATCTGTTGTATTCAATTAGATCAACTGGACTTGAAATGTAGTTCTTGAAGACGTTTCGCTAGTCATCCGACTGGCTTTCTCAATTCAGAATGACTTGTACAAGAATCTGTGGCAATTATGTACCCTGGAAAATCCCAATTAGCATATCACAGCCAGGTGTTAAGGGTGTGATTGGATAGTGGCTAAGAGGTGTTATAGGAACGCCCAGAGTAAGGTGTTAAAACAGCATTGTACAGAGTGATGGAGTTCACCAAACAAGCACAGCTTTCTCAGCACTGTAAGGGCAAACAAAGGCAACAGAACAAGTTCTCTATTCTGTCATCCCAGAACAGCCCCAAAGGAGAACAACTACCTTGGATACAAAAGGAGGGAAGTGTCACTTCATCAAACAAGGAGGAATGGGTGAGAAACTTGTCTAACAGGACCCTGACCCAGCCAGAAATGGAAGTCCTTGGTAAGGGCTTGAATTTTGCCATCACCCCTAAAGCCATCCCTGTGGTGGATATTATAGCTGCCACAGAAGCCTCTATCCACAGTAATAAGGTTTCACAGAGTGAGGCAGAACAACTTCACCTTAAGGTATCTGCAGCCTTAGTCAGTGCTAAAACTCCTTCATCTAACCTGACTACACAGGAAAGAAGAGCCTTAACATCCCTCAAGAAAGATTCCAGTATCACCATTCTACCGGCAGATAAAGGAAGATGCACAGTGGTACTCAACACCTCAGACTACCATGATAAGGTGACCATGCTCCTGGCCGATAACAACACATATGAGGCTTTAACAAGGGATCCCACCAGCCGTTACAAGAAAAGAGTCATAGACTTACTACAACAGCTTCAAAAGGATAAAGCCATTGACCGAGCAATGTATCATCGCCTCTACCCTGGTGAGACACATCCATGCATATATGGACTCCCAAAGATACATAAGGAAGGGACCCCACTAAGACCTATAGTCAGCAGCATCAACTCTGTAACATACAAGGTGACAAAATATCTAGCTAACATCTTAGGACCTTTGGTGGGAAGTTCTAAGCATCACATCCAGAACTCTCAGGATTTCACCAACAAGATTGAAGATATAGTACTCGGTGTAGAAGAAACTATGGTGTCCTATGATGTGACATCTCTCTTCACTTGTATACCCACTAAGGAGGCTGTTGACATGGTGAGAAAACGGCTGGGCCAAGACAGCACTCTTACCAGCAGAACTGATCTCAACCCAGAACAGGTGTGTTCCTTGTTGGACTTGTGCCTGAATACCACCTATTTGAAATACAGGGATAAGTTCTATAAGCAAAAACATGGATGTGCTATGGGATCTCCAGTTTCACCTATTGTGACCAACCTTTACATGGAGGAGGTAGAAACACAGGCGCTTAATACCTTTAAGGGCATAGCACCCAGCCACTGGTTCAGATATGTTGATGACACCTGGGTTAAAATCCACCAGAAGGAAGTACAAGCTTTCACAGAACACATTAATGCGGTAGACAAAAACATTAAATTCACAAGGGAAGAGGTACAAAACAGAAACTGGCTTTCTTGGACTGCTTGGTAGAAGTTAAGGAAAATGGTAAACTGGAAGTAGAGGTTTACAGAAAACCAACACACACAGATCAGTATTTGATGTTTGACTCCCACCACCCTTTAGATCACAAGCTGGGTGTCATCAGAACCCTGCAACACAGAGCCGAGAACATCCCCACTAGCACAGAGGCGAAGGCTAAAGAAATGAAACATCTCAGAGGAGCCCTTAAAACTTGTGGATATCCAGACTGGGCCTTTGTCAAAAGAAGTAGAAGGAAAGAAAAGAACACAAATACCAACAGTGAAGGGGAAAAGCAAGACAGGAGGAAGAACATGGTCATCCCATATGTAGCAGGGGTCTCCGAGAAATTAAGAAGAATTTTCAAAAAACATCGTATCCCTGTCTGCTTTAAACCGAACAACACACTAAGGCAGCAATTGGTACATCCGAAAGACCCAATACCTAAACACAAGAAAAGCGACATCATATATGCAGTGCAGTGCAGTGAAGAATGCTCTGATTTGTATGTGGGGGAGACCAAACAGCAACTGCATCAACGTATGGCCCAGCACAGAAGAGCCAATTCCTCGGGTCAGGACTCAGCCGTGTACCTGCATCTTAAGGATAAAGGACATACCTTTGAAGATTGTAATGTTAACATACTGGCGAAGGAACGTGACTGGTTCAAGAGAGGTGTTAAGGAGGCCATTTATGTGAAAATAAAGAAACCAAGCCTAAATAGAGGTGGGGGGGCTCGGCACCTTTTCTCTAGCATACATAATTGTAACTTATCCAATCTCTCTTCATATTCAAGCTCCCCCAATCCCCTTATTAATTTAGTTGACCTTCTGCATATTCCAAATGAGGCCTTACCAATGCTTTGTAGAGAGGGAGAATAACATTTTTGTCCCTTGAATCCATACCTCTCTTTATACAAGACAATACCATGCTGGCTCTGGATATTGCTGCCTGGCACTGGCACATCTAGATCCCCTTGCAACGATTGCACATCCTCCAGTGGCTTAAATACTACCCCCACCACCCCCGCGACAACGGGGGGGGGGGCAGGGCTGGGTCTTGTTAAGTAATCTACTACTAAAATAATATGAATGAAAATGACACTTAAGTTTTACAGAGATAGACCACAAAATGATACAAAGTCCTCTGCACCTCCACAAAGCGTGGGTGCTCACTCCTTAAATAATCCAATTAATATAGACCACACAACATCTTACAACATTTCGGGGGGTTGTTTATGTGCCCCCTTAGGTAATCACCTGAGGAAGGGGGCACATTTACAACCCCCTAAAACATTGTGAGATGTTGTGTGGTCTATATTAATAAAAGTTATTATTTGGAGTGCCACCCTTGCCATTCTTTATTCCTGTAGACAGACGGGGGTAGACAGACGGGGGTAGACAGACGGGGGTAGACAGACGGGGGTAGACAGACGGGGGTAGTAGGCAGACGGGGTAGTAGGCAGACGGGGGTAGTAGGCAGACGGGGGTAGTCAGGCAGACGGGAGGTAGTAGGCAGACGGGGTAGTAGGCAGAGGGGGTAGTCAGTAGGCGACGGGGGTAGTAGGCAGACGGGGGTAGTAGGCAGACGGGGGTAGTAGGCAGACGGGGGTAGTAGGCAGACGGGGGTAGTAGGCAGACGGGGGTAGGCAGACGGGTAGGCAGACGAGTCGACAGACAGGGATGGATAGATAGACAGGGATAGATAGCTAGATAGATAGACAGACAGGGATAGATAGATAGACAGACAGACGGACAGACAGATACAGTAGATAGACAGATACGATAGATGGATAGATAGATGGATAGATAGATAGATAGATCTGAAATACTTACATTTTGCTTCTTGGCTCTGCCTTCACTTTCGCCTTAGCGATCTTGGCCAATGAGAAGACACACTTCAACAAATCATGTCTTCCCATTGGAGTCGCAGACAGAATGGAGGACAAAGCCACAAAATCGCGTCAGGGGGAGGAGGGAGTTGTGGTTGGGTGGCGTGGGGGCCCCATCCAAATTTTTGCTGGGGGGCCCACCGATTTCTAGTTATGCCCCTGACACCCTCTGAAGTTTTTAATGGTCGACAAAGTTTTGCGTCTTCAGCAAACACAGAAACCTTGCTGACAATACCCACTTCCAAATCATTAATAAACAGATTAAATAGAAGCTGCCCTAACACAGAACCCTGTGGCACCCCACTTTAGTCCATATTGATGAAGCACCATTAACGAATATTCTCTGCATCCTATTCATTAACCAATTTTCTATCCATGTACAAATGTGCCTCCCCAGACCAACAGACCTTAGCTTATACATTAGTCGTCTTTGGGGGACTGTATTAAAAGCCGTTGCAAAATCCAAGTATACTACAAGTATACTACATCTACTGCTATGCCAGAGTCTAAATTTCTACTCCTCATAAAAGACAAGCAAGTTAGTTTGACAAGATCTATTCCTCCTAAATCCATGCTGGTTACTATTAAGTCTGACCTTAAAACATACTCTAGACTAACTTCCCTTGTTAAACTTTCCATTATCTTCCCCACCACTAATGTTAAACTTACAGGCCTGTAATTACCCGGCTGTGAACAACTACCCTTTTTGAATATTGGAATAACATCAGCTTCTTTCCTATCCAGAGGCACACATCCGGATATAAGGGAATCTGCAAAAATAAGAAACAATGGCCTAGAAAAAAACTGAACTTCGCTCCCTAAGGACCCGAGGATGTATTTTATCCAGTCCAGGAGATTTATTAATATTAACCTTATTTAGTTGGTTTTGTACCATATCCTTGGTTAACCAAAGTGCCCTTGCATCTTTTGTACCATTATTGCTACTATACTTTGATATCTGTACTTGGATCTTCTATAGTTTATACAGAGGGGGAAAAAAAATTCAAGACATTTGCTTTATCGCCTTCCTCCGTAACTAACTTATCCCCTTTAATTAATGATGCCACATTTTCTGTCTTCATCTACTTACTATTAATATACTTTGAAAAAAGAAATTAGGCTTAGTGGTGCTTTGTTCAGATATCCTAACTTCATTATTAATTTTAGCTAGTTTGATTTCTTTCTTACACTCCTTGTTACAGTTTTTATAATCACCTTTCTGTTCCTTCGGACTTAAAGGTTTTAAATGCTTTTTTCTTCCTTTCCGTTTTCCCTTTATACATCCGAATTCAGCCACATGGGCACATATTTTTTTTTTTCCCTGAAAGGTATAAATTTAGATGTGAAATGGCTTAAAATCCCCTTGAACACAGTCCACTTCTATTTAGTACCTTTACCTAATAAAACCTTATCCCATTTTAAAGAGCTACTTTTAACCTGGGAAAATTTGCTTTCCTGAAATTAAGTCTGTTAACCCAGCGCACTTTCCCTTTTTATAATGTACACCAAACAACTCTATTTCATGGTCACTATTCCCTAAGCCTCCAATTACCTTTATATCTATAATACGCTTCACGATGTTAGATATTACAGCATACTAGGAAAAGTTTTGTTACATGGAAACTATTAATATAAACTATTTTTGCCGAGCTATAAATGACAATGCTATTGTCACGGTTACCCATAAATACATACACCTCTGTTCTTATTTTTTCTATCATACCTCAACAAGGAGTAATTTTAGTGATACACCAGGGATTTCCAATATGTAGTCTGACAGATATTTCAAAATGCTGACTCCCACCCTTCCATAGTTGCCTGTAAGTGAGTGCCTGTAAGTGATCTTATTAGTTTGAATTTTTAACCATCTGAGGGTCACAGGTTGGACTTCCCAGTGTAATGCATTCCATTTTAAGGGTTATTTTCTCTGATGTATATACTGTATATTGTGTATGTACGTTTGTATTATAAAATGTAAATGTATTTCACTTCCAAATCACTCTCTGAATTGAACTTTTATTTTTAATTTTGCAGAACAACAATTAATGTTGTCCCATGCACTATTGTTTTGCTGTTCATACTTCTATATATTCCATTGGCAATTTACAGCAAAATAAAGGATCAAGAGCAAAAGAGCGGTGTTATATTTCTAAAAGACAATTCTCCAAAAGATCAGCAGTATTTTGCCATTGTAATCAATGTTGGTTTCTGCTCCAGACCAAAGTCAACAGCTAAGGTATTTATGATTACTTAAGAATACATCAGTAATTTACTGCAGTGAGCCCTAACACACAGCCAACACATGACAAGATCATGGCACTCTACAGCCTATGTAAATTATGGGTGGTTGGGCAGGGGGAAATTGAGGCAAGTAGAGTGAGGGCAGAGTTGGGGAAGGCTGTATTTTGATGTTCAAGGGTTTTATCAGTGGCGTAGCTACAGACCTATGGGCCCTCCTCGATGCAAACACACTTTGCTTTGCTAGCCAAAGCAATCATTCCCATAAAAAACATCCAAATTCATAATTTAAATTGTTTTGAGGCACCCATTTTAAAACACACAAACATACTTTACCCATACATCTAGCAAAACTAGTCAATTAGATTTCTGAACTTAGATCCTCAAATCTTACACTTCTAAAAAAACTAATGAACCAACACTGGTAAAATGCTTGGCACGCAGACACTGAACGCTTAGTACGTGAACCACTGGTAAAATGGTTGGCACACAGACTAGTAAACTGGTTGGCATACAGACACTTAAAAAATTGTTGGAAACTGGCATTGGTAAATTGGTACACATGCATTGTTAAAATGCTTGGCACACAGACATTGTTAAAATTCTTGGAATACCGGCACTGCTTAAATGATTAGCACACAGACACTGGTAAAATGCTTGGCACACACACTGTTAAAATGCTTGACACAAAGACACTGGTAAAACACTTGGCACACAGGCACTGGTATAGTTTAGAAACTGCTCTATCCAGTCTATCCTTTCACAGTTGTCTGTGTTTTCCCTCACAGAGCTGTATTGTATGGTAAAAAAAAAAAAAAGACTTTATCCAATCTGCTTAGATACTTTTGAAGGTTTTTATTCATCCAGGTCATGGTATATCTGTTGTATTCAGTTAGATCAACTAGACTGGAAGTTTAGTTCTTGAAGATGTTTCGCTAGTCACCAGACAGAATGACTTGAACAAGAATCTGTTGGAAATTAAGTTCCCTGGAAAGTCCCAATTAGCATATAAATGCAAGGTGTGGATGCATTGAGCCTAAGGGGTGTTATCGAAACTATCCAGGGTAAGGTGCCAAAACAGCATAGTACATGGCAGACAGTTGGTGTCAAACCCCCCCCCTCCTCTATTCAGGCTTGGTTTCTTTTTTTTCACATTAAAGATCTCCTTGAAACCTCTCTTAAACCAGTAATTTTCCTTTGCCAAGATTTTGACATTACAATCTTCAAAAGGTATGTCCTTTTTCCTTAAGATGCAGGTACACAGCTGAGTCCTGACCCGAGGAATTGGCTCTTCTGTGCTGGCCCATAAGTTGGTGCAGTTACTGTTTGGTCTCTTGCTTTCCCCCTTCACTGTTGGTATTTGTGTTCTTTTCTTTCCTTCTACTTCTTTTGACAAAGGCCCAGTCTGGATATCCAGAAGTTTTAAGGGCTCCTCTGAGATGTTTAATTTCTTTAGCCTTCATCTCTGTGCTAGTGGGAATGTTCTCTGCTCTGTGTTGTAGGGTGAGAAAACAGCTAGGCCAAGACAGCACCCTTACCAGCAGAACAGATATTAACCCAGAACAGGTGTGTTCCCTACTGGACTTGTGCCTTAATACCGCCTATTTCAAATACAGGGGATAAGTTTTATAGGAAAAAACATGGATGTGCTATAGGATCTCCAGTTTCACCCATTGTGGCAAACCTTTACATGGAGGAAGTGGAAACACAGGCGCTTAATACATTTAAGGGCATAGCACCCAGCCACTGGTTCAGATACATGGATGATACCTGGTTTAAAATCCACCAGAAGGAAGTATAAGCCTTCACAAGGTAAGAGATACAAAACAACACACTAGCCTTCTGGGACTGCTTGGTAGAAGTCAGGGAGAATGGTAAACTGGAAGTAGAGGTTTACAGAAAACTAACCCATACAGATCAGTATTTGATGTTTGACTTCCACCACCCTTTAGGTCGCAAGCTGGGTGTCTTTAGAACCCTGCAACAGAGAGCAGAGAACATCCCCACTAGCAAAGAGGCGAAGGCTAAAGAAATGAAACATCTCAGAGGAGCCCTTAAAGCTTGTGGATATCCGGACTGAGCCTTTGTCAAAAGAAGTAGAAGGAAAGAAAAGAACACATACACCAACAGTGAAGGGGGAAAGCAAGACAGGAGAAAGAACATCGTCATCCCATATGTATCAGGGGTTTCCAAGAAATTAAGAGAATTTCCATATAACACCATATCCCTGTCTGCTTTAAACCAAACAACACCGTGAGGCAGCAATTGGTACATCCGAAAGACTCATCACTGAAGCAAAAGACAAGCGGCATCATAAATGCAGTGCTGTGCAGTGAAGAGTGCTCTGATTTGGATGTGTGGAGACCAAACAGCAATTGCACCAATGTATGGCCCAGCACAGAAGAGCCTATTCCTCAGGTCAAGACTCAGCCGTGTACCTGCATCTTAAGGAAAAAGGACATACATTTGAAGATTGTAATGTCAACACCTTGGCAAACCACCATGATTGGTTCAAGAGAGGTGTCATGAAGGCCATTTATGTGAAAATAAAGAAACCAAGCCAGAATAGAAGTGGGGGGTTCGACACCAAGTGCCTGCCATGTACAATGCTGTTTTGCCACCTCACCCGGGGCAGTTTCGATAACACCCCTTAGCCTCAATTGCATCCCCACCTTGCATTCAGAAGGTCCCTAACATCTGGTTGTCATATGCTGGCCCCATGTCCTTTTACTGCTAGCTTTTTGTTATTTCCCCAAGTCTCCACGTCTGGACAACCACCTGAATGGGTTAGCCTATTGTTACTAACCATAGCAATGACCAGGTAGCCAAAATCCTTTGTCTGAAATGACAGACTGGCAATGACCCACCACACTATGCCAGGGTTGATTCCTTAACCCTGGATGGCCCACTAAATCTCCTAGGCATGCTCTAGGTCGTTTTGCAAGTTTAAATAAAATATATACAAACACACTTTGTTCGGGTGCACTCTGTTTGGGCGGAACAAAGTTGTATCCTGTACTAACTCCTTATGTCTCAACATTATTGCCCCATTTGCCCGGACAAACTTAGATATTGCCCTGTTAATGGTAATTTGTGCCTTATCAATTGCTTTATGGCTGAAGGCGCCTCTCCGGTAAGTCCTGGCTATTATTTCGTACCAGATCAGTAGCACACGGGGGCAAATGGACCAGAGTCGGAGAAAGCCTCATCATATGTCCTTGATTAGATACCTTATTGTACTTGTGGAATTGGACAAGGTTGTTACCACATGAGTGTAAATCACCATTGGTACAACTTCATCCCATCTCATACCCCTCCTTCCCTTCTACTGAATAGACATCCTGTCCTCAGGAAAACCTTACTGAGTACCATTGGGCCTAACCTGCGCTCTCTGTTCCACCGAGTAAAAAAAATGTGCAAAATTCCCCAAACTGTTAACATTTCAACCCTGGGACTCCTCACATACAACAGAAACCTCTAGGATTCTCATCTACCAATTCTTTTGATCACATCTGATTCTAAGCCCCATCTGGCTGCCTCTGTAGCTGCTCCTATCCTTAACGAGTGTCCACCATAACCCTGCTGTTGCAGGCCAATAGCTTTGATAGCTCTTTTAACGACTGCCAGAAATTGTAGTCTGGATAGTGCTGTGCCATCTTTATGCACCAAGTAAGGACCTTTCTACTCGGCTGTGACTGCCTCAAAGTCCTATAGGGATAGGAGGCCCAAATACCCAATTGCTGAAACGACCCTTTTAGGATATTGATAGTTACTGGGGTACCTTTAACTGTTTGACACATCAAAAATTCTTTATTAGGGGGCGGAGCCTGGAGCCGCATGGCGTAAGTCGCAGAGAACAGTAGCTCCCGAGACTGCACATACATCCTAGGCTAATACCTGCTTTAAACCATCACTGTTTGCCCCCTAACCTTGCGGCAGTGGAGGTGGAGACGGAGGACACCTGATGACCAGACACAAAACCACCAAACCAGGCACGCCAGCCAAAAACAAACTCCAGCAATACGCGTGGAAAGGCTCCAGCCCAAATCAGGCCGCACCAATGGCTGCACGCCGGAACTCACCACCAGAGGAGGAGAACCCCTCTCCAAACCCACATGCTCACCAAGCAACCTCCGAACCAGATTGCTCCATGCGAGACCTGAAAAAAGACCTACTAGGCGCCATAACAGACACGAAAAAAACTCTAACTACACTACTGGAAGAGGTTAAATCCGATGTCTGCCTCATGAGACAAGATCTGGCAAAAGTGCGCCAAAGAGTAGGAGAAACCGAAACTCGCATTTCAGCACTGGAGGACACGATGGGCCCGCAGGTACGACAGATCGCACAACTCCAGCAGGAGCTCCAACTCACCCGCAGCAAAATGGATGACCTGGAAAATCGATCTCGGAGACAGAACCTCCGCTTTATCGGCTTTCCAGAGGGAGCGGAGGCCCAAGACCCAGCTCGGTTCCTTGAGAGATGGATCAGATCCCACTTCGCCGAATCAGAACTCTCCCCACAGTTCGCAATCGAGAGAGCACACCGAATCCCGGCAAAGACCCCTGTCCCTGGGGCCCCCCCCAGACCGATGATAGCTAGACTGCTAAACGCGAAAGACAGGGATGGCCTGCTGAGACTGGCCCGTACAACAGGAGATCTAAAATTTGAAAACGCAATAATAAAACTGTTTCCCGATTACTCAATTGACCTCCAAAAGAGGCGAGCAAACTTCATGGATGTAAAAAAAAGACTAGCCCAAGCGGGCATCACCTACTCGATGGCCTACCCGGCCCGCCTACGAGTGCAATCGGAGGGAAGAGTGAAATTCTTCGAAACGCCTACTGAGGCCTGTAATTGGCTGGACTCCCGCTAGAACCGGGGGTCCCCAACATCTGCTGACCCCCCGACCCAAGGGGACATCGCTTATGCCACCCATGGAATAATACAATCTTACTGGATCCCTCCCCCTGGTGCACCAAGAGCAGACACCGGACCCTGACACCCACAATGCTTACCAAAGAGACCGGACTACTGGCCCCCGGGGCCCGGTGAGTACAGCCGGGGCAGCTGCCCCTCCCCGCTCCCCCTCCCTGCTCCCTATCGTGATAGACCAATGACGGCCACCCGGCTGTAAAAGACACTAGGCTATATGGTTGCCGCCGCGCTTGGGACGCCCCCCGGTGGGCCCTCCATCTGAATCACTTGTTACCCACATAGAGGGACTAGAGGCTGGACCGTCCGCACCAGACTATAGACTACCCATAAACTAATAGACACTGCCGCGGCCCCGGACCCCCCCTTGGCTGTGGCGGAGGACATCCGGCCACATGGGGGACGGATGATAGATGCTGCTGCCCCCCCCCCGCCCGGGACTCGGGGGACCCTCCTCTTCCCTGCCTTGGGCCCAGTGGGCCATGGTCTGACCCTTCGGGCCCCCCCTTGGTTCCGAGGGAGAGAGTGTTATGATCAAGTTATGTTTAATACCCATACTGTAAATTAATGAAAATGTAAATATGGCAGGGGAGCTAGCCGGCCGCCCGCGGTGGTCCGACCCGAGCAGATTTAGGCAGAGAGTCCCCCTGATTAAAACACAGGGGCCCCAAGCACAACAGACCCCTAAATGTAACGAGGCTGGGAAATAATTACAAATACACCTGACAACCCCATCTCTGCTGGGGGCTGCTGCGGGACTGGCCGGCTGGCTGCCCCTCTTGTGGTGGGGCCGGGGGGTGGGGGGTGGGGGGACCTGGCACTGGGGGGCGGAGGGGGGTGGCTCTGAGGGCTGCGTTTGCAGGCAGCCCATTAAAGACAGCCCGTCTGCCACTGCTGAATCCACACCAAATCCGGTGACAGTTGTGCTGTCTGACCAAGCGGGAAAAAATGAGAACACTACATTAATAATTGGTGAATACTGGACATTGATCTCGGGGAGCTGGGTGGGCTTGGCAAACCCTCCAGAAGATAACAATAATACAGCTAAATAACCATCAGCAAGTGGTATAAAACACCCTAAAAGCAAGCGGTGCACAGCTTTTTGTATATGCTAAATGTTTAAATCTAATATGCAGTCTAGGGACGCACAAAACCAATGCCGCTTCTGCTCTTTCTGCAGAAACTGCACTACGTGCATCCCCAATACTTAGTTCTAATACTTCTTAGAACACTGTTTTGTTCTAGTTACAGTTATTATATGTTATTATTAGAAATATCTCGGTCAATTATTTATACTGATAAAATACATCATCAAAGTTGCTATATTGTTAAAGTGTCATTGCTCAAAGTTATACACAACCACCACTGGACAAGCGCCCCTCAAGCTGGTATTTATATCCTTTCCCATACTCCGCACCACTTTGGTACTCCCAGACCTACCATACCCACCGTTAACACATGATTAAAGCAATAACATGGAATGTACGGGGTCTAAATGACCCTCAAAAAAGACTAGCTGTCTTCTCCCAGCTCCAAGCCTACCAACCTGATATAATATGTCTCCAGGAGACACACCTCATCCCCACAACCACCCAATATCTCCAAAGGCCATGGATAGGCTGGACCGCACACAGCACATACTCCTCCTACTCCAGAGGGGTCTCTGTGCTATTGCGTAAACAACTACGGTACTCCATCACCGAAGTCAAATCAGATAGAAACGGGAAATACTTATGTATTGCTCTTGACATAGAAGGTGCCCCATACGTCATAATTGGAATATACGACCCTCCCCCGGCACACCAACACCCCTTAAGAGATACCATCCCCTTTTTACTCAAATACCCCCAGGCCTCTGTATTATGCTTGGGTGACTTTAACGCCCTTATGGATCCCACCATAGACAAACTATATACATCAAAAACCGTAAACAGCCCCCCAAATCCCATCACCCCACTACAACAAATAATAACTGAACTCCAATGGGTGGATATCTGGAGACTCCGGCACCCATCCGCTAAGGAATTCACATGCCACTCCAAAACACACAATACCCTATCTCGCATCGACTATATATTTACTAATAGACGTTTAAGCCTAAAAGCTAAGGAAGCAATACATCTCCCAAGAGGTCTCTCAGATCATTCACCCATCCTACTCAAAATGCAGACACCACACCCAGAACACCTCCCCCGAGGCCCTTGGCGTATAAACCCTTTCTGGCTGACCCTATTCCCAGATCCTGACCCCACCCCCACCCAAATTCAACAATTCTTTGAAGACAACATAAACACAGTAGCTGCAGAAGTGGTATGGGACGCCTTTAAAGCAAGTACTGAGAGGAAACCTACAAAACACTATATCGCACATCAAAAAATCCTCAACCCAGAATGAACAACAACTGGCAAGGGCACTCCAGACCGCCGAAACAGCTTATACGTCAAACCCTTCTCCAAGTACCAGATCTGCCTGGCAACTAGCACAATCGCTATATGACTCTCTTCTGACAGAGAAATATGCCAGGAAATTGTTCTTCCAAAAACAAAGATACTTTGAATTCGGCCACCAGTCTGCCAGACTACTAGCCCGCCTGGCACATGGCCCCTCTGACCAAAACACCATTATGCAAATTAAAGACAACAACAACAAAATACTAACAGACACCCCTGACATCCTTAATCAGTTCACTTCATACTATACCAATCTGTATAAATCCAAACTTCCCACCCCCACCACATCCCCCCAAACACTACTAACCAACATAAACTTCCCAACACTTACACATCAAGAAGCCTCCACTCTAGAGACCGAGATAACGCTACCGGAACTACAGGCTGCAGTTGCCAGCATGGCCCCCGGAAAATCCCCGGGACCGGACGGCATCCCCATAGAAATATATAAAAGATACGGTGACCACACTCTCCCACAACTATTAAACACCCTCCAAACGGCCTACCAGACGGGCTCCCTACCCTTATCTATGTGTGAAGCGCATGTGGTCCTGATACCTAAGCCAGGAAAAGACCCACTAGACTGCGAGTCATACCGTCCGATATCTCTCCTCAACAATGATTATAAAATTCTGGCAAAGGTCCTAGCAAACAGACTTCAAAAGGTCATTACTCGAATCATACACAAAGACCAGACTGGCTTCATGCCGGGAAAGTCGACCTCAATAAACATTAGAAAAACCCTCATACACACCCAGGTCGACCATGATAACTCAGGGGAGAGATGTATGCTATCTCTAGACGCCCAAAAGGCCTTTGACTCGGTGGAGTGGTCGTTCCTGTGGAGCTGTATGGAGAGATTTGGCTTCGGCACCAAATTCATAAAATGGGTCCAAATCCTGTACACTAATCCCATGGCCGCCATAAGAGTCAACAGTAAAATATCCCCATTCTTCCCACTAGGTAGGGGGACTAGACAAGGCTGTCCATTGTCCCCATACTTGTTCGCACTTGCCATTGAGCCTCTTGCTATCCAGCTCCGTTCCCACCCAAGCATAGCCGGCCTATCACTAGGGCAACACACCTCTCTACTCAGTCTGTATGCAGATGATCTTGTCCTATATCTGGCAGACCCACAACTTGCTCTCCGCTCAGCATATGAGATAATCACCCAATATGGACCCATATCAGGCCTTCTCATAAACTGGAGTAAGTCCGCACTGCTCCCAATTGACAACGGAACTCATATCCCCCCATTCGTAAGAGACCTGGTACCTGTGGTGGACAATTTTAAATACCTAGGTATATACGTCACCCGCTCCCCCACAGACTTCTACAACCGAAACATCACACCCCTATTAGACATGGTAATGAACAGACTCAAAACATGGAAAACCCTACCCATTAACCTGATTGGCCGTATAACTTTAATCAAAATCATCATCCTACCTAAACTCCTCTACATCCTCCAGCACAGCATGACATATATCCCCGACTCCTTCTTCACCAGATACAATCCTGCATGATCTCCTTCCTCTGGAACTCGGGCAGAGCAAGAGTAAAAATCACTACACTACAGAGGCCCAAAACAATGGCGGGCCTGGCGCTCCCAGATTTCCGCCTGTACTACTGGGCAGGCCAGCTTAAATACTATAGGCATGGCTACACTCGCCACCAGCCCTCCCAGACAGAGAGCCACCACAACTATATGACATGGAGGGCATGCTACATGCCTATCTCCCATCCCATCCCCTAACCTTCTGGACTCCTGCCCCAACCCCATACCAGGAGAGGCACCTGCCTCCATAACAACACATTTAAAGTCTGGAAGAGGGTCCAGACACCTAAACTGGGAGGGAATATCACACGACACGCAACTCTGGCATAACCCCAGATTCCCCAACCTAGCCGCATTCCCAGTACCCAACACTTTCGAACGGTTAGGTATATACTCCTTCTCACAAATTATAGAAAATGCCAGCTACTCCCCTTCGCTACATTCAAACAAAGATTCCAACAACAGACCAGTTTATGTTCAGATATCTCCAACTGAGATACTGCTTAATGTCTGAGTTCCAGGGATCCCGTATCAACTACATCCCACCCCAATCACTGAGCTAACGAAACAGCAAGATGGGAAATGTAGTGTATCCAAATTCTACTCCTGTTTGATACATGCTAAACTCAACACAGGTACTGTAAATATTTTGCAGAAATGGAAAAGAATATTCCTGAGCTGGAGGACTCAGACTGGTGCGAAGTAGCGGAATCACACTTACATGTCTCTCCCGCAGCAGCGAATAAGCTGATGCAGTTCTACATCCTGCACCAGGTGTATATTACCCCTCTAAGGAAATCCCACATGTCACCTACCTTTAAACCATCCTGTCCCAAATGTAATATGGAACCCGCCGATTTCTGGCATCTGATCTGGTTATGCCCACGGGTATACCGTTTCTGGGCCAAAGTTACACACTATCTCTCTGGCGTTATACATATTGCAGTTGAAACGGAGCCCAAATAGTCTGTGGGAATCCCCGCAGAAGACTCCTGGGACAGGTACCACCTGTCATTGCTCCAAGAAACCCTTTATTATGCCAGGAGAACTATAATCATGACATGGATGGCACCCGAATCACCCAAGTTGGCCGTCTGGAGAGCCTTCATAAATAATATGCTACCCAAACTAAGAACCATATACCATAATAGAGGAAATACCAAAAAATTTGATAGAATCTGGGCCCCATGGTACGAAGCTATAGACCCAGGTGCGGGGTGAGACGGTGGAATTTACGGGGATAGATGGGAGAGAGAGAAGGCACTAAACCCAACATACATATACTATGTACTACTCGTAGAAGGGATGAACCAACGGGAGGCGCTACTATATTATAAGCTGTTATAACCTGATATAACCTGTATTAACTGTATTTACTAAAATGACACCGACACAACTGTTATGTTGTTATGTTTTGTTTTGTTTATTTCTTTAATAAACAGTTAAAAAAAAAAAAATTCTTTATTAAAGTCCAGCCATCCCATGATTTTAAATAGAAATGCCAAACCCACTAACGACCTGTCCGACCAACTGACTGATACCTTGTCCTCAAGCGTACAAAGCGCACTTAAAGCCTCAATCTATCTTCGTGTTCCCTAAAACCTCTATATCCTTCTACAGCTTAAACTTTCTATCCCAAACCCTCTCATAACTTTTCCAAGTTGCAGGAATTACGGACGCTCTCACCCATGTGATTTTACCTCTTAAATGAATTTCCAAAGCCACGGGCACCTCTCCATCACCTGAGCTTGTGGTGCAAGTGTTCAAAATTTGCTCAGCTCTGAACAAGACAGGGCATCTGCTACATCATTTCTACTACCTGGAACATGTTTTGCCTTAAACAAAATATTGTGCCTCAAGCATCTTAAAACTAAGTGCCGCAGTAGAATTAACACCGGTTTAGAGGATGAAGTTAGAAAGTTCAGTGCTGAAACCACACTCTTGTTGTCACAGGGAAAAATTATACCTTTATTGCTGAATTCCCCATGCCACAAGTCAGCCGGCACCACTATGGGGAAAAGCTCAAGGAAAGTTAAATTCTTTACTAGTTCAGACTGAAACCAAGATGGTAGCCACCTGCGCACCAGCACACCACCTGCCCTGTCAATATGCCCCGAAACCCATAGAGACTGCTGTGTTGGTAAACAACTGTAAAAACCAAGCCATCCTGCCAATATGCCTTTTCATTGAATTCCTTTTAGTCATACCTCTAGATCTAGTTAAAGGGCCTTGGTAATTCTGATGTAGTGATATGATTTCTTAATCACTGCTGTGGACATTGCTAAATGCCTGGAGAAGACTTGCTAAATGCCTGGAGAAGACTTTCCCCATTGGGATTACCCTGCAGGTAAAATTAAGCTTTCGTAACAAGGACTGCATATTCTTCTGCGTAACCTTTTTGGATTGGATTACCAAGTAAATTAAAACTTTATGCTCCTGGAGCTTATCTTCAGGTTCCTGCACTATGGTATCTATATCTATGCTGAGGAAACTGGGGCAAGTAATAGGCCCCATTGTTTTTTCTTCTGTAATAGGCACACCAAACTGGTCAGCCATAATTGTGAAGCATTACTGTACAGAGTGGGGAGTACAGAGTGGGGGCAACACGCAAGAAATCATCCAGGTAATATATGATTGATGTTGCTCCTATGATCTCCTTGACCACCCATTCCAGAAACCCTAAATGCCTCAAAAAATGCACATGATATTGAGCTGCCTGTTGGCAAGAACCTGTCGACATATTTTCCCTCAAAGAAGCAGCCCAGCAGCCGCAGAGACTGTGGATGTACTGACAGCAGTCTGAAAGCAGCCTCTATATCTGTCTTTGCCAACAACGAGCCCTGTCCAGCTTCAGTAACCTAATTGCTTTGTCGAAAGAGGTATAACACACTGATACTAAATCTTTTTCGATTTCATCATTCAATGACAACCCCTTCGGGTAGGATAAATGGTGAATTAGCCTAAACTTCCCGTTTTCTTTTTTTTTAATAAGTCTAACCCCTTAAGCTAGGGAAGAGAGTAGTTTCTCTTACCTAGCTTTAGGGGTAAGTTAGACTTTGTCCTCCCCTTTAACAGCTTCACCTTTTAGCTACAGTATATAGCAGGATATGGGAGATTGTATTTCCTTTTTTCCCCTCACATTCTATCTCTATACACATTATATAGACCTTCTTTTATTAGAAATTTATATTTTTATATTTCCATTGTGCAGATACATACATTCTTACTTACCTAGATTATTATATCTCTCCCCCATTTGTTCTGTTCCATCATTATTCAAGATTTTTTTTTAAATTCACTTTATTTTGTTTCAAAAGCATGAAATAAGTTACATTACATTTCAGTTTTGGTGATGCATTGGTATTTCGATTCGTTTTGTTTAATAAATACCTTTCGTACTTTTGATTTTTATTGTTATTATTATTATTTATCTTTAAAACTTAATAACTATTTACATTGAACAATTATAACATTGTGCTGCTTACTGTAATTGGTTTGCAGTTTCCTGTCATTCTTGTATTTAGCGTTCATTACTCTATCTATGTCTGCAACAATATCTTTATTTCATGCTGCATTTGGTTAGTATTGGTTGGGTAGGGGGTATTGGGGTGGGTGGGTGGTGTGGGTCATCTTTTTCTTTTAGTTGTTGCCCAGGTCTATCCACGGTTTCCAGATCTTATCGTATTTATTCGGGCATCCTCTGTGGATGTACAGAATTTTGTGGTATGCTAGGTCGTTGTTTACTAGTTGAATCCATTGTTTTCTTTTGGGGCTGTCCGGTGACATCCACTTTAGTATTATCACTTTCCTTGCATAGAAGAGTAGTTCCAATATTAAGGTTTTAAGATGGTGAGGCCAGTCTTCATCTTCCAGTAGTCCAAGCACACACTCCTCCGCTTTATTTGGGATCTCTATTTTCATTTTATTTGAGAGGTACTCCAATATTTTTGTCCAATATAGTTTGATTTTGGGGCAGTCCCATATCAAGTGCCAGAATGTGGCGTTTGTGTATTTGCATTTGGGGCAAGAGGCATCCATTGTTTTTTTTACTCGAGCCAGCTGTATCGGTGACATGTAAGCTTGGACAATATAAAACTGTATGAGTCTGTTGTTCGCTGCAGGGGAGGCGGTGGCTCTGGGGGCTGCGTTTGCAGGCAGCCCATTAAAGACAGCCCATCTGCCACTGCTGAATCCACACCAAATCCGGTGACAGTTGTGCTGTCTGACCAAGCGGGAAAAAATGAGAACACTACATTAATAATTGGTGAATACTGGACATTGATCTCGGGGAGCTGGGTGGGCTTGGCAAACCCTCCAGAAGATAACAATAATACAGCTAAATAACCATCAGCAAGTGGTATAAAACACCCTAAAAGCAAGCGGTGCACAGCTTTTTGTATATGCTAAATGTTTAAATCTAATATGCAGTCTAGGGACGCACAAAACCAATGCCGCTTCTGCTCTTTCTGCAGAAACTGCACTACGTGCATCCCCAATACTTAGTTCTAATACTTCTTAGAACACTGTTTTGTTCTAGTTACAGTTATTATATGTTATTATTAGAAATATCTCGGTCAATTATTTATAGTGATAAAATACATCATCAAAGTTGCTATATTGTTAAAGTGTCATTGCTCAAAGTTATATACAACCACCACTGGACAAGCGCCCCTCAAGCTGGTATTTATATCCTTCCCCATACTCTGCACCACTTTGGTACTCCCAGACCTACCATACCCACCGTTAACACATGATTAAAGCAATAACATGGAATGTACGGGGTCTAAATGACCCTCAAAAAAGACTAGCTGTCTTCTCCCAGCTCCAAGCCTACCAACCTGATATAATATGTCTCCAGGAGACACACCTCATCCCCACAACCACCCAATATCTCCAAAGGCCATGGATAGGCTGGACCGCACACAGCACATACTCCTCCTACTCCAGAGGGGTCTCTGTGCTATTACGTAAACAACTACGGTACTCCATCACCGAAGTCAAATCAGATAGAAACGGGAAATACTTATGTATTGCTCTTGACATAGAAGGTGCCCCATACGTCATAATTGGAATATACGACCCTCCCCCGGCACACCAACACCCCTTAAGAGATACCATCCCCTTTTTACTCAAATACCCCCAGGCCTCTGTATTATGCTTGGGTGACTTTAACGCCCTTATGGATCCCACCATAGACAAACTATATACATCAAAAACCGTAAACAGCCCCCCAAATCCCATCACCCCACTACAACAAATAATAACTGAACTCCAATGGGTGGATATCTGGAGACTCCGGCACCCATCCGCTAAGGAATTCACATGCCACTCCAAAACACATCAGAATGACTTGTACAAGAATCTGTGGCAATTATGTACCCTGGAAATATGCTAATTGGGATTTTCCAGGGTACATAATTGCCACAGATTCTTGTACAAGTCATTCTGAATTGAGAAAGCCAGTCGGATGACTAGCGAAACGTCTTCAAGAACTACATTTCAAGTCCAGTTGATCTAATTGAATACAACAGATATACCATGACCTGGATGAATGAGAACCTTCACAAGCTTAATCTGGATATGTTTTTTGCCAATTAGTATTTGGGTTAGGATGACCAAGGGGGGGAAGAGGTGGGAAGGGTTAGGATACCAATTATGCAGCACCTGTGGATATGGTTCAAGCAATAATATTATGTTAAATGGACATTGACAAGTTTGTTTTGCAGCACATTCAATAATACAACAGTAAACACATTCAAATAACTGTGATGAATTAACCATATACATTTTCCTTTTATAGGGGTTACGCTTTGTAACTATGTACCCTATCCTGCTATTGGGGGGCGAGCTTTAGCACTCAGTTACTTATAGGAAACCGGCTCTTTCTTTTCATTGGGGAGGGGGGGGTATTAATTACCTCCATTTTATCTTCAAGTTATATAAAACAGAAAGTATATTACCATATATTGTATATATTAAAAGCAACATATATCATTATCTCTTACATTCTATAGATTCCCATTCTTTCCCTTTCCCCATCTACTTGGGCAATTATAGAGTTAACATTTGTTTAGATTTTCTGGTATTGCTGTATCTGTGGTCTGATGTCTCATAGTTCAAGTCTCTTAGGGGGGTATACCGTGTTTGCATTTTGTTCCCGGGTTTTAGCTTATCGGAGAGAGTTTTAAGGATAAGGTAGTTTGGGAGCAGTTATAAGATATGTCTATTGTTGTGGCTCAGCGGTCTGTTTTTAACTCACCATTACCAGGTAACCAGAGGGAGGTCTCTTGTGTATTTGGTTCATCCTGGAGTTTCAAATTTGTAATCCAGATGGGTTTTGTATGTATTTGTCTCTGTCTCTCAGTTTACTCAGAGTTGTTGGGGTGAGGCGAGTGAGTACTCCACCGAATTTTCGTGGCTTGGTCAGTTTCCCCGGCCCAGCCTTGTATATGGTTTGGTTGCTTTCTCTCATTGACTTGTGGTTTGTTAGGTTTCCCTTCCAGGTATTCCTCGTTTATCTGTCGGTGAGGTCCTCCAGTGTAGGTCTTCGGGTATGCTGAATTATTCCTCGTGGTCAGGAGTCGTTGGCCTGTTAAGTTGTGTGCGGTCCAACCATTCCACGGCTCCGGCTGCTGTGTCAAAAATATGGTTCGCTGTCGGTGGATCACTCTGAGTCGGGCCGGGTATAAAATGGAGTAGATTACTCCAGCCGCTCTCAATCTCTGTTTAACCGCGAGGAATGTGGATTGGCGTTTCTGGATTTCTTGGGAGAAATCTGGGAATAGCATTATCTTTGCGTTTTCAAATTTCAGTTCGGGTTTGGTACGAGCCAGTCCAAGGATTGTGTCTCTGTCTCTGCAATTCAATGTGCGAGCAATAAGTGGTCTGGAGCCTGGAGGGGGCTGTTGGCCCGGCACCCGGTGGGCCCGTTCTATAGCGAAAGTTGGGCTGAGGTTTTCCCGCCCGAACTGCAGGGGTAACCATGTCTCCAGAAAGTCCTCTGGTCTGCTGCCCTCCACCCCCTCTGGGAAGCCCACTAACCTGATGTTTTGCCGATGGGAACGGTTTTCTAGGTCGTCGATGTGTTTTTGTTGTTGGGCTAGTTTTTGTTGCAGTTCAGCCACATTACCCTCCATGGTCGGCACGGTCTCCTCCAGCTGCGAGATCCGTCCCTCAGCGTCAGTGACTCTATGGCTAAGGTTTCGGAGGTCATGTCTTAAGAGTCCAACGTCCGTTTTTACCTCTCCCAGTAGATTGGTGAGCGAAGTTTTTGTTTCAGTAATGGCTTGGAATAGCTGGGCCAGAGTAGGTTCCTTCCGGCGCTGTGTCTCGCTGGTCTGTGCGGCTGGTTGTGGGCCTTCTGTTTCAGGTGAGTCATGTTTCAGTTTGTCCGCCGTTGCTTGGCTCTGTTTATCCTTTTGTTTTGTCATCCTGGAAGGTGTTTGGTGGCCGGTGGATATGAATACAGGATTTGATAGGTACGGAGCGCTATGCTATGCGTCCTTCTACGGCGACATCTTGGACAAGCCCCCCCATTATTCAAGATTTTAGATATATTTGTTATAGCTTTTATGTGATTTAATACATTGTATTCTAACTACTCCTATGTATCTGTGTATATAAATATTTTGATACTGTCACTTTGTAGGGGCTTGTGCACTTCGGGTGTTAGCTAGTTTTATGGGATAGATGTACGGAGGTGTATCTCTTTAAATGGGTGGATCCCAAGTGTGCAATACACCTATTTAAGGCTGATTTATTGTGTTAAGGTGACGCCTCTGATGAAGTTTTTCGTAAGCATGAAGTTTGTCAGGTGGGACCATTGTGGAGTTTTCTAAGTTTGCTATGTAAAATAAAGCCATTTTTAACCTACCTTGGATGTTTTTGACCAGTTGATGCGCTGCCCATGGTGGAGGGACCAGTATTGTATACATGTGTATCGAGTCAAGCGAGGGACTCGGGCATACAAGCACCCGGGTCAGCTGGGAATAAAGGTGAGCTTATTATCTTTGATAATGTGGAACTTCAACTATTAGCTGCGAAGCCTACACCAAAGCGAAAGGGCCGGGGGTTGAGTCCACCCGACCCACTTTACTGCCAGTGGGTGTCTGTGTGATTTTTACTGCTTTATCGGTTGTACCAATAGTCCGTAATATAAGAATCCACGAGACGGCACTTACAATTAGACCTATTCCCGTCTGATAATTTTATGGGTTTCTCTTTATTTTGGATATATATATTTATTAAACCCTTTTCCAGAGACATCCCTCTGCCTTCCTGCACTTGTCCGCATTCTCTAAAAACACCTGCTGAATGGGTGCGGGCTTCCACATAAGGAGCATTCATGGCGAAATCTGCATGATGGCCCCTACTTGCAGGTGCCCTCATTAAACTGCCAGCAAATTTTTTTTTTGTGCTCACTTCCTGAAGAAAATAGGGTTTCGCAGCTCTGATCAAAAATGGAAATGACTGTGACTGTCCCCTACCCCCTGCTATCAGAAAGGACAACCCTGTAAATTGTTGAAAACCTTTAAGGCTCTTATTATCTATTACCCTCATTAATAACCCGATGTCCCTGTTGTCCCATTTAATATCCTTCCTCACTGCCATGTGCTGACAAAATTGTTGAATGTGCCTTAGCCTACCCGGATAATGCCGACATTTTTGTTACCCTTCAGTTAAAGCAGATGTGTCGTAAAGAGGTAACTACGTCCATAGTCCCTTGTTCGCTACCCACACAACTGGTTTTTACACTTCCTGAGTCACTAGACCCCAGCAAATCTAAATGGGGAGTACCTTGCCACATGGAAGCTTGATTTAATTTTGAAGAGCCTGCTCCAGCTGTGCCCAAATCCGGAGTCTTCGTTGGCCATGAATCACTGTGCATGGATGTCCCTGCTGGTCCAGGTCTGGTTAGCTGACCAGTATGTCCATCCTGTTGATAAAATAAAGTCAAAGTAGACCACTGCTGTTAGTCAGTACATTGCGGCCAGTGGCCTGGCTAAATAATGCACCTCCATCACTGGGGTCAATCCAAAATTCCCTGGACCTGGAGATATTGAAGCCCTAGAGTTTCCCAGAGTTGGGAATCCTGTCACACCCTGCATCCTTTGGGGTAGCATGCATCCAGGGGAGGCTAGTGCCTGTATATCCTGGCTGAAACCTACAGAGTGAAAGCCTCTGTGCTATGCTGTTGAAGAAGAGGGAGGAGCCTACCCATTGGCTTAGCCCCGTGATCCACTTCTGGTGCAGTAACTGTGTGAGACCATGGGAGAAAGTTAGGAGAGCTATGAGCTGCAGAAACTGTTACCCTGGAAGGATCCTGAGTCAACTGCACAGTCCTGCCCACCGCTGTCGTGAAAGTGGGTAAGGAACCATGGGGAAATAAACCTTGCCTACTATCCCTAACCCCACTAGTAGTGCCTGCTACTTGAGCTGCACTTACCAGCAAGGTGTGTGGATGTCGGTCCGGTGCTCCGGTTTGGGGAAAGGCTGCACTGCTGCTGTTGGTGATGAGACCTGTCATGGGAGGCATACCCGTCGACTGTGGGACAATGATGGAGTGCATTGCGATGGGTCTTGTGGTGTGTTGGTGGTTTCCTGCAGAGAATCCCCGGTATGGCCATGATCAAAGATACCTTGGAGCCATTCTGGTCCCCTCATCTCTGCTTCTTTCCTAATCTTGTCCTTGAGAGCCTCCATGTTCAGGTAAGAAACAGTGGTTCTGCTTCTCACTTATCTCAAAATGGCTCTTTCTATAAATACCTTGTATTACTCTCCCCCCCATTTCCTATCCCCCATCCTCCCTAACTCTCCCCTGTGCTACTCCCCATCCCCCTAATGTCTGTGTGTCGCCTCCTCTGTCTGGCTATGCCTGCTCCATGGCTTCCTTAAATCAAGGGGGTTCTTCACCTCAGATTCCTGTGGTAAATTATTTATGACCGGGGCAAGAAGTTTCTAAATTACAGTCATAGAAACTGATGTGGTTATCATGGGTCTTGACAAAAGATGCATTTAATGGCATCTCCACCCTTAAAATAAATATTGATATAATGTTGTCACTCCAGCTGCGTTCTAATCTGTCTCCCTGCTTGCCGAAACTACAAGCACGGGGCCGGACTGGCAGTCGCAGCTGTGATTGGCTGAGAGGCAGCCAATCACAGTTGCGGCTGCCAGTTATAAACGCCGCTGTAACTGTAAGTAGAGTTGTGATTCTTTTTTTACACATCTAATATAGCGGTTGGGGGTGGGAAGGGATGAAGGGATGGCCAACATTTAATAAAACAGATTTTACACTAGGAGAAGTGCAGCCAGGGAGGGATCAGCAGGAATGGGTGAAAAGGGCTCCCTAGCGTTTGCCACTGTCCTTTCAGAGGACAAGGAGGAGGCAGAAACCTTTCACACAGGAAGACAGCTCGTTCTCTTCAGTTTCCTGGACTTTGGACACACACTGCAGGAGAACCATAAGGAGCAGAGGTGTATGGTAAGGATTTTTTTAAACTACACAGTGGGGCCAGTGGTGGGTTAAATTTTAGTTTGAGAGGTGGACATGCCCTTTAAACCCTTTTGAAATGGATTTATAATTGGAGTTTTTGTAATCTTTTTGCCTCTCCACTTTAGACAAAAGACTCTTAAGCGAAAGCAGAAATTTCCAGTACTTCCTACTAAAATAACCCAGCAGATGAATATATTGGTGGGTTTGTTAAAGCAACTATTGGCAAGCCAACCTGAATGAGTTATTCAGAGAGAGTTCTTATCGCTAAGGTTAAGATCACTTTGACAGGACAAGCATAGACTTCAATTGCAGGAGTAGGCAGTGAACTGTGCAATTTTTAAATTTGCCTTATGGACGGGGCACCTCTGGCTGGCGTTAAAAAGCCATGCAATGGTTAGCTGCTTAACTCTATATAACTTCGCTTATTGGGTTTG
The DNA here is from genome assembly GCA_019447015.1 of Hymenochirus boettgeri. Classification (NCBI taxonomy): domain Eukaryota; kingdom Metazoa; phylum Chordata; class Amphibia; order Anura; family Pipidae; genus Hymenochirus; species Hymenochirus boettgeri. The sequence goes on from CM033474.1 coordinate 119,607,792, forward strand.
CATGGTTAACTTTTTTGTTTCCTAGGCAGCCACTATAAGCATGGAGTTACTTTGGCCCACATAGTTTTAAAAGTCAAATGCTTTCTTTAGGCTTGACATCACATTTATGTAATTAATGATATACTATATGGTCCAAGAAGAAAAGAGCGTTAAATCTGGATATATAATAAATAAACTAAGAACTTGGATGATTGTGAAAATATATATATATATATTTTTAAAAAGCCTCATTCTGTCACTATGTACAGTACAATTCTTGCTAAAAACATATGTTGTATTTTTTAGTAATAAAGCATTAATTACTAAGGCTTAGTACTTACTGCCTTTTTAAGGTCTGCATAGTTTTACATGGTGAAGATGGATTATCAGAAACAAGAGAATTATACTCCCCTGAAAAAACATTATTTGAAAGGAATTCAAGGCACACCTTCATTATGAGGTATTTTGAATATAAATATTTCTTATTAGTTTGTAAAGACTATGCAGTAAATAACAATCCCTATTTCTCAACCATGTTGATGTAATAGTGCTGTGTGAATCTGGCCATAAGTTTTTTAATGGATAGTTTATTACTTATTCTAAGTCTGAATTGATTGATATGTGCATTATATTAAATGACAAATTGCGGCAGGTACATGACTCCTGCTTTTGATTGCAGTTGTATGCCAGGTATCTATTGACAATTATTTGACAAATGGCACTTAAAAATAGAAGCACTTTTTTTTATTTGTTTGTCTAATGTTAAAACATTAAGCTTTTTTGTGGCTGCTAGGAGTAGAAAACAGCCAAGAAGACCCATTGAATTCTTTTTCACATTGGCCTTTTAGGGATTGAGTTTGGTGGATGGTCCTTAACCACTTGCCCTTTTGTGCGCTTTGGTTAATGGCAGGGCTGGATTTCAGGAGCCTAAAAAAAAGGTACAAAAAGCCTTTTAACATATTGCACACCCCAAACCATGCTCATAAAAACTTGATGTGCTGCAATTAAAATTGTCACAGTTTAGGATCTAAAACGGGGAGAGATTGGCAGCTGTCCTTCAACCACAGACGCACATCTCTACTGTGCCCAATATTATATCTGGCCCTGGTAAATAGGCACAAAAGCGCGTTTCCTGGGATTTCAAAAATAAAATGCTTCCTTGTAAGACGGAGTCAATATGTAATAAAGCCACATCTGTCTTGGGAAATTCTACACAATACAGAATATATATTTTACACCTGCTATTCTTGCTACTAGGTGATATTCTTTAACTATAACCGCCTACACTAGGCGGTATGTGTATACATGGTTATACATATGAACTCACTATGAGGGTATGTAGGTCCAGGTGTATGTAGGTCCAGGTGATAAAATCTCAAGTACACCAACACTTTGTCTTCCCTTGTTACTACTATGTGTACACATAATATACAATGTAGCGTACTCACACTCCCACGTGAGTTGCCCAGGTGCATCTGCCCCAGGCCCTTCAGAGCGTCCCTGATCTTTTAGTCTCCACAGAAATTAAATACAGGTAGCGCACACTGGAAGAATGCTCGTTCTCGGAGAGGTAAGATAAAAACCTCTTTATTTTTCTTAAACAAACAGAGGTACAGTAATATCAGAACTATTTGGATTACCTGACGCGTTTCGGGCTACAACAAGCCCGTAGTCATAGGTACACCTGCATCTCTATTTCGCATTGCTTTTACGTCCTGACTAAAAGGCACACGTCCAAATGGGGAGAGGAGCCTTCTACGTCAGTAGACATAATGGATTACAGACTTACATGATACAATAAAAGGTAAGTAACACATTGCTCTTATTGCACGTGTTACAATAATAAAATAATGTAACCATTACACTATAAAAACACAAGCTTAAACACTGTTGTTAATATCTGATGTCACTCTTATCACCCTAGTTTAAGCTTCATTGAGCTAGGATGTATCATATAAGTCCGTAATCCGTTATGTCTACTGAAGTAGAAGGCTCCTCCCCCCATTTGGAGGTGTGCCTTTCAGTTAGGACATAAAAGGAATGCGAAATAAAGATGCGGGTGTACCTATGACTAAGAGTCAGGCAACCCAGATGGTTCCGATGTTATCTCCATTTGTTTAAGAGAAAAAAAAGATTTTTATTTTTGCATCAAAGAAAGTATCAAGACTAATACAGGTGAAGATGTGGAGTCATTGTGGGTACGAGGCACAGCTACGTAAATAAATACGGCTTCCTACTCTAGTCAGCTTATATTTATGGGAGAGTTTTGGCCCAATTGTTACATGAACCAACATAACATCGTACACAATTAAATATTGTAAATCAATAATAATTCTGACTTAATTGTTGTTGTGGGTGTACTGTTCATTTGGGGAATGAACATTTGTATCTGAATTTGTAACTCAATTACCGTATATACTCGAGTATAAGTCGAATTTTTAAGACTTTAAAGTTAGCCTGAAAACCTAACCTCGACTTATATTCAGGTCAAGTCCTAATTTAGATCCAAATTCTGCAATTGCAGATAGTAACCAATAGGTGGCGCTGTGTTAACCTGCATAGAAAGTTACAGGAGCTGATCTGCCTTTACACTTCCTGCTTCCTGTAGTCTGGCTGCTGGACTCACTCAGCACTGTCACTGCACATGTGGATGCTGTAAATCTGATGGGTCTCCTCAGTTTGGAGAAAAAAATAGCTGCTAGTTCAGGGCAAATGACAGCTTGAAACTACAACTCTCAGGTGACATTTTTAACTATTGGGGTCAGAGAGTCCTTTACTATATGGGGGTCAGAGTGCTCTTTACTATATTGGTTTCAGGAGAATTGTAAATGATGGTAAGCTTAATTAAAAGTTTACTGAACCTTGCCACTCCACATGTTTAGAAACTGCAACTCACAGCAACAAAGCATGCTGGGAGTTGTAGTTTCCAAACATCTGGAGTGCCAAGGTATTGGAGGTTACTGGTACTGGATGTGGCTATTACAGTATGGGACTGTGAAACTGTGGAACTGTCTTCCAGCAGATGTGGTAATGGCAAGTTCATTGAATAACTTTAAAAAAGGCCTGGATAAGTTTCTAAAACTAAAAAATATTGAGAATTACTGGTATTAATGCATATAGATCTGGTTGATCCAGGGATACTTTCCGATTGCCGTTTGGAGTCAGGAAGGAATTTTTCCCCCCCTTTTTAGCTGGGTTTTTTTGCCTTCCTCTGGATCAACTGTTAGGTAGGGTTAAAAAAAAAAAAAGAAGTGAATAGGTTGGACTTGATGGACGTATGTCTTTATTCAACCTTATTTACTATGTAACTATGGATTCATGTATGGGAATTCTGCTGTCCATTTAAAGGGCAATTAATTTCTACCCTCGGCTTATACTCGAGTCAATCAGTTTTTAGAAATTTTTCAGGTAAAAATAGGTGCCTCGGCTTATACTCGGATCGACTTATACTTGAGTATATACGGTACTATCCACTTTTCCATCCACTGCCTGCCTACAATCTAGGTTCTAGAATTGAGCCCTAAAAAGGGGTGTTTATTATTACACAAGAGTTGTAACGCAAAAGGGGGTATGATACAATACCGCTGGCACCCCCAGGTTAAAAGAGCACAAAAGGCAGATAATGCACCTATCTGCAGCAGAAAGTGCAGTGGCAGTTCCAGGAAGGTCAGACCTGAAAAGGTAGAGGCCAAATTATGTACAAGACATTAAAAACGGTGTCTAAGGGAAGCATCACATTCTTATCAATTTTTTTTAACCTTGATTGTTATAAAAAAGGTGTAAAAAATAACACCTTTACCACCACTCTAATCATGCGGTTCTTCGCCAGATCGACTGCTGCTGGAACTTGGCTAGACAAGCTGTGTTCATGTATAACCACATGAAGTGACTGCACTTTTGTACTTTTGTTGTTACAGTAATTTTTTTTTTTGTTTTTACAGTAAAATTTGTGTAAAGCAATTTTGCCGAGTACATTGCAAACTGCCGCAAATGTTTGCAGGGCCTTTAGCATCAGCCATTACCTATAATGTTAGTCAATTTTATTTAGTGTCAGTTAATGTGAATGTTACTGTTAGTTAATGTTAGTAAATGTTAGTTAAAGGAAAAGTCCACCCACCCCCAAACAATCAAGTTGTTATTAATATTTATTACTATAATTTTTATAAATATAAAATTATAGCTGAGGGAGACTTCGGTATAGAGGAGTCAGGGTCCAAACCCTGTGGCATTCCTGTGAACGGTCACCCCGCGACCGCTGTTGCAAACATTTACTAGCCGCTGCAAATGTTTGCAGGGCCTTTAAGCTCCAGCCATTACCTATTATGTTAGGTAATATTAGTTAATGTTAATGCAACTTTTAGTTAATGCTAGTAAATGTCCACCCACCCCCCCAAAAAAAATTACATCTCCACCACCTCATCCTCCAGCACAAGACTCGCTATCCTTAAAGGAGTTTACTTTTTGAGTGAACTATTCTTTTAATGGACATAAGGGATGAGACGAGGCAGAGGTTTGGCCATATAAAAAAACACAAGAAAAGCGACATCATATATGCAGTGCAGTGCAGTGAAGAATGCTCTGATTTGTATGTGGGGGAGACCAAACAGCAACTGCATCAACGTATGGCCCAGCACAGAAGAGCCAATTACTCGGGTCAGGACTCAGCCGTGTATCTGCATCTTAAGGATAAAGGACATACCTTTGAAGATTGTAATGTTAACATACTGGCGAAGGAACGTGACTGGTTCAAGAGAGGTGTTAAGGAGACCATTTATGTGAAAATAAAGAAACCAAGCCTAAATAGAGGTGGGGGGGTTCGACACCAACTGTCTGCCATGTACAATGCTGTTTTAACACCTTTCTCTGGGCGTTCCTATAACACCTCTTAGCCAATATCTAATCACACCCTACATTTCAAGTCCAGATGATCTAATTGAATACAACAGATATACCATGACCTGGATGAATGAGAACCTTCACAAGCATAGCAGAACAAAGCAAGTCCAACCCCAAAAAGTTTTTTAAGTATATTAATAGTAAAAAGATGAGGACTAAGAATGTGGGACCATCGAATAATGGGGCTGAGATGGTTATAGAGTATGGCAAAAAGGCTAATCAGTATTTACTTTAGAGAATCCTAGTCCTAGCAGGGACTGTAAAAATATGAAGGGTATAAATGAGGAATATTCACTCTGGCTGACAGAGCATATGGTACGGAAACAATTAGACAACGTTAATGTCCATAAAACCCGAGGACCAGCTGAAATACATCCTCGAATCTTAAAAGAGCTTAGTCTAGTTATATCTAGACCAATGCTTCTTATCTTTTCAGATTCACTTTTGATGAATGGGTGATGTGCCGCTGGATTGGAAAAAAGCCAATTCAATACCAATATTAAAAAAGGTAGTCCTTCCCAGCCTGGTAACTATAGACCTGTAAGCCTAACATCAGTGGTAGGGAAGTTGCTGGAAACTTTGTTACGGGATTATATCCTTGACTTTGTCTCCGGAAATGATCTTATTAGTAGTTGTCAGCGTGGCTTTATGAGAAATAGATCATGCCAGACAAATTTACATGCTTTTTATGAAGAAGTGAGTAAGAATTTAGATTCAGGCATAGCAGTGGATGTAGTATACTTGGACTTTGCTAAAGCTTTTGATACTGTGCCACATAGGCAACTAATGTATAAACTGAAGACTGTTGGCCTAGAAAAAAAGAAATGTAAATGGATAGAGAATTGGTTATTGAATCTCAAACAGAGTGGTGGCCAATGGAGCTATGTCTATGTGGGCTAAAGTTCTAAGTGGAGTGCCTCAGGGTTCTGTACTGGGGCCACTTCTTTTTAATCTGTTTATTACTTAGAAGGGGGCATTGAGAGCAAGGTTTCTATGTTTGCTGATGACATTAAAATATGCAGAGCTATGGAAACTTCAAATGATGTGCAAAGCAAACCTAGATAGATTATCAAAATGGGCAGCAGAATGGCAGATGAGATTCAATGTTGATAAATGTAAGGTGATGCTTTTGGGGTTTAACGATCCTTGTGCCACCTACACCATAAATAACTCTGTGTTAAGTGAATCTCTAATGGAAAAGATTTGGGGGTTCTGGTATATAACAGACTTAGCTGTAGCAAACAATGTCAGGCACCAATGGCTAGAGGTTGCAAGATATACAGGGAGATTCAATAAAAGTTCTTATCGTTTAAAATGGTGCTAATTTTGCCCCAACCAATCAGAACTTATGTAACATTTAAAAGCTAACATCTGATTGGTTGGGGCTAAATTAGCACCATTTTAAACGATAAGAACTTTTATTGAATAACCCCCATAGTCTTGTATAAAAAGGGGAATAGATCCAAAAATATAATTCTCTCTCAAGGCACTGGTAAGGCCTCCTTTGAAATAAGCAGTGCCGTTTTGGAATTCCATATACAAGGGACATCTTGGGAATGGAAGCAGAATTACTGAGTATGTAAGTATGTAAGTAAGTATGGCATTTCTAATGTATTGTAACCGTTAAACCAGCATATATAGCACTTGCTATAAAGCAAGTTATTTTGATCCACAAAAACCTGAAAGGAACAATATGGTAGTGGCAACACAAGCTTGAGAAAGGGATGTTTTATCTGTTAATAGGAATTTACATTATTTCTAATTGACTGACTGAGGAAGCTCAAAATCTTAAAATTTTAGCCACACCCATTGGTAAAACCATGCCCACAAACAAAGCCACACCCGGAGAGCATCAAAGGTGGCATTCAAAAGTTAAGCTCAGGCAGCAAAAACCCTAGAAGTGCCCCTGGATGGAGAGGCTTGACTATGAGTAGACAAGTTAAGGCTGTTAACATTTCAGAAGCAAATTTTGTGTGAGGATATGATCGCTTTATACAAATATATTAATGGGCCATACAATGAACTCTCTGGTTAATTGTTCACTAATAGGTCATATCAGAGGACTCGTGGACATCCTTTAAAATTGGAAGAAAAAAAGTTTCATTTTCAGGTTAGAAAAGTTCTTTTCAGTGAGAACGGTGAAACTGTGGAACTGTCTTCCAGCAGATATAATAATGGCAGGTTCATTGAATAGCTTTAAAAGTGGCCTAGATAAGTTTCTAAAACTAAAAAAAAAGAGAATTACTGGTATTAATAAATAAATATATGACTGGTTGATCCAGGGATACTTTGCCGTTTGGAGTCCGGAAGGTGTGACTTAATCCCCGGAAAGGTTGTGCTACTGATATGTTAATGGTTCTAAATAAAAGTCATTCAGGGAGATTTGCTTGTGAAGGTTCTCATTTATACAGGTCATGGTATATCTGTTGTATTTAGTTAGATCAACTGGACCTAAAGTTTAGTTCTTGAAGACATTTCACTAGTCATGGCTTTCTCAATTTAATATGAATTGTACAAGAAGCAATTATGTACCCTGGAAAAGTCCCAATTAGCATGGTGTTGAAATAAAACTAAACCCAAAATACAAAGGCAGCTCCACAGACTCTATAACTGTCACTTAGTAAAACCATTTGTCTCTCACCTCTGAATTCAGCCTCTTAGTGTAGAACATTATAGAACATTTCAAGGTCACTATAGCAACCATAGCGGTTACTATTCGTCCCAGAGCCAAAGGGGACCTGGATGGGGCCCCCTTTGGCTCTGGGACGAATAGTAACCGCTATGGTTGCTATAGTGATTCCTATGCCCCTGCCCACCTGTCAGTGTCTTCCAGCCAATCATCAGAGATAGTGAATATTATTAGCTGATTTTACAGCTCAAACAGGGTGTTGGAAAGTGTTAAACCTTTTCATATGAATTTAGGAAGCAACTTGTTAACCCTTTATATTTATGAGCATTTCTGCAAGAAAATATTTATTTCTGCCCTCTACCATTTATATAAGTGTGATTAGTGTGAGTATTGCTGAAATGTGCATTTAGAAGTGTAATTCAAGCTGCATTAATTTCAGTGTAGTCATACATCATGTATTTAACACAATGAAACTTAGCTTTGCAGCAGGTCAATTTCATGAGGCTGCGGCCCGACTTAAGTGCAAGAGAGCAATAATTTGCGATTGTGCGCATTTCTGTGCACAGGCTTTGCGTTTCCACTGTTGGACCCTAGCAGACTGCATGTGATATGGATTAAAAATTATGATCACATCAATATGGATGAAACATACGCGCAATCAGCTGTTTAAAAGACCTCCACTCCAGTTCCGGAAGTTCGGCTCCAGTCTTTTAAACGGCTGATTGTACGTATGTTTCATTCATACAGCTGTTTAAAACGGCTGATCGCGGAAGACATTTTGGAATCTTGGAGGTATGAGGGGGCCAGGGGTCCAGCCTCCATTCTCGCGGTACGCCTCTGGATCGCATGGAAGCGCAGCGCATGTAGTGGGGTTGGTCCCATAGTCTATTACATGCCCATGTTCCCACTAGCACAATCAGATCGCAAATTTTGAGGAGCTAGCCCTAAGTGTTTGAGTCTTAAAGGAAAAGGTGGCAACCCTAGTAGAATTGTACTGATCAATTTACAAAGTACACTTATTAAAACAAAAATCTCAGAGATGCAGGTGCAGCATATTGTAGTAAACATGGTCTCAGCTCTTTGCAATGCATTTTAAAGGTGAATGTTGAAGCCTGGAAGTAGTGGTGAAAGTAGTGTAAAGGCTAAGGATACTTTTGCTTAAGACCCAACACATATTAAATCTACATGCTGCAGTGCTCAGTACCACAAACTGTATGGCTATACTTAATTCAATCCAGCCTGCATGATGTTTCTAAAGAAAATACTAACAGCCTTTTTTTTGTGTAAATTTTAGATGTGCTCAGGTCTTAAAGGCAAATGTTGGAACCCTAGTTGGAAGAGAGTGTTTTTGTTTATGCAAAACTTTGCACAAGCAGCCCTATAGGCAGCCCTATGTATGCAGCCCCTCTAACAGTACCCCTTTAATTGGTAAAGCTTTTAAAGGGTATGTCCACCCTTAATTAACAGTTTTAGTATATAATAGTAAATGTGCCCTGAGCCCCAACCGCTATAATAATTTTCTTAGAAAGTCCCCAGATAGTTACTTACCATGCCTCACTCCTTCGCCGCACTCCCCGGCCCTCGAAACAGGACCCCCGTTGGCTCAACTCTGCTGATATCACTAACACTGGGCGATGTCGCTGCGGCCGTTAGCGACATCAACATAGCTGAATTTTTTTTTTTTTTTAATAAAAGCACTTAGTCTTAAATGTAGAAACAGAGTTTACTTTATTTTTTTTTACACTAACACAAATATAAGCACAATAAAAACAGGAGCAAACAGATTTTTTACACAAAAACCACACACAGTTGACAGCACAGCCTTAGAGCAAATTAGACGGCAATAGCTGCTGATTGCTGCTAAAGGGCAGTAATAACAGCTACACAGACACAAAGATGCTTTTATACAGATAAAAAAAGACAGACACAAAAACAGGACTGCTAGACCTCTAAAAGACCCAACACAAAATTGTATAGGACTTATAAGGCGGTTTAGTCCTTAAAATGACATTTGAGTCTCAAATTGTGTGACTACAGGGTGGATAACAAATAGTGCTAGTCCACCACACTGAAATTCACACACAAAAAACTTAGAAAGCTTTTAAAAAGCACAAAAAAACTCCCCACTACAAACTCTACTACACTGTCAGGCCTCCACTAAACACTCTCTAACACACTGACAAAATGGCGCTGGTCGAGAACTGCCTTTTATACCCAGGTGGTTGGTAGTAGCTGCCATTTTGTTTGTTTGTTGTGGCCAGATTGTTTTCCACAAATTCGATAAAATTCGTAAATCATTGACAATTTCGATAGTCTTCAATAATTTGATAGTCTTTGATAGTTTGATAATTCTCATTAATTCAATAATCCTCCAAAATTCAAAAATCCTCGAAAGTCCGGAAAGTTTGAAATTTGATTAAGATCGAAAAGTTCTGGTTTGAAAAGTAAATTTCGATTTAAACTCGGTTCGAGTTCTAGTCACAAAAAATAAAATTTTAAACAATGTAAGTTTTGTCTTGTCTTCCAAATAATTTAAGATTTTGTATACTGTAATATCTTTTTTTCTTTACAGTATATATGCATAAACATTTGTTGTATTATTCAATAAAAAAAGCTGTGGAAGGTCATTTATCCAACAAGAAATCCCGTGTAGTGTAGAGATGGCAAAACTTAGTGAAGTTTGGTAAAAGTTCGATAGTTCGGAAACAAACCCATTATTCTATGTGAGACTAATAGTTCAGAAAATTCGGGTGAATAACAGTTAAAATAAAAATGGTAACTTACTGCAAATGGCTGTAGCACCCCTAGAACATGCACCTGTCACTAAAACTTATTTAAACACTTCCTTCCCCATGATCGGGCAATTGTCAGGTATTCAGCATGCTACATTTGAGGGTTATGGTCAATTCGAGGGTTACCGAACCCTACATTCAAGGGTTACAGAGAACGAATGCTATATTCGAGGGTTACCGAAAACGAACAATACATTCGAGGGTTATTGAAATAGGCCGCTACATTCAAGGGTTACCAAACGTTACATTCGAGGATTATTGAAATTGGTTGCTACATTCGAGGGTTACCAAACGATATATTTGAGGGTTACCGAAAATTGAACGCCTTATTGGAGGGATAGCGAACGGCCTGTTAATTTGCCAATTATTGAATTTTTCGATAATTATCGAAAAAGTTCGGAAAATGAACTAGTTCGAACTCGAACTAGTTCGAACAGTTCGAGTTCGACTGAACTTGTAAAATTTCAGTTGAACGTGGCACAATAGATACAACATGTCTGGGAGATTTGACACGTGTGGCACTCCCAGCATCACAAGAAATCTGTCGAACTCTGAGAGGCACTAGTGGTATATATAGGAGAGCTGTAAAGCTACATAATATAAAGTTAGCTGTTGACTGCAAGGCCAATTATTCCATGGCAACTGTTAGATCCATACAGGTGTGGCATTTTAAAGCCTCCCAGAACTAGTCCCGAACCCTAATTAGCCTCATTTCATTTTTCTAGCAATTTGCCTTCCTCTGAGAATAGGGATAACCAAAATTGGTTAAGTTTCCAGTGTGGAGGGTGCTGAACCCAGATTAGAGATATTTATCAGGGGGAGTGTTCTAAGAGGAGTTTTGGGGGGGAAGGGCGACTTAGATAGAATTGGAAGGAGGGAGTTACTTACTTATTAAAATCGTGTCTATTCTGAACATGGTATTATGAGAGGATGAGCAACAGGAATATGCCTGGGAGTTTGGGCTCAGATGGCGCCATGCATCTGATATATTAAGGGATGCGATTAGCCTGCTAAAAATTTTATTTGGGTTGGGAGGAGGCAACCAGGATGAACTGCCTATCCTGTGTTATATTAACCACAGTATTAAAATCCTCAAGCCAGATAATAAGTATGCCAGGGTGGCATGGCATATATTGGATTCCTTCACGTATCACACATATGGTAAAAGGGGGAAGAACATAAAAGGCTAGCAGCAGAATGGAGGGCAATTGCAATTTACCGTACATAAAAACATAGGTGCCATTCTGATCAAACCTCATATCCAATAATTTGAAGTGTAGGTCCAACCAACCCGCGGCTGTTTAAAGTAGGATTTCTGGTGGCCTACTATATACAGTATGTTTTAGTAAGTGCTATAATATCAGGTTTTGTATTGTTTTAGGTACTGGAGTACAGCTATTTTTTTGTTTTATGTTGGACCCCCTGACACTCCAAGTGAGGCATCTTAGTCTATTAAATGTCATGGGTGTGCTGGAATGAAACTGGATCGCCCAGGCTGAACATTCAAAACTATACCAAGTAATGTGAGGGCCTCCCATATTCATACCGCCCACACAGCCATTGCTGGGCATCTTGTGTTGTTAAAAAGAAGTGTGATCATTCACTGTGAGTATGATGTAATGTTGGTCGGTGGTCCTCAACTTATGCGGGTTTTAGTCTTGGTAACCCAACTCCTTAGGTTTTGCAGGTCCTGATGTAGTAGTGATATGTCCATTTTTTACTTCACCGATTTTCACTGTGAGAGTGCATTGGCAGGTAGTGATAGCCTCTAATAACTTATCAATAGTCACTTGAGAGGGTGCCATTCCCACATGCTGTAACATCTAAAGCTTGGTAGCTGTGTCTTTTTTTGATAGAGACATGGTATTCTGTCCAGTATCAGCTAACAAGAGTGAATGTATTTAGAAACAAACCATTTTGTGGGGATATTGGGATTTAACAGGAGATTTGCTGTGTATTAGTGAGTGGAGCTTCTTTGGTGTACATCCTTCAAGCCACACCTTTAGAATGAAATCTCACTGACACTTGTATGGAGACAGTTTCCCTGTAATAGATCAACATGCTGTTGACAAAGCATATCCCGGGCAAAACGTGTTCGGCATTTGTATCTACTGGCCTCATCGTTTCTCTATGGGCATCTATCTATAGAATTTTTGTAGTGCACTTATGATGCCTCCTGATGATATGTTGACAGTGACTGTGACCACAGACAGATAAATGTTATGTTTCCTTATCTCTTGGGATGTTAGAAGTACATCTATACTATTGCCCATGGAGCAGTATTTGAATAGGTTTGCTTTTAACTGTTTTAATTGTTTTTAATGCTGTGGTTTTTGTATTAGAATTGTCCCTATTATATGTGTTAAAGAGGGTTTTTAAAAAAAAACTTTTGGGACTATTGCATAAGTGCCAGGAATCTTTTTTTCTCTTGTTTTAAATCAATAATATACCACCTTAACCTACTTAGGATGGTATGTTTATATCCCTGTGACCTGATGTGTGATTATAGGTATATTTGACAAATTATTTTACCACAAAAGACTGCTGAAAATATAAGACAAAGGCAGAAGCCATGATTAAAACTAACCACATGCTTATTACATTACATAGACTGCAGGTGGGGTGCAGTGGCACCAACTTCTTTTCTGTCTTCCCATCACCCCCTTTTCTCCTCCTTCCCCACCTTGATTCTATTCAATCATCAATAAAAGACCACAGGTTAATGTGTATGCTTTATCATGTACAAATTACTTTTGTACATATTTAGAAATAATAGTAGATTGGGTTACTTCTGCGCTATGGTGTGGTAGGGAATGTCTCCTTAAGTAGGGTGGCTGCACTGCAAGTTGTCCACTGAATTGTTTATAAAATCTTTAAAAGTATCTTGCTTGCGCTTGGGGGTATGGGTAGGGGAAGGGTTAAAACAAGAAGTAAAAAATAAAAAATAAATTGGTTAAGATCAAGATCTCTGTAAAAAAACCAGTTTAAAATGACACTTATATTAACATAACATATATTAAAATTAAAATTCAACCACTCACTTGTGTTTATCCACCACTAGGGGTAATGCAGGCTTCACTCTGTGCTGTTCTGATGTTTGCTTGGTCTGTATAGTTCCCAAAAACCTCTGCACACAGGAATACGGTTGCCAACAAACTTTATTATAGCAATTAAAAACAATAAAAAGCACTAAAGCAGTTTTTGAAGTTGCACCTCTCTGCTATGGTGTGGCCCCTTTTAGTCGTGGCTTGTGAGGTAGTTCCTACGCGTTTCGCTGTTTTAATCCTTTTTATTTTTTACTTCTTGTTTTAACCCTTCCCCTACCCATACCCCCAAGCGCAAGCAAGATACTTTTAAAGATTTTGTACATATTTGTTAGAAATATTATACCTTACTTTTAACTTTGCTGCCCTGGGTAAATACCAATTTGGTCTCAGCATAACAGGATTTTCCAAAAGACACCAGTGCATTCACCGCAACATACAGTTATATTCAGAGTTATGGATGCGGCTGTTTTTAATGTGCCAGCTGCGGGTGTCTTTTGCCAAACCTGTGCTCTCTGTAAATAGCCCCCCCCCCTGGTTATACTCACTGGTATTTTCCACTACTGTCTTTGTTTTCTTTTCTGTTGCTGCATCTTTTAATAATAAAGACATCACATTCTATTTTTTGTATGCTAGTGTTTCAGACAGCCTGGGGCCCATAACGAAAATTCATATCTGGCATAACAATGATGGATGCTCCCCAAGTTTGTACCTGAGTCATCTAATTGTCAAAGATTTACAAAGTGGAAAAAGTTATTTTTTTCTTGCAGAGTGCTGGCTAGCTATGGATGAAGGTATAGTACCAAAGTCAAAGAAATGGGTAAATATTGTGAATTAATCCTTGCTATAAAAAAAAAATATGTGTGGGGGTGGGGTAGGCAAATCATTCTTATGGTTAAAATAGTAATATTATAGTTATTTAAATAATTAATTGTAGGATATATTGGAATAAGTAAAAAAATACAATATATAAATATTACTATAAAATAACAAAATATATAATTTAAATGTTTGATTTTTTTTACTAATTCATTTAAATGATGAAAGTGCATGTTTGTTAATACAATAAAACAGCTATTCATTAAAATGGCTTGAAAACTTATCTGATACAGTATGATCATTGACAAAAATTCTTCAACTTGACCAATCATGGTTTGATAGCATTCAATATCAAAACTTGGTTAATCAAATGCAAAAAGGAATATGTTTTCTTTGAAAGAATAAATGTGTATTGCAAGGTTTACTATATTTTCTAATTTTCAGGTATAGACCTAGGGATGAAAAGCCTCTGTTTTAATACAGGTTGCCTTCTGACCTGTAATCCACTTAATGCTTATAAAGGAGGTAAAAAGCAGATCTCCTGTGCAAAATGCTTATATTTATTTAGAAAATTAGACAAATAAGAAGCATACAAAATTCCAAAAGAAAAAGGAAGGAACCACAAGTGGGAGAAAATTAAACAAGCCAATTTTGCAGCATATTCTGCCTTTGCCTGGTTCCTTCCTCTTTTGGAATTTTGTATACCTGCAATATGGATGGATGCATTGACATAGTGTGTGGAAGGTACTGTTTCTTTGTTGATATAAGAAGCATAACATTTTACCTTTAAGGCCTTTGCCACACGCTTGCATGCATTTAAGTAAAAAAGATCAATGCATATTGCAGGAATCCATATTGTATGGTGCATATAGTAAAAACATAGCAGCTTTACTTTTACATGTTTATGATCATAAAAAATGAAAGACCTTCAAACCATGTCAAGGTAAAAATAAAATTAAAGATTCTTAGATTTTAACTCTAATTAGTCAAGTATATGGCTTACACCACTTTGCAGGGCTGGTTTTACCTAGAGGCCTGTTTTCTTTTGGACCCCCCCAAACCATACAATCTGCTTACAATCTTCCAGGTCACTCTTTACCAATATTTGTACGTACTCACCTTTTGTATAAAAACCTTAAATGCTTCATCCAAATTTTATTTAGCAGCTTATTGTCTTGAAAAAATGGCAAAATGAATGGAAACTGTGGTACGTAAAGGTTTTCTAAAATTATGAAGCCAATCTCTCTTTCAGCGACATCCTCTATTTTATAAGAGCGCCAGAAGCTACTTTTTAGAATGCAGGTACAAAAAATAGGCTTATAAAGGGAAACTGCATTGCATATAAAAGTTTTACTAAATTACGAATCCAATTCCTCTTACACTTCCAGCTACCGCCTCTGTTTTATAAGAGCTCTAAAAGCCTCTTTTTTAAAATGGCTGTACAGCTTATAACAGTACCACCATCTTACTTTGGAACATTTCTGTGTGCCTGTTCTAACCTCCCTCTATAAGTCTTAAATGTTATACTTGACTATTGCTTTTGCTCTACCCTATTAGTTTGTACACACTGCACATCTCTTCACTGCTGTGAGAGGGGCAGAGCAGTACTGAGGACATAAGTACTTCATATTTTTTTTTATCTTTCATAACATTGCAATACCTTCAAAAAGAAAGGTAATTCATGGTAACCCCTTCACAAAAAAATAAACCCAGACAGTCCTCCCTTAGTCCAGGGCCTGGTGTATGGGATGACACGTTGAGAAGAAGCACATCTTTCTATTGGCTAGGTTTGAAATTTAGGGAGTGGGGCCAGACTACACTATCAACTTTCTGTAAGTATTCCAGTGTATCTCCAGGGGTTAGGACCTAGAAATTTAGGTCCTCATCATTGGTATTATATACTGTAGGATGACGTGGAAAATTTTGTGATTTTGTGGGTAAGCTTTATGGGAATGGGAAGTTTTGCCAAAGTATAATTGCAAATTTTCATACAACTAGTTTTTCAGCAAAATTACCATTTTCAACATAGAAATCTGATTGTTGAAACTTTTATGACAAACTTGCAAAATGGAAATTAACCAAAATGTCCTTTTTTTCATAAAAATCGAATAATAAAAACAAAATTTTGCTTTTGGAATTTATCAGAATTTCCCATACCCAGTGGCGGAATAAAACCTGGCAGGTTCAGCCATCCTTAGTGGACTTTTGACAATTTTCTCTGGACATTATAAGGCAACTGTAGTGGTAAAATTAACTTTAACATTCTTTTTAGAAAATGAAAAAAGCACACACTTACAGAATGCCTGCTTCTGACTCTGAATACAGAGATGCAGAGTTTTCAAAATACTCTGAAAATCCTTTATCCGTATTTAGTATTGTATAGTATTTCAGGTTGAATAAAGACATACGTCCATCCAGTCCAATCCATCTAGCAATATCCCCATTTCCTGCCTAACTGTTGATCCAGAGGAAGGCAAAAA
Source organism: Hymenochirus boettgeri (assembly GCA_019447015.1). NCBI lineage: Eukaryota > Metazoa > Chordata > Amphibia > Anura > Pipidae > Hymenochirus > Hymenochirus boettgeri. The sequence goes on from CM033474.1 coordinate 119,624,431, forward strand.
AAACCACCAGATTTATGAAGGGGGAAAAAATTCCTTTCTGACTCCAAGTGGCAATCGGAAATAACACTGGATCAACTCTAATTTATATTACTCTGAGAAAGGTGAAGAGATTGCAGTGGACACTAATTTTGATCCAATAATAATAGAACCACTAGTAAAGGCTGTGAAGAATGCACTGTCTTTGAAAACAGGTGAGCCTAAAGCATCTGCAGCAGATAAATTATTTCCTTCTATTAAAGTTGTAATTAATTTTTCGATTCACAACTCTATTGAAGAGGTAATAAATATAGAGTGGAAAAAAAAATCAATTTTTTTTGGAAAACAAATCCTAGTGAATTGGAAACACGCATGCAAGCGCGTTTTTGGGACACTAGTGTGCAGATCACATGCGCTCCTATTAATAAATCACAGTGCACAACAGCGCACCCACTTTTTAGCACGCAATATGATCGTGTTTAAAACTGAAAGCTTTTTTTACCACTGGTGCTACTTGTAGGCTAGTGGTAGCAATGACTTCTCTTGACCGTCTCACTAGGGAAATGAGACTTTGACTGCAGAAGGTTGAGAAAGCTGTAACACAAACATGAAAAGATCAAAGCTACGAGAGATGTTTGGGGAACTCAATTTAGTCATTGATTTCTTCTCTGAGGCTTTAGTGGGTCTTGTTAGACTGGCAGCAAAATCTTTAGGTCTTTTAGTAGCTGCTAGGGATGCTATATGGCTGAAACCTTGGCAAGCTGTTACAGCATCTAATACAAAATGCTTATTGTCTATTTATTTGGTGATAAATTAAATACCATTATAAATAAAGCTATATAATATATAGATGTACATACCTGGAAAGGAGATGGCAAGACAACCATCATGGTGCTCAGGAAAGCAAAGCTTTGGTAACCCCAATAGAAGGCCATCGGGCTTTGCAGCCCAGTGAGTCCCAACCATAGGAAAGTGCTGGTCCAGGAGATGGGAAGAAGACTCTCAATTTTTCACCATCTGGGCCGAGACTATTGCAGATGCCTGGGCTACAAGCTAAATCGAAGTGAAATCACTCTAAGACTTCTGGTTACTGCCTTGCCTGCTAGTGGATCCTCTAGAGATTTTTTGCAACCCTGATTTGAATTAAATCGAAGGCGGTAGTTAAAACTCCACTATGGAACTTACCCTCTGGTCGTGCACTCATTTACACAGGCTACGTTTGAACCTCTGAGGAAGGCTTTGCATTGGTTACTTACATTTTGAGGTCATTTTCTTCATTGCAGGGTGGACGAAATTGTGTCCCTTTTCACAAAATAACTCTTTATTCACTTTTTTGAGGATATGGTGAGGCTTTTAAATGGTATGTCCACCCCTAAAATATTTTTTTGTATGTGTAGGGCACTCCATCCCACCCCCATCTGCCAATTTTTAGATTGCTAAAAAAATCCCCAGAAACATACTTTCCTTCACCCGGCGCCCTGTGAAGTGTTGCTGGTCCGGCCCCCTGCTTGCAGTTCCAGCAATCAGAAGGCCGAGATTACAGCGCCGGGGGAATGAAGGAATGTAAGTAATGTTAGAATTGTTGGGTTGGGGGGGGGATAGGGAGCACTACAAAATATTTAAAAAAGTATTTTAAGGTTGGACATGCCCTTTAAGCACTATAAGATGTTGGTGCTGATGAATTCTGCAAGATTTGTCAGAAAAATCTTACAGTCTGTGGTGTCAGATTTAATTAAATAAAAATGTTTGTGTTTAGAACACATTCCAACCTATGGTGCATTGGTATAATCCATAGTGAAAAACAGGAAATCAAAATCCACTTATCGAGATTTATGTTTCCCAGTCACTTTCATGGCAGCAGTCACCAAACCCCCCCCTTATTAGATTTACAGCTTTTGAGCTAGAACTAGGGCTCAGAGGAGGGAAGAGCTACGGTACTTAAAGATTGTAGCAGTATTTCTTCCTGTCTAATAGCCAGCAGTAGGAGGGAATTTGTTTGGTGACTACTGCCATGAAAGTGCATGGGAAGCAAAAATCTCTGTAAGTTGATTTTGAATACTTGTTTTCCTACCTCCCTTCAGAAATAGACTTAAAAACTTAAAAATAATTAAAAAAAAATAAAAAAATTTATGATTATAGTTGCCCTTATATAGAGAATTCTGCAGGATTCACCAGCATAATCAGCATGTGCAGTAAAAGCACTGATGCCAAGAAGAGGCAAGGCTAGGACTTAAGATTTGAGGCACTAACATTCCAGTAAGATAACTGAGTATGCCTTGCAAAGGGGCTGAAGAATATATTAAAAAGAGTGGTTATTAATGGAACATTTTCTAGATGGACCAGTTGCCAATAGTGTTCCTCAGAGTGTCAGTCCTGGATCCAGTACTCTTTAACCTATTTAAAAATAATCAAATGTTGGGCATTGAGAATAGAATTTCTGTTTTTGCTAATGATACTACATTGTGCAGGACTATAGGCTCAGTGCAAGATGTCTCCACCTTACATAAAGTTTAAGTAAAAAGGCAAATTAAGTCTAATGTTGACATGCAGAGTTTGGGCAAGAACAACATAAATGGGATACAGAAAGGAGTTGACTCAATAGACAAGGATTTTGGAGTTTTTGTGGAGACTAGACTTAGTAGCTCTAAGTAGTGTCATGCAGTATCTGCTAAAGCAAATGCAATTATTTTCTGGATAAGAAGGAACACAGGCAGATTTGTGCCTCTGTATAGAGCCCTTGTAAGGCCTCATGTTGAGTATGCAGTAGTTTTGGGCACTAGTCTACAAAAGGACATGAATGGATTAGAAAGTGTTCAAAGACAGGCAATTAAACTGATAAAAGAAATGGAGAATTTGTGTTCTCAATACAGATTATCAAAGTTGGGTTTTTTGTCCCCTAGAAAAGAGGAGTTTGGACAGTGAGTGCAGTAAGGTTGTGGAATGCTCTTCCTGAAAAAGTTATGTCAGCTGAATCTCTGAACACATTCAAAGGAGGCTTGGATGTCTTCTTGGGTAGGCACAATATTCAAGGTTATAACTGGTGACTACTGCATCTTGTGTGGGCATATGTGTGGTTGGTTGTATCTTTACACTAGAAGGATTGTGGAAGCACTCCGTTGGCAAAATTACAACTACATTTTGTGGACGTGCTTCTGATCTGGTCGAACATTTATACAAACATAGAAAAGATAATCAATGCACATACCTAGGCCCCATACAATATCATATTACCTGCACACTGGCATACATTATAAGCAAAGGGGTTTTAGTATACATTACTGTGATCACATGAATAAAAAACCGTCCAACCACGTCAAGATAACCCCAGTCTGGAAGGTCCTAACTTCTAACCTTTTTTTTACTTCAATTATGATTAGCAAACTTTTGGTGGTATCTTTGTCTAGTTTAGTGCACTGAGAGGCATCCTTTAAATGGAGGAGATTGCTTCTTGTTGAGTTGGGGCTGGGTTTTTTGTGGACTAGTAAAACTTGATGTTGATTTTTTTTTTTAAATCTATTTTTTCAAAATTAATTTTTACATTTTTATGTTTTTGGTAACATTTCTTCTTTTTTGTCTAAAGGTGATGGAAGAGTGGAACGAGAGTTGACAGCTACAACACATAACCTTGGATTTAAAAAGGTAAATGATCTTTTTAGAATAGAATACACATTTGTGTTTCTATGGCAGCCATAAAAGGGTAACTATAGTAAAAAAAATATATATCATCAAAAAAAGTTAATTTTATGGTCATAAACACGAAACACATACCCCCTCCCCCCAACCTGACACAGGTACACACATCTACTGACGTATGTTTCTCCCTGCACACCTTCACTGTTAATCACCAATGGTGCTGTCTCCCCAATCTGCTTAACCACTAGCAGTGGACTCCATACATCAAGAACAAATTAGCAGGGGATACGCACTCAATTGTGAACTATTTCTTTATTGTGACTTGCAGTGCACAATGTTTCAGGGTTTTCCCCCTTCCTCAGGTGCATAAATCAACATACCAGGTGCTTCCTTAAATGTACTTCACTCCTCCCCATAGGGTGTGTGTGCAAAATTGCATATCTTTAAAAATACATTCACTTTAAAACATTACTTATACATTGTTCTTAAAACTTCCACATCAGTGCGACAATTTATTAATACATTTTCCACTTTAATCATAAAAGCTGGTAATAAAACATTATACAGTGACTGAACCTTATCCTTTTAAAAGTGCTTGTCCTTTTCTTCCCTTTAATGAAAAGTGCTAGTGCTTGCTTAAAACTAGTGCTATATAAATAAAGTTAAAATAACACCTTGGTAAGATGACTTCTTTTCATAGTTGCCTCCTCTTGGTGATTTGTTCACCACCTCCAACACCATCCATCTTACCTGGGCTGCGTTATTTCCCTGTTGTTTAAAGTGTCTTGAGACTGAGGTTACCCTTTCGTTTTTCTCTAAATTACTTCTTGAGAGTGCAAAGAAATGTATCATAGATAAGACCTGTGAAGGGAGAATAGAGGCTACCAGAAAAGATTGATAGATGAAGCTGCTGCAAAAGCTTTATCTACACCTTGACAAACATTGCTCAATAAAAAAACAGTACAATCAAGAGATACCTTGATACCTTTCCTATCCACATACAGTGTGCAATTACTGAAAATAAAACAGATTATAAATAAGCACTGGAGTATACTGAGCAATGATGAAAAAGTGGGCTCTCTGTTTAAAAAAAACCCTCAATTCTCCTTCAAAAAAAGTTAAAATTTGGGGAATCAACTGGTATATTTGGATTTTAAAAACAAAAATAGCCCACAAAAGCAATTAAGTATAAAAAAAACGGACGTTACCAGGTATGTACCGCTATTATAAAAGGGGATAGTGTCGTACATCCCTCACAAGGGAACATGAGCTAAAACACTTTACGAGCTGTATAACCATGGGAGTGATCTATTTACTCAAATGTCCATGTGGCCTAGTCTATGTGGGGAAAAGCGACAAGTGAGGACCCACATAGGTGAACATAAGAGGGATATCACTAGATGTAATTTAGAGAAAAACGAAGGGTAACCCCAGTCTCAAGGCACTTTAAACAACAGGGACATAACACAGCCCAGGTAAGATGGATGGTGTTGGAGGTGGTGAACAAATCACCAAGAGGAGGCAACTATGAAAAGAAGTTGCTACAGAGAGAAATTGTCTGGATACACTACCTTAACACCATGCATCCTAAAGGATTAAATGAAAATATTAATTTTAGCTGTTTTCTGTGATATAAATTTTAATAATATGTAAACATAAGAATCTATACATACCGTACTTACCAGGTTTATTTAGTCAACAGGGGACTCAGAAGAGCTGTACATCTGAAAAGGAATAAAAAGAATTACAAAGAGTAATTATAGTCAAAAGACAATTTTTTATTTATCATTATAAATGCAAAAACACATACCTCCCCAACCTGATATATAATACACACACCTACTGACCAAACTTTCTTTTTACAAGGCAACACTTAAAGGAAAGCTGTAGTCAAAAAATCTTGAACAATTTTCAGAAAAGTTTTATGGTCATAAATTATTATGGCTGACACTTTTGTCTCTGTTCCCATGGCAACCATTCCAAAATCATCAAATAAGTTAGTTTTATGGTCTAAAATGAAAAAAAACATACCCCCTGTCAGGCTGGGTGGTAGAGTCTCAGTGACAAATGTGACCCCACTTGCTTTTCTGAGCCCAGAGGCGCACTGGTAGTGGTGGCAGACGACCCAGGTCTCAGTGGGGCAAGTGTGTCTGTGGTATATGAAATGGAGTATGGTACAATGCTGAAACAGCAGACAGGAGTCTGCCTGCTGTATGCAGGCACAGCAGGCAGTATTGGTGTATGGCAGAATTCAGGCACAGCAGGCAGTTATGGAATATGGCAGGATACAGTCACAGCAGGCAGTAATGGAGTATGGCAGGATACAGGCACAGCAGGCAGTAATTGAATGCAGGCACAGCAGGGAATAAATGGGTATGGCAGGATACAGGCACAGCAGACAGAGAAACAGGCAAAGAACACAGTATCATGAACTAGAAGCCTGGAGCTAAAGCATAGAAAGCACAATCAGCACTTACTAGTGGGTCGACCAGCAGTTATAGGACTCTTCCGGGTATGACATCATCGCTTACGCACACATGAGCGTGCGTTTGCCTGCGTATGACATCATAACAGGCTTGACCCTTTTCTGTCTGTTTCCTATTGCCCAGGGGACCCTGCCGACCAGAAGGACTGTAAGCTCCTTATGGTCATCTCCTATTGGCTGAGGAGACCATACAGGGAGGAGCAGGTATCTGATCATGACACGCCCTAACACCACATACACACAGTTACACACACCTACTGATAAATCCTCTCAACCCATCCTACCCCTAACCATGCCTAAATTTTCAAAAAAGTTAGTTTTACAGTCATAAACACAAAAACATACTCTCTAAAACAATGCAGACACAGGAACACACATCTTCTGATACGTCACCCATGGCAACCAATAATAAAACGTGTTTTTAATCAGAATGCATTATAAATTTATATGTCCAGTTTTACTTGCAATAGCAAGGTTATTACATTTTAAAAACTAGTTATTAAAGTTGTTCCAGTTTAATTCAATAAAATCCATAACCATAGAAAGCTTTCCCCCATTTCACTTCCATGTTTATACCCTACCCATTCTTAAGAACAGACAAATAGTAGCTAATTGGAGAATTACTTTCTGTCTTCTTGGGTGAATTATACTGAGTATGCCATATTGCCTTTTAATTTTTTGCTTATATAAAAAACTTTTTATATGATTCAATGGAAAATCCAGAGATTGAGCAGGTCACAGAAATTGATAGAAACTTTACATGTGTTAGATATAACTATAGGCTTTACTAGTTGGCTTTATCTGATTGTTTGTTAATATTTGTGTTAGCAAATTTTTACCTCTATGTGTGCATCAAAATCCTAATCTTCATATGAAATTATGAAATATATCCATCTATATAATATCAGGGAGATTCAAAAAATGTTCTTAATATTCAATAAAAGTCCTTATTGTAAAACTTGTGCTAATTTTGCCCCAACCAATCAGATGTTAGCTTTCAAATATTGTTAGATTTCAAATGTATCTGATTTGGTTGGGGGAAATTAGCACCATTTTTAACGATAACTGGAAAAAGAAGAAAAAGAAATCCCAGCACATCATCCAATTCCAATCTTTGGATGCTAGAAACCAGCCACTGACAGCACTCTCACATGCATACGGATTCTTTATGTAGGTGTGGAGCATACTCCATTTTTCCTTTAAAAAAAAACTAGCAAATTTCAGCTAAACAGATATTTCAAGCTTTAAAACAATGTTGGCATGTGGTTTAAAAGGTTAATAATGTTATTTAAATAAAAGTGTCAACAGTGTCTCCCTAAGGCAGGCACCCTGTGTTAACACACAAATCACACAGTCCAATAACCAGCTGTGCAATTGTCTATTACATTTTTTTCGGCTTGTGGTATTTGTGCCTACTACTGTATGTGCTTTTTTTGAGGGATTGGCTTAAAGTGATCAATGTTTCATTTAAGCACACAGCGATCACTTATACCGCATATAATCGAGTATAACCCAACCCGAATATAAACTGAGGTACTTACGTTTAACTGCTTAACTAGGAAAACTGCTTGACTTGAGAATAAACCGAGGGTCAATTTTCTCTCATAGGCAGCCCTATAGATAGTTCCACAGACAGTCCCATAGAAAGTCCAAATACACAGCCCCATAGATAGTTCCACAGAGAGTCCCATAGAAGGTCCAATACACAGTCCCATAGAAAGTCCCATACACAGCCCCATAGAAAGTCCAATACACAGACCCATATATAGTTCCATACACAGCCCTATAGAAAGTCCCATACACAGACCCATAGAAAGTCCATTGTACAGTCCCATAGAAAGTCTCATACACAGCCCCATAGAAAGTCCCATATACAGCCCCATAGAAAGTCCCATATACAGCTCCATAGAAAGTCCCATACACAGCCCCATACACAGATGTGCCCTACGTACCTTTCTGTGCAGCCTGAACACTTAAAGATTGGTTATTTTTTTACTATTCCCCTGCAATCTAGGCTGATCTGAGTGATAACCCACTGTTACAGGGTACAGCTTTTTGTTTTCCTGAAAACTACAACTCCCAGCATGCTTTAGTTGCTGAACAGGGGCAAGTGACCATTTTAAATAATATTTAATATCTCCAAAATGATACAAAATATACAGTAGTAGAAGGTTCATTTCTGCAGCACATCTCCCGTCTGGTTTAATATCGGTACATAGCTGTAGGTGGTCTGGGTAAACCAAAATGTCAAAAATTGTTAAATATAGATCAGTTATTTCTGTAGAATATATCGGTCAAAAAAAAAATTCTATTGTATTCTAAATGAAAGCAGCACAAAACTTAATTAAAGCTAAGATGAGGTGTAACTTCATTAGCATTTCCATTTTATTTTATTGTAAATCATACTTAACCTGTTATCTTAAATTTCCCGTATCAGTTTATTTATGAATAACATGTACGAAAATCATTGTAGTGTATATTTATTTTGGGGGATAAAAATAGGTATGTTTTAGTAATATATTTTATATATAAAGTAACACATGTGATTTGTAACAGCTGTTTTACTGCAGGTTCACTGAATATTTGGAAGATTTTCATCTCTGGGGTTCTATGTTTAGTCGTCCTTCTTACAGCTCCTTTACATATACTCAACGAATATCAGTTGGCTTTACCTTATTTTTGGCTTATATGTGTTTGAACATAGTTCTTATTCATGAAAAAGAAGAAATGGTAGGTAATATAATAATCTGTAATATCAACAACTGAATATTCTAAAGCAAACAAACGTATCAAACTAGGAAGCTAATTTTTTATTTTTACATAATGGTAAAAACTCTGCAATATTAATTACTTTAGCATGAGGCAAACTAAAAAAAAATTTAGCCCTGTTTTGGCCTGCTTTTATTGTGACAGACAAATATATAAATGCTGTAGTATTTTAATATGTTTTTAAGTTCAGTTTAACATGCACTTTTCCCTCCAGATCCAGTACATGTAAACAGAACTATGTGTAAGGTTATACAGTGGGGTACCATTTTATGCTGAGGCCACACTACAATGCAAGTGAAAAGCACCTTTTGCAATGTTGCGCAATCAAAGCACATGCGATTTGCAAGAAAACGGTGGAGTTCCACTTTAAGACTATAAATTTGTGTATGGATTGTTTCTACTTTATGTTGAAGTGCAGTTTTGGGAGAATGGATAGAGAAGAAAATCTGTGGATGGGGGATGAAGAAGGTAGTTAAAGATGGAGAGTAGGTGACATGGGTTTGATTTGTTATGATTTATAGGTGTCCTGAAGTAGTTTTCTTTTTCTGGTGAAAGCCCGGTGTTGAGACATAGTAACGTAAACTTTTAGTGAAGAAAGTCAACCTGCATACAAGGATTTCTCCACAGTAGCACGCATGTACCTAAATTTAAAAAGGGTTGTTGGATTGAGCCAGATACTAGGATTTGAGAAATGGCAATTGTGTGGTTGCGAGGGGGAAAGATATTCTATAGCATTAGCCAGGACAGAGTTATAGGAATTAACAAGCAAATTAGGCTTGTTAATGCAAATAAGGGTTGACATAATGCAACTAAAGCTTGCAAGAAAGCATGCTCATTAACTGACTTTTGTCTGGTTGCTCCCACAGTCCTGGTCACTGACAATTTTCCCATCACTGACATTGGAGAACATATACCATATATACTTGAGGATAAACCGTCCTGAATATAAACCGAGGTACTTAATTTTAACTGATAAACTAGGAAAACTGCTTGACTCGAGTATAAACCAAGGGTTGACTTTCTCCCATACACAGCCCCATAGATAGTTCCACAGACAGTCCCATATACAGCCCCATAGATACCACAGACAGTCCCATAGAAAGTCCCATACACAGCCCCATAGATAGTTCCACAGACAATCACATACACAGCCCCATAGAAAGTCCCATACACAGATGTGTCCTACATACCTTTCTGTACAGGCTCAACACTTAAAGATCATTTTTTTCCTATTTCCCTTGCAGTCTGGGCTGATCTGAGTGAGCAGGACAACAATTGCCTAACCCTCTGAAATCAAGAGGATTCTCTGTGTTACAGGGTACAGCTTTTGTTTTCCAGGGCTATGTGATTTTGTCCAGCAGCATCCAGATCAGCACAGACCCAAGTATAAACCGAGGGGAGACTTTCAAGATGATTTTAAAGGTAAAAAAAATTGGTTTATACTCGAGAGTCGAGTATATATGGTATTAATGAAGGAGGAGGACCGTGAAAATTGTCAGTTGCTGCTAGAAAGCACTCAGTTACTGCACAAGTATAATTCTCTTATAGGCTAGTAAAAATAAAAAAAGAGGATAGCTGAACAAATTAAGACCCTCCTATCAGAACATGGACAGAGCTTCATCTTACGAGATTTAAAGACTTTATAGACCGTATTACCCATGAGGTTTATGACCTAGCTTCTTTAGTTTCAGAGAAGAAAAGTACTTCCTACACTGTTATACTTACAAATTAGACATTATAGTCGCACTTTAATTCCTAAGCAAAAATCATTCCTCCAGAACAGTATTTGAGTCCATTGTCATACGAGGCCCACTACAAAGATAATTGATATCCCAAATCTATGGTGTTCTGCCCGATTAAACATCCGTATATATCTCATTGGGAATCTCGGTTTAATAGAGAGATCACATGGGAGGAATGGACAGTTATCTGGGGTGCTGCAGCTAGATCTTCTGTATGTACAGTTTATAGGGATAATGCCTATAAGATCCTTTTATAATGGTACTTTACCCAGTGAGATACCATAAGATATGGCCAGAGGCTTTAGATAGATGTTGGAGGAGGTGTGGAGGAGTCTGTATCATATTGGGAATCTCCCCTCCACAATGGTGGCCCTCCTTCTTTAAACTGATTTAATTCCTGCTCACAGTTAACCCACCTATGGACTAACCACTCATATACAGATGGCTGCAAAATGCTTCATTGCCTAGTTCTGGAAAGAGAAACATTCCTCCTCGGAGGATAAATTGATACACATACAGTGTATTAGAGGTGCGTGAAATAGAAAAATTGACAGCCATTGTGAATGACCAAATGTACACATTTTTTAAGACATGGACCCCTTGAGACCCATTCAGCATTTTACCTAATCGGTGAAATGCATGAATATGATATGACTCTCATTACTTACCTGGGTTCTTGGTTTTTTTTTTTCTCTTTTCTTTAAACTGGTTTATTGTTTAAAGGAGAACTAAAGTCTCCAGACAACATTGTCCCAATAGACAGAGCACATTCACAAACATACAACAAGCTGTGTCTCACCTCTCCCTTTGTTGTGGCCATTGGGTGATTTATGAAAATAACCAGTGAGTACTAGGGGTCAGCTCCCACAAAAAGTGTCTGCGTACAGGCACATGCTCTGTATTGCTCAACTGATCAAAATAAGGAAGTTGCAGCCTTGCTTCCTAGAAGCTGACAGACAATCACATTACAGCACAGAGATCCTCCCTCTACCTGACACAGAACAGGGATTTCAGTTTTTTGTTTTCAAACACATTCAATGATCCTATCCTAACAATGATATAATCCTTTACTTTTCATATAAAAAGAAAAGTAATCTTCGCAGTGTATTTCATAGATAGCATGGATGTAAGAAACGGAATACTAACATTTTAGCAAAAATAAAAAAATTAAAGTAAGTCTGAGGAATAGAACCTGCAACTTGTACATTTACTCTCTATTGCTAAATGCCTTACATCTAGGCTACCAGAGATAGTATAGTATAGTATTTGAGGTTGAATAAAGACATACGTCCATCCAGTCCAACCCATCTAGCACTATCCTCATTTCCTGCCTAACTGTTGATCCAGAGGAAGGCAAAAAAAACCACCAAATTTATGAAGGGGGAAAAAATTCCTTCCTGACTCCAAGTGGCAATGGGAAATTTCCCTGGATCAACTCTACTTTATGTATCAATACCAGTAACTTGCAACATAACTTGTTTGCAGAAACTCATCCAGCTTTTTTTTTAAACTGACCAATGAATCTGCCATAACAACGTCCACTGGAAGACGAACTGTGTCAAAGCTTTACCATTCTCACAGTGAAAAACCCTTTCCGAACTTGAAGCCTAAACCTTTTTTTCTTAAAGTCTTAAGGGATGTCCTTGTGTCCTCTGACATGTACTATTGGTGAACAATGCCCCAGATTATTATTGTTATTGTATGGCCCGTTAATGTATTTATACACAGTAATCATATCCCCACTCAAGCGCCTATTCTCCAGCATACATAATTGTAACTTTACAGTCTCTCTTCATATTCAAGCTCCCCCAATCCCCTTAATAATTTAGTTGCCCTTTTCTGAACCCTTTCCATTTCAAAGAAGTCCTTTTTGTACACCGGATTCCAAAATTGCACTGCATATTCCAAATGAGGCCTTACCAATGCTTTGTAAAGATGGAGAATAACATTTTCCTCCCTTGAATCCATACCTCTCTTTATACAAGACAATACCATGCTGGCTCTGGCTACTATATAGAACACTGGTACATGTAGAATCTTTTACTAGGAACATAAGGGAAACAAAAAAAGGTAAGTCTGGGAATTCTAACTTGTGACCTTCTGAACTGTGTGTTTCTAAAACCGGCGTCTTATCAGGGGAGCCACCACTACATAAGCTGAAAATTAGGTACATTTAGAGGCTTTATCTTTTGCTTGGAATATAATAGAAAAAAAGTAATACAAAAAAAGGTTAGTCTGTGGTATTGAATTTATGACCTCAACTGAGTATGTTTAAGTCTGGTGCGTTTCCTGGTGCGCCAACACTGAATAAGCAGAGAATCAACGTATATTTGAAAGCTTTATCTTTTGTTAGGAAAAGGATAATAATAAAATAAAATTGATTATGAAAGTCCCTGATAAGACTTTAAAAGCTGCTTATACCCTGCAGTTTATTTACCAGCAACGCACACTGGTCAATAAACTGCAGGATAACAAGCAGCTTTCAAAGTCTTATTAGGGATTCCATATTGTGTGTGTGGCTCTTCGATGACTTCATGGGCTGTGGGTTGTTCTAGCAACAATATGGAAACCTTATTTACAGAATCTATTTCTAATATGTACTAAACGCAACTTACTAGAGAAGAATCTTACATGTGTACTTGTACAGGTGTTCTGGGGAGAAAAGCTTTCACATTATGTTTTTAAAAAATGAAGTTTAGTTCTCCTTTAACTACAATGAAGTATGCTGATGCCTACTGACTACTTTTCCTGAGAAGCCATACTATTTTGTTTTGAATCCCACTATTAAGACTGCATATGGCTCTTTGGACATGATCTGATTGAAGTTTTATTTTTATTGGTTCATTTCCCGAAATAAGTAGATACTATAATATAAGGATTGCATTGGAGTTTATTTTGTCTTATACGCATCAAAGTATGGCATTACATTAGAGAACCTGTAACTAATGTTTTATGGACTTGGACTACTTTATACATGCACTGGGACTATAAAAACTAGATTACATTTTTGCCATCATGGATATGCCCATCCTCTCCCTTTCTCTTTTTTTTTTTTACTCATTCATCTGCTGTTTTTTTTTATTTCTAATTTAAAATGCTTAAGTTCTATAAAAATTACTAAATACTAACTTTGTTTATGGTACAGAAACAAGAGGACAAAGTTAATATTAATTTTATTATTATTATTATTATTATTATTAAGGATTTACCGGTATATAGTGCCAACATTGTCTGTGGCACTTTACAATAACATAATCATACATTACATAAAAGGGTAATACATATGTAATATAAACCAATGTATAAAAGTGCACCAATACTGAAAGCACCACAGGAGCGCCTGGAGTCCCCTAACCGAGCAAGAAACAAGGAAGAAAAGGATCGCCCGAGATCGCTGTCGTAACCACGGCATGACTCCAGCTCCTAACTCCTTGTAATAAATATAATAATACAAACCTGGTATACCACAACAATATAGCTAAAAACATAAAGGCAATTTATTATCAATAAAATACACAAAAATAGTATATATAGCTGGCCAGCTACAAACAGTATTCCTCCTCCTGATACCTAAAGTATCTAAACCAATAAAAAGTTGCTGACATACACTCTGTATAAAAATAGCTCATTAGATACAATGTAGAGGGCAATCACAAGAATAAGTAACAAATTCAAGCGGAGTAACAGTGTAGCGTAATCTTAGATCCTAGAGTTTGTAGAAAAACGACAAATCCTTTGAATCTTTAGATTCCGTATACAGTCAAATTTGTGCACACAAAATATCACGAGGTGGTATAGTTAGCACAGATATAGGTATACATCACCAATCCTCTTTGGATATCTTTCTTCCACGTTCTGTGGACTCCGTAACTTCCCGGGCACTTGATACCTTTGCAGTTATCTATAATTTGTTTGTATCCGGGCCTTGCGTCGGTCCGAATTAAGTTTTATATGTCGTATAGCAACGAACCGCTGGAGACTCGTGGTGGTGTGTAGTCCAATTTGATTTCATCTTGCTAGTGCTAAGCACCTCCTCCTTCCGGTGTTTGTCACTATGACGCGTTTCACTCCCCAGAGCTTCATCAATAGTGACACCCACCCTACACCAGTTGTTTAAAAGGGCCCCATTTGTACAGTACACAATTCTGCTCCTTACTGTTGTTCTCTAAGTCCCGTGTCATAGAGCATCTATTGTTCCATATCATGGTCTTCACATCAAGAAATAGATTCTGTATATACCTGTAATTTCTTTGCATATTAAGATTAACAGGACATCTCTATTTCATACCATAGCCTTCATATCGGAAGATAATTAATTATATCTGTAGTTTCATTATATTAATATTAGTTAAACAACAAATGTACATTCTCCTAATATATTATGTGTTAAGATTAGTTAAACAACAGTTGTGCAATCTTCTGGTATAACCTGTTATTATCTATACTTATATTATTGGCCTTTTTAACTTTATGCAAACATTAATTCTTCTACCCCGTAAAGACTAAGGCCAGTGTATTTCCAACACTTAGGTCTATAAGTCTCCTATTTTTGTCATCCCAGGATGTATCATGGTAAGTATACTTATTACAGAAAAGGAGCCAATTCTGTCTGGTCATTTAGACCTCTCGGTTTTATACTTTCATATTCAAAAATGTATCTCTGCTCCATCCTAAGGAGCTTTCTATCAAGATGCCCCCCTCTCATAGTGATTCTTTGACTCAACCCCCTAGAGCCACGAATGTGCTTCCCTCAAAGATGATTCGTGTTTCTCTATAAAGTGTCTATAAAAATAAGGGCAAAATTGGGATTCCTCTTTCCACCCCTGTTTAGTTTTTTTAATGGCTCTTCTGTGTTCACCCATTCTCACGTGTAACTTTATTTTAGTCTTCCCAATGTACCATAATTCACATCTACATTTAACCCCATATATCACTCCCTTAGACTTACAGTTATAAAAATTCTGCCACCTGTGTACATGATCATTTATTGTCACTAATCCCTTTAGTAGTGCATATTTACATCATACAACTCCCCATTTGAACCCCTTTCAGTACATTTTTTAGATTATTTATTCCCCTAACATTAAGGGGGTTATCCATTGGGAGGAGACTTGGAGATATACTTTTTTAAACTATTCGGTTTCCTAAAAATAATATTGGGGGTAGTTCCCACTATCTCTACCAGATCCTTATCTTCAAGTAATACTGACCAGTGTTTTTTCATGATTTTTTTAATCTTCCCTTCATCTTTATTGTACCGTATATACTCGAGTATAAGTCGAGGTTTTCAGGCTGTGAAAACAGCCTGAAAACTGAACCGACTTACACTCGGTCAGTCACTTACTGGTGGAGGAATCCGGCTGCCGCGTCCACTGATGGTCGCATCCACTGACGTCATGACTCGGCGCCGGGAAATTAGACCGGCGCCGAGTCGTGACGTCAGTGGATGCGACCATCAGTGGACGCGGCAGCCGGATTCCTCCATCAAGATGTCGGGGGCCCGGACTCTCCTGCAAAGGTAAGGCTTAGTAGTAGTGTAGTGGCAGGGTGAGAGATGGGTGCAGGGAGTAGTGTAGTGTAGTGTAGTGTAGTGGCAGGTGGAGAAGATGGGTGCAGGGAGTAGTGTAGTGTACTGTAGTAGTATAGTGTATTGTATGGCAGGGTGAGAAGATGGGTGCAGGGAGTAGTGTAGTGTACTGTTAGTATAGTTTAGTGTAGTGGGCAGGGTGAAAGATGGGTGCAGGGAGTAGTGTAGTGGACTGTAGTAGTGTAGTGTAGTGCGCGGGTGAGAAGATGGTGCAGGGAGTAGTGTAGTGACTGTAGTAGTGTAGTGTAGTGGCAGGGTGAGAGATGGGTGCAGGGAAATAGGTTTTATTCCTGGGGCTGGAGGGAGACTCTACCCTCACTTATACTCAAGTCAATTGGTTTTACTCATTTTTGAGGTAAAAATGGGTACCTCGACTTAGCTTGAGTTGACTTATACTCGAGTATATACTTAATCACATATCATTGCTGGTCTTAGATGGTATTTACCCTTTTTATTTTTTTTTATTTGTATTTGTTCATTTTCTAATTTTTCTTTATCCTTTTTATGGTATTTTTCTTTCGTTTTGGAATAAGGAGTTCCTTCCTATCTTTTTTTCCCGCTGACAATTTTGCTTTTTTTAATTGACTTCTTTTCATACCCTTTTTTGGACCTCTTTTCTAGAAAAGCAGCTTTGTTCCGAAAGTTTCCTTACTAGAGCAATTTCTTCGAAGTCTTACATTTGACTTTTGGCGATTCTTCCAACCATGTACGTTTATGTGCACTACGTAGTCAATATAGGTGTTATTATCCACCTCCTTAAAATAGGTTTTGGTTATAAGGGTACCTCCCTGTGCCTCAATGCTCAGGTCAAGAAATTCCACCCTTTTATTACTTGACACTTTTGGAACTTCAATTTTTCATGAGACATATTTATACCCTGTAGGAAGGTTTCCAGATCATCCGGAGTGCCCTTCCATATTAGTAAAATATCGTCTATGTATCTTCTCCAATATCTACATTGGTTGGAGAGATGGTTGGGCACCCCAGATGTACTCTTTCCTCCCAAAAACCAACAAACAGCCCGCGAAGCTCGGCGCAAAAACCGTACCCATCGCGGTACCCACTCGTTGGTAATAAATACCCCTTCAAACATGAAACAGTTATTACTTAGAATGAACTCAATACATAGAGAGAAAAGAAATAAGGGAATCCGAAAGAGTGCCCTCTTTTTAAGGAAATACTCGAGGCTTCTCTTCCTTCCTTAGGGGGAATCACTGAGTAAAGGGAGACGATATCTAGAGTTACCAAAATATTGTCCGATTCCCATTTCACATCACTAAGGGAATTTAGTACATCTAAAGTGTCCTGTAGATATGATGGCAGTTTTTTAACGATAGGGGCTAGGAAATAGTCAACAAACCTCGAAAGGTTTTCTGTGGGGGATCCAATACCCGATATTATGGGCCTCCCTGGGGGGTTTTCCAGACTTTTATGAATTTTTGGGAGGTGGTAGAAGATGGGTATTTTGGGTTTAGGGGACCATACAAAGGTGAATTCCCTTTTAGAGATGATACCTTTCTCAAGGGCTGTCTGAAGGATCTCTCTAAGGTGGTTATTAACCTTATTCATAGGATTATTAGAGACTTTTTTATATGTAGATACGTCCTGCAACTGTCTGGAGGCTTCTTTTAAATAATCAAATTTATTTTGTATTACTATCCCTCCGCCCTTGTCCGCACCGAATAACTATTTTCTGTCTTTGCTTTAGTACATTTAAGGCAGTTCTTTCTCTGTCTGATAAGTTGTCATTAATTTCACCTCTTTATTTTTAAGGTTTTCAGACTCTTTCTACTAAGTTACCAAAGATTCACTGCATTTCCCCCATCCTGTAGGGTTGAATGTGGATTGGGCATGAAACTCAGTGTTACTGAGGATTTAGGCCCTTCCTGTAGTTTTTCTTGTTTATAATAGCCCAATATCCATTTTAGTGGGGTTGTCTATAGCACTTCCTGTAAAGATTTTATTATGATGCCTCCTTCTTTCTATTTAGATTTAAGAAGTATTTCTTGAGGCTAAGTTTTCTCAATAATTTTTGTAACCCTTAAAAACGTTGAACTTATCCATCTTATTTTAGGGCGCAAATTTTTAAGCCTTACTCAATAATTCGCCTCTGTTGTATTAACCCTCTATTCATAAATTAAAGATACCCTTCTCTTTTAGTATCTCATTATCACATATAACACTTTTATTTTCTATTTCTGATATCTTCTTATCGGGCTTATTTCCTTTAGTATTTCTCTTTTCTCTATTCTTTTCTCCCTTTGCCTTCTTGTCCATACTCCCTCTCTGTTCAGTTCCCGTGTTTCTTTTCTCCGTGTTTTTTGGGTGGATTTGGGACGTGCCCCTAATCCTTTCCTCCCCCCTCCGTTTCTTTCTCTGTACCTCCCCCTAAAAAAGAAGAGCTTTTCTTCTGGGGTAGTGTAAGGCATTCTCTACTACCTATTTGGGGAGTGGGGGGTCGAGGAAATTTAGAGCAGTATATTCCTTCCTGTTTATCATCCATATCACTTCTATCATGATAATCCCCTTCTCTTCTATATTTCTGTCTTTCCCTCCACATCTGTCTATTTTCTCTAATTCTTTCTCTATACCCTCTATTTCCTTCTATAAGGGGACCGTAATCCTTTCTATTTTCTTCTAGAGGGGGACCATCATATCTCAATCTCTTTTTAGTGCCATAAGTATCTTCTTCCCTTTGTATCCTAGGTTCTCTTCCATATCTTCTTTTATCCCCCTTGGGATCCCATTTGTTCTTAACCCTTCTTCCTATTGACATATAATCTATTCCCCTGAGTAGACCTTATTATTCTGATAATCCAATTTTTCTCTATAAAGCTTTTTCCGTTTTATCTCTCCAATATCCTGATTCATCTCATCTAGTCGTTTACCCATATTGGTTTCAAATTCTTTTATAATCTGCATTTCCCCCTCTTTCTCATCTCTATTGTTAATTCCCTGAATCTCCTCTGTTATTTTTAACACTTCATTTCTCTTTTTTTTTTATTAAGAAGTCTCATTAGTTTACAGAGACAATTGTGTAGTTCCTTATTCCAATTCTCTAAGAACAGTGTCATCTTCTCCCATGTGTGGGTAATTTCTTTAATCTAAACCTCGGGTACTCTATCAACCCTAATAGCTTCCTCCAGGGCTACTTTGTCCCACCAAATCTATTTTCTTTTACCATCATTTTTCCATAGATCCTAGTTATTCTCTAGAATTCGGACTCTATCCTTTCTATAGGACTACCCCAATCAAGTAGTTTCTTTTCTAGCTTCGTAACGTTTAAATAAGAAATCTCTATTACTCATGATAAAATGGGGTAGAGTGATACTAGTCGTTTGTTGAATTCAGTATATGGTACAAGGGACGAAAAGCCTAGTGGGGAGAAACAGGAAAAACCTCCTCTCCCACCTGTAGCTAATACAACCATGTATAAAAGTGCACCAATACTGAAAGCACCACAGGAGCGCCTGGAGTCCCCTAACCGAGCAAGAAACAAGGAAGAAAAGGATCGCTCGAGATCGCTGTCGTAACCACGGCAGTGACTCCAGCTCCTAACTCCTTGTAATAAATATAATAAATACAACCTGGGTATACCACAACAATATAGCTAAAAACATAAAGGGCAATTTATTATCAATAAAATACACAAAAATAGTATATATAGCTGGCCAGCTACAAACAGTATTCCTCCCTGATACCTAAAGTATCTAAACCAATAAAATAGTTCTGACATACACTCTGTATAAAAATAGCTCATTAGATACAATGTAGAGGGCAATCACTAGAATAAGTAACAAATCAAGCGGAGTAACAGTGTAGCGTAATCGTAGATCCTGAGTTTGTAGAAAAACGACAAATCCTTATGAATCTTTAGATTCCGTATAAACAGTCAAATAGTGTGCACACAAAAATATCACGAGGTGGTATAGTTAGCACAAGATATAGGTATACATCACCAACCTCTTTGGATATCTTCTTCCACGTTCTGTGGACTCCGTAACTTCCCGGGCACTGATACCTTTGCAGTATCTATAATTTGTTTGTATCCGGGACTTGCGTCGGGTCCGAATTAAGTTTTATATGTCGTATAGCAACGAACGCTGGAGACTCGTGGTGGTGTGTAGTCCAATTTTGAATTTCAATCTTGCTAGTGCTAAGACCTCCTCCTCCGGTGTTTGTCACTATGACGCGTTTCACTCCTCAGAGCTTCATCAGATAGTGACACCCACCCTACACCAGTTTTTAAAAGGGCCCCATTTGTACAGTACACATTCTGCTCCTTACTGTTGTTCCTAAGTCCCGTGTTATAGAGCATCTATTGTTCCATATCATGGTCTTCACATCAAGAAATAGATTCTGTATATACCTGTAATTTCTTTGCATATTAAGATTACAGGACATCTCTTATTTATACCATAGCCTTCATATCGGAAGATAGATTAAATATATCTGTAGTTTCATTATAATAATATTAGTTAAACAACAAATGTACATTCTCCTAATATATATGTGTTAAGATTAGTTAAACAACAGTTGTGCAATCTTCTGGTATAACCTGTTATTATCTATACTTATATATTGGCCTTTTTAACTTTATGCAAACATTAATTCTATACCCGTAAAGAATAAGGCCAGTGTATTTCCAACACTAGGTCTATAAGTCTCCATTTTTGTCATCCAGGATGTATCATGGTAAGTATAATTATACAGAAAGGAGAATTCTGTCTGGTCATTTAGACCTCTCGGTTTTATACTTTCATATTCAAAAATGTATCTTCGCTCCATAAGGAGCTTTCTATCAAGATGCCCCCCTCTCATAGTGATTCTTTGACTCAACCCTCCTAGAGCCACGAATGTGCTTCCCTCAAAAGATGATTCGTGTTTCTCTATAAAGTGTCTATAAAAATAAGGGCAAAATTGGGATTCCTCTTTCCACCCTGTTTAGTTTTTTAATGGCTCTTTGTGTTCACCCATTCTCACGTGTAACTTTATTTTAGTCTTCCCAATGTACCATAATTCACATCACATTTAACCCCATAATCACTCCCCTTAGACTTACAGTTATAAAAATTCTGCCACCTGTGTACATGATCATTTATTGTCACATAATCCCTTTTAAGTAGTGCATATTTACATCAATACAACTCCACATTTGAAATCCCTTCAGTACATTTTTTAGATTATTTATTCCCTAAAATTAAGGGGTTATCCATTGGGAGGAGACTTGGAGATAATACATTTTTTAAACTATTCGGTTTCCTAAAAAATATATTGGGGGTAGTTCCCACTATCTCTACCAGATCCTTATCTCAAGTAATACTGACCAGTGTTTTTCATGATTTTTTTAATCTTCCCTTCATCTTTATTGTAACGTATATACTCGAGTATAAGTCGAGGTTTTCAGGCTGTGAAAACAGCCTGAAAACTGAACCTCGACTTACACTCGAGTCAGTCACTTACTGGTGGAGGAATCCGCTGCCGCGTCCACTGATGGTCGCATCCACTGACGTCATGACTCGGCGCCGGGAAATTAGACCGGCGCCGAGTCGTGACGTCAGTGGATGCGACCATCAGTGGACGCGGCAGCCGGATTCCTCCATCAAGATGTCGGGGGCCCGGACTCTCCTGCAAAGGTAAGGCATAGTAGTAGTGTAGTGGCAGGGTGAGAAGATGGGTGCAGGGAGTAGTGTAGTGTAGTGTAGTGTAGTGGCAGGGTGAGAAGATGGGTGCAGGGAGTAGTGTAGTGTACTGTAGTAGTGTAGTGTAGTGTAGTGGCAGGGTGAGAAGATGGTGGCGGAGAGTAGTAGTAGTGTACTGTAGTAGTATAGTGTAGTGTAGTGGCAGGGTGAGAAGATGGGTGCAGGGAGTAGTGTGTGTACTGTAGTAGTGTAGTGAGTGGCAGGGTGAGAAGATGGGTGCAGGGAGTAGTGTAGTGTACTGTAGTAGTGTAGTGTAGTGGCAGGGTGAGAAGATGGGTGCAGGGAAATAGGTTTTATTCCTGGGGCTGGAGGGGAGACTCTACCCTCGACTTATACTCAAGTCAATTGGTTTTACTCATTTTTGAGGTAAAAATGGGTACCTCGACTTATGCTTGAGTTGACTTATACTCGAGTATATACGGTAATCACATATCATTGCTGGTCTTAGATGGTATTTACCCTTTTTATTTTTTTTATTTGTATTTGTTCATTTTCTAATTTTTCTTTATCCTTTTTATGGTTATTTTTCTTTCGTTTGGAATAAGGAGTTCCTTCCTATCTTTTTTTCCCGCTGACAATTTTGCTTTTTTAATTAGACTTCTTTCATACCCTTTTTTGGAACCTCTTTTCTAGAAAAGCAGCTTGTTCCAAGAAAGTTTCCTTACTAGAGCAATTTCTTCGAAGTCTAACATTTGACATTTTGGCGATTCCTTCCAACCATGTACGTTTATGTGCACTAGCGTAGTCAATATAGGTGTTATTATCCACCTCCTTAAAATAGGTTTTGGTTATAAGGGTACCCTCCTGTGCCTCAATGCTCAGGTCAAGAAATTCCACCCTTTTATTACTTGACACATTTGGAACTTCAATGTTCATGAGACATATTTATACCCTGTAGGAAGGTTTCCAGATCATCCGAGTGCCCTTCCATATTAGTAAAATATCGTTATGTATCTTCTCCAATATCTACATTGGTTGGAGAATGGTTGGGCCACCCCAGATGTATCTTTCCTCCCAAAAACCAACAAACAGGCCGCGAAGCCGGCGCAAAAACCGTACCCATCGCGGTACCCACTCGTTGGTAATAAAATACCCCTCAAACATGAAACAGTTATACATTAGAATGAACTCAATACATATAGAGAGAAAGAAATAAGGGAATCCGAAGAGTGCCCTCTTTTTAAGGAAATACTCAGAGGCTCTCTTCCTTCCTTATGGGGAATCACTGAGTAAAGGGAGACGATATCTAGAGTACCAAAATATTGTCCGATTCCCATTTCACATCACAAGGGAATTTAGTACATCTAAAGTGTCCTGTAGATATGATGGCAGTTTTAACGATAGGGGCTAGGAAATAGTCACAACAACCTGGAAAGGTTTTCTGTGGGGGATCCAATGCCCGATATTATGGGCCTTCCCTGGGGGTTTTCACGAGTTTTATGAATTTGGAAGATGGTAAAAGATGGGTATTTTGGGTTTAGGGGACCATACAAAGGGGAATTCCCTTTAGAGATGATACCTTCTCAAGGGCTGTCTGAAGGATCTCTTAAGGTGGTTGTTAACCTTATTCAGAGGATTATTAGGGACTTTTTTATATGTAGATGTGTCCTGCAATTGTCTGGAGGCTTCTTTCAAATAATCAATTTTATTTTGTATTACTATCCCTCCACCCTTGTCCGCAGCCCGAATAACTATTTTCTGTCTTCTTTAGTACATTTAAGGCAGTTCTTTCTCTGTCTGATAATGTCATATATTTCACCTCTTATTTTTAAGGTTTTCAGATCTCTTTCTACTAAGTACCAAAGAGTTCCACTGATTTTCCCTCCATCCTGTAGGGTTGAATGTGGATGGGCATGAAACTCAGTGTTACTGAGGGATTTAGGCCCTTCCTGTAGTTTTTCTAGGTTTAAATAGCCTCAATATCCATTTTAGTGGGGTTGTCTATAGCACTTTCCTGTAAAGATTTTATTATGATGCCCTCCTTCTTTTATTTAGATTTAAGAAGTATTTCTTGAGGCTAAGTGTTCTCATAAATTTTTGTAACCCTATAAAAACGTTGAACTTATCCATCTTATTTTTAGGCGCAAATTTTAAGCCTTATCCATAAATTCGCCTCGTGTATAATCCCTCTACGATAAATTAAAGATACCCTTCTCTTTAGTATCTCATTATCACATATAACACTTTTATTTTCTATTTCTGATATCTTTTTATCGGGCTTATTCCTTAGTATTTCTTTTCTCTATTCTTTTCTCCCTTTGCCTCTTGTCCATACTCCCTCCGTTCGTTCTCCGTGTTTCTTTTCTCCGTGTTTTTTGGGTGGTATTTGGGACGTGCCCTAAATCCTTCCTCCCCCCTCCGTTTCTTTCTCTGTACTCCCCTAAAAAAGAAGAGCTTTTCTTCTGGGTAGTGTAAGGGATTCTCTACTACCTATTTGGGGAGTGGGGGGTCGAGGAAATTAGAGCAGTATATTCCTTCCTGTTTATCATCCATATCACTTCTATCATGATAATCCCTCTTCTTTATATTTTGTCTCCCTCACATCTGTCTATTTTCTCTAATTCTTTCTCTATACCCTCTATTCCTTCTATAAGGGGACTAATCCTTTCTATTTTCTTCTAGAGGGGGACCATCAATCCAATCTCTTTTTAGTGCCATAAGTATCTTCTCCCTTTGTATCCTAGGTTCTCTTCCATATCTTCTTTTATCCCCCTTGGGATCCCATTTGTTCTTAAACCTTCTTTCTATTGACATATAATCTATTCCCCATGAGTAGACCTTATTATTCTGATAATCCAATTTATCTCTATAAAGCTTTTTCCGTTTTATCTCTCAATATCCTGATTCATCTCATCTAGTCGTTTACCCATATTGGTTTCAAATTCTTTTTTAATCTGCATTTCCCCTCTTTCTCAATCTTATTGTTAATTCCTGAATCTCCTCTGTTATTTTTAACAATTCCATTTCTCTTTTTTTTATAAGAAGTCTCATTAGTTTTACAGAGCAATTGTAGTTCCTTATTCCAATTCTCTAAGAAAACAGTGTCATCTTCTCCATGTGTGGGTAATTTCTTTAATCTTAAACTCTGGGTACTCTATCTACCCTAATAGCTTCCTCCAGGGCTATTGTCCCACCAAATCTTAGTTTCTTTTACCAGTCATTTTTCCATAGACTAGTATATTCTCTAGGAATTCGGACTCTATCCTCTTATAGGACTACCCCAATCAAGTAGTTCTTCTAGCTTCGTAACGTTTAAATAAGAAATCTCTAGTACTCATGATAAAATGGGGTAGAGTGATACTAGTCGTTTGTTGAATTCAGTATATGGTACAAGGGACGAAAAAGCCTAGTGGGAGAAACAGGAAAACCTCCTCTCCACCTAGTACTAATAACAACCAATGTATAAAAGTGCACCAATACTGAAAGCACCACAGGAGCGCCGGAGTCCCCTAAACGAGCAAGAAAAAGGAAGAAAAGGATCGCCCGAGATCGCTGTCGTAACCACGGCAGTGACTCAGCTCCTAACTCTTGTAATAAATATAATAAATAAAACATGGGTATACCACAACAATATAGCTAAAAACCTAAAGGGCAATTTATATAAATAAAATACACATAAATAGTATATATAGCTGCCAGCTACCAACAGACCCCCCTGATACCTAAAGTATCTAAACCAATAAAAATAGTTCTGACATACACTCTGTATAAAAATAGCTCATTAGAACATGTAGAGGCAATCACTAGAATAAGTAACAAATTCAAGGGGAGTAACAGTGTAGCGTAATCTGTAGTTCCTAGAGTTTGTAGAAAAACGGCAAATCCTTATGAATCTTTAGATTCCGTATAACAGTTAAATTAGTGTGCACACATAAATATCATGAGGTGGTATAGTTAGCACAAGATATAGGTATACATCACCAATCCTCTTTGGATATCTTTCTTCCGCGTTCTGTGGACTCCGTAACTTCCCGGGCACTTGATAGCTTTGCAGTATCTATAATTTGTTGTATCCGGGACTTGCGTCGGGTCCGAATTAAGTTTTATATGTCGTATAGCAACGAACGCTGGAGACTCGTGGTGGGTGTTAGTCCAATTTGAATTTCGATCTGCTAGTGCTAAGCACCTCCTCTTCCGGTTGTTGTCACTATGACGCGTTTCACTCTCAGAGCTTCATCAGATAGTGACCACCCACCTTACACGGTTGTTTAAAAGGGCCCCATTTGCGATTTTCATTGGTCCTCTACCTAATTATCCTTTAGTGTGATTATTAGTCTCCTCCGGTTCCACAAATGTGTTTCTCATCAATATATAGGTATCAAGTGCCCGGGAAGTTACGGAGTCCACAGAACGCGGAAGAAAGATATCCAAAGAGGATTGGTGATGTATACCTATATCTTGTGCTAACTATACCACCTCAGATATTTATGTGTGCACACTAATTTGACTGTTATACGGAATCTAAAGATTCATAAGGATTTGCCGTTTTTTCAAACTCTAGGGACTTCAGATTACGCTACACTGTTACTCCGCTTGAATTTGTTACTTATTCTATGTGATTGCTCTCTACATTGTATTAATGAGCTATTTTTACAGAGTGTATGTCAAGACTATTTTTATTGGTTTAGATACTTTAGGTATCAGGAGGAATACTGTTTGTAGCTGGTCAGCATATATATTATTTATGTGTATTTTATTGATAATTAATGCCCTTTATGTTTTTAGCTATATTGTTGTGGTATACCCAGGTGTATTTATTATATTTATTACAAGGAGTAGGAGCTGGAGTCACTGCCGTGGTGTACGACAGCGATCTCGGGCGATCCTTTTCTTCCTTGTTTCTTGCTCGGTTAGGGGACTCCAGGCGCTCCTGTGGTGCTTTCAGTATTGGTGCACTTTTATACATTGGTTGTTATTAGTACTAGGTGGGAGAGGAGGTTTTCCTGTTTCTCCCACTAGGCTTTTTCGTCCCTTGTACCATATACTGAATTCAACACACGACTAGTATCACTCTACCCCATTTAATCATGAGTACTAGAGATTTCTTATTTAAACGTTACGAAGCTAGAAAAGAACTACTTGATTGGGGTAGTCCTATAGAAAGGATAGAGTCCGAATTCCTAGAGAATATACTAGGATCTATGGAAAAATTACTGGTAAAAGAAACTAAGATGTGGTGGGACAAAGTAGCCCTGGAGGAAGCTATTAGGGTAGATAGAGTACCCAGAGGTTTAAGATTAAAGAAATTACCCACACATGGAGAAGATGACACTGTTTTCTTAGAGAATTGGAATAAGGAACTACACAATTGCTCTGTAAAACTAATGAGACTTCTTATAAAAAAAAGAGAAATGGAATTGTTAAAAATAACAGAGGAGATTCAGGAATTAACAATAGAGATTGAGAAAGAGGGGGAAATGCAGATTATAAAAGAATTTGAAACCAATATGGGTAAACGACTAGATGAGATGAATCAGGATATTGGAGAGATAAAACGGAAAAAGCTTTATAGAGATAAATTGGATTATCAGAATAATAAGGTCTACTCATGGGGAATAGATTATATGTCAATAGGAAGAAGGTTTAAGAACAAATGGGATCCCAAGGGGGATAAAAGAAGATATGGAAGAGAACCTAGGATACAAAGGGAAGAAGATACTTATGGCACTAAAAAGAGATTGAGATATGATGGTCCCCCTCAAGAAGAAAATAAAAAGGATTACGGTCCCCTTATAGAAGGAAATAGAGGGTATAGAGAAAGAATTAGAGAAAATAGACCGATGTGGAGGGAAAGACAGAAATATAGAAGAGAAGGGGATTATCATGATAGAAGGGATATGGATGATAAACAGGAATTAATATACTACTCTAAATTTCCTCGACCCCCCACTCCCCAAATAGGTAGTAGAGAATGCCTTACACCACCCCAGAAGAAAAGCTCTTCTTTTTTAGGGGGAGGTACAGAGAAAGAAATGGAGGGGGGAGGAAAGGATTTAGGGGCACATCCCAAATACCACCCAAAAAACACGGAGAAAAGAAACACGGAGGAACTGAACAGAGAGGGAGTATGGACAAGAGGGCAAATGGAGAAAAGAATAGAGAAAGGAGAAATACTAAAGGAAATAAGCCCGATAAGAAGATATCAGAAATAGAAAATAAAATTGTTATATGTGATAATGAGATACTAAAAGAGAAGGGTATCTTTAATTTATCGAATAGAGGGATTAATACAACAGAGGCGAATACTTCTTAAATCTAAATAGAAAGAAGGAGGGCATCATAATAAAATCTTTACAGGAAAGTGGTATAGACAACCCCACTAAAATGGATATTGAGGCTATTATAAACCTAGAAAAACTACAGGAAGGGCCTAAATCCCTCAGTAACACTGAGTTTCATGCCCAATCCACATTCAACCCTACAGGATGGAGGGGAAATGCAGTGGAACTCTTTGGTAACTTAGTAGAAAGAGATCTGAAAACCTTAAAAAATAAAGAGGTGAAATATAATGACAACTTATCAGACAGAGAAAGAACTGCCTTAAATGTACTAAAGAAAGACAGAAAAATAGTTATTCGGGCTGCGGACAAGGGTGGAGGGATAGTAATACAAAATAAAATTGATTATTTGAAAGAAGCCTCCAGACAATTGCAGGACACATCTACATATAAAAAAGTCCCTAATAATCCTCTGAATAAGGTTAACAACCTTCTTATAGCAGATCCTTCAGACAGCCCTTGAGAAAGGTATCATCTCTAAAAGGGAATTCCCCTTTGTATGGTCCCCTAAACCCAAAATACCCATCTTTTACCATCTTCCAAAAATTCATAAAACTCGTGAAAACCCCCAGGGAAGGCCCATAATATCGGGCATTGGATCCCCCACAGAAAACCTTTCCAGGTTTGTTGACTATTTCCTAGCCCCTATCGTTAAAAAACTGCCATCATATCTACAGGACACTTTAGATGTACTAAATTCCCTTAGTGATGTGAAATGGGAATCGGACAATATTTTGGTAACTCTAGATATCGTCTCCCTTTACTCAGTGATTCCCCATAAGGAAGGAAGAGAAGCCTCTGAGTATTTCCTTAAAAAAGAGGGCACTCTTTCGGATTCCCTTATTTCTTTTCTCTCTATATGTATTGAGTTCATTCTAAGTAATAACTGTTTCATGTTTGAAGGGGTATTTTATTACCAACGAGTGGGTACCGCGATGGGTACGGTTTTTGCGCCGAGCTTCGCGGGCCTGTTTGTTGGTTTTTGGGAGGAAAGATACATCTGGGGTGCCCAACCATTCTCCAACCAATGTAGATATTGGAGAAGATACATAGACGATATTTTACTAATATGGAAGGGCACTCCGGATGATCTGGAAACCTTCCTACATGGTATAAATATGTCTCATGAACAATTGAAGTTCCAAAATGTGTCAAGTAATAAAAGGGTGGAATTTCTTGACCTGAGCATTGAGGCACAGGAGGGTACCCTTATAACCAAAACCTATTTTAAGGAGGTGGATAATAACACCTATATTGACTATGCTAGTGCACATAAACGTACATGGTTGGAAGGAATCGCCAAAAGTCAAATGTTAAGACTTCGAAGAAATTGCTCTAGTAAGGAAACTTTCTTGGAACAAGCTGCTTTTCTAGAAAAGAGGTTCCAAGAAAAAGGGTATGAAAGAAGTCTAATTGAAAAAGCAAAATTGTCAGCGGGAAAAAAAGATAGGAAGGAACTCCTTATTCCAAAACGACAGAAAAATACCATAAAAAGGGATAAAGAAAAATTAGAAAATGAACAAATACAAAATAAAAAAAATAAAAAGGGTAAATACCATCTAAGACCAGCAATGATATGTGATTACAATAAATGAAGGGAAGATTAAAAAAATCATGAAAAAACATTGGTCAGTATTACTTGAAGATAAGGATCTGGTAGAGATAGTGGGAACTACCCCCAATATTATTTTTAGGAAACCGAATCGTTTAAAAAATGTATTATCTCCAAGTCTCCTACCAATGGATAACCCCCTTAATGTTAGGGGAATAACATCTAAAAATGTACTGAAAGGGATGTTCAAATGTGGGAGTTGTATTGAATGTAAATATGCACTACTTAAAAGGGATTATGTGACAATAAATGATCATGTACACAGGTGGCAGAATTTTTATAACTGTAAGTCTAAGGGAGTGATATATGGGGTTAAATGTAGATGTGAATTATGGTACATTGGGAAGACTAAAAGAAAGTTACACGTGAGAATTGGTGAACACAGAAGAGCCATTATAAAAACTAAACGGGTGGAAAGAGGAATCCCAATTTTGCCCTTATTTTATAGACAGATATATATTAATCTATCTTCCGATATGAAGGCTATGGTATGAAATAAGAGATGTCCTGTAAATCTTAATATGCAAAGAAATTACAGGTATATACAGAATCTATTTCTTGATGTGAAGACTATGATATGGAACAATAGATGCTCTATGACACGGGACGTAGAGAACAACAGTAAGGAGCAGAATTGTGTACTGTGGTTCTATAGAACAGAATTATGTATAACTGGCCCTAATGCAGGGTCATGGAACCTGTCCTAGTACGGAACTGTCCAATATATTGATGAGAAACACATTTGTGGAACCGGAGGAGACTAATAATCACACTAAAGGATAATTAGGTAGAGGACCAATGAAAATCGCAAATGGGGCCCTTTTAAACAACCGGTGTAGGGTGGGTGTCACTATCTGATGAAGCTCTGAGGAGTGAAACGCGTCATAGTGACAAACACCGGAAGGAGGAGGTGCTTAGCACTAGCAAGATCGAAATTCAAAATTGGACTACACACCACCACGAGTCTCCAGCGTTCGTTGCTATACGACATATAAAACTTAATTCGGACCCGACGCAAGTCCCGGATACAAACAAATTATAGATACTGCAAAGGTATCAAGTGCCCGGGAAGTTACGGAGTCCACAGAACGCGGAAGAAAGATATCCAAAGAGGATTGGTGATGTATACCTATATCTTGTGCTAACTATACCACCTCATGATATTTATGTGTGCACACTAATTTGACTGTTATACGGAATCTAAAGATTCATAAGGATTTGCCGTTTTTCTACAAACTCTAGGAACTACAGATTACGCTACACTGTTACTCCGCTTGAATTTGTTACTTATTCTAGTGATTGCCCTCTACATTGTATCTAATGAGCTATTTTTATACAGAGTGTATGTCAGAACTATTTTTATTGGTTAATAGATTTAGGTATCGGGAGGAATACTGTTTGTAGCTGGCCAGCTATATATACTATTTATGTGTATGTTATTGATAATAAATGGCCCTTTATGTTTTTAGCTATATTGTTGTGGTATACCCAGGTTGTATTTATTATACATATGTAATATACAAGTTCATACATATTACATGCAAAGGTAAAACACACATTATACATTAAGTACACAGAGTGATGAGTTGTTTACAGCAATACTGTGATATAATAGTAAAGAGGACCCAAAGCTTACAGTCTAGAGGAAATGAAGATAAGACATAACATGACATGAATCAGTAGGCTGTAAATAGATTGACAGTGGAGTTGAATTAGTGGGCCAGGATGTATGCTTGCCTGAAGAGGTATTTTTTAAGGTTAGGTTTAAAGGTGGTAAGGGACGGTGAATGACAGATGAAGAGATGAAGGACTTTGCACAACCAAAGTCCTGAATGCGGGCGTGGAAAGAGGTGACAAGGGGGGATGAGAGGAGGATATTGTTTGCAGAACAGAGGTTGTGCCTGGGACGGTATCTGTGGATAAGGTTTGAGATGTATGGAGTGGCTGGATTGGATTGTGCTTTATAAGAAGAGTAAGCAGCTTGAGCTGGATCCTTCCTGTGATGGTCAGCAGAGAAATAAATGAGCTGGGCAGCAGAGTTTAAGATGGATTGTGGTGCATGGCAGTTTTTTGGTAAATCACATAGGTGTGTATTGCAGTAGTCAAGCCAGGATATGATTATGGTATGAACAAGGATTTTGGTAGCATCATGTGAGGGGAAGGGAAGAATGTGAAAGATGTTTTTGAGTGGTTGCTGGCTAGAAATAGCAGAACTTACTGAAGTTCAGTTAGTTTCCAAACTTGTAAGTTCGGAAACAAACCCATTAAAGTCAGTGGAAGATAATAGTACGAAAAGTTTGGATAAATAATAGATAAAAGTAACAATGGTAACTTACTGTAAATGGCTGTGGCACTTGGAAAATGGTCTGGGGAATATGCACCTATTACCAAAACGCGTTTAAATACTTCTTTCTTCAAGAACTGGCAATTGTTGGGTTTCTGCATGGTAAATTCGAGGGTTACTGAAAATAGAGCAAAATATTTGAGGGTTATCGAAATCGTACATTGCATTCGAGGGTTACCAAATTCAAAGGCTATATCCGAGGGTTATCAAAAATCGAACATTACATTTGAGGGTTACCGAATTTGAACGCTACATTCGAGGGATATCGAACATTACATTTGAGGGTTTCGAATTCGAATGCTACATTCAAGGGTTATCGAAACTCTTAACATTACATTCAAGGGTTATCAAACAATACATTTGAGGGTTACCAAAATAGAAGGCTACATTTGAGGGTTATTGAAAATCGAACAATACATTTGAGGGTTTTCCGACCATTACATTTGAGTTACCAAAATCGAAGGCTACATTTGAGTGTTAATGAAATTGAAGGCTACATTTCATTGTGAATCCGTGTTGTGGTAATGGGCTGCTGCAAGGTCAGGTCAGAGAATGGGGCATAGAGATAAGTTGTTATAGAGGGCCAGATAGAAAATAGGGCTAAAAAGGGTGGATGTAAGAGAGAAGTTTAGCGGCAGCAAAATTGTTAGCATCAATGGGGTTGGGCTGGGTGAGATCAATAAAGATCCTACACCTAAAAAAATACACCCACATCTCCTAAGAAAACTAATAGGGAGTGAACATTTTGAAATATTATTTTTACGTCAGCTTCTTCCATCTTTTGTTCATCTCCAGACAAAAGTAAATCTAAAAAGATAAATAATAATAATAATAAGGAATTATGGTCTAAATAAAATTTAACTTTTAGGGAGATTCAATAAATGTTATTATCATTAAATATGGTGCTAATTTTGTCCCAACCAATTAGATGGTAGCTTTCAAATGTTAAATAAGATTTGATTGGTTGGGGCAAAATTAGCACCATTTTTAACTATAAGAACTTTTATTGAATCTCCCTGAAAGTTCGATTTTATTTCGACCATAGTTTATCTTTTTAGATTTACTTTTGTCTGGAGATGGACCTCTTTCAATTGGTAAAAGCTAATGAAAAAACAATATTTCAAAATCACAGCCTGGCAATTATAAACTTGTAAGTTTAAAATCTGTGGTGGGAAAGAACCTAGAATCAATACATCTCATATCCTAGACTGGTTGGTTTTAATGAAGATGTCAGTAAGAATTTAGATGCTGGCATATCAGTGGGTGTGGTATACTTAGATTTTGGTAAGGCTTTCAATACTGGACCACTTAGGTGACATGTGTAAACTTAGGTCTGTTGGACTTTAAAAAATATTTGCACACACATACAACATTTCATGGTTGAGACGAATAAATATAATCAAAATGATCATCCTACCATGTCTGTTATATCTTTTTCACTTTCTGCCTGTAAACGTCCCATCAAAAATATTCCAAACTCTCAAAAAAGAACTAGGAGCCTTCATCTGGTAAAACCATAAACTTAGAGTTAACGACAGAATTTTAACCAAAACTAAAGAAAAAGGAGGTCTAGGATTACCAAACATGCAAAAATACTATATAGCTGCACAACTATCAACCATACAACAAGCTGCTACAACTAAAAAGGGTTAACACTGGTCTCAAATCCCAAACTCCTCCTTCCAGGAATCCCCATGGTACATATTTAGGTACATATATATCTGGATACACCAAAAAAGAGACATTCCAAAATCCTTCTACCTTCAGTTTTACATTCCTTTACATTCCATCCACTCCAACCCATCTAGCAATATCCTTATTTCCTGCCTAACTGTTGATCCAGAGGAAGGCAAAAACTCCACCAAATTTATGAAGGGGGAAAAAATTCCTTCCTAACTCCAAGTGGCAATTGGAAATTCCCCTGGATCAACTCGACTTTATGTATCAATACCAGTAACTTGCAACAATCCTTGTTTGCAGAAACTCATCCAGCTTCTTTTTGAAACTGACCAATGAACTTGCCATAACACCGTCCGCTGGAAGACTGTTCCATAGCTTTACCGTTCAGTGAAAAACCCTTTTTGAACTTAAAGCCTAAACCTTTTTTCTTCAAGTCTAAAGGGACGTCCACGTGTCCTCTGACATGCTCTATTAGTGAACAATGCCCCAGATAGTTTCTCCAGTGTACATAATTGTAACTTTTCCAGTCTCTTCATATTCAAGCTCCCCCAATCCCTTATTAATTTAGTTGCCCTTCTCTGAACCCTTTCAAAGATGTCCTTTTTGTACACAGGATTCCAAAATTGCACTGCATATTCCAAATGATGCCTTACCAATGCTTTGTTAAGAGGAAGAATAACATTTTCCTCCCTTGAATCCATACCTCTCTTTATACAAGACAATACCATGCTGGCTCTGGCTGTTGCCACCTGGCACTACTTGCTACCTTTAAGTTTGTAATCCACCAAAACTCCAAGATCCCTTTGCAAAAGGGATTCACTTAACACAGAGCCATTTATAGTATAAGCAGCACAAGTCCAAAATGCATCACCTTACATTTATCAACATTGAATCTCATCTGTCACTTAGCAGCCCAATGTGACAATCTATCTAGATCCCCCTGCAAAGATTGCACATCCTCTAAAGTTTTTAATGGTCAACAAAATTCTTTTGTACGGTGTCCATTTTAGGACATCATCAGGTGTCAGGTATCGGGTGTCAGGTGTCAGGTATCGGGTGTTGGGTATCAAGTGTCAGGTATCAGGTGTCGGGTATCAGACATCAGGTATTGGGTGTTGGGTATCAGGTATCAGGCATCGGGTATCAGGTATCAGGCATCGGGTATCAGGCGTCAGGTATTGGGTGTCAGGTATCAAGTGTCAGGTATCGGGTATTGGGTATCAGGTGTCAGGTATCAGGTGTCAGGTATCGGGTGTCAGGTATTAGGTATCGAGTGTCAGGTGTCAGGTGTCAGGTATTGGGTATCAGGTGTCAGGTATTGGGTATCAGGTGTTAGGTGTCAGGTATCAGATGTCATGTATCAGGTATCATATTTTGTGTATTAAGCTGGCCATACACTAAGCAAACATTAAATAGGTTAGACATTAGACAGATTAGCAAAATGTGACCTAGCTTTTGGGGAATAACATTAAAAGTTTTTTAATAGAGGTGGGCATACCCTTAACAACCAGTAAGTGAAGATAAATGTGTGAAAGAGTATGTACCTGTATCTGTGTGGAGGTATTAAAGGAGGAGGAGTATGTATGTATGTTAATGGCAAGTTCATTGAATAACTTTAAAAAAGGCCTGGATAAGTTTCTAACTAAAAATATGAGAATTACTGGTATTAATGCATATAGATCTGGTTGATCCAGGGATACTTTCCGATTGCCGTTTGGAGTCAGGAAGGAATTTTTTCCCCCCTTTTTTAGCTGGGGTTTTTTGCCTTCCTCTTGATCAACTGTTAGGTAGGGTTAAAAAAAAAAAAAAAAAAAAGGGAATAGGTTGGACTTGATGGACGAATGTCTTTATTCAACCTTAATTACTATGTTACTATGTTACTATGTATGTATTAGTGTTTACATTTCCGACCATGAAACTAATTGTTTTGATGACATGACCCTTAGGCTGAGGCCACACTGCAACGCACAGGAATCGTGCACAAAATCGCGAGCGTTATCGCACGCGATTGTGTGCGCGGTTCTTGTGCGTTTTGTGTTCGCGTTTTGCGCATGCGTTTTAGCCATTTTGCGTTATGGCAACGCATGCCTTAGCAAAAATGGTGAACACATGCGTTACCAAAACGCGAACGGACGCGCAATCGCATGCGCATTGGAAATCGCGCGAATTTTCGCGTTCCCGCGATTTCCAATTTAGAGAAAACCGCTAACGCAAAACACGTGCGCAAGCGCGTGAAAAATGCGCTAGTGTGGCCTAGCCCTTAAACCTCGAAATATCCATATAGAAGATTGTACCCTTTATGGGAAGAATATCCTGATATTTGCCGATAATGCAGAACCCTCCCACCGATTCTAGCTAGCTAAAATAGGAAGAACAGTAATTTAGCTTTTCAGCCAAATTAAAAAAAAAAAAAAATATAATATATATAATATATATAATTATATATATAATATAAAAAAATAAAGCTGAAAATAAGCACCATCTATGCAAAAGTCTGCACACGTCCCTAAATGTACAGAAAAACACATCTTGTGTCACCTCATGTTTCAGGTTTCATGTATCAAGTAGGTATCATTATCAGTTATCAGAGTCAGGATCATTCATCAGTATCAGAATCAGCATCATCATCATGAATCAGAGTCAGTATCAGTCATCATGTATCAAGTCAGGTATCATTCATCATGATCAGAGTCAGGTATCATTCATCATGTATCAGAGGTCAGGTATCATCATCATGTATCAGAGTCAGGTATCATTCATCAGGTATCAGAGTCATGTATCGTTCATCAGGTATCAAAGTCAGGCATCAGAGTCAGGCATCTCATTCATCAGCATCAGAGTCAGGTGAATCATGCATCGGGTATCATTCATCAGGTATCAGAGTCAGGCATCATTCATCAGGTATCATTCATCAGGTATCAGAGTCAGGCATCATTCATCAGGCATCATTCATCAGGTATCAGAGTAGGCATCATTTATCGGTATCAGAGTCAGGTATCATTCATCAGGTGTTTAGAATCAGGATCATTCTCATGATTATCTGATGGCTGATAACTGATTCCTACTCTGATACATGATGAGATGATACCTAAATTTGATAACTGACTTTGATGCCTGATGAATGATACCTGATCTGATACCTAATGAATGATGTGGTACACTGATACCTGATAAATTATACTTGATGAATGATACCCATGATGATACCTAATGAATAATGAATAACACTGATAGCTGACTTCGATACCTGATGATGATACATTGAAACCGAAACATGGGAATGACACAAAGATGTTTTTTTCTGTACATTTTAGGCATGTGCAGACTTTTACATGCAATAGATTTCCAGCTTATTTCTTACTTTTATTTTTTTTTTTAATTTCTTCACTTGAAAATCAAATTACTGTCCTTTTATTTCTTTATCTTTGTCTTCTTTTATTAAAAAAACACGCTTTTTTGATTATTGATCAAATTTTTTTTTTACTATAGTTAGCCTTTAGGTATTGCTTCCATAGGAATGGAAAGTAGGTCAGTAGCTGGGTGTACCTGTGTCTGTTTTATTTAAGCCTTTTACTGACCAATTAATTGACATTCTGTAATAAATATTCATTGGTACAGAAAAATACATCTTTGTGTCATTCTCATGTTCAGGTTTCATGTATCAGGTATCATTCATTGTGTATCATTCATTTCTGTCTATGAGTCAGGTTCATTCATGTCATGAGGTCAAGATCATTTCATCGGGTATCAGAGTCAGGTATCATTCATCGGGTATCAGAGTCAGGATCATTCATCAGTTATCAGAGTCAGGCATCATTCATCAGGTATCAGAGTCAGGTATCATTCAGGGTATCAGAGTCACGGTATCATTCATCGGGTATCAGAGTCAGGTATTATTCATCGGGTATATAGAGTCAGCATCATTCATCGGCTATCAGAGTCGGCTCATTCATAGTATCAGCGGCATCTCAAGTATCAGAGTAGGTATCATTCGTCATTTGTCAGAGTCAGGTATCAGAGTCATGCATCATTCATCAGGGCGTCAGAGTCAGGCATCGTTCATCAGGTATCAGAGTCGGTTATCAGAGTCGGGTATCATTCATCGGTATAATTCATTAGTCATGTATCGGGTGTCAGGTGTTTGTTTATCTGGATCGGTGTCATGGTCAGGTATTGGTTGATAGGTATTAGGTGTAGTTATTGTCTATCAGGTGTCAGGCGTGTTATAATATCGTGTATTGGGTATCATTATCATGTATCAGTTATCAGGATTCAGTTATTCAGGTATAATGGCCATACAGGAGGCAGACATTAGATAGATCGAATGTCTAAAGACTGCATTTTACAAGCGGCGGTTCTTTACCTTTAGATAATCCAATTTGGACCATTAATTTTGAAATTTAATACACTAGAATGGACCAGACTATTTAAAAATACATAGGGTTTTTTTTTGGTTTTTTTTTTTTGGGTGGGGGGGGGGGGGGGGGTGACATAAAGGAGCACTGTCGCCTCTTTCTTCCTGTGTAACAATAGAAATATATATTTACAGAATGTCAATTGTCAGTATAAGGCTTAATTAGTGGGACCTATTTGAACTGATTTTATAGTGGTACAGATTGCACATGGTATAGTCTCAACTATTTTAATAGAAGAAATAAAGCTAAAATAGCGCCATCTATTGGATGTAACAGCAGTAAAATCAATCTGAGGAGTGATACCTGAGGAGTGATACCTGAGGAGTGATACCTGAGGAGTGATGACCTGAGGAATGATACCTGAGGAGTGATACCTGAGGAGTGATACCTGAGGAATGATACCTGAAACATGAGAATGACACAAAGAGTTTTTTTTCTGTACATTTTAGCACTAGATGGTGCTTATTTCTAGCTTTATTTTTTATTTCTTTTTTAATTTGGTTTGAAGCCTAATTACGGTTCTTTCTATTTCTTCTTCCATTTTATTTTTCGCTTTTTTGGACCGTATCTCCTCCCACAGTTTCTGAGCTAGACGTGGGGGCATATAGGAGAAGTGTGCTATTACCTTAGCGTTACAGCGTTATTGATAAATTTTGGGACATTTTTTTCCCGTAGACTATAATGGTAACAATCCTCAAATGTGGATATTTCAAAACAGTTTGTTTTCATGGTCCATAAACACAAACCTTTCCGTTCCCATGGAAGCCATACTTAAGGGTAACTATAGGCAAAAAATTTTTTTGACTAATCATTAAAAAAGTCTGTTTTGGTACCTGATACAGGTACACACACCTACAGATCTACCCATCCATTTCGTGGCAGCCATACTTAAAGGGTAACTATGGTCAAAAAACTAATTTTGATCAATAATCAAAAAAGTGGTTTTTTTTATGCCCAATCTACCCAGGTACAACACCCTACTGACCCTTCCATTTCTGTGGCAGCATATTTAAGGGTAGCTATAGTCAAAAAAATTTTGGATCAATGATAAAAACAATTATAAATAAAGAAGTCAAAGATAAAAAAATAGAAGAACAGTAATTTAGCTTTTCAAGCGAAATTTAAAAAAAAAACTAAAATTAAAGCTAGAAAATAACACACCTTTATTGGATGTAATGGTCAGACACTGTCCTAAATGACAGAAAAAACATCATTTGTGTCATTCCTCATATTTCAGGTTTCATGTATCATTCATCAGGTATCGAAGTCAGCTATCAGTGTTATTCATTATTCATTAGGTATCATTCATCGGGTATCATTCATCAAGTATAATTTATCAGGTATCAGTGTCACACATCATTCATTAGGTATCAGAGTCAGGTATCATTCATCAGGCATCAAAGTCAGTTATCAAATTCAGGTATCATTCTTCATGTATCAGAGTCAGGAATCAGTTATCAGCCATCAGATATCATTGATGAATGATACCTGATTCTGACACCTGATGAATGATACCTGACTCTGATACCCGATAAATGATGCCTGACTCTGATACCTGATGAATGATACCTGATCAATGATGCCTGATGAATGATGCCTGAATAATGATGCCTGAATCTGATAACCTGAATCTGATACCTGATGAATGATACCTGATGAATGATACCTGATGAATGATACCTGATGAATGATACCTGATGAATGATGCCTGACTCTGATGCCTGACTTTGATACCTGATGAACGATACATGACTCTGATACCTGATGAATGATACTTGACTCTGATGCCTGATGAATGATACCTGACTCTGATAACATGATGATGATACCTGACTCTGATACATGATGAATGATACCTGACTCTGATAACTGATGAATCATACCTGACTCTGATACATGATGAATGATACCTGACTTGATACATGAAACCTGAAACAGAGGAATGACACAAAGATGTGTTTTTCTTTACATTTAGGGACATGTGCAGACTTTGCAATAGATGGTGCTTATTTTCAGCTTATTATATATAATATATATTATATATATTTTTTTTTTTTTTATTTGGCTTGAAAGCTAAATTACTGTTCTTTCTATTTTAGCTAGCTAAGGAATCGGTGGAAGCGTTACTGCTATTATCGGCAAATATCAGGATATTTTTTCCCATAAAGGGTACAATCTTCTAATATGGATATTTCGAGGGTTTAAAGGGCTAGGCCAAACTAGCGCGTTTTTCGCGCTGTTTGCGCACGCGTTGATTGGCGCCTGCGCTTTTGCTACAATGGAAATCACGGGAAGTTGAAAATTCCCGCGATTTCCGATGCGCCATG
Source organism: Hymenochirus boettgeri (assembly GCA_019447015.1). NCBI lineage: Eukaryota > Metazoa > Chordata > Amphibia > Anura > Pipidae > Hymenochirus > Hymenochirus boettgeri. The sequence goes on from CM033474.1 coordinate 119,664,981, forward strand.
CGATTGCGTGTCCATTAGCGTTTTGGTAACGCAAAATGGCGAAAAAGCAAAATGCACAAGACTCGCGCAACACAATCTCGTGCGATAATGCTCCTGGATTGGTGTGCGCGATTCCTGTCGTTGCTGTGTGGCCTCAGCCTAAGGGTCATGTCATCAAAACAATTAGTTTCATGGTCGTAATGCAAACGCTAATACTTTCCCACCCCCACACAGATACAGGTACATACTTTTAACACAATTTATCTTACTTACTGGTAGCTAAGGGTATGCCCACTTCTATTAAAAAATTTTTTAATGTTATTCCCCAAAGCTAGGTCACATTTTGCTAATCTGTCTAATGTCTAACCTATTTAATGTTTTGCTTAGTGTAAACGGCCAGCCTTAAACACAAATAGATACCTGACACCCCAATTAGCTGATACCTGATACCTGACACCTGACACCCGATACCTGACACTCGATACTGTACCCCGATACCTGATACCTGACACCTAACACCTGATACCCGATACCTGACACCTGATACCCAATACCTGATACACGATACCTGACACTTGATACCTGACACCGATACCTGAACCCAATACCTGAACCTGATACCCAATACCTGATACCCGATGCCTGATACCTGATACCCAACACCCGATACCTGATGTCTGATACCCGACCCGATTACCTGACACCTGATACCCGATACCTGACACCTGATGATGTCCTAAAATGGACACCGTACTTTGAAATAAATAACCCTTTTCCAGACACAGTTTAATAGCACTCCAAATTGCAGGCATATGTTTGGCAGCAGGGATGATGTCAAAAAGAAAAGTCCTGGGGAAAACTTGAGGGTGTTTGACCATAACCAGTTTTATTCCAGTGGTTAAGTGATAAGCATTATTATGAGCAAATTCTGCTTGAGGGAGAAGATCAGACCAGTCATCTTGGCTTAAAGAAACATGGCAGCTGGAGAAATTGTTTCTAAGGCCTGATTTACTTTTCTGTGGCTCCATTAGATGGTGGGTGTATAAGCAGAAGAAAACTGGAGAGACCACTAAAGCAATAAATTGAGCACCTCTATCAGAGACTAATTCTCCCGGAAAGCGATGTAGTCAAAAAAATATGAGTCACATAGTAAATAGTAACATAGTAACATAGTATTAAGGTTGAATAAAGACATTCGTCCATCAAGTCCAACCTATTCCCTTTTTTTTTTTTTTTTTTTTTTTTTTTTTTTTTAACCACCTAAACCGTTTGATCCAGAGGAAGGCAAAAAACCCCAGCTAAAAAGGGGGGAAAAAATTCCTTCCTGACTCCAAACGGCAATCGGAAAGATATCCCTGGATCAACCCGATTATATGCATTATACCAGTAATTCTCAATATTTTTTTAGTTTTAGAAATTATCCCAGGCCTTTTTTAAGTATTCATGAACTTGCCATTAACCACCTCTGCTGGAAGACAGTTCCACAGTATTCACCATTTCACTGTAAAGAAACCTCTCCTAACTTGAAGATGAAACTTCTTTTCTTCCAACCTAAAGGATGTCCACGAGTCCTCTGATATGACCATTAGTGAACAATGCACCAGAGATTCACGGTATGGGCCATGATATATTTGTATAAGGTATTCATGTCCCCACGCAACCGCCGCTTCTCCAATGTAAACAGCCCTAACGTGTCTAATCTGCCTGCATATTCAGCCCCTCCATTCCCCTTATTAATTTAGGCCCTTCTCTGACTGCTTCCATTTCCAAGATGTCCCTTTTGTATATGGGCTTCCAAAACTGCTGCGCATATTCCAATGAGGCCTTACCAGTGCCTTGTAAAGGGGAGAATAATATTTTTCTCGCTGAATCTATTCCCCTCTTTATACAAGACAATATCGTTGCTAGCTCTAGCTGTTGCTACTGGCATTGTTTGCTACAGTAAGTCTGTTATCTACCAGAACCCCAAATCTTTTTCCATTTCAGATGCACACTAACACAGAGTTATTTATGGTGTAGTGGCACAGGGATTATAAATCCCAAATGCATCACCTTACACTTATCAACATTGAATCTCATCTGCCATTCTTGGCTTGCCCATTTGATAATCTACCTAGGTTCTGCTTGCAGCACTTGCACATCATTGGAAGTTTCCAAAGCTCTGAATAATTAGTGTACAGCAAACCACAGAGACCTTGCTCTCAATGCCCCCTTCTAAGTTCATTTATAAACAGATTAAACAGAAGCGGCCCCAGTACAGAACCCTGAGGAACTCCGCTTAGAACTTTAGCCCACATAGATGTAGCTCATAACCACCACTCTCTGTTTGCGGTCCAAAACCAGTTCTCTATCCATGAACAAATGTTTCTTCAAGGCCAACAGTCCTCAGTTATACATTAGTCGCCTATGTGCACAGTATCAAAGGCTTTTGCAAAATCCAAATATACCACAACAAGCTGTGCCTGAATCTAACTTCTTACTCACTTCTTCATAAAAACAAATTAATTCTTCTGGCATGATCTATTTCTCATAATCCATGCTGCCTACTACTAATAAGATGATCTCTGAGACAAAGTCAAGGATATGATCCCTTAACAAAGTTTTCCATACCTTCCCTACACCACTGATGTTAGGCTTACAGGTCTATAGTTACCAGGTTGTGACGACTACCTTTTTTGAATATTGGTATTACATTGGCGTTTTTTCCAATCCAGGGCACCATCCCCAGACAAAGACGAATCTGAAAAGAGAGGACAGCAGTGGTTCTTGCTAGAACTGAACTAAGCTCTTTTAAAATCCTAGGATGCAATCCATCTGGTCCGGCTCTTTATTCATAGGACTTTGTCTAATGATTCCGTACCATATCCTCTGTTATCCAATGTGAAAACTCTTCATTTTCCTCCCTGCACATTGTTACAAATCCCTACTGTAAGGATTCTCAACAGTAAAAACGTGTAAAAAAACGGTGAGCAATAGCCTTTTCGGCATCCTCTACAACCACTCAGCTCCATTATTTAAGGTTCCCAATTCTCAGTCCTCATTTTTTTACCATTTATATACTTAAAAAAAACATCTGGGGTTGGATTTGCTTGTTCGGCAATCCGTATTTATTTTCTATTTTAGCTAGTATTGCTTTCTTGCACTCTTATTACAAACTTTTGAAGTCCCTGTAAGCCTGCTTGTGCCTTCGTGCTTTCAAAATTTTAAAAGCCCTTTTTTTTTGTTCCATTTGTCCCTTTTACCTGAGCATTAAGCCATGCAGGAGTGGACCTAATTTTTTACACTCTGTTCCTAAAGGTACCGATTTGAAATGTTTAGTGTATATCGCTTAAAAGTGGTCCACATTGCTCAGTATCTTTACCTAGAAACAGTTCCCCCAGTCTATGAGCAGGACGATTCCTTAAAAGCATAAAATTAGCTTTCCTAAAGTTAAAAGTTTTTGTTAAGCCAGTGCACTTTAGTTTCTGCAACCTATATAAATGACATATATTCATGGTCCCTATTCCCTAAGCTTCCCATTACCTTCATCTCCAAAAATGAGCTCTGGGTTATTAGATATTACCAGATCCAACACGCATTCTTTCAGCGAGGAACTCTACCATCTGTGAAAGAAAATGCTCATATAAGGAAATTTAAGAACTTTATACCTTTTGAGGTGCTGGCAGTTCCATTACTCCCATCTATTTCAGGGTAGTTTAAATCCCCCATAACCAGAACATGCCCCATACCAGCCTTCGCCAACTGCATATGGAGATTTATTTCCACCTCTTCCCCGGCATTTGGCGGCTTTAACACAACACTCCACAATTAATTTACCTACCTTCTTGCTTCCTGTACACAGTTCCACCCATAATGTTTCTGCCGCATCGTTTGCTCCCCATCTATTCCATCTTTAAATTTGGCTTCAATTCCTGTTTAACATACATACATACTCCTCCTCCTTTCTTATTACTCGGTCATGTCTAAATAAGGAGTACCCGTCATATTTACTGTCCAGTCGTGTGATCATTAAGCCATGATTCTGCTATACCAACTTACATCATACCTTTCCTTTGAGCTATTATTTCAGTTCGCCGGTTTTTCCAGCAGACTCCTTGCCATTTGTAAATACATTTTAGATATCAATTGATTTACTTCCATATCATGGCGTACATGCCTCCTTATCCTCTATGCTCCCCCCTCCTCCCTCTGTTGTGTTTACTAGCCCCCAGATCCCTAACTTCTCTATCTACCCCTGTGTAGTTAAACGTTCCCTCCCCCCCCCATACCTAGTTTAAAATCTCCTCCAACCCCCTAGCCATCTTCTTCCCCCAAAACAGTTGCACACATCACCATTGAGGTGCAATCCGCACTACTAAAGAGCCTGTAGCCAACAGAAAAGTCAGCCCAGTTCTCTAAAACCCAAACCCATCTCCTTACACCACTCTCTTAGCCAGCCATTTATACTCCTGAGCTCCCGTTGCCTCCCTAGCGTAGCACGTGGCTGCGTAGTATTCTGAAATCACTACCCTGGAGGTCCTTGCTTTTAACTTGGCCCCTAATTCTCGAATCATTTTAAGGACCTCACCTCCACCTCTAACTTTGTCATTGGCACATGTGAACCAAGACGCCGGTCACTCCCAGCCCCACCATAATCTGTCTACACGATCCACCACATGTCGAACCCTAGCACCAGGCAGACAAAAACAAGTTCGCATGCAGGGTCTGGCGACAGATTACCCTACTTACCCTTCTAATAATAGAATCCCCTACCACTACCACCGGTCTATCCTTCCTAGCCCCATCTCCCTCCCTTGTATTGGAGATGGCCGTCCCCTGGGTGCTCAAGGGAAAGTCCCGCCTCCATACATTGCTGCTTCCGAGCCATCGTCCTCCACATCTTCACCTAAAATGCAAATCTGTTGGTATCGACCAGCTGGGAAGAAACCCCCCTATCCTTCCATCCCCTACTTCCCCTGGTGACCCTTACAAATCATCTCCTTCTCCACCTTATTCTGCCCCATCTCCACCCACCCAGTTTACTGGCCCTGCCAGTCCTGCATTTCCCCCAGGTTTGCCAAGTCCTGCAATGCTGCAAGTTTAACCCCTTAGACTCTGTACCTCAGATTCCCAAATGTGGCAACCCACTCACATCTGACAATAAATAGGTCCCCTGGGGCGCGGCTCCAAGTCACATACATGCGGCAGGATGCACATTGCGCGCACCCAACAAAACTTCCATACTAAACAGTCAATACACAGCAGAGCCACAGCAGAGAAATAGTGTTGTTCTTAAACGCTTTCTTGTTTTAAACGCTTAGTTTTTTAACGCTGTCAATTTCTCTTAAAAAACAGAAAAATCTCTATAAACAGGAAACGCTCAGAGCTAATCGCTCATGGGAAGTGCCTTAAATGAGTTCAAAAACCAACCAGAGCCAACAGGCCTCAGCCAATTTAAAACCAATTAGTTACACCCCCATCCAATCAGAGAGAGAGAGAAAACAAAAAAAACTTTCCTTTGTCTCCTACAGCCCCCGCTCCACAGGTAACAGTGTTTTTTTAAACACAAGTATTTGTTTAGTAATCCAGTGCTTGAGTTTACTCAAACAATTCCTACCACCTTATTCAGCAGTAAGTAGTAAAAAAAATAAAAACTAGTGCTTAATTACTTACCACAGGCACCCTCCTAGAAAATAATAGTGTTTAGGTTAGTACATTTACTATGGTGCAACCACAGTAAAGTCACAAAGAGTTGGGAGAGTTTAATGGCAGAAGAAAGTTTTAGCAAGGATTAAGTGTGCCATCTTGTTATTAATGTCATTGTGTGTGCTTCCTTGGCTGCATTATATTAAAGCACTGAACTGATGTCACCCCCACTCCAAACCCCTATTTCCCGATTGCAAAAAAGTGGGGGTGCACAGCAAGATGCGGTGTAGAAGCAAAAGGGATACAGTGCAAGCTGCTGGTCGTGATTTGCTGCTGATATCTTGGCTCTTTAGATAGTAAAAAAGATAGAAAGTGCTACCTACCTATCCCTTAGCGAATTATAAAAATATTTAAACAAAAACAAAGAAAAACTTTATTTTTTTTCTTTAATTTGCATTTAACACCATGCCAGAGATTTACATATAGGGATTCGATATCGGTTCAGCACGCATGCGCCCCATCTAGAAGGATTCTTAGCCTTTGCAACCGGGTTCCACTGCCACAGATGACTTCTCCCCTGGATTTAAAACTAACCTATCATTGGATGTAACAGCAGTAAAATCAATCTGAGGAATGATACCTGAGGAGTGATACCTGAGGAGTGATACCTGAGGAGTGATACCTGAGGAGTGATACCTGAGGAATGATACCTGAGGAGTGATACCTGAGGAATGATACCTGAGGAGTGATACCTGTGGAATGATACCTGAGGAATGATACCTGAAACATGAGGAATGACACAAAGATGTTTTTTTCTGTACATTTTAGCACTAGATGGTGCTTATTTCTAGCTTTATTTTTTATTTCTTTTTTAATTTGGTTTGAAGAGCCAAATTACGGTTCTTTCTATTTCTTCTTCCGTTTTATTTTTTCACTTTTTTGGACCGTATCTCCTCCCACAGTTTCTGAGCTAGACACATGAAATTCGGTACAGACATGCGGGGCATATAGGAGAAGTGTGCTATTACCTTAGCGTTACAGCGTTATTGTTAAATTTTGGGACATTTTTTCCCATAGACTATAATGGTAACAATCCTCAAATGTGGATATTTCAAAACAGTTTGTTTCATGGTCATAAACACAAACCTTTCCGTTCCCATGGAAGCCATACTTAAAGGGTAACTATAGGCAAAAATTTTTTTTGACTAATCATTAAAAAAGTCTGTTTTTTTTAACCCCTAACCTGATACAGGTACACACACCTACAGATCTACCCATCCATTTCTGTGGCAGACATACTTAAAGGGTAACTATGGTCAAAAAACAAATTTTGATCAATAATCAAAAAAGTGTTTTTTTTATGCCCAATCTTACCCAGGTACACACACCTACTGACCCTTCCATTTCTGTGGCAGCATACTTAAAGGGTAACTATAGTCAAAAAAAATTTTGGATCAATGATAAAAAAAAATTATTAAATAAAGAAGTCAAAGATAAAAAAATAGAAAGAACAGTAATTTAGCTTTTCAAGCGAAATTTAAAAAAAAACCTAAAATTAAAGCTAGAAATAAGCACACTTTATTGGATGTAATGGTCAGCACATGTCCTAAAATGTACAGAAAAAAACATCATTTGTGTCATTCCTCATATTTCAGGTTTCATGTATCATTCATCAGGTATCAAATTATCAAAGTCAGCTATCAGTGTTATTCATTATTCATTAGGTATCATTCATCGGGTATCATTCATCAGGTATCATTCATCAGGTATCAGTATCACACATCATTCATTAGGTATCAGAGTCAGGTATCATTCATCAGGCATCAAAGTCAGTTATCAAATTCAGGTATCATTCTTCATGTATCAGAGTCAGGAATCAGTTATCAGCCATCAGATATCATTGATGAATGATACCTGATTCTGACACCTGATGAATGATACCTGACTCTGATACCCGATAAATGATGCCTGACTCTGATACCTGATGAATGATGCCTGATGAATGATACCTGATGAATGATGCCTGATGAATGATGCCTGACTCTGATACCTGACTCTGATACCTGACTCTGATACCTGACTCTGATACCTGATGAATGATACCTGATGAATGATACCTGATGAATGATGCCTGATGAATGATGCCTGACTTTGATACCTGATGAACGATACATGACTCTGATACCTGATGAATGATACCTGACTCTGATACATGATGAATGATACCTGACTCTGATAACTGATGAATCATACCTGACTCTGATACATGATGAATGATACCTGACTCTGATACATGAAACCTGAAACATGAGGAATGACACAAAGATGTGTTTTTCTGTACATTTAGGGACATGTGCAGACTTTGCAATAGATGGTGCTTATTTTCAGCTTTATTATTATATATATATATATATATATATTTTTTTTTTTTTTATTTGGCTTGAAAAGCTAAATTACTGTTCTTTCTATTTTAGCTAGCTAAGGAATCGGTGGAAGCGTTACTGCATTATCGGCAAATATCAGGATATTTTTTTCCCATAAAGGGTACAATCTTCTAATATGGATATTTCGAGGTTTAAGGGCTAGGCCAAACTAGCGCGTTTTTCGCGCGTTTGCGCACGCGTTGATTGCGCCTGCGACTTTTGCTACAATGGAAATCACGGGAAGTTGAAAATTCCCGCGATTTCCGATGCGCATGCGATTGCGTGTCCATTAGCGTTTTGGTAACGCAAAATGGCGAAAAAGCAAAATGCACAAGACTCGCGCACACAATCTCGTGCGATAATGCTCGCGATTGTGTGCGCGATTCCTGTGCGTTGCTGTGTGGCCTCAGCCTAAGGGTCATGTCATCAAAACAATTAGTTTCATGGTCGTAAATGCAAACGCTAATACTTCCCACCCCCACACAGATACAGGTACATACTTTTACACACATTTATCTTCACTTACTGGTAGCTAAGGGTATGCCCACTTCTATTAAAAAAATTTTTTAATGTTATTCCCCAAAAGCTAGGTCACATTTTGCTAATCTGTCTAATGTCTAACCTATTTAATGTTTGCTTAGTGTACGGCCAGCTTAATACACAAAATATGATACCTGACACCCAATAGCTGATACCTGATACCTGACACCTGACACCCGATACCTGACACTCGATACCTGATACCCGATACCTGATACCTGACACCTAACACCTGATACCCGATACCTGACACCTGATACCCAATACCTGATACACGATACCTGACACTTGATACCTGACACCCGATACCTGACACCCAATACCTGACACCTGATACCCAATACCTGATACCCGATGCCTGATACCTGATACCCAACACCCGATACCTGATGTCTGATACCCGACACCTGATACCTGACACCTGATACCCGATACCTGACACCTGATGATGTCCTAAAATGGACACCGTACTTTTGAAATAAATAACCCTTTTCCAGACACAGTTTAATAGCACTCCAAATTGCAGGCATATGTTTGGCAGCAGGGATGTCAAAAAGAAAAGTCCTGGGGAAAACTTGAGGGTGTTGACCATAACCAGTTTTATTCCAGTGGTTAAGTGATAAGCATTATTATGAGCAAATTCTGCTTGAGGGAGAAGATCAGACCAGTCATCTTGGCTTAAAGAAACATGGCAGCTGAGAAATTGTTCTAAGGCCTGATTTACTTTTCTGTGGCTCCATTAGATGGTGGGTGATAAGCAGAAGAAAACTGGAGAGACCACTAAAGCAATAAATTGAGCACCTCTATCAGAGACTAATTCTCCCGGAAAGCGATGTAGTCAAAAAATATGAGTCACATAGTAACATAGTAACATAGTAACATAGTAATTAAGGTTGAATAAAGACATTCGTCCATCAAGTCCAACCTATTCCCTTTTTTTTTTTTTTTTTTTTTTTTTAACCCTACCTAACAGTTGATCCAGAGGAAGGCAAAAAACCCCAGCTAAAAAAGGGGGGAAAAAATTCCTTCCTGACTCCAAACGGCAATCGGAAAGTATCCCTGGATCAACCCGATCTATATGCATTAATACCAGTAATTCTCAATATTTTTTAGTTTTAGAAATTATCCAGGCCTTTTTTAAAGTTATTCAATGAACTTGCCATTACCACCTCTGCTGGAAGACAGTTCCACAGTTTCACCATTCTCACTGTAAAGAAACCTCTCCTAACTTGAAGATGAAACTTCTTTTCTTCCAACCTTAAAGGATGTCCACGAGTCCTCTGATATGACCTATTAGTGAACAATGCACCAGAGAGTTCACTGTATGGGCCATTGATATATTTGTATAAGGTTATCATGTCCCCACGCAACCGCCGCTTCTCCAATGTAAACAGCCCTAACTTGTCTAATCTGCCTGCATATTCAAGCCCCTCCATTCCCCTTATTAATTTAGTTGCCCTTCTCTGGACTGCTTCCATTTCCAAGATGTCCCTTTTGTATATGGGATTCCAAAACTGCTGCGCATATTCCAAATGAGGCCTTACCAGTGCCTTGTAAAGAGGGAGAATAATATTTTTCTCGCTTGAATCTATTCCCCTCTTTATACAAGACAATATCTTGCTAGCTCTAGCTGTTGCTACCTGGCATTGTTTGCTACAGCTAAGTCTGTTATCTACCAGAACCCCCAAATCTTTTTCCATTTCAGATGCACCTAACACAGAGTTATTTATGGTGTAGGTGGCACAGGGATTATTAAATCCCAAATGCATCACCTTACATTTATCAACATTGAATCTCATCTGCCATTCTGCTGCCCATTTTGATAATCTACCTAGGTCTGCTTGCAGCACTTGCACATCATTGGAAGTTTCCAAAGCTCTGCATAATTTAGTGTCATCAGCAAACACAGAGACCTTGCTCTCAATGCCCCCTTCTAAGTCATTTATAAACAGATTAAACAGAAGCGGCCCCAGTACAGAACCCTGAGGAACTCCGCTTAGAACTTTAGCCCACATAGATGTAGCTCCATTAACCACCACTCTCTGTTTGCGGTCCAATAACCAGTTCTCTATCCATGAACAAATGTTTTCTTCAAGGCCAACAGTCCTCAGTTTATACATTAGTCGCCTATGTGGCACAGTATCAAAGGCTTTTGCAAAATCCAAATATACCACATCCACAGCTGTGCCTGAATCTAACTTCTTACTCACTTCTTCATAAAAACCAATTAAATTTGTCTGGCATGATCTATTTCTCATAAATCCATGCTGACTACTACTAATAAGATGATCTCTGGAGACAAAGTCAAGGATATGATCCCTTAACAAAGTTTCCATCACCTTCCCTACCACTGATGTTAGGCTTACAGGTCTATAGTTACCAGGTTGTGAACGACTACCTTTTTTGAATATTGGTATTACATTGGCTTTTTTCCAATCCAGCGGCACATCCCCAGACAAAAGCGAATCTGAAAAGATGAGACACAGTGGTCTTGCTAGAACTGAACTAAGCTCTTTTAAAATCCTAGGATGCAATCCATCTGGTCCTGGCTCTTTATTCATATTGACTTTGTCTAATTGATTCCGTACCATATCCTCTGTTATCCAATGTGAAAACTCTTCATTTCCTCCCTGCACATTGTTACAATCCCTACTGTAAGGATTCTCAACAGTAAAAACCGATGTAAAAAAACGGTTTAGCAGATTAGCCTTTTCGGCATCCTCTACAACCACCTCAGCTCCATTATTTAATGGTCCCACATTCTCAGTCCTCATTTTTTTACCATTTATATACTTAAAAAACATCTTGGGGTTGGACTTGCTTTGTTCGGCAATCCGTATTTCATTTTCTATTTTAGCTAGTTTAATTGCTTTCTTGCACTCTTTATTACAACTTTTGAAGTCCCTGTAAGCCTGTTCTGTGCCTTCTGCTTTCAAAATTTTAAAAGCCCTTTTCTTTTTTTCCATTTCCCTTTTTACCTGAGCATTAAGCCATGCAGGAGTGGACCTAATTTTTTTACACTTGTTTCCTAAAGGTACCGATTTGGAAATGTTATAGTTTAATATCGCTTTAAAAGTGGTCCACATCTGCTCAGTATCTTTACCTAGAAACAGTTCCCCCCAGTCTATGAGCAGGAGCGATTCCTTTAAAAGCATAAAATTAGCTTTCCTAAAGTTAAAAGTTTTTGTTAAGCCAGTGCACTTTAGTTTTCTGCAACCTATATTAAATGACACTATATCATGGTCACTATTCCCTAAGCTTCCCATTACCTTCATCTCCAAAATGAGCTCTGGGTTATTAGATATTACCAGATCCAACAACGCATTCTTTCTAGTAGGAACTTCTACCATCTGTGAAAGAAAATGCTCATATAGGAAATTTAAGAACTTTATACCTTTTGAGGTGCTGGCAGTTCCATTACTCCAATCTATTTCAGGGTAGTTAAAATCCCCCATAACCAGAACATGCCCCATACCAGCAGCCTTCGCCAACTGCATATGGAGATTTATTTCCACCTCTTCCCCGGCATTTGGCGGCTTATAACACACTCCAACAATTAATTTACCTACCTTCTTGCTTCCTGTACACAGTTCCACCCATAATGTTTCTGCCGCATCGTTTGCTCCCCCATCTATTCCATCTTTTAAATTTGGCTTCAATTCCTGTTTAACATACATACATACTCCTCCTCCTTTCTTATTAACTCGGTCATGTCTAAATAAGGAGTACCCTTCAATATTTACTGTCCAGTCGTGTGAATCATTAAGCCATGATTCTGCTATACCAATTACATCATACCTTTCCTTTAGAGCTATTATTTCAAGTTCGCCGGTTTTTCCAGCCAGACTCCTTGCATTTGTAAACATACATTTTAGATTATCAATTGATTTACTTCCATACATGGTCGTACATGCCTCCTTATCCTCTATGCTCCCCCCTCCTCCCTCTGTTGTGTTACTAGCCCCCAGATCCCTAACTTCTCTATCTACCCCTGTGTAGTTAAACGTTCCCTCCCCCCCCCCATACCTAGTTTAAAATCTCCTCCAACCCCCTAGCCATCTTCTCCCCCAAAACAGTTGCACCATCACCATTGAGGTGCAATCCGTCACTACTAAAGAGCCTGTAGCCAACAGAAAAGTCAGCCCAGTTCTCTAAAAACCCAAACCCCATCTCCTTACACCACTCTCTTAGCCACGCATTTATACTCCTGAGCTCCCGTTGCCTCCCTAGCGTAGCACGTGGCTGCGGTAGTATTTCTGAAATCACTACCCTGGAGGTCCTTGCTTTTAACTTGGCCCCTAATTCTCGGAAATCATTTTTAAGGACCTCACCTCCACCTCTAACTTTGTCATTGGCACCAATGTGAACCAAGACCGCCGGGTCACTCCCAGCCCCACCCAATAATCTGTCTACACGATCCACCACATGTCGAACCCTAGCACCAGGCAGACAACACACTGTTCGGCATGCAGGGTCCTGGCGACAGATTACCCTATCTACCCTTCTAATAATAGAATCCCCTACCACTACCACCTGTCTATCCTTCCTAGCCCCCAGTTCTCCCTCCCTTGTATTGGAGATGGCCGTCCCCTGGGTGCTCAAGGGAAAGTCCCGCTCCATACATGCTGCTTCCGAGCCATCGTCCTCCACATCTTCACCTAAAATGGCAAATCTGTTGGTATCGACCAGCTGGGAAGAAGCCCCCCTATCCTTCCATCCCCTACTTCCCCTGGTGACCCTTACAAATCTATCTTCCTTCTCCACCTTATCTGCCCCATCTCCACCCACCAGTTTACTGGCCCCTGCCAGTACCTGCATTTCCCCCAGGTTTGCCAAGTCCTGCAATGCTGCAAGTTTACCCCTTAGACTCTGTACCTCAGATTCCAAATGGGCAACCCACTCACATCTGACACATACATAGGTCCCCTGGGGCGGCTGCTCCAAGATCCCATACATGCGGCAGGATGCACATTGCGCGGCCCCAACAAAACTGTCCATACTAAACAGCAATACACAGCAGAGACACAGCAGAGAAATAGTGTTGTTCTTAAACGCTTTCTTGTTTTAAACGCTTTAGTTTTTTAACGCTGTCAATTCTCTTAAAAACAGAAAAATCTCTATAAAACAGGAAATCGCTCAGAGCTAATCGCTCATGGGAAGTGCCTTAAATGAGGTTCAAAACCAACCAGAGCCAACAGGCCTCAGCCAATTTAAACCAATTAGTTACACCCCCATCCAATCAGAGAGAGAGAGAAAAAAAAAAAAAACTTTCCTTTGTCTCCTACCAGCCCCCGCTCCACAGGTAACAGTGTTTTTTAAACACAAGTATTTGTTTTAGTAATCCAGTGCTTTGAGTTTACTCAAACAATTCCTACCACCTTATTCAAGCAGTAAGTAGTAAAAAAAAATAAAAATACACTAGTGATTAATTACTTACACAGGCACCCTCCTAGAAATAAATAGTGTTAGGTTAGTACATTTACTAGGCTGCAACCACAGTAAAGTCACAAAGAGTTGGGAGAGTTTAATGGCAGAAGAAAGTTTTAGCAAGGGAATTAAGTGTGCCATCTTGTTTATTAATGTCATTGTGTGTGCTCCCTTGGCTGCATTTATTATTAAAGCACTGAACTGATGGTCCACCCCCACTCCAAACCCCCTATTTCCCGATTGCAAAAAAGTGGGGGTGCACAGCAGACTGATGGCGGTAGAAGCAAAAGGGATACAGTGCAAAGCTGCTGGTCGTGGATTTGCTGCTGATATCTTGGCTCTTTAGATAGTAAAAAAGATAATAGAAAGTGCTACCTACCTATCCCTTAGCGAATTATAAAAATATTTAAACAAAAACAAAGAAAAACTTGTATTTTTTTTCTTTAATGCATTTAACACCATTGCCAGAGATTTACATATAGGGATTCGATATCGGTTCAGCACGCATGCGCCCCATCTAGAAGGATTTCTTATAGCCTTTGCAACCGGGTTCAACTGCCACAGTGACTTCTCCCCTGGATTTAAACTAACCTATCAGTCTTTCTCTCCTGTTCTACTCCTCTTTCTTTTTTTCCAACAGTATTTTTTATTCATTTTGAAAACTAAAACCGTTTTGGTATAATACAATACAAAATATATTGAACAACGATATCTGTACATTTTGCATATTTTAGATACAATAGATTAAAAGAAAAGAGATTATAATCAGATATATAAACCCTGTTTTCTCTTATCCATATCTGAGAATTATATTAGTGCTGTTGGTTCCAGGTAAGATAAAGGTAGAGAGAAGAGTAAGGAGAAAGAAAGAAAAGGAAAAACATAAAGGCAAATTCTGCATCTATATATACAATTATGATTGAAGTTATATTTTTGGAGTAGTCAATAAATAGCTATTGTTGAGGCGTCACTTTTTTGACATATGGTGATATATTATGAAAAATACAGATACTTATATTTCTATGATAATATGGAAAATATGATCCTATTTATAGTCTGTCATCCTCAGAGTTAGAAGTTGTCCCAGGTTGCCCATATTTCTGTGAATCTTCTCAATTTTCCCTGTAGGCATGCTGTCAGAAACTCCATTTTTCTTATATGTCTTACTCTAACTATATATTCCAGTTCTAAAGGGGATAGGTTGTTTTTACAATGTTTGGAGATTAGGCATCTAGCTGCCCTAGTCGATGTCATGCTAAGGTCCATTCCTTTTTGGAAAACTCTGGAATAGGTAAATTTAAAAGTTAGTCTACTGAGATGTATTGTGAAATATTTTATGGAATATATTTTGGATATTTTGCCAGTAAGGATTCAACACACTGCAGTCCCAAAAAAGTATATAGCATTGTGCCTTCTTGGTAGCACCTCCAACAGAGATTGGAGTTATTAAGGAGTTTGTCTGGCATATAGTAGCAGTTTATTAGCATTTTGTATGAGTTTTCTTTATAGATTGGATGTTTTTGCTGTTTGTTCCCAGATTTTTTCCCATTTTTCGGTTTCCCTCCTAATCCCGAATTTCCTCTTAATCATATATTTATGTTTAAGTAATTGTTCAGACTGGGAAGAATTTAACATATAATAGATCTTAGAGATATGAGCATTTTGAATAGGTCCCCTTGTCAATTAAATTTCAAAGGTTGTGGGATGAAGGAAAATGGCTGTTTTTTTAAGGACGTGTGCGTAATGAGAGATCTGATGGGAGGTATACCAGGAAAGAAGGAGATTTTAAATTTGCTCTTTATTATTTTGAATGGGCGGATCTGGTGAGTTATGGGGTAGCAGTCCCACCTTCAGCCAAATGTTTTAAATTAGTTGGCATTGTTCTATTTATTTTTAGACCATAACAAAGATAGCAGAGAGGGGGAATTTAGGTCTGTTCAGTGTTAATCCATGCAGCATGTATTCTAAGGTATATTATAGGGTATATTCACTTTGCTTACGCATCTACCCATCGAGCCTAAGGGTTAGATGTTGACCAATACATTAGCTGTTTGACCTGTGTTGCTTAATAAGAATTTTTAATATCTGGGACTGCTAGGCACCCTTGTGTATTATGTGTTGTCATTACATGCTTGGCACTTCTATGAGCTTTTCCCCCCCCCTGATATAGTGTGTCCCTTCTTTTTGTATTTTAGTTAATGTTTTCATAGGTATCTGAACAGATATTGTGCCTACCTAATGCTCAGGTAAAAAGGGAAATGGGGAAAAAAAGAAAAAGGCTTTTAAAAATTTGAAATCAGAGGGAACAGAGCAAGCTTACAGGGAGTGTAAAAGTGCAAGAAAGCAATTAAACTAGCTAAAATAGAAAATTAAATACAGATAGCAGAATAAAGCAAGTCCAACCCCATTTTTTTTTTAAGTATAGCAATAGTAAAAAGATGAGAATCTGGGACCATTAAATAATGGGGATGAGATGGTTATAGAAAATGCCGAAAAGGCTAAAGTGCTACACCATTTTTCCCCTCTGTATTCACTATAGGGGATCCTAGTCCTTATAGCAAGGATTGTAATAATATGAAGGGTATAAATGAGGAATATTCACTATGGCTGACAGAGGATATGGTATGAAAACAATTAGACAATGTTAATATCAATAAACCCCAGGACCAGCTGAAATACATCCTTGGGTCTTAAAAGAGCTTAGTCCAATTTTATCTAGACCACTGTTTCTTATCTTTTCAGATTCCCTTTTGTCTGGTGATGTGCCACCGGACTGGAAAAAAGACAATCTAATATCAATATGTAAAAAGGGTAGTCGTTCACAGCCTGGTAATTATAGACCTGTAAGCCTAATATCAGTGGTAGGGAAGGTGCTGGAAACTTTGTTACAGGATAATATCCTTGACCTTGTCTCCAGAATTGATCTTATTAGTATTAGTCAGAATGAATTTATGAGAAATACATTGTTACAGACAATTTTTTTTTTAAATCCCCTCCCTAGGGAGGATCTTTATTGAGGTAATAGTCAAATAATGCTTGCATAGAATTTTTCGCTTATAACAAAAATAACATTTGGTATGCATTACTTTTTGTTTCTTATTATATCTCAATGTTTACAGTAATATAAAACTTGTAAATATAGATGACTATAAACCTTACAATTTAACTTAATAAACATTGTTATATCACTAAACCATTTTTTGTTTGTTTACTTGTTTCTCTTCTGGGGACTTTCTTCACAGTTGATGGGTGCTTTTCTTTTGTCAAGGTGTTCTACCTATTAGGAAATATTATTACACATATGCCACATATTTTAATTGCCTGTATTAGGAGATGTTTACCAGGTCCTTATTTTATCATATTTAAGGGGGCAACCCCTGTGGGCATACATTTGTTTTTTGTATGGCAATATTCTATTAATTTCTTGTTACCATTGTTGAATAGTAGGGGGATAGGCTTGCATCCATATCTTGGTGATTTGTTTCTTGGCAATAAATAATGTATCCCTTATGTATCCCGATAATTTTGGAAAAACTATCGGTTGGTAGTGAGTCTACAGAATTTAGTAAACATACTTTGGGAGGAGTATGTGTATATGTTAAAAAAGAATTGAAGCCAAATTTAAAAGAAGAGATAGCTGGTGATATGGATGATAAAGTGGAGGCAATATGGGTGGAATTAGGCAACAGGAAAGGGGGTAATGTCATTGTTGGTGTCTGCTATAAGCCGCCAAATGCTAGCAGAGAGGAGGTGAGTCAACTTCATATGCAGTTGGCAAGGGCTGCAAGTTTGGGGAGTGTGCTCATTATGGGGGACTTCAATTACCCTGACATTGATTGGTGCGGTGGAACTGCCATCACAAAAAAAGGCGATGAGTTCCTGAATTTGCTGCAGGATAATTTTCTCTCACAGGTGGTTGAGGTTCCTACTAGAAAAGGAGCTCTGTTGGATCTGGTAATATCTAACATTGTGGAGCGCATTTTAGATATAAAGGTAACTGGAGGCTTAGGGAATAGTGACCATGAAATAGTGGCATTTGGACTTTGTTATCGAAAGGAAAAGTGCGCTGGGTTAACAAAGACATTTAATTTCAGGAAAGCAAATTTTCCCAGGTTAAAAGCAGCTCTTCAGAATGTCAGCTGGGATAATGTATTATCAGGTAAAGGTACTGAACAGAAGTGGACTGTGTTCAAGGGGATTTTAAGCCAGTTCACATCTAAATTTATACCCTTGGGAAATAAATGTAAAAAAAAATAAATCCGCGCCCATGTGGCTGAATTCTGATGTAAAGAGGCAAATGGTAAGGAAGAAAAAGGCATTTAAAACCTTTAAGGCCGAGGGAACGGAAAGGGCCTTTAGGGAGTATAAAAACTGTAACAAGGAGTGTAAGAAAGCAATCAAACTAGCTAAAATTAATAATGAAGTTAGGATAGCTGAAGAAAGCATCACTAAGCCTAAACATTTTTTTAAGTATATTAATAGTAAGAAGATGAGGACTGAGAATGTGGCACCATTAATTAATGGGGATAAGTTAGTTACGGAGGATGGCGATAAAGCAAATGTCTTGAATAATTTTTTTCCCTCTGTATACACTATAGAAGATCCAAGTACAGATATCATAGAGTATAGTAGCAATAAAGGTATACAAGATTCAAGTTCACTTTGGTTAACCGAGGATATGGTACAGAAAGAACTAAATAAGGTTAATATTAGTAAATCTCCTGGACTAGATAAAATACATCCTCGGGTACTTAAGGAGCTAAGTTCAGTTTTATCTAGGCCATTGTTTCTTATTTTTGCTGATTCCCTCATGTCCGGTGGTGTGCCTCTGGATTGGAAAAAGGCTGATGTTATTCCAATATTCAAAAAGGGTAGTCGTTCACAGCCGGGTAATTACAGGCCTGTAAGTTTAACTTCAGTGGTGGGGAAGATCCTGGAAAGTTTAATAAGGGAACATGTTCTAGAGTATGTTTCAAGGACTGACATTATAAGTAGTAACCAGCATGGATTTAGGAGGAATAGATCTTGTCAAACTAACTTGCTTGGCTTTTATGAGGAAGTAAGTAGAAATTTAGACTCTGGTATAGCAGTAGATGTAGTTTACTTGGATTTTGCAAAGGCTTTTGAGTCCCCCATAGGCGACTAATGAATAAGCTAAGGTCTGTTGGTCTGGGGAGTCGCATTTGTACATGGATAGAAAATTGGTTAAAGAATAGGATGCAGAGAGTAGTTGTTAATGGGGTATCTGTTGTATTCAATTAGATCAACTGGACTTGAAATGTAGTTCTTGAAGACGTTTCGCTAGTCATCCGACTGGCTTTCTCAATTCAGAATGACTTGTACAAGAATCTGTGGCAATTATGTACCCTGGAAAATCCCAATTAGCATATCACAGCCAGGTGTTAAGGGTGTGATTAAATAGTGGCTAAGAGGTGTTATAGGAACGCCCAGAGTAAGGTGTTAAAACAGCATTGTACATGGCAGACAGTTGGTGTCGAACCCCCCCACCTCTATTTAGGCTTGGTTTCTTTATTTTCACATAAATGGCCTCCTTAACACCTCTCTTGAACCAGTCACGTTCCTTCGCCAGTATGTTAACATTACAATCTTCAAAGGTATGTCCTTTATCCTTAAGATGCAGATACACGGCTGAGTCCTGACCCGAGGAATTGGCTCTTCTGTGCTGGGCCGAACAACACACTGAGGCAGCAATTGGTACATCCGAAAGACCCAATACCAAAACACAAGAAAAGCGACATCATATATGCAGTGCAGTGCAGTGAAGAATGCTCTGATTTGTATGTGGGGGAGACCAAACAGCAACTGCATCAACGTATGGCCCAGCACAGAAGAGCCAATTCCTCGGGTCAGGACTCAGCCGTGTATCTGCATCTTAAGGATAAAGGACATACCTTTGAAGATTGTAATGTTAACATACTGGCGAAGGAACGTGACTGGTTCAAGAGAGGTGTTAAGGAGGCCATTTATGTGAAAATAAAGAAACCAAGCCTAAATAGAGGTGGGGGGTTCGACACCAACTGTCTGCCATGTACAATGCTGTTTTAACACCTTACTCTGGGCGTTCCTATAAACACCTCTTAGCCACTATCTAATCACACCCTTAACCTGGCTGTGTGATATGCTAATTGGATTTTACAGGGTACATAATTGCCACAGATTCTTGTACAAGTCATTCTGAATTGAGAAAGCCAGTCGGATGACTAGCGAAACGTCTTCAAGAACTACATTTCAAGTCCAGTTGATCTAATTGAATACAACAGATATACCATGACCTGGATGAATGAGAACCTTCACAAGCACTTGTTAATGGGGCTTCATCATTATGGACTAAAGTGCTAAGTGGGGTGCCACAGGGTTCTGTGTTGGGGCCGCTTCTATTTAATCTATTTATTAATGATTTGGAAGTGGGTATTGTCAGCAAGGTTTCTGTGTTTGCTGACGACACAAACTTTGTCGCCCATTAAACTTCAGAGGATGTGCAATCGTTGCAAGGGGATCTAGATAAATTATCACATTGCTGCTAAGTGGCAGATGAAATTCAATGTTGATAAATGTAAGGTGATGCATTTTGGACTTAAAAATACTTGTGCTACTTATACTATAAATGGCTCGTTTTAAGTGAATCCCTGTTGGAAAGGGATCTTGGAGTTTTGGTGGATAACAAACTTAAAGGTATCAACAGTGCCAGGCGGCAACAGCCAGCCAGCATGGTATTGCCTTGTATAAGCAGTTGGATTCAAGGGAGGAAAATGTAATTCTCCCTCTTTACAAAGCATTGGTAAGGCCTCATTTGGAATATGCAGTGCAATTTTGGAATCCTGTGTACAAAAAGGACATCTTTGAAATGGAAAGGGTTCAGAGAAGGGCAACTAAATTAATAAGGGGATTGGGGGAGCTTGAATATGAAGAGAGACTGGAAAAGTTACAATTATGTACGCTGGAGAAAAGGCGCTTGCGTGGGGATATGATTACTGTGTATAAATACATTAACGGGCCATACAATAAACTATCTGGGGCATTGTTCACCAATAGAACATGTCAAAGGACACGAGGACATCCCTTAAGACTTGAAGAAAAAAGGTTTAGGCTTCAAGCTCGTAAAGGGTTTTTCACTGTGAGAATGGTAAGGCTATGGAACTGTCTTCCAGTGGACGTTGTAATGGCAGGTTCATTGGTCAGTTTCAAAAAAAAGCTGGATGAGTTTCTGCAAACAAGGAATGTTGCAAGTTACTGGTATTGATACATAAAGTAGAGTTGATCCAGGGAAATTTCCGATTGCCACTTGGAGTCAGGAAGGAATTTTTTCCCCCTTCATAAATTTGGTGGTTTTTTTTGCCTTCCTCTGGATCAACAGTTAGGCAGGAAATGAGGATATTGCTAGATGGGTTGGACTGGATGGACGTATGTCTTTATTCAACCTCAAATACTATACTATGCCCACAGGGGATCCCATCTCATCGTGTAGGAACTGTATTACCTGTTGCCAGTAAAATTGTATTTGGGGACATGTCCACAGCATGTGGTAAAAGGTACCAGGTTTATTAAGTAAGAAGCAAAATAATAGTAAAAGTAACAAAAGGAATGGTAACACTCCAAGATGTTATTGGAGGTTACAAAGCGTAAGCTGCTGAGGCCTTTTGGGGGCTCTCTTATATACAAAATTGGACACATTCATTCTCATTCATAACCCAAACTGCACCTCTACCTAAGGATTGTCACACCCTGAAGAAAGTCCCAGCTAATAAAGTCGATGTTATACAAGACTCCTCCTATTACTATACTTTATACCATCCTGTAGAGGTCAGTATAAGTCTAGGAATGGATAGTTAATATCATCTGAGGGTGGCAGTATTATACTGCCAGTAAATGTTGGACCAAACTTGTTTAACTGCTTCCAGGGTGGAGAAAGCCATCCATGGCATTTCCATTCATATGGACAATCACTGTTGTAAAGTCCAGTTGTCCCCCACAGGTGTGGTCCTCTATTGTAGCAGCTCCTTTGGAGTAACAATATTTCAGTGTGGTCATGTTTGGTGGATCCTGTTTACACTCTACTAACCTACCACGAGGAGCTTCGGCGCACACTGGAATTACAAGGCACAAAAAGCGTGTGCGCTTGATGCGTTGTACTGTGGCCTCAGCCTTAGAGAGTAGTATGTTAACTGATAAAAATGACTCATCTTAATCTATATTTAAGTACATGTAAGTAGCACATACTGAGGTGTGTGTGTTGCTGAATGCCTTAGAGGGAATTATAGTTTCCAGTAACGGCAATATAAACTAAAAAATGTTCTAGTTTGGATACTGTTTAACTACACTTAACTAGTTTTCATTCTTAAGGGAATGATCTTCTGAGAACGGCACTTGAGTGGAATATTTTGTGAAGATAACTTATGTCAGCTGACGTTACAATATATTGTTTTTTAATTATTTTTGTAGTTTTCATTTGAGCATGGCCTTCTGGACGTCTCTCTAGTATCTGTGATATCTGCATTTAAAGTTACCCTGGCTGTTTGTCCAATTGTGGGATTAATCTCACTTCTCTTTCGGTTTTCTGAGGTAAGTGTGACAAAAAATATTAACCATGTTTAAAACAATTCACTTTTTAATTGATGTACAGATGGGATTTTCAAAATTTTTATAGCATTTTAAAAATCTTTATATCACAAAAAAAATTCTTTATATTTTTTGGATATAAAGATTTTAAAAATTTTCTATGCATTGCCAGATAAGCTGATTAGAATGGTGTATCACTTCTATTACATCTTGTCCCCAAGATACAGTTCAGAAAGAAAAGAAATCTTCTAGTTAAAGGAGTGTTAGAGAAGGGCTCTGTGCTGGAAATCAATCTGTATTTATTGATAATGCATTTTGGTTAGAGATGTATATAACCGAGCGCGTGTGCAAGCTTTGAGTTAGTGTGCATTTTGTTTTAAAGGACATCTGCTTTTAAGGGTTGCATTGATTGCGTTAAAAAGCCAAAGCATTTAGTAAGGCCTTAGCCATAGGCACACTGAACTGGATGCCTGTGATTTGCAAAATCTAACCAGATATACAAACAATCTCTCAATCCCCCAGAACTCGTCACTTAGGGTGTAAATTGCACATATACGACAACGAGCGCTTTACATAGTTCAGTCAACACAGATTACCCACTTCCAAAAGTGGCCCGGGTGAATCCAAGCACCAAGCTCTTCGCCCCACTGTCGATATTTAAGCCTCCCCTTATGATGTCAGCTTTTTATATCTTTCTATTTACATATACTTACCTTTTTTTATTGAGGTGTTGTGTCTAGTTATTATGTTTTGTATATTATGTTTTCCTTTTTGTGTTTTTATTGTTGCATTTTCCTGTATGGAGATAGTCCCCCGGTGGTTACCGTATATACTCGAGTATAAGTCGATCCGAGTATAAGTCGAGGTACCTATTTTTACCTGAAAAAGTTGTAATAACTGATTGACTCGAGTATAAGTCGAAGGTAGAAATTATCACCACTACTACCTTCTGATTCTGTATTGTTTTTAGGCTTTAGTTGCCCTTTAAATGGACAGCAGAATTCCCATACATTAATCCCATACAGTAATAGCCACATCCAGTACTAGTAACCTCCAATTCCTTGGCACTCCAGATGTTTGGAAACTACAACTCCCAGCATGCTTTGTTGCTGGGAGTTTCAGTTTCTAAACACGTGGAGTACCAAGGTTCAGTAAACTTTTAATTAAGCTTACCATCATTTACAATTCTCCTGAACCCCATATTGTAAAGGGCCCTCTGACCCCATATAGTAAAGGGCACTCTGACCCCAATAGTTAAAAATGTCACCTGAGAGTTGTAGTTTCAAGCTGTCATTTGCACTGTACTAGCAGCTGTTTTTTGCTCCAAACTGAGGAGACCCATCAGATTTACAGCATCCAGATGAGCAGTGACAGTGCTGAGTGAGTCCAGCAGCCAGACTACAGGAAGCAGGAAGTGTAAAGGCAGATCAGCTCCTGTAACTTTCTATGCAGGTTAACACAGCATCACCTACTGGTTACTATCCGCAATTGCAGAATTTGGATCTAAATTAGGACTCGACCCGAGTATAAGCCAAGGTTAGGTTTTCAGGCTAACTTTAAAGCCTGAAAAATTCGACTTATACTCGAGTATATACGGTAATTGGGAAGCAGTTACTCTTTAAAAAGGAAGTGACATCTTGTATTATTTTGCCTCTGATGAAGTGTAGATACACTACTTAACCCATAAGTAAGACACACTAAGGATCTTTTAAGTATTGGTGCTGATCTCCTATATGTTTGGTAATGTAATCACACATTGCAATGCACTGCCATGAGTTTCTCACATGCTAACAGATAAAAAATAGAAAAAAATGCTAGTGTGGCCTACCCCTAACTCAGGTTTGCAGTCAGTGTGAATGCATTAATGTATAAAGCAATCACTGTTTTATTTCTGGGATTGTGCCTGAGTATAAGTAAAAAAAAAAAAAAACCTTTTCTCATTTCTCTACTGGGATAAGTTGGTGGGAGTGGTTTTGTACCTGATAAAAGTCAGTTCCTGTGAGTTGAAACAAACAAGTGTGGAAGTGGTGGAGTAGCTGGATACTGGAAACAATGGAGGTAGCAGGATACTGGTAACAATGGAGTAGCTGGATACTGGAAACAATGGAGGTAGCTGGATACTGGTAACAATGGAGTAGCTTGATACTGGAAACAATGGAGGTTGCTGGATATTGGAAACAATTTAGGTAGCAGGATACTGGTAACACTGGGGGGGGGGGGTCTCAGGACCAATTAAAGCAGGTTTGTTTGGAAATGTTCTATGAAAGGTTTTGATTAGCTGGGGAGCGTGAAAATCTGAATGTTTGACCCAGGATCTTTCTTCAGGTCCTAATCCTTTCCAATGGACCGAATACTGGAGAGTTCCTGAATAATTTTGAATCCAAAATCTTCTAAACCTCAAATTCTTGTTGACCATTGTTCATTATATGATCAGGTGGTTGAAGTGGGGCAGAAAACCAATTCAAAACCACAGGTTTGATCGAGAGATATGGAAAACATTTGTGGCCCAATTTCGGAGAGGGAACGTGTACATTTATATGAATGGAAGATAAGCAGACCTTATCTCCTACAGAATATAATGGAGGGTTTTTTCTTCTCCTATGAGCTGCAGTCTTTTCTACAAGGGCAGATTTTTATAGACAATTTTTAGTGGCCTGCCAAATGGCTGACATTTCGGCCACCAGTACATTAGTTGCAGGAACTGGTCCAACAAAAAAAATCTTGTGGAAAACATTTGGGGTTTAATCCAAATACACAGAAAGAGATTTCATAGGAGATCAGTCCAATTGTCTTGAGAGTATGAAATATAGCATAGAAGGAACTTTTCCAGACATCGGTTGGTACATTCCGCTGCTCCATTATATTGGGGGTGATAAGAGGAGGAGAACTGTAGTTTTATTCCTAACAACTTGCAAAGAGCCCGCCAAAACTTGGAAATGAATTGAATTCATCGATCTGAAACAATCTCAAAAGGCAATCCATGCAGGCTAAAGATGTGTGTGATGAACAGTTGGGCAAGTTCGTCAGAAGATGGAAATTTAGGAAGGGAGATAAAGTGAGCCATGGAGGTTGCTGAAGCGATCTACTATAACCCAGATGACTATGTTTTTCTTGGAGAGTGGTAGTTCACCAATAAATTCCATAGATAGATGAGTCTATGGTAGGGAAGGAATAGGTAAAGGTTGAAGGAGTCCGCAAGGAAGAATGCAAGGGGATTTGGAAGTGGCACAAGTGAAACAAGCGGCTAGAAAGTTCTTGACATCACCTCTCATGGAGGGCCACTACACAGAGCGATTTAGTAAGCTTGTCGATAACCAGATGGCCGGCCTGTTTGGAGTTGTGGGTTTATTTTAACACTTCCTTCCGAAGGGAGAGGGGAATAAAGATTTTACCAGGGGCAGTAGCAAGGGAAGCAGAGTCTTGAGCAGTCTGGATCTGATGGTAAAGCTGAGGGGAAATAGAGGCTAGGAATTAAGAAACTGGATTAATAGGACCTTTATCCCTTTCAGAAGTATCACCGGCGAGAGAAAGACCTGGAGAGGGCATCTGCTTTTTTATTCTTGGTACCAGGATGAAAGGAAATGATAAAATTAAAACGGGAGAAGAACAAAGCCCAACGGGCTTGACAAGGATTCAGTCCTCTCAAGTTTTGTATGTATTCTAGATTTTATGATCTGTAAGGATGGTGATTGGATGTTCTGCCCCTTGTAGTAAGTGTTGCCATTCTTCTAGAGCTAATTTAATGTCCAGAAGTTCCCGATTCCCAATATTGTAGTTTTGTTTGTTTTCTTTAGTAAAGAAAGCACATGGGTGGATTTTCCCACTCTCGGTTTGCCTTTAAGAAAGTATAGCACCTGCTCCAAAATTGGAACGCGTCAACTGTGATAATGAATGGCAGGTTAGGGTTGGGATAAAGAAGTACTGGGGCAGAAAAAAAAAGTTTTTAAAAAATGGAGGTAGCTGAATACTGGTAACAATGGAGTAGCTGGATACTGGAAACAATGGAGGTAGCAGGATAGTGGTAACAATGGAGTAGCTGGACACTGGAAACAATGAAGGTAGCAGAATACTGGTAACAATGAAGTAGCTGGATACTGGAAACAATGGAGGTAGCAGAATACTGGTAACAAAGGAACTGCAGGGTACTGGAAACAAAGGAGTTTGCAGGATACTGGAAACAATGGAGAGAAATGCTGTCCTAACTGACAAGTAAGAGTAGCCAGGAAGTGGGGACTACAAATAGGCACTTGCTAAAGGGGCGAATGCCTTTTTAAATGGCCGGCGCCAGGGCGTTGTGACGTCACAGCGCTGACGCCTATATCCGATGCCGCCTAAGATCCTTAAAAAGGGGTAAGGTTGAAAGTAAGTTTTAGGCACTGGGTTTATAGATTTTAGTACTGCACCTATTTTGTTTTGTTTTTATAATCATTATTGTTTTTATCTATTTATGAAGATATTTTAAGTAAACAATATCCAATAATATAACAATATAAAAATAGGTACCTGTATATCTTCTAAGTCATTTATAAACAGATTAAAAAGAAGTGGCTCCAGAACAGAACCCTGAGGCACTCCGCTTAGATATTTATCCCACATAGATGTAGCTCCATTGACCACCACTCTCTGTTTGCAATCCAATAACCAATTTTCTATCTATGTACAAATGTTTTTTTCTAGGCCAATAGTGCTCAGTTTATACACTAGTCGCCTATGTGGCACAGTATCAAAAGCGTTAGCAAAATCCAAGTAAACCACATCCACTGCTATACCAGAATCTAAATTCTTTCTCACTTCTTCAAAAAAAAAGTATATTTGTCTGGCACTATTTCTCATAAATCCATGCTGACCACTACTAATAAGGTCGGTTCTGGAGACAAAGTCAAGTATATGATCCTGTAACACAGTTTCTAGCACCTTCTCTACCACTGATGTTACTAGGTTGGGAACGACTACCTTTTTTGCATATTGTGTCATGCATACAAGCAGAATAAATCCAATGCATGTTTCAAAGTCTGCAGATCATACCTAAATTCCCATAACAAGTAAAAAAAATCACCTAAATATCAATCTCCCAAATGTCCTGAATCAAACGGTATGCCATATGCATGGTTACACACGCAGACATGGAAGCGATTAGCTGCGATTAGCAGTGAGACAATGCATGATGGCTCAAAAAAATGTCAAAATATTAAGACAACTCCGAATTTGAAGTCTGAAGTTCAGAAATACCCCCCATAAACTATACTTGGAATCTACACATTGTCAGCTATGTAACGTTGTAGTTCGTTCATTCATACCATCAATGGTGTGGGTGCAGTTCTTCGCACTTTTAGCAGATTTTCTGGAAAAATTAACAAAAAACTACTTTTGAAGGTAGAAATCATGCTGAAACCACATGGAATGCAAAAAAAGATTAGCAAGTAACAACCTCTCAAATGTCCTAAATCAAACAAATGGGTGCCATCTGAGGGAGGCCATCAGCGGGAGGCGCCATCTAACAAATCTATTTTTTCCCTCTGAATTTATAAATGCTAACTCCTTTTCTGAGGTTCTTCAATTTCTTTTTTAATGACCCCTCCTGCCACACATTTAACACTGAAGATTTTTTAATAGAAAAAGATCACATGCCTTGCTTTTCATTAAATCTCAGCCCATTCTCAACCCTGCACTGCCACAACAATGCTTTCCATGAATCAGCATCTTTTTTAGTACTACAGGAAACCTTAAACCAAACATTACTATCTTTTGCAAATTTCTGAATTATTTCCATGCTTACTGTGAGATCTCTCTTTCTCACTTGTACAGTGTATTTTGAGCTTGTGTCTCTTAAGCCTTTGCCTCCAAGAATTTTTACAGGAAAAAATATGTTCTCCCAAGACAGTGATCACTGTTTTGTTTCCACTCTTCTTCCCTGAGCCTAGGACACTTTGTGTCCACTTCTTTCTTTTTTCGTGGCACAAATAGTCCTTTTATCTTTTTACAACAATGCAATACCCCTTCTAATAAAGTATAAAACACAGATTCGTTTCGGACTTAAATTACCAGAAAATGCAGTGTCCTACTGGAGGTAGTACTAAACTTGTCTGGCAATGCCAATGAAAAATCTGCATTTAGTGACTCACAAATTTTAAGCCACAAAGTCAGATCTATCCAAGAATGAAGAAAGTTAATTCACAACCGTAAAAAGAAATAGTAAAAACAATAGACTCGCAAGAACTCTGTCAAAGGGAAAGTCTCTGTGATTGTGGATTCTTGCCAATGATCCTGATAGAAGTCTTTGAGTAGAGAATGGTAGTAAACCTGTCCTTTTTCTCTTGATACCCTGCTACTGGATATTGTTTACCAAATGGTGTTGTCTTATATATTTTGAGACAATAGCTGGTGCTTAAAACATAACCATTTCAGGAAGTATTCTCTATGCCTGCCTTCATCTAATCAGAAGTTAGTTTCCTAAAATTGTAATTGGACATCATGATCCACCAGAGGTCATCAAACACCATTAGGGTTATTCAATAAAAGTTCTTATCGTTAAAAATGGTGCAAATTTTTCCCCAACCAATCAAATATTATTTAACATTTGAAAGCTAACATCTGATTGGTTGGGGCAAAATTAGCACCATTTTTAACGATAAGAACTTTTATTGAATAACCCTGCATGTTTTTAGTGTTCTATGAGTCTTTTGAATTATATAGTATTAACTAATTACTAGTCATGCTTCTCCATCATATATCCTTCATATATTATAGAAATAAATATAATACATCACAAAAATAACATTAACATAAATATACACAATTCCTAAAGAGACTATTCTTAATTTTCGACACATATCAGGGAGATTCAATAAAAGTTCTTATCATTTAAAATGGTGCTAATTTTGCCCCAACCAATCAGATCTTATTTAACATTTGAAAGCTAACATCTGATTGATTGGGGCAAAGTTAGCACGATTTTAAAGGGTATCTCCACTGATGGAAAATCGTTTTTTTTTCCTTTCTCTATATGAAAGTTCACTTTCCCCCAACCCCCCTCCTACCTTTTGTTTTCTCAAAAATCACTTCTGTTCCTTTGCAGCAGCCAGGAGAAGTTCTGCTCGTTTCTGCTACTGTGCTGGGCAGGCTGTCAGTCAATGTGCATCATCACATGCATATTCATGATTTCTGCCACGCCCACTTGACCCCAGTGATGCCTGATGTAAACAAAGCCTTTCCTTCCTGTCTCTATAATCTATTCACAGGAATCACAGCTGATAGTGCAGGGAGAGACAGAGAGGGGAATTTATAAGGTTCAGCCACACAGCTTTATGTAAGAAGGCTAGGAGAACTTGCTTTTTTTTTTTAATCAACTTCAAAAGTAATGGAATTCATAGGAACCAAATTGTGTGTGTGTGTGGGTGGGGGTCTGCGACATTCCCCCCTCTGTGACAACCCTCCCCCCCTGTGACAGTCCCCCCCTTTGTGACAGTCCTCCCATGACAGCCCCGCTCTGTGACAGCCCCCCTTTTGACAGCCCCCCTGTGACAGACCCCCCCCCCTCTGTGACAGTCCCCTCCTCTGTCAGCCTCCCCTCTGTGACAGCCCCCCCCTTTGACAGCCCCCCCTCTGTGACAGCTCCCCTCAGTGGTGACAGCCCCCCTCTGTTAACTCCCCCCCTCTGCCTTGTAGAGGGTCTGCTGTCCCTACTCTCAGTGTCACTGAGCTTTCCGGTTCACCCCCCTCAGTGGTGACAGCCCCCCCTCTGTTAACTCCCCCCCTCTACCTTGTAGAGGGTCTGCTGTCCCTACTTCAGTGTCACTGAGCTTTCCGGGTCACCCCCCTCAGTGGTGACAGCCCCCCTCTGTTAACTCTCCCCCTCTGCCTTGTTGAGGGTCTGCTGTCCCTACTTCAGTGTCACGGAGCTTTCCGCGTATGTGTGCGGCTTTTGTTAATGCTCATACGCGAGGCGGAGTGTCTCGGCTATGTGCGAGTGAACCGGAAAGCTCAGTGACACAGAGTAGGGACAGCAGACCCTCTACAAGACAGAGGGGGTGAGTTAACAGAGGGGGGGCTGTCACCACTGAGGGGGGTGAACCGGAAAGCTCCGTGACACTGAAGTAGGTACAGCAGACCCTCTACAAGGCAGAGGGGGGGAGGTAACAGAGGGGGGGCTGTCATCACTGAGGGGGGTGAACTGGAAAGCTCCGTGATATTGAGAGTAGGGACAGCAGACCTTCTACTAGCTGGGTGGGGTTAACAGAACATAAGATCCAGTGTGCTTGTTGCGTGCGGCTCTGATAGTGCTGGTAGCCATGGGAACACTACGCTAATGTTCCCATTGGCTTCGGCAGTAGTTAGCAGGGTTAGCGTGTCCCGACTGAGGAAATGACTTAGCGCGCATGTCCAACGGGAGTGCGCGCGTCGGGCGATTAAGAGGCAGGCGGGCATGTCAAAGAGGGGGATCAGATGGCTGTACAGTGTTTAGGCAGCAGAAGCAGCAGATTGGAAGAAATATGGCACAGATTAAGCTGAAATTCCGGGTATGAGTTAATGTTAATATAATCTGCTATATTAGCCAATGTCATATTTTTCAGTGGAGATACCCTTTAAACGATTAGAACTTTTATTGAATAACCCTGATAATATATAATAATATATTAAAAATTGTATAGTGTATTAAAATATAAAGAAACATTGTCAAGGTTATCTGAGAGGTTTATTCAGACCCAAACATGGAATCCTAAAATAAATTTATCAACAGCTATTTTACCATCTTACACTAAACCTAAAGAATACATTAGCTATTTGTTTCTTCTATATTATTTTTGGTTTAGGTGTTCCACTTTTAGACCTGTCAGAAGACGCGGCAGAGGAGCTAGAGACTGGTTAAGTTCTGTAACCTTGTTCCTGGCTTCTGAACATTTTATTGAAGAACGGGAGGTAAGACACAGCTCTTTTACCTCCTGTATTTCAATAAAACCGAATAACAAAAAGTTCTTTTCCCGGTGGAGATATCCTTTAAACGTACTGAAATAAATGAAATGTTAGCATTCTACAGGGCTTGACCAGCACAGTAAGACAAACATTTAAGGTGCACTTTGAAGGATTTAGGTCTAAGCCAGGGGTAAGGACCTAGTGGATTCGGTCACTATAAGAGGAGTGTGGTTTAGGTGGTTTGTTGCCCTTAAAACCATTTTATTTTTCTAATGCATACATTACTCACTTTTTTGTATTCCAGGCAAAGTTGGGAAGATATTCTATAGAGGAAAAAAAACAATCTGCAGTTAAAAGGAATTCCATAGGAGGTAGTTATTACATTTTTATAATAAATATTTTTTATTATTATTATACCAGCTTTATGTTATTGTGCCTTGGGTGGTTTGCTATACAGTCAAAATCAATTTTCTTTTCTTTATTTTTTTGACTCCATTAATAGAATCCCCCCCCCCCCACTCCATTAATAGAAATATGGAAAGGGTTGTCTGCTGCCAAGACCCCACATGGTGATCAGTATTTTAGCCCAGTTGTTGCAAGGGTTTGACATATGGTTACGAAAATTTCTCAAATTACGAAAATTTGAGAATCGTCAAAAAATCTGATCATTTTTGAAAGTTCAGATACAGATGGGTGAAGCTTGGATTTAAGATCACAAAAAAAATTTCAGCCAAGCTGGGCTAGCTTATTTTATTTGGCTCACAATGTCGCACCAAATCAGTTTAAGGGATTAAGACAAACTTTTTTCCCTGTCATGTACTTGCAGTATTCCTCCACCAGGAGGCATATGAAAACCCATTCTTTCCCTGTACGTTTGTATAGTTTTATTTATAAATCGCCACTTGGGAAATGTTTCCCAATGACAAATATTGACACAATTCAGTTTACAGATGTGTTTAGTAAGTTATTCCTTCAAAAACCTTCAGTGCCCAATTCACTTAATGTTTTTTTTTTTTGCAACTTGATATCTAAGTTATAGTGGAGATTTTGGTATTACCCACACTAGCACGTTTAATCGTGCAATCTAATTGCAATTGCGTTTCCAAAAATTGCACAGTAGTGTTGGCCAATTGGTCTGTACTGCAATCCGCTTTTCGGAGTTTATGGGAAAACCATTGTTTTGCGAACATACAGCTAATAATCGTGATGGATCCTGGTTAGTCACCTGGATCCTGGTTAGTCACAGTCTGGCACACCATTTATTAAACTAAGGAAAAGTCTGAAACCAGCGATACCTGACAGGACGTGTAATAGAAAATCTTCAAAAGCTAGTGATATATTTAATTCAAACCAAAGACAGTGTCACAAAACGATTTGGGGGCTTAATCCCCTTCCTTGGGTATGTATGACAGGATGCTATTAACTACAGTGCAATGATGGAAGCAACAGGTTACAGTGCGTGTAGTTGTAGGGTCAAATTCAGTAAGCATTTTGCTGTTTTCATGATTGTATGGTTTTGCAGGTTGGAATCCTGTTAAAATAATTTTTTTTAATACAAGTTTTTTTATGGACTTTTTTTTTTGGTTAAAAAGGCAGAGTGATATTTTAGGCAACATTCACAGAAGCCATAGTAGTAACACGGGGGAACATTGCACTTGCAATTTTATTGCAATGTCCTCCTGCGTTATCGCATAGCAGTGTCAATTATTTTTTTTAGTCACGCAAAAAACTGCTGCATGCCTTGCATATTTTAAAGGCAGAGTGATATTTTAGGCAACATTCACAGAAGCCATAGTAGTTTAAAGGGTATCTCCACTGATGGAAAATCGTTTTTTTTTTCTTTCTCTATATGAAAGTTCACTTTCCCCCAACCCTCCTCCTACCTTTTGTTTTCTCAAAAATCACTTCTGTTCCTTTGCAGCAGCCAGGAGAAGTTCTGCTCGTTTCTGCTACTGTGCTGGGCAGGCTGTCAGTCAATGTGCATCATCACATGCATATTCATGATTTCTGCCACGCCCACTTGACCCCAGTGATGCCTGATGTAAACAAAGCCTTTCCTTCCTGTCTCTATAATCTATTCACAGGAATCACAGCTGATAGTGCAGGGAGAGACAGAGAGGGGGATTTATAAGGTTCAGCCACACAGCTTTATGTAAGAAGGCTAGGAGAACTTGCTTTTTTTTTTTAATCAACTTCAAAAGTAATGGAATTCATAGGAACCAAATTGTGTGTGTGTGTGGGTGGGGGTCTGCGACATTCCCCCCCCTGTGACAACCCTCCCCCCCTGTGACAGTCCCCCCCTTTGTGACAGTCCTCCCATGACAGCCCCGCTCTGTGACAGCCCCCCTTTTGACAGCCCCCCTGTGACAGACCCCCCCCTCTGTGACAGTCCCCTCCTCTGTCAGCCTCCCCTCTGTGACAGCCCCCCCCCTGTGACAGCTCCCCTCAGTGGTGACAGCCCCCCTCTGTTAACTCCCCCCCTCTGCCTTGTAGAGGGTCTGCTGTCCCTACTCTCAGTGTCACTGAGCTTTCCGGTTCACCCCCCTCAGTGATGACAGCCCCCCCTCTGTTAACTCCCCCCCTCTACCTTGTAGAGGGTCTGCTGTCCCTACTTTAGTGTCACTGAGCTTTCCGGGTCACCCCCCTCAGTGGTGACAGCCCCCCCTCTGTTAACTCTCCCCCTCTGCTTTGTTGAGGGTCTGCTGTCCCTACTTCAGTGTCACTGAGCTTTCCGGGTCACCCCCTCTCAGTGGTGACAGCCCCCCTCTGTTAACTCTCCCCCTCTGCCTTGTTGAGGGTCTGCTGTCCCTACTTCAGTGTCACGGAGCTTTCCGCGTATGTGTGCGGCTTTTGTTAATGCACATACGCGAGGCGGAGTGTCTCGGCTATGTGCGAGTGAACCGGAAAGCTCAGTGACACAGAGTAGGGACAGCAGACCCTCTACAAGACAGAGGGGGGGAGTTAACAGAGGGGGGGCTGTCACCACTGAGGGGGGTGAACCGGAAAGCTCCGTGACACTGAAGTAGGTACAGCAGACCCTCTACAAGGCAGAGGGGGGGAGGTAACAGAAGGGGGGCTGTCATCACTGAGGGGGGTGAACTGGAAAGCTCCGTGATATTGAGAGTAGGGACAGCAGACCTTCTACTAGCTGGGTGGGGTTAACAGAACATAAGATCCAGTGTGCTTGTTGCGTGCGGCTCTGATAGTGCTGGTAGCCATGGGAACACTACGCTAATGTTCCCATTGGCTTCGGCAGTAGTTAGCAGGGTTAGCGTGTCCCGACTGAGGAAATGACTTAGCGCGCATGTCCAACGGGAGTGCGCGCGTCGGGCGATTAAGAGGCAGGCGGGCATGTCAAAGAGGGGGATCAGATGGCTGTACAGTGTTTAGGCAGCAGAAGCAGCAGATCGGAAGAAATATGGCACAGATTAAGCTGAAATTCCGGGTATGAGTTAATGTTAATATAATCTGCTATATTAGCCAATGTCATATTTTTCAGTGGAGATACCCTTTAAAAATAGATCACTAGTCAGCAATGCAGCCAACAATGTGCCAATGAAATAGACAGTACAAGATTTGGAACAAAGGTGGCCCAGACCTCACCCACACTCACCCCAGACCTCACCCACACTCACCCCAGACCTCACCCACACTCACCCACCACTGAGGGGGGTGAACCGGAAAGCTCCGTGACACTGAAGTAGGTACAGCAGACCCTCTACAAGGCAGAGGGGGGGAGGTAACAGAAGGGGGGCTGTCATCACTGAGGGGGGTGAACTGGAAAGCTCCGTGATATTGAGAGTAGGGACAGCAGACCTTCTACTAGCTGGGTGGGGTTAACAGAACATAAGATCCAGTGTGCTTGTTGCGTGCGGCTCTGATAGTGCTGGTAGCCATGGGAACACTACGCTAATGTTCCCATTGGCTTCGGCAGTAGTTAGCAGGGTTAGCGTGTCCCGACTGAGGAAATGACTTAGCGCGCATGTCCAACGGGAGTGCGCGCGTCGGGCGATTAAGAGGCAGGCGGGCATGTCAAAGAGGGGGATCAGATGGCTGTACAGTGTTTAGGCAGCAGAAGCAGCAGATCGGAAGAAATATGGCACAGATTAAGCTGAAATTCCGGGTATGAGTTAATGTTAATATAATCTGCTATATTAGCCAATGTCATATTTTTCAGTGGAGATACCCTTTAATACTTCTATGGGAATGAATTATATATATATATAAATACGATGTGCATAATATATGTATATAATATATTAAAAACTGATATATATGAAAAATATTGAAAACTTTAATATATAACAAAGTGCTATGTGCTATATAAATAAAATTATAACAACAATCTGCATAAACCCAATAGGGCTAGGCATAAAATAATTTTAAAATTAATAGATATTATGTCTCGTAAGGACCAACACTGGTCAAGGTTAAACAAAGTTAGTCCTACAAGAATCTATGATAGTAACTAGAATATTGCAACTAATTGTTATGCACTAGAATAAATAATGTGTGTATAAGTAAAAATATAGTATATACTATACAATAATACTCATAAGTAAGTTATAATCTTACAAAGGTTATTTCAAATCCTCATATGTAAAACGAAATACTATTTCTGATACCATACCACTATTTCTGATACCATACCATATCCACTAAGATATATATATGTAACTGTACAGGTACTACAGTGGATACCCATTAAGAAAAGGAAGGGAGACAGAATAGCCCCCCAACGAAAAGCAGAGGTCAAATGGATCTTTAGACTGGGAACACGGACCCCTAATGGGTTAAACTCCATTTTTGATATAGCCTGTTTTGTATGAATTTAAAGTATATTTAGTCGGACACCTAAGAGATATACGTAGGAGTTTGGAAATATAAGAAAACACATGTTATGTATTCATCTGATGTGCCTGGTATCAGAAATAGTATTTCGTTTTACATATGAGGATTTGAAATAACCTTTGTAAGATTATAACTTACTTATGAGTATTATTGTATAGTATATACTATATTTTTACTTATACACACATTATTTATTCTAGTGCATAACAATTAGTTGCAATATTCTAGTTACTATCATAGATTCTTGTAGGACTAACTTTGTTTAACCTTGACCAGTGTTGGTCCTTACGAGACATAATATCTATTAATTTTAAAATTATTTTATGCCTAGCCCTATTGGGTTTATGCAGATTGTTGTTATAATTTTATTTATATAGCACATAGCACTTTGTTATATATTAAAGTTTTCAATATTTTTCATATATATCAGTTTTTAATATATTATATACATATATTATGCACATCGTATTTATATATATATATAATTCATTCCCATAGAAGTATTAACTGGTCCCCCAGCCCCAACCGCATAATTTTTATTTTAAGAAAGCTCCCCAAACTCTTACTTACCTCTCCTCTTTCCTCCGCTGAAGTGAGCTGCCGGCAGCCGTGTCCGTGATTGGCTGCAGTTCAGCCAATCACAGACGCGGCTGCCGGTCCCGCCCCTCTGCTTGCATTTCTCGCAAGCAGAGGGCCGGGAGCGCGGCGGAGGAAAGAGGGGAGGTAAGTAAGAGTTTGGGGAGCTTTCTTAAAATAAAAATAATGCGGTTGGGGCTGGGGGACCAGGGGGAAGCCTATATTAAAAGTATGATTTAAGGGTGGACATACCCTTTAAGCTGGGTACACACAAGGTGATTTTTCGGGCATACCAACCAATATTTTCGTATGACGGTCTGCCAGAAAAATCACCAGCCATCAATATTTTCTGATGTACCATTGTACCATCGCCTGATGTCTGTCACCCGGATCGGGCGATCAGATATGTCGGTAAATCACAAACGATTGGTTGCGGTGATTTGTCCTGGCCAACCATGTTGGGATGAAAAATTCACTCGTGTGTACTCAGCTTTAATGTTAATATTAGTTTAAGGCACTTTCCTTAGGCTAGGTACACACAAGGGGACTATTTGTTTTGACCGGGACAAATAACTGTGGCTGCGGCTGAACATACTTACAGGATCTGGTCCCTTGTCGCCTGGAGACCACCTCCTTCTGCTGTTGCGAGCTTATTTCAAGCAAGAACAGCAGCAGTGAGGGGCTTCCTGGTAGCATCTATGAGATATTGGGCCTAATGTCCCCGGTACGCTTTTGACTGACAGCTGCGACCAGGAAGCAGAGAGGGGAAGCGCAGCAGAGCGACGATTGACCGGGTCTTGTATGTACAGGTGCATCTTTAAGGTGAAGTTA
The DNA here is from genome assembly GCA_019447015.1 of Hymenochirus boettgeri. Taxonomy (NCBI): domain Eukaryota; kingdom Metazoa; phylum Chordata; class Amphibia; order Anura; family Pipidae; genus Hymenochirus; species Hymenochirus boettgeri. The sequence goes on from CM033474.1 coordinate 119,702,720, forward strand.
AGCTTCATTCATACGTGCCATCCCGCAATGCACAATGTGTATGAGCTTTCATTACAGCTGACGTTCAGTTAGGCCTTGTTGCCCGATTTGTCTGGAAAATTGGGCAATGAGGCCCGACCGAACATCGGTTTTGGCCAACTAAGCAGCAGGATTGTCACTGTAACGAACACTCATACACATTATGCGTCGCTTGCACTATGTTGCGTTGCATAGTCAGATCGCATGTGAACCACAAAAAAAGTTGAACACATGCTCTCCAAAAAGGATCAAAGTGCATGTAATGTGGCCTAATAGGGAAGTGGGAATAGGGTTTCCTGGGAAGGGGACTGTAAAATTTCATTGGGGTTTTAGGTCTAGGATGGGTACAGAGATCACTGATGGGACTGGCCCTTTATCAGTAATATGTGTACCACAGTTTTTAACGTTTTAAAGTAAATGTGATGGTTTATTTTTTGAGATACTTTCTGTGCAACAGCCTTTCACGTTTCTTTCTGCCTATCCCCGAAAAAGTTTTCATAGTAATTGCCTAGTATATACCCAGCCTTAGTTTTGGCAAACTGAAGTTTAATGTATGAGCGTTTGTTCAGGCCTTGTTATATGCGATATGATGCCTGACCAAATTCCAATAAATGAAACCATAGTTGGCCAAAGCAGACATTCCGTACACTATCATGCTTTGCAGGTTGGTCCTGCGATCGCACATGTGTACAAAGCTTTACACTTAGAACATGGGGCAGAGCTGTAGGGGAGGATAATAAAGTCAAGCTGATCTCAGCACAGCTCTGTGCAATGCATTTCTCAACAGTGTACCTTATTAAAGGTGGAAGTTGAAGTATGGATGTTGTTTTTAATATCAGTAACCCAGGATTGCCAAATCTGTGAAAAATCAAGGAACGCCTATTAAAAACTACTGCACTGATTGAAATTGAATGATATTCATTCTCAGCCATATGTGTTTTTAATAGGTGTTACAACATTTACAACATATTTTGCAATCTGGTACCGATAGCCCTGCAAATTACTTTTATTACACACCATGAGATCCTTCATCCAAACCGGCTCTTTGTAACTTGTGACTGGTCGGCCAGGATGAAGGACCATTGGTTGTGGCAAAAGCAGGCATAGAGGGACACATGATTGGCTGTGGTTTTTCGACCTGTCCGATTGGCCATTTGTCCAATTCGGATGAATAAAACCCATTGTAAAGCCATGCAATTTTTTGGGCCCAATTGACTGATACACTGAAGTCAGTCAGTCGATCGGGGCCAAAATATTGCATGGTGTGTACACAGCCTAAGATCATGTGATCTGGCAACTCATACTGCGGGAATGTTGGCAGGTAAAATATACATAACACCCCTATAGTATATATAGCACCCCCATAGCATATAAAGAACACCCCATAGTATAAATAGTACCCCCTGGGTACATTAAGCACCCCGTAGTTTATTTAGCACCCCCATAGTATATATAACACCCCCTATATTATAAATATATATATAGAACCCCCTATAATATATATATCAACCCCATAGTATATTTAGCATACCCTTAATATATATAGCACCCCCATAGTATATATAAGACCCCCATAATATATAGCATCCCATATATATTGCACCCCATAATATACAGTATATAGCACCCCCATAGTATATATAGCACCCCCATAGTATATATAGCACCCCTATAATGTATATAGCACCCCATAGTGTATATATTACACTCCCCATAGTATATATAGCACCCCCATAGTATATAAAACTCCCCATAGTATATATAGCACCCCCATAGTATATAAAACACCTCCATAGTATATAGAGCACCCCCATAGTATATATAGCACCCCCCATAGTATATTGCACCCCCATCTACCCGCTACCTACTGGTCACTAAAGGCACTCACCTATTAAAAAGAAATTTGTCTCGTATAGCCCGATACTCTAGCATTCTCAGACACGAATAACGCATTTAATACTTAGCAATGTCGTGCCAGCCTGCTAATCTTAACCCATCTGTAGTTCGAAATCGGAATAGTTGGGGTTAGCTCAGACTATTAAAGTTCAGATTGAACTCTGGTTGAGTTCTAGTTTAACTGTAGTGCCAATGGCAAAGTAGGAGGAGGAGGAAAAATTATTTTGGATAATTTTGTCTCTTTACAAATCGCAGGTAAGGCCTCATTTGGAATATGTGGTTCAGTTTTGTAATCCTGTATGCAAAAAAGACATCTTGGGAATGGGTTCAGAGAAGGGCAACTTGAATATGAAAATAGATTAGATAAGTGATTGCATATTTATATGATCACTGTGTATAAATACAATAATGGGCCATAAAAAAATCGGTCGGGTAAGTAATATCGGGTATATGTATGGCCACCTTTAGACTGGAAGAAAAGAAGTTAACCTTCAAGGGGTTCTTCACTGTGAGAATGGGAAAAAAATGCCACTGTCTTCCATTGAACATGGTGATGGCAGGTTCATTAGATAGTTTCAAAAATAAGCTGGATGAGTTTCTGAAAATAAAGAATTGATAAATAAAGTTGGAGTAGATCCAGGGATATTTCTTATTTGCCATTTAAAGGAATTTTTCACCATTTATACTGTTTTTTGTTTGCCTTTCTCTGGATCAACTGTTAGACAGGAAATGTGGGTATTGCTTAGTAGGTTGGACTGGATGGATATATGTCTTTATTCAACCTCAAATACTATACTATACTATTGCCATTTTTACAGTAAAAGTATACATACACTTGGGGGTATATAAACAGGACCACTAAAAGTAAGTATTAAGGTGCCCAACAGGTTGTATATCAGGGTGCCTAGGTAACAGAAGAAATTGTACTGTAGATGAAAACTGTATAATGGTTTGTGTGTTTAGTTTCTCTAGGTAATTGAGTATGGAATTGAGGGTAAACATTCTTTATACCTTTGTTTGGTTAGTAACCAAACTGGAGGCAATCAAAAGGGTTAGGTATGACTATATTGACCACAGGAACCTATAGGTGCATGTTGTTGAAGGGGCAGCTGTTAATCTCTTCACGCCCCTCCACCACCTACTGTATATAGGGAGAAAATGAGTGTGGTCTTTGTTTAGAGGCGGGGCCAAGGGCACCAGGCTTTTTGTGCTTACAGGTTACTGAGGTGTAAATACATCCCTGGGTATCAGACATATGTAGGTATTCCACTTTTCCTGTCCAGGATACCCTCTGAAACAAAAATAGCACTTTCTAGAATTTTACACCAAATTAAAATGTATAGGCCCACCTTACTCTTAAAGTAGTGTAAGCACTAAGGGTCTGAAAGCACTGAGGGTCTGATGCAATAAGAGATGCAAAAGTTTGCCCATGCTAATAATTTGCAGCACCCAATCAGATGTTAGCTTTTTTACTGGGATAGATACGATATGATTGGTTGCTGCAGATTAACAACATTTGTGAACTTTTGCATCAGCCATTAAATTTACCAAAATATCCCCATAAGTGAGAGATTTCTAGAACGGCATACTTGCAGGTGTGGGATACGTTTTGATTAAAACTCAGATACCTAGTTAATTTAGCAGTAAACTCTAGCTGTTTTGAACCACACATAAGTTCTTCCTCCAGAGCGATTAGCTCCCAGAGGGATTTACTTGTAAAGCGATTTTCTGTTTTGTCTGTTTTTAAGGGGTGCGTTAAGAAACCAAAGCGTTTATAAACTGTGGTTTGCAGTTTAGTAAATGTGCTAACCTAGCACTATTATTAATCAACTTGTTTTTTTTTTTGTTTTTTTTTTGTTTACTACTTACTGCTTGAATAAGGTGGTAGGAATTGTTTAAGTAAACTTAAACACTGGTTTTCTAAAATAAATACTTGTGTTCAACTGCATTGCTTGTTAAATTGGCTGTGGACTGTTGAAACTTTGGTTTCGAACCACACATAAGTTTTTCCTCCAGAGCGATTAGCTCCCAGAGCGATTTACTTGTAAAGGGATTTTAAAGGGTTTTGTCTGTTTTTAAAGGGTGCGTTAAGAAACAAAAGCATTTAGAACAAGAAAGGGTTTAAGAACAAGACTGCTGTTTTCTCTTGATGTGTATTGCTTTTTAGTATGAACAGTTTTTTGTTGGGGCCATGCAATGTGCATCCTGCCACATGTATGGTATCTTGGAGCAGCCGCACCAAGGGACCTATGTATGTGTCAGATGAGAGTGGGTTGCCCATTTAGAACCTGAGGTCCAGGATCTAAAGGGGAAACTTGCAGCATTGCAAGCCTTGACAAATCTGGGGGAATTGCAGGTACTGGCAGGGGCCAGTAAATTGGAGTGTGGAAATGGGGCAGATGTATGTATGTATAAAGTGCCACTTTGGGACGCAGCGCTGTACAGTAACAAAATACAATAAAGTCATACAAGGGGAACAAATACATAGATAGTTCAGTACATAAATATATAAATTATATAAATGGAAGTGCTAGAGCTTTGCCACAAGAGGAAAGGAGGTCTCTGCCCCGTAGAGCTTACATTCTAGTTAGGTGGGTAACATACAGATACAATGGAATGGGTATAAGTGCTGGAGTGAGACATATGCAGTGCAAATAAATCAATCCTATACTGTGCTGGCTACCAGATAGGTAGGATGTAAGGATAGATTAAAACCTGCTAATAGAGGTTTCTTCATGTAGAGAGAGGGGAATAGAATTCCAGAGGATGGAAGCCACAAGAGAGAGAGATTTAAGGCGAGAGGAAGAAGTACGAGTGGGGGGTCTGTACAGAAGCTGGTTCCGGGATGAGCGGAGGGTACGGGCAGGAAAATATGGGGAGACTAGAGAGGAAATATAAGGAGGAGCAGCAGAGTGAAGGGATTCAAATGTTAGGAGAAGGATTTTGCATACAATGCGCTGTTTAACGGGGAGCCAGGTTGTTATCCGGTCCAGAGGAGATTTGGGATCCGGTTTATTAGAGAGCGAAACAATACATGTGGCAGAGTTAATATAGACTGAAGAGGAGAGAGGTGGGAAGCAGGAAGACTAGAAAGTAGTAGGTTGCAATAGGCTATAGGATGAAAGCATGCATAAGCATAGCGGTGCTCGGGAGAGAAAGGAAATTGCAAAGAAAGACTATATTGCGAAGGAAGAAGCGGCAGGTATTCGCAACATAGTTATTGTGGTTATAAAAGGAGAGAGAGAAGTCAATAATTACCCCTAGGCAGCGTGCCGATTGGATAGGGGAAATGGGGGTATTGTCAACAGAGATGGAGAAAGATGGGACAGGACCAGGTTTAGGTGGAAAAATGATCAGTTCAGTTTTAGAAAGATTTAATTTGAGGTAGCGTTGAGACATCCAGGAGGAGATGGCAAGGAGGCAGTAGGAGACACGTGATTGGATGTCAGAAGTTCGGGTAGGGGTGGACAAATAGATTTGTGTATTGTCTGCATATAAATGATATTTGAAGCCAAAAGAGGTAACATATCCCAAGGAAATAGTGTAGAGGGAGAACAATAAGGGTCCAAGAACAGACCCCTGCGGTACCCCCACACCACGAAGAACCAGAGAAGAGGTATTGCTAGCATAAAATACTGAGTAAGTTCTGTCAGAGAGATAGGATAGATACCAGGATGCCACTTCATTCTGAATGCCAAAAAAGTGAAGTATCCGCATAAGGAGGGAATGATCGACTGTGATTGAAAGCAGAGGAGAGGTCAAGGAGGATAAGAATAGAAAAGTGACCATTGGCCTTTGTAACCTACGGATCATTTACAACCTTACGCAGAGCCGTCTCGGTGGAATGCGCAGGATGGAATCCAAATTGCAAAGGATCCAATAGGTTATGAGCATGAAGGTAGTTAGCAAAACATTCTAGAAGTTTAGAGGCTATCGGTAAGACAGAGACCAGGCGGTAGTTGGCTAAACAGCAGGGGTCCAGGGTATGGGGGTAAGCACATGATTACAGTGCTTCAGTAATACAGAGGGCATGGGATCAAGAGGACAGGTCGTGAGCGGACATGATAGAAGCAGGCGAGAGACTTCTGAATGGGTCACAGGAGCAAAAGATCCAAGAATAGCTGAGGGAGGAGAGGGCAACAAAATCTGAGAATCATTCTTAGGACCAGATATCTGCACACGGATGGACTCCACTTTATGCTGAAAGCAACGGGCAAAGTCCTGAGGAGAGTGCGGAGAAAGGAGAGGGTCAGCGGGAGAGGAGCGCAGAAGGGAGTTGAAGATGGAGAACAGGCGACGTGGATTCGATTTGTTGTTATTTCTGAGTTTCAGGTAATAGTTCTGTTTTGCCAGCAGGAGCAAAGAGCCGAGACATTGCAGCATGAACTTGTAATGGAGAAAGTCAGCCTTTGTACGGGACTTTCTCCACGCACGTTGAACAGCACGCACACATCTGCATATAAAATGAGAAGTGGGGTTGAGCCACAGATGAGCATTAGATGTTCCTCGTCTGAGGGAATGCAAGGGGGCAATAGAGTCTATCGTGTTAGTCAGGATCGAGTTATAGGAATTAGCAAGTGAGTCGGTCATCAACTGTCAAAAGGGAGGAGAGACTAGAGGACAGGGATGAGGTGAGTGCCAGGAGATCTATGGATCTAGTATTACGGACAGACGCACAAGATGGAGGGACAGGAGCAAGAAGAGGTTGTTGAGTCTGAAAAGCGATAAGATGGTGATCAGAATGGGGGAAGGGGTTAGATTGAAAAGACAAGACTGAGAGGTTTTTAGTGAACACTAGGTCCAGGAAGTGGCCATCCTTGTGAGTACTAGCATTAGTCCATTGCTGAAGATCAAACGAGGAGGTTAATTGTAGGAAGCGAGAGGGCCAGGAGAGGGAGGAGTCATCAATGTGACAGTTGAAGTCCCCCAGAATCAGAACAGGACAGTCAGCAGAGAGGAAGAAAGTAAGCCAAGTTTCAAAGTCGGAGAGAAATGCAGACCGAGATGCTGTAGACGGCGGTCTGTACACCACAACTACTCGTAGGGACAAGGAGTGGGAGAGCTGAATTGAATGAGCCTCAAAAGATGTGAATGAAAGGTCAGGTGGGGAGGTAATGTTAGTAAATCGACAGAAGGCGGAATGTAAAAGGCCAACACCCCCACTACAACCCGAGGAGCGGGCCCACCATGAGCAAGGAGGCCTCAATAGCCGAGTCATGTTGGGAAGCCAGGTTTCAGTAAGGGCAAGAAGGTGAAAATTATCAGAGCAGAATAGATCATGAATGAGGGTAGATTTGTTAACTACCGAGTGAACATTAAGCAGAGCACAGGAGAAAGGCAGGCAAGAATGCGGAATAAGAGGAATAGATAGAAGGTTGGAGGGAATTGAACCATGACAGGGGGCGAGCGAAGGTGAGACAGGGCGTGGACGATGGCAGACAGATGTCAAATGGCCCAGGATTTGGGGACAAATCACCAGCAGACAGAAGTAGGATGACGAACAGAGACAGAAGGTGGGAGGAGGATTAGTAAGTGTTTTTCTTTTTTGCATTTGAACAAGAAGGAAGAGCAGTGTTAGTGAGGAGCTGATATAGCGTATGGGAGCAGTAAGAGGGGGTGGAGAGAAGGGATGGAGAGATGTAAACAGAGTTGGGAGATTGGTAAGGAGGGGTGGAATACAAAAACAGATTAGGGAACTTGGTGCAGAAAACAGTGAGACCTAGCCACAGTATATAAATAATTTTTCCAATCAGATTAGGCAGATGTTAAGAATTTCTGTAATTCTATGCTGTTTATAGTATAGTATAGTATTTGAGGTTGAATAAAGACATACGTCCATCCAGTCCAACCCATCTAGCAATATCCTCATTTCCTGCCTAACTGTTGATCCAGAGGAAGGCAAAAAAAACCCAACAAATTTATGAAGGGGGAAAAATTTCCTTCCTGACTCCAAGCGGCAATCGGAAACTTCCCTGGATCAACTCTACTTTATGTATCAATACCAGTAACTTGCAACATTCCTTGTTTGCAGAAACTCATCCAGCTTTTTTTTGAAACTGACGAATGAACCTGCCATTACAACGTCCACTGGAAGACAGTTCCATAGCTTTACCGTTCTCACAGTGAAAAACCCTTGTTAAACTCCAATATACTTAGGATATCTATACTTTTGATGATCTAGCCTTGGGATGATTCTATCCTGTACAGCAATGTGATACAGCACAGCTTCCCCTATGATTGTCTGAATTTATAGGGAGAAGGCACAGGGCAAGGTAATTAACTAATTAGCAGAGTTCAATTTGGACAACAAAGTGATCTCCAGCTGTGATACAAGGACTCATCTCAGGAGTCAGGGCAATAGGAGTTTGTCAGGAAATAAACAAAACTACTTTTACCTCCCTTAATAAAATAAAGCACTTAGGAAAGGCTATGGAATGCGTACAGATATATGACTTTAACAGTCACAAATAACAATGGGGCACAGGAGGAAAGGCTATGGATATGGAATGTGTACCAGATATATGAATTTAACAGTCACAAGTAACAATGGGGCACAGGAGGAAAGGCTTTGGATATGGAATGCATACCAGATATATGAATTTTACAGTCACAAGTAACAATGGGGCACAGGAGGAAAGGCTATGGATATGGAATGCATACCAGATATATGAATTTAACAGTCACAAATAACAATGGGGCACAGGAGGAAAGGCTATGGATATGGAATGCGTACCAGATATATGAATTTAACAGTCACAAATAACAATGGGGCACAGGAGGAAAGGCTATGGATATGGAATGTGTACCTGCACAGCACAGCTCTAACCCCCCAGATAGGGTGGTAAAGGAAGATAGATTTGTAAGAGTCACCAGGTGAAGTAGAGGACGGAAGAATAGGGACGCTTCTTTCCAGCTGGTTGATCCCAATAGATTTGCCGTTTTAGGCGAAGATGTGGAGGACGATGGCTCGGAAGTAGCATGTATGGAGCGGGCCTTTCCCTTGAGCAACCAGGGGACCGCCATCTCCAATACAAGGGAGGAAAACTGGGGGCTAGGAAGGATAGGCAGGTGTTAGTGGTAGGGGACTCCATTATTAGAAGGCTAGATAGGGTAATCTGTCGCCAAGACCCTACATGCCAAGCAGTGTATTGCCTGCCTGGTGCTAGAGTTCGACATGTGGTGGATCATGTAGACAGATTTTTGGGTGGGGCTGGGAGTGACCCAGCGGTCTTGGTTCACATTGGTGCAAATAACAAAGTTAGAGGTGGAAGTGAGGTTAAAAGTTAGGTCCTCAATGGTAGTGTTTTCATAAATACTACCGCAGCCACATGCTACGCTTGGGAGGCTTAGGAGTATAAATGCGGGGCTAAGAGGGTGGATGGGGTTTGTGTTTCTAGAGAACTAGGCTGACTTTTCTGTTGGCTACAGGCTCTTTAGTAGAGACGGATTGCACCTCAATGATGATGGTGCAGATGTTTTGGGGGAGAAGATGGCTAGAGGGTTGGAGGAGATTTTAAACTAGGTATGGGGGGGAGGGTACGTTGAACTATACACGGATAGATAGAGAAGTTAGAGATCAGGGGGCTAATGACACAACGGAGGGAGGAGACGGGGGAGGGGACAGCATAGAGGATAAGGAGTCAAGTACGTCCAAGTATGGAAATAAATAAATTGCTAATCTAAAATGTATGTTTACAAATGCAAGAAGTCTGGCTGTAAAAACTCGGGAACTAGAACTAATAGATTTAAAGGAAAGGTATGATATGGTCGGTATAGCAAAAATGTGGCTAAATGATTCACACAACTGAACAGCAAATATTGAAGGATACGCCGTATTTAGACATGACAGAGTTAATAAGGAAGGAAGAGGAGTATGTATGTATGTTAAACAGAAATGGAAGCCAAATCTAAAAGATGGAATAGATGGGGGTATAAACGATATGGCAGAAACAATATAGGTAGAGCTGTGTACAGGAAGCAAGAAGATGGGTAAATTAATTGTTAGGGTATGTTAAAAGCCACCAAATGCCAGGGAGGAGGTGGAAATGAATCTCCATATGCAGTTGGCGAGGGCTGCTGGTATGGGGCTTGTTTTGGTTATGGGGGATTTTAACTACCGTGACGTAGATTGGAGTAGGGGAACTGCCAGCACCTCAAAAGGTATAAAGTTCTTAAATTTCCTATATGAGCAAATTCCTACTAGACAGAATGCGTTGTTGGATCTTGTGATATTTAATAACCCTGAGCTCATTTTGGAAATGAAGGTAATGGGAATCTTAGGGAATAGTGATCATGATATAGTGTCATTTAATATAGGTTGCAAAAAAATAAAGTGCACTGGGTTAACAAAAACTTTTAACTTTAGGAAAGCTAATTTCATGTTGTTAAAGGAATCACTAGTGCTCACAGACTGGGGGGAATTGTTTCTAGGTAAAGATACTGAGCAGATGTGGACCACTTTTAAAGGGATATTAAACTATTACATTTCTAAATTTGTACGTTTAGGGAACAAGTGTAAAAAAATTAGGTCCTCTCCTGCATGGCTTAATGCTCAGGTAAAAAGGGAAATGGAAAAAAAGTAAAAGACTTTTAAAACTTTGAAATCAGAGGGAACAGAACAGTCTAACAGGGAGTATAAAAGCTGTAATAAAGAGTGCAAGAAAGCAATTAACTTAGCTAAAATAGAAAATGAAATATGGATAGCCAAACAAAGCAAGTCCAACTCCAAAATGTTTTTTAAGTATAAATGGTAAAAAGATGAGGACTGAGAATGTGGGACCATTAAACAATGGGCTGAGATGGTTGTAGAGGATGCCAAAAAGGCTAATCTGCTAAACCATTTTGTTTCATCGTTTTTCACTATAGAGAATCCTTGTCCTTACAGCAGGGATTGTAATAATATGCACGGGAGAAATGAGGAGTATTCACATTGGCTGACGGAGTATATGGTACGGAGCTTAGTTCACTTCTATCTAGGCCGCTGTTTCTCATCTTTTCAGATTCACTTTGGTGTCTGGGGATGTGCCGCTGGATTGGAAAAAAGCCAATGTAATACCAATATTCAAAAAAGGTAGTTGTTCCAACTTAGTAACTATAGACCTATAGTTAGATCACTAACATCAGTGGTAGGGAAGCTGATGTTACGGGATCATATCCTAGACTTTGTCTACAGAACTGATCTTATTAGTAGTAGTCAGCATGGATTTATGAGAAATCATGAGAAATCATGCCAGACAAATTTAATTGTTTTTTTATGAAGAAGTGAGTAAGAATTAAGATTCATGCACAGCAGTGGATGTGGTATACTTGGATTTTGTGAAAGCTTTTGATACTGTGCCTCATAGGCGACTAATGTACTGATGTACCTACATGGACTTTTGTTTCAACTCATCTTAACAAGCACTTCACTCCATCACCTTGGATTTGGATCCAACCCAATGGAATGGACTACGATCTGATTGGACACTGCCTGTTACAGATGGAGCCTGTGTGGGGGTGGGATTGTTTTGTTCCCTATATATTGTGTGTTGCATCATATTGTTATTTGATGAAGAGTGGCTAGGTCCCCCGAAACATTCTCTGTTTCATTGAATAAATGGGTTAAGGACCCTTTTCACAGCTTTTGTGTGTGCAGTACCTCATTTTTGTATTTGCTTGCATCGTGGACGTGGCAGGACGTCTGGGCTCCAGCACCACAACTCAAAATTTTAAGCACATGCTAGTGCTTGGGGAGTGCATTTTTTCTAAATATTCAAGAATACAAAAATAACAATGAATAGGGAGAAGAACAATGAGAAGAACAAGACTTGGCTACAAGAACTAATAGCAGGGACCACTAGCTTGGCTAACCAAAACTATAACAGGCAAGGGAGATATAACTGAAACAGGCTTAAGTAGAGCAGAGGAACCAAGGGGAATGGAGGACAAGAGTCTGATGCAGGGATTTGCCCATTTGAACTAAAAAGAATTCTCTCCGCCTAATCTGTGTTTGCGGAAGATAGGAAGCGGTGCCCTCGTGCGTCCACGAGGCACCAGAAGACAGCTGGGCCGCCTCGCGAAGACGCTGGACGCGGAGTGATGACGTCACCCTCGTCCGACTCTGAAGACCCTCGACACCAGTGAGGAGATCTGCCATGGAAGCGCGAAGCAGGTAAGTGCCACGGCCTGACATTACCCCCTTACTCACAAGGGGCCACTGGAACCTTTAAGGCCCTTTTTTTCTGGATTACCCTTGTGAAATTGGTCAATGAGTTCTTGAGCATGGACCCGATGATGAGGGACCCCAGCATCTTTCTTCAGGACCATACCCTTTCCAGTCAGTTAGGTTTTGGAGAGAATTTTGGAGCCAGCGTGATTCCAAGACCTTGTCAACCTCAAACTCTGTTTCTCTCATAACTTCAACTGGAGGAGGAGGCTCAGACATAGCAAGAGCAGAGGAAGCTGATTTTAACAATGAGACATGAAATGAATTGGTACTTTTGTTAGATGGAGGTAAGGCCATTTTGTAGGTTACTCTGTTAACCTTATGAAGAATAGGACATGGACCGATGAATTTAGGACCCAACTTGGAACAGGGGTTGACAAAGAGAGAGGTTGCGAGTGGAGACCCATACAATACCACCAGGAGAAAAGTCCGGCTCCTTAGATCGATGTTTATCCACAAACTCTTTTTGATAAAAAGAGGTTTTGTTGTACCTGGCGCCAGATAGTAGACATGTGAAACAAAAAGTTCGCCAAAACTGAGCTACAAACTACAAAATGGAATTCCATGGAGTTGGAAAATGTGTTTGATAAATAACAGAGACAAATCTTTAGCAGACAGAAGTTTAAGTGGTATAAAATGAGCCATCTTGCTAAAACAGTCAACTACGACCCAAATGGCCATTGACCCCCGGGAGATAGGGCAGGTCAACTATGAAATCCATGGAGATCTGGGAGTGGTAGGCACAGGCATTGCGGCATTAATGTGCTAAAAGGGGTATTTTTAGGTGTCTTGCTACGGGTACAAACCACACAGGCTTTAACATAAGCTTTGGTATCTTTGGAAATTGAAGGCCACCACACATGACTGGAGCTCGTGGGTCTTTTTCTCCCCTGGATGCTCGGCTAGCTTAGAATCATGGAACTGCTGAATTACCTGTAACCGAAGATTAGGAGGAACAAATAAACGGTTAGATGGTTTACCAGGAAGAACATTGGACTGAAAGGGATTTAAAAGATCGGAAAGATTAGGAGATAACCGAGAAGTGGACAAGGCATTCAAAAAACAGCAAGGAGGAATAAGGGATTCTGACACCATTTCAGAATTAAGAAGTGAATCAGAATAATTATGAGAGAGCATCAGATTTTATATTCTTAGATGCAGGTTTTATGTGATTTTGAAATGGAACCTGGAGAAGAAAAGAGCCCAATGGGCTTGTCTAGAATTTAACCTTTTGGCATTTTCAATATACTCCAGGTTCTTGTGGTCGGTATATACAGTGACAGGATGAAGTGCCCCCTCTAGCCAATGCCTCTGCTCCTCATAAGCTGTTTTAACAGCCAGGAGCTCCTTGTTGCCGATGTCATAGTTAACTTCTGCTTGGGAAAATTTCTTGGACAGATAGGCACATGGGTGTAACTGTTCAGGATTACCAGAATACTGAGACAAGACAGCCCCTATGCCTTTCTCTGAGGCATCTACCTCCACTACAAAAGGCAAATTTAGATCAGGATGTGTCAAAACAGGAGCATTACAAAATCTTCTTTTAGCTTAAGAAAAGACACCTGAGCCTGTTGAGACCAAGGAGAATGAAAGGCGCCCTTTTTAGTCAAATTGGTCAATGAGGCCACTAAGGTGGAAAAGTTCTTAATAAACCTTCTATAGAAGTTGGCGAATCCCAAAAATCTCTGCAGGGCTTTGAGGCTGGTGGGAACCTCCAATCAAGAACTGCAGAAACCTTTTTGAGATCCATAGTGAGGCCCTTATCTGAGATGATATAACCAAGAAAAGGAATCTGCTGGAGTCCGAAGGAACACTTCTCCAACTTGGCAAACAGATGGTTTTCTCTGAGTTTTGCAAGGACCAATTTTACATGGAGACGATGTTGTTCTGAAAAGGATGAAAAGATAAGAATATCGTCAAGGTACACAATGACAAATCTATTCAAGAACTCCCGAAGCACATCATTAAGAAAATCCTGGAAGACTGCTGGGGTGTTACATAGGCTGAAGGGCATGACTAGGTATTCATAATAGCCACCTTTAGTATTAAAGGGCATGTCCACACCTTTTCTAAAATGTGAATATGTTGTAGGGCTTCCTCCCCCAGCCCCAACCGCATTATTATTATTTTCAGAAAGTCCCCCGATCTTACCTTCTGGCTCTCCTCCGCCGCACTGCCCGGCCTTCTGCTTGCATGAAACTGCAAACAGGGGGCCGGACCAGCAGCCGCGTCCATGATTGGCTGAGAGGCAGCCAATCACGGATGTGGCTGCTGGCAGTTCAGAATGCCGGAGGAGAGAGGGAAGGTAAGTAAAGATCGGGGGACTTTCTGAAAATAATAATAATGCGGTTGGGGCTGGGGGAGGAAGTCCTACAACATATTCACATTTTAGAAAAGGTGTGGACATGCCCTTTAATACTAAAGGTGGCTATTATGAATACCTAGTCATGCCCTTCAGCCTATGTAACACCCCAGCAGTCTTCCAGGATTTTCTTAATGATGTGCTTCGGGAGTTCTTGAATAGATTTGTCATTGTGTACCTTGACGATATTCTTATCTTTTCATCCTTTTCAGAACAACATCGTCTCCATGTAAAATTGGTCCTTGCAAAACTCAGAGAAAACCATCTGTTTGCCAAGTTGGAGAAGTGTTCCTTCGGACTCCAGCAGATTCCTTTTCTTGGTTATATCATCTCAGATAAGGGCCTCACTATGGATCTCAAAAAGGTTTCTGCAGTTCTTGATTGGAGGTTCCCACCAGCCTCAAAGCCCTGCAGAGATTTTTGGGATTCGCCAACTCAGACGGGGGGAATTGTTTCTAGGTAAAGATACTGAGCAGATGTGGACCACTTTTAAAGGGATATTAAACTATTACATTTCTAAATTTGTACGTTTAGGGAACAAGTGTAAAAAAATTAGGTCCTCTCCTGCATGGCTTAATGCTCAGGTAAAAAGGGAAATGGAAAAAAAGTAAAAACTTTTAAAAATTTGAAATCAGAGGAACAGAACAGTCTAACAGGAGTATAAAAGCTGTAAAAGAGTGCAAGAAAGCAATAACTTAGCTAAATAGAAAATGAAATAGGATAGCCAAACAAAGCAAGTCCAACTCCAAAATGTTTTTAAGTATAAATGGTAAAAAGATGAGGACTGAGAATGTGGGACCATTAAACAATGGGCTGAGATGGTTGTAGAGGATGCCAAAAAGGCTAATCTGCTAAACCATTTTGTTTCATCGTTTTTCACTATAGAGAATCCTTGTCCTTACAGCAGGGATTGTAAAATATGCACGGGAGAAATGAGGAGTATTCACATTGGGGACGGAGTATATGGTACGGCGATTAGTTCACTTCTATCTAGGCCCCTGTTTCTCATCTTTCAGATTCACTTTGGTGTCTGGGGATGTGCCGCTGGATTGGAAAAAAGCCAATGTAATACCAATATTCAAAAAAGGTGTTGTTCCAACTTAGTAACTATAGACCTATAGTTAGATCACTAACATCAGTGGTAGGGAAGCTGAGTTACGGGATCATATCCTAGATTTGTCTACGAACTGATCTTATTAGTAGTAGTCAGCATGGATTTATGAGAAATCATGAGAAATCATGCCAGACAAATTTAATTGGTTTTTTTATGAAGAAGTGAGTAAGAATTAAGATTCTGCACAGCAGGGATGTGGTATACTTGGATTTTGTGAAAGCTTTTGATACTGTGCCTCATAGGCGACTAATGTACTGATGTACCTACATGGACTTTTGTTTCAACTATCTTAACAAGCACTTCACTCCATCACCTTGGATTTGGATCCAACCCAATGGAAGGACTACGATCTGATTGGACACTGCCTGTTACAGATGGAGCCGTGTGGGGGTGGGATTGTTTTGTTCCCTATATATTGTGTGTTGCATCATATTGTTATTTGATGAAGAGTGGCTAGGTCCCCCGAAACATTCTCTGTTTCATTGAATAAATGGGTTAAGGACCCTTTTCACAGCTTTTGTGTGTGCAGTACCTATTTTTGTATTTGCTTGCATCGGGACGTGGCAGGACGTCTGGGCTCCAGCACCACAACTCAAAATTTTAAGCACATGCTAGTGCTTGGGGAGTGCATTTTTTCTAAATATTCAAGAATACAAAAATAACAATGAATAGGGAGAGAACAATGAGAAGAACAAGACTTGGCTACAAGAATAATAGCAGGGACCATAGTGGCTAACCAAAACTATAACAGGCAAGGGAGATATAACTGAAACAGGCTTAAGTAGAGCAGAGGAACCAAGGGGAATGGAGGACAAGGTCTGATGCAGGGATTTGCCCATTTGAACTAAAAAGAATTCTCTCCGCCTAATCTGTGTTTGCGGAAGATAGGAAGCGGTGCCCTCGTGCGTCCACGAGGCACCAGAGACAGCTGGGCCGCCTCGCGAAGACGCTGGACGCGGAGTGATGACGTCACCCTCGTCCGACTCTGAAGACCTCGACACCAGTGAGGAGATCTGCCATGGAAGCGCGAAGCAGGTAAGTGCCACGGCCTGACATTACCCCTTACTACAAGGGGCCACTGGAACCTTTAAGGCCCTTTTTTTCTGGATTACCCTTGTGAAATTGGTCAATGAGTTCTTGAGCATGGACCCGATGATGAGGGACCCCAGCATCTTTCTTCAGGACCATACCCTTTCCAGTCAGTTAGGTTTGGAGAGAATTTTGGAGCCAGCGTGATTCCAAGAACTTGTCAACCTCAAACTCTGTTTCTCTCATAACTTCAACTGGAGGAGGAGGCTCAGACATAGCAAGAGCAGAGGAAGCTGATTTTAACAATGAGACATGAAATGAATTGGTACTTTTGTTAGAGGAGGTAAGGCCATTTTGTAGGTTACTCTGTTAACCTTATGAAGAATAGGACATGGACCGATGAATTTAGGACCCAACTTGGAACAGGGGTTGACAAAGAGAGAGGTTGCGAGTGGAGACCCATACAATACCACCAGGAGAAAAGTCCGGCTCCTTAGATCGATGTTTATCCACAAACTCTTTTTGAAAAAGAGGTTTGTTGTACCTGGCGCCAGATAGAGACATGTGAAACAAAAAGTTCGCCAAAACTGAGCTACAAACTACAAAATGGAATTCCATGGAGT
This sequence comes from Hymenochirus boettgeri, assembly GCA_019447015.1. NCBI lineage: Eukaryota > Metazoa > Chordata > Amphibia > Anura > Pipidae > Hymenochirus > Hymenochirus boettgeri. The sequence continues at coordinate 119,719,966 of CM033474.1, forward strand.
TGGAAAAGTGTGTTTGATAAATAACAGAGACAAATCTTTAGCAGACAGAAGTTTAAGTGGTATAAAATGAGCCATCTTGCTAAAACAGTCAACTACGACCCAAATGGCCATTGACCCCCGGGAGATAGGGCAGGTCAACTATGAAATCCATGGAGATCTGGGGTGGTAGGCACAGGCATTGCGGCATTAATGTGCTAAAAGGGGTATTTTTAGGTGTCTTGCTACGGGTACAAACCACACAGGCTTTAACATAAGCTTTGGTATCTTGGAAATTGAAGGCCACCACACATGACTGGAGCTCGTGGGTCTTTTTCTCCCCTGGATGCTCGGCTAGCTTAGAATCATGGAACTGCTGAATTACCTGTAACCGAAGATTAGGAGGAACAAATAAACGGTTAGATGGTTTACCAGGAAGAACATTGGACTGAAAGGGATTTAAAAGATCGGAAAGATTAGGAGATAACCGAGAAGGGACAAGGCATTCAAAAAACAGCAAGGAGGAATAAGGGATTCTGACACCATTTCAGAATTAAGAAGTGAATCAGAATAATTATGAGAGAGCATCAGATTTATATTCTTAGATGAGGTTTTATGTGATTTTGAAATGGAACCTGGAGAAGAAAAGAGCCCAATGGGCTTGTCTAGATTTAACCTTTTGGCATTTTCAATATACTCCAGGTTCTTGTGGTCGGTATATACAGTGACAGGATGAAGTGCCCCCTCTAGCCAATGCCTCTGCTCCCATAAGCTGTTTTAACAGCCAGGAGCTCCTTGTTGCCGATGTCATAGTTAACTTCTGCTTGGGAAAATTTTTGGACAGATAGGCACATGGGTGTAACTGTTCAGGATTACCAGAATACTGAGACAAGACAGCCCTATGCCTTTCTCTGAGGCATCTACCTCCACTACAAAGGCAAATTTAGATCAGGATGTGTCAAAACAGGAGCATTACAAAATCTTCTTTTAGCTTAAGAAAAGACACCTGAGCCTGTTGAGACCAAGGAGAATGAAAGGCGCCCTTTTTAGTCAAATTGGTCAATGAGGCCACTAAGGTGGAAAAGTTTAATAAACCTTCTATAGAAGTTGGCGAATCCCAAAAATCTCTGCAGGGCTTTGAGGCTGGTGGGAACCTCCAATCAAGAACTGCAGAAACCTTTTTGAGATCCATAGTGAGGCCCTTATCTGAGATGATATAACCAAGAAAAGGAATCTGCTGGAGTCCGAAGGAACACTTCTCCAACTTGGCAAACAGATGGTTTTCTCTGAGTTTTGCAAGGACCAATTTTACATGGAGACGATGTTGTTCTGAAAAGGATGAAAAGATAAGAATATCGTCAAGGTACACAATGACAAATCTATTCAAGAACTCCCGAAGCACATCATTAAGAAAATCCTGGAAGACTGCTGGGTGTTACATAGGCTGAAGGGCATGACTAGGTATTCATAATAGCCACCTTTAGTATTAAAGGGCATGTCCACACCTTTTCTAAAATGTGAATTGTTGTAGGGCTTCCTCCCCCAGCCCCAACCGCATTATTATTATTTTCAGAAAGTCCCCCGATCTTACCTTCTGCTCTCCTCCGCCGCACTGCCCGGCCTTCTGCTTGCATGAAACTGCAAACAGGGGGCCGGACAGCAGCCGCGTCCATGATTGGCTGAGAGGCAGCCAATCACGGATGTGGCTGCTGGCAGTTCAGAATGCCGGAGGAGAGGGAAGGTAAGTAAAGATCGGGGGACTTTCTGAAAATAATAATAATGCGGTTGGGGCTGGGGAGGAAGTCCTACAATATGCCAAAAGGAATTACTCTAGGGGGAGGGAGATGAAAAGGAGGGAGGGGGGGGGGGGGGGGGAGGGCAAGCCAAAAACCTCTGAGAGGAAGCCTCAGAGGCGGAAACAATTTCCCTCCCTGCACTGCTCCTTCAGTTTTTTGGACTTTGGAGGGACATTACAGGAGAAACATTTGGAGCTGGAATGTAAGGTAAGGATTTTTATACACTACAGAGTGGGGCCAGTAGTGGGGGAATTTATAGTTTTGGGGGTGGGCATGCCCTTTAAATGCAGTCTTCCATTCGTCCCCTTGACATATTCTAATCAAATGATATGCTTCTCTTAAGTCTAACTTGGAAAAGACAGAATCAACGACTATTTGAGCGAACATATAGTCAATCAAGGGCAGGGGATACCTATTTTTGACCGTAATTTTATTCAAAGCAAGAAAGTCAATGCATGGTCTCAGACTTCCATCCTTCTTTTCTACAGAAGAAACCTGCCCCCACAGGCGAGGTGAAAGGCCGAATAAACCCTTTTTCTAGGTTTTCTTTAATATAGTCTCTCATGACTAGAGTCTCAGGAGCAGTGAAGTTAGTTAGATTGTTTTTTTGGAACCAGGGTAGGCCAAGGATAACTGGGTTAGATGGAATGTCTAAAAGGAAGAAAGTTAAGGTCTCAGGGTAACCAGATTCTACTTGGATAGTGAGTTTAGGGGTGATACATACAGAACTGCTGGAATGTAGGGGAGTATCCTTAATGGTAAGAACTTGAATAGGAGTAGGTAGAGGCTTTAACAGAACACCCATGGATATGGCTAGGGTACAATCCATAACATTTCCATCCACTCCACTATCCAAAAAAGCCTGTGAATGGAAAACACTAGAGCCCCAATTTTAAATTTAAACAGAACTTTATTGGGTTGGACATTGGAAGGAGTTATCTGATCGCCTAGGTAGACCTCCTCTAACCTACCTAGGCGATGAAGTTTTCCGCCTTCTTGGATCCCTTTCTAGGACACACCTTGGCGAAGTGACGCACGGTGCCACAATAAAGACAGAGTCCTTCCTGAAGCCTTCTGTTCTTTTCCGAAAGTTTGGACATACCCAATTGCATGGGTTCCTCTTGGGAAGATGTAGAGAGAACAGAAGGGCACAGTGATGACATAGAAGGCACTGGAGTAACCATTAATCTCGCTTGAGAATGTTCCCTGAACCTACGATCAATTTTGATGGCCAAGGCCATAGATTTGTCAAGGGAATCAGTTGGAGGGTAGTTCAAGAGAGCATCTTTGATGGACTCCGAGAGGCCAAAGACAAACTGATTGATTAAAGCTGTATCATTACAGTGGGTACTCACCACCTAGCGCTGAAACTCAGCCGCATACTCCTCGGCAGAATGTTTGTCCTGACGAAGGTTCCTAATCTTGGCCTCAGCAGTGGCGGTATGATCAGGATCTGAGTAGAGAAGGGCCATGGCATTGAAAAAGGCGGACACAGATACCAACGATGGACTATCATCTGGAAGACCAAATGCCCAGGTCTGTAGGTCCACTGGAAGGAGGGATATCACTAGGGCAACTTTCTGGGATTCAGAACCAGTGGAGGTAGGATGTAGCCGGAAATATAACTTGCTGCGATCTCCATTTAATTTCTTTTTTTTAAGTTTTTTAAAAGTGGAGTGACTGGAGGAGACCTATTTTCCTGGGTACTACCCTTTGAGCAAGTTGGTTAACAGCCCATAGTTGTTCTCTTATATCTTCCATGGCCTGTTATAATGTGATGCCCGGAGTCCCCGAGTATACCTTCAGCACCTATACCCCAATCTACAGCCGCTGCCTTCACCTATAGACAAGCCCCCGATCGTCAGGAGACTTGTTGCGCCTCGCTGTACACGGTTACCCCCAGGTCTTAGAGCGCAAGGTATAGACGCAAGGCTGGGTATACTCGGAAAAAAAATGGAACACCAATGGAAATCACAGGAACTGGAAGACATAGAAAATGACAAAAATACAAAGATAACAATGAGAAGAACAATGAACAAGACTAGGCTACAAGAACTAGACTTGGCTAATAGAACTAATAGCAGGGACCACTAGCTTTGCTAACCAAAACTATAACAGGCAAGGGAGAAGTAACTGAAACAGGTTTAAGTAGAACAGAGAAACAAATGGGGAATGGAGGACAAGAGTCTGATGCAGGGAATAGAATCTTCTCCACCCAATCAGCGTTTGTGGGAGCGGAGAACATAGGAAGCGGTGCCCTTGGCACGTCCATGAGACACCAGAAGACAGCCAGGCCGCTGCGCAAGAAGAGAATGCACGCATGCCTGAAGATGCCATGGGAGCGTGAAGCAGGTAAGAGCCGTGGCCTAACAGCGTCTCAACCAATCACTGTCGCAGCTGCCAGTCTGACCTTTACCTTTTAATCCCTGTTATCATCAAATTTTAACTAAACACAATTTATAAAGCTGCGTTATCTGTGGCAAAAAGGTATTAACCACACGTTAAAAGTTTTAAAAATTTGATTTTCATAGCAAAAAAATCGGATTAAAAGCACCAAAATACAATACCTTTGAATCGTAGAGGCACAAAGATGAAAGCCTGAAACAAGGAAAATAAAAAAGCAAAATGCCAAAGTAACAGATTTCTTCCAGAAAAAAACAACGCCTGTAAACAGAGTCCCAAGATGGCACAGATCCACATGACATGGTGGAAGGATTTAGATTCGTCTGAAAAAAATGCATGTACTAATGAATGTTTAACAGATTTCTTAATACAACTGAACCTGTTACTGTAGGAATATTAAAGGAGATGCTGGTTTCCCAGAGCAAGGCATTTATGACAGACATGTTAAAAGAAATAAGAAATTATATATCTGAACTCGGGAATAGCACATTGCACATGGAAAATAAAATTCAGGATTTTGCAACATACTTTAATTCTCTGGGAGAAACAATATAAGACTAAGGGCAAGGCCACACTGCAACGCAAACGCAATCGCATGCAATTTCATGTGCGATTTTTTTGCGTTTGCGCTTGCGATTTCTTCAATAAGTATAGGAAAACACATGCGATTGCGATTAAAAATGCAGAACGCAAAACACAATCGCAATCGCAACGCACTGAAAAACGCATTTTTTTTGCGTTGCCGCGTTTTCAATGATTTTTAAAAAATGCAATCGCAAGCGCAAGTGCAAACGCAAAAAAAACGCAGCAGTGTGGCCTAGCCCTAAGAGGAAATAAAAAAACACCAATTGCTCCCTTATTTAAAGTAGTTTTTTTCAAATCTTTAATCCCAGATTCTACTAAAATAGATCTGGTTATTGAGAGAATAAATAGGTTATCCAAACCTAAAACATCCACCATATCAGCTCCACGTGATGTCATCTTAAGAATGCATTTCTTTTCCATAAAGGACCGTATTATGAACGCTATGAGAGACTTTAATAACAGTGGACAAATTCCGAAATACTGATTTGTTCACAGATATAGCTCCAACAACTTTGCACTACGAAAACAATTAATAGAAATAACAAAAACACTAAGAGACAGAAAAATCCATTACAGATGGGGATTTCCCATCAGACTACTAAAACAATATGGAAGTAACTTTTATTCAATACAAACGGTGGAACAAGCTGAAAATACTGGGGTATGGGGTATATACAAAAATACCCAAAACAAATATCTCCACTTAATCTACAACAAGAATGGAAAAAAGCTACCAAAAGATAAACAGAAGTCTAAACAAAATTTACCATATATTTTTTTTTCTTCTCAAGTTAAGGGCAAAATCTAATGAACAATGGAAACAGATAGTCTTACAGCATCTATAATCAAACCGGTACATTTGGATAAATATACATACAGGGAGATTCAATAAAAGTTCTTATCGTTAAAAATGGTGCTAATTTTGCCATAACCAATCAGATGTTAGCTTTCAAATGTTAAAAAAGGTCTGATTGGTTGGGGCAAAATTAGCACCATTTTTAACAATAAGAACGTTTATTGAATAACCCTGATAATGCTTACAAAATCTGTAACTATACAGATGTAACTATGCCAACTGTAGATGGACATATGTGCACTGATTATCTGATACATATGCAATGCTATAAATATGTAAATATATGCTATAAATATGTAATATATGATGTGACTGTATAACAAACTATTAGGGAGATTCAATAAAAGTTCTTATCATTAAAAAAGGTGCTAATTTTGCCCCAACCAATCAGATATTATTTAACATTTAACCCTTTCACTGCCACAGATCGTATATTCACGATCTGTGCAGTGAATGCACAAACTGCCACAGATCGTGAATATACGATCTGTGGCTTCCCCCCTCCAAAATTTTTTTTCCCCCCTGCTAGGGCCGATCGGGGGGCAGCATTCAACTGCCCCCCTAGTCCCCTCGGTCCCGTCCAAATCCGAGGGGGGGATCAGGAGATATCCTGCATTGAAGTTTTCCCTACCTTGAAGCTGCCGGTCCGGAGGATGAAGCTGAATGGGAGACCCCGGTGACATCACAGAACTTCCTCCTTCACCGGGGTCTTCCCATATGGAGGTACACTGCTGCCCCCGGTGGTCCAGTGGAGGTACTGCAGCATGATCTATGGAGATCATGCTGCAGTCCCTAAGTATAGTACAAGCTGTCAAGCTAACAGCTTTACTATACATTTTGTGAATGGAACTCAAAGTTCCATTCACAAATAGGATTTTTTCTAAGTCTTTGCTACTTAGCGAAGACTTAGAAAAAAAATGGGGACAGAGATCAAAATTTGGTGATCACTTCTGATCACCAATTTATTGATCTTTGCCAATGAATGAAAAATCACTTCCTGGAAAATGATTTCCGGGAAGTGATTTTTCCGATCGGATTTCGAATTGGAAAACGGGCATTTATGCCCGTATTCCAAGTTCGGTATCATTCCCTAAGATGATTTGATGATCATCTTTGGGAATGATCCCCAAAAAATAGGGGAAATGCACACAAAATAAAATCTTAAAGTGATACACACACCTTTTTTTTTTTAACCTAAAAACTATAAATTAGCAAAAAAAAATTGTCTTCTCCAAGCTTCCCAATGTCCCCGGTGATATCGCTAAAGTAAACGCGGATCATTATTTGTTCGATTTCAAGGGAAACTAAGCCTATTTTAGTAGGGAATTTTGCAGAGGTACCAAAAAAAGACCAGATTTAACTTTTAGGATCAGTAAAAGTGTGCAAAAACTTGTGGGACTCTCCGTACTAACTGCTTTTCACTAAAATACCACTAAAAGGGGGAGTGGGGATAGGGGTGGGGGGTGGGTTGTGGCGTTTTTTTATTTTTTCTTGTAATTGCAATTGCGCATGGATCCCATTTGAGCTAGTTGGTGGCCCCGTCTCTGTTTGCACCCACCCATATGGCATACCGTTTGATTCAGGACATGTGGGAGATTGCCGTTTAGTGGGTTTTTTTACTTGCCAAGTGGGTTTAGGTAGGATTTCAACCATTGAGTCCTCTTATTTTATTTTTTCACAAAATCTCCTAAAAGCACGGACTTCTTTGGATCAGTGGGTCTGGAATTCTTCATGTATGTATGAAAGCATGGCATGGTAACGTAGATGAAGGTGTGTAGATTCCAAAAATATATAGTTTGGGGGGGAATTTCCATGTTTTGGGACTGTTTCCTTAGAAAAAGTGTAGGCTGTTCAAATTACAGAGCACTTTGATTCTTTCTTGTAATTGCATTTGTGCATGCGTCCCATTTGAGCTAGTTGGTGGCCACGTCTCTGTGTGCATCCACGCATATGGCATAACGTTTGATTCAGGAATGGGGAGATGATATTTAGTGGGGGGTTTTATTTTTTTGGGGGCATTTCAAGTTTGGGGCTGTTTGAAATTACAGAGCACTTTGATTTTTTTCTTGTAATTACACTTGTGCATGCGTCCCATTTGAGGCTAGTTGGTGGCCACGTCTCTGTGTGCATCCACACATAGGGCATACCGTTTGATTCAGAACATGTGGGAGTTGATATTTAGTTGGGAGTTTTATTTGTGGGGGGCATTTCCAAGTTTTGGGGCTGTTTGAAATTACAGAGCACTTTGATTTTTTTCTGTAATTACACTTGTGCATGTGTCCCATTTGAGCAGTTGGTGGCCATGTCCCTGTGTACATCCACGCATATGTCATACCGTTTGATTCAGGGCATTTGGAAGATTGATAATTGACAAGTTTTTTTTTACATGACATGGAAATTGCCATGATTTTTAACTTTGAATTGTATTTTTATAAATTTTTCCTGAAAATCTGGTAAAAAAGCGAAATTTTACGAAAACTCCCCCACCACCATTGGTGGTATGCTAAAGAATCACACCATTGTGTAGCTGAGGTGTGTAGATTCCAAGAATATATAGTTTGGGGGGGGGTATTTCTAATATAGAGGGGTGTTTAGTCTGACAAATCTGAAAAGTTGCGTGTAATGGGCCAGTGTCATTGGCTCACTTTGTGGCTAGTTGATTCCACGTTTGCGCGTGTAACCATACATAGGGCATACCGTTTGATTAGGACATTTGGGAGATTGATATTTGGTAACTTTTTTTTACATTACTTGGGATTTTGGCATGATTTACCTTGAGAGTGTTTTTTTTCAATTTTGTTTAGAAAATCTGCTAAAACTGTGAACTCTACGAAGAACTGCGCCCACACCATGATGGTACGAATGAACAAACTACGAATTTCGTAGATAAAGGTGTGAGGATTCGAGAAATATATGGTTGTGGGGGGTTGTTTTGTGGGGAAAAATTGCAGACTGTTCAAATTCAGATTTGACTGAATATTTTTGCTGTTTCTGAGCCATTGTGCATGTTTCACTTTGTGTCTTTTGGCTTCCACGTCCACGTGTGTAACCACACATATGGCATACCGTTTGATTCAGGACATTTGGGAGATTGATATTTAGTAGCTTTTTTACATCCATGGGGTGGCATGATTCTACCTTTGAAGTTGTTTTGTTCATTTTTCAGACAAATGCGAATTTCTACGAAGAACTGCGCCCACACCATTGATGGTATGAATGAACAAACTACAGCGTTACGTAGCTGAAGGTATGTAAATTCTGAGAATATATAGTTTTGCGGGGGTATTTCCAAGTTAGAGGGGTGTTCAGTTTGAAAAATCTGGAAAATGCTGTTATTGGCTCATGCGCATGTGTTTGCATTTTGACTAGTCGCTTCCATGTCTGTGGGTAACCACACATATGGCATAAGTTTGATTCCGGACATTTGGAGATTGATATTTGGTAAGTTTTTTTACATTACTAGGGGTTTTGGTGTGATTTTGTAACTTTGAAATGTATTTTTCTCTATTTTTCCAGAAAATTGTGTAGAAATGCGAAATTCTACGAAGAAACTGCACCCACACCATTGATGGTATGAATGAACGAACTACAGTGCTACATAGCTGAAGGTGTGTAGATTTCAGGAATATATAGTTTGTGGGGGATATTTCTGAGTTACGGGGGTGTTTTGTGGAAAAAATGCAGACTGTCCAATTCGGAGTTGGCTAAATATTTTCGCCGTTTCTGAGCTATTATGCATTGTCTCACTTTGTGGCTTTTCGCTTCACGTCCGCGTTTGTAACCACACATATGGCATACGTTTGATTCAGGACATTTGGGAGATTGATATTTAGTAATTTTTTTTAGATTCATGAGTTTTGGCATGATTTTTACCTTTTGAAGTTTTTTTTGTTAATTTTTTCAGAAAGTGCGAACTTCTACGAAGAACTGCGCCCACACCATTGATGGTATGAATGAACGAACTACAGCGTTACATAGCTGAAGGTGTGTAGATTTCAGGAATAATAGTTTGTGGGGTTATTTCTGAGTTACGGGGGTGTTTTGTGGAAAAAACTGCAGACTGTCCAATTCGGAGTTGGCTAAATATTTTCGCTGTTTCTGAGCCATCGTGCATTGTCTCACTTGTGGCTTTTCGCTTCCACGTCCGCGTGTGTAACCACACTATGGCATACCGTTTGATTCAGGACATTTGGGAGATTGATATTTAGAACTTTTTTTTACATTCCATGAGGTTTTGGCATGATTTCTACCTTTTGAAGTTGTTTTTGTTCATTTTTTCAGAAATGCGAACTTCTACAAAGAACTGCGCCCACACCATTGATGGTATGAATGAACAAACTACAGCGTTACATAGCTGAAGGTGTGTAGATTTCAGGAATATATAGTTTGTGGGGGTTATTTCTGAGTTACGGGGGTGTTTTGTGGAAAAAACTGCGAACTGTCCCAATTCGGAGTTGGCTAAATATTTTCGCTGTTTCTGAGCCATCGTGCATTGTCTCACTTTGTGGCTTTTCGCTTCAGTCCGCGTGTGTAACCACACATATGGCATACCGTTTGATTCAGGACATTTGGAGATTGATATTTAGTAACTTTTTTTTACATTCCATGAGGTTTGGCATGATTTCTACCTTTTGAAGTTTGTTTTTTGTTCATTTTTTCAGACAAATGCGAACTTCTACAAAGAACTGCGCCCACACCATTGATGGTATGAATGAACAAACTACAGCGTTACATAGCTGAAGGTGTGTAGATTTCAGGAATATATAGTTTGTGGGGGTTATTTCTAAGTTACGGGGGTGTTTTGTGGAAAACCTGCAGACTGTCCAAATTCGGAGTTGGCTAAATATTTTCGCCGTTTCTGAGCCATCGTGCATTGTCTCACTTTGTGGCTTTTCGCTTCCACGTCCACGTGTGACCACACATATGGCATACCGTTTGATTTAGGACATTTGGGAGATTGATATTTGGTAACTTTTTTTTACATTCCATGGGGTTTTGGCATGATTTCTACCTTTTTGAACGTTGTTTGATGTTAATTTTTTTTGAACATCTGGTAAAAGTGCAAACTTCTACGAAGAACTGCGCCCACACCATTGATGATATGAATGAACGAACTACAGTGTTACATAGCTGAAGGTGTGTAGATTTCAGGAATATATAGTTTGTGGGGGGTATTTTTGAGTTGGGGGGGTGTTTTGTGGAAAAACTGCAGACTGTTCAAGTACAAAACTGGCTAATTTTTTTTTGCTGCTACTGACATTTGGCACTGGTCACGCTCTAGGTTAGTTGGTAGCCATGTCTCTGGGTACACCCATGAATGTGGCATACCGTTTTATTCGGGAGGGGTTAGGCTTTCATATTTGAGATGCGTTTGAACTTTCCTCCACAGTTTTTAGCTGAAATTCGCATTTGATTTTGTCTCCGATTTTACAGTTGAGGAAAAAAAGGAAAATGTGAGAAAGTAACTTACAATTTGACGAAGAGCTGCGTCCGGGTATCTGCATTTTGATCGAAACTAACCTCACTCGTAAAATCCTGCGGGTGTGTAGTTTCTAAAAATATCTCACTTGTGGGGATATTTTAGATAATTTGGTAGATATTCTATGTTAACTGTCAGTAGTGGTTAGACATTTTAATTTGGTGTAATATTATAGAAGGTGCAGTTTTAGTTTGGGGGGGTCTCCTGTACAGGAAAAGTGGGGTACCTACATATATCTGGTATCGTTGTATTCGGGAGTATCTGAGCTTTTAGAAACATTAAGATTTTTGTGCGTAACCTTAAGATAACTATAAGTAAAAATGGGAAAAATCCATGAAAATTTGCAAATTTTTCATTTTTTTAACATATTTTACCCATAATTCCAGTAAAATTTCCAGAAAAGTTGCAAAATTTTGTTACCATGTTAAAGTACACTTTGTGCTGAAAAAAACAATGTATAATATTCCTGATTTACTGCAAGGTTTCCTACTGTAAAATTAGTCTAAAGCGATTAAGGACAAAATCCTGAAAATTCTTCTGGCAGTTAACGCAAAAAAAAATGAAAATCTCCTGGCAGTGAAAGGGTTAAAAGCTAACATCTGATTGTTTGGGGCAAAATTAGCACCATTTTTAATGGTAAGAACTTTTATTAAATCTCCCTATATATATGTCAAACCTTTATTATAATATAAATAGGTTGCTATGCATAAGTGACTAAGTCGATATTAAAATTAAGTAGATATTAATATTTTGGCTGGTTAGTATACCAGCCAAATTGTGAGTAAACCAAACTGAAACAGGTCTGATGGTGTATATTTGATTATCCACAATATAGAAATACAACTTACCGTAAGGTATTTATAACAATACCAATTGGGGCAAAGCAAACAACAATATATAGACAGATATGAACTTGAATATTGAATGATAATCTAAATTAATAAACAAGATGCTTGTGAAATAACAGTCACAAACCAAAAACACTGACTAAAACCTCTGTGAATTAAACAGTTTACAGTGATGAAAAACACGAGCAGAACATTATATAATGCTTATATGTAAGATATTAGACTTGATAGAGGGATATCTGTGAGTTAACATAGTTAACCTAATGCTTGTAAAATGACAGTAGTAAAAAAAAAATTCACTGATTGGGACCTATGTGAATTAAACAGCCTATGTAAATGAAAAATGCAAAACAGAATAATGTCTGCACAAAGTATAGATTTATTTTAATATACTGAACTTGCAAATGTCTGTGAGTTAACAATATCAAATTTAAAACAGAGACTTAAGTTAAACTCTGGCACTTCTATGATTTTTGCTGCCTGAGCCAAACTTTTGAACGCCGCCTCAAATGCCGCTCTCTGGGCGCCGCATTAAATTGGGCATGGCTTTGTTGGTGGGCGTGGTTTTGCCAGTGGGTGTGGCTAAAATTTTAAGATTTTGAGCTTCCTATTACTTATTTAAACAGTCAGTCAGTCAATTAGCAATAATGTCAATTCCTATTAACAGATATAACATCCCTTTCTCAAGCTTGTGTTTCCACTACCATATTGTTCCTTTCAGGTTTTGTGGATCAAAATAACTTGTTTTATAGCCTGTGCTATATATGCTGGTTAAACTGTTACAATACATTAGAAATGCCATACTTTCAGTAATTCGGAAACATTTGTTTATGAGAAATAAATGAATCATCATTCAGGTACATATAATATACTACAATATATAGGAGGACTTCATGACCACATACTTCTAACCCCTCCATATACAGAGACCCATCACCAATATCTCCCAGCAGCCCCTATTACCATATACCCCTAATAATCTCTCCCTAAGTCCCTATACATTCATAGGCCCATGATAATACCCCAGGAAGGGCCCAGGCCACTGAGGCCTGCCAGCCCCTCCAAGACGTGTTAGTGAAACACGTAGATCTTTTTACAACCTCAATATTGAATTACCCAGAGCCAAGTGGGTAAAATGGCAAAATGTATAGGTTTAGGCAGCACCATAAATCCCAGTTATAGGTTTAGGCTAAAGCTCCAAATCCCCAGGGCCCAGTCATATTTTTAGGCTCCATACTCCCAGTTATAGGTTTAGGCTGTGACTACTTTCTGCCCAACCTTGGAAACATCTGCAAGGAGTTTGTATGTTCTCCCCGTGTTTGCGTGGGATTCTTCCGGGCATTCCGGTTTCCCCCACAATCATAAAGACAGGTTGAATGTGTCGAATAGGGGCAGGGCCTGATGTGAATGTATTGTAAAGCGCTAAAGAAGATGTTCGCGGTATATAAATCCACAATAATAATACAAAAATAAAATAATAAAATACTATCTTCAGTGAACTTGCCGTGTTGAAGTTTCATTGAGGATTTGGGAATGAGGCAGAGAGAGGCACGATTTAGTCTCAAAAGGCTTGAGGTGTCTTAATGGGGTGCACTCCAAACACATTTTGCTCCTCCTAGGAGATTTACCAATGGCGCTAGTTTGGCCATACCAGAATCTGATTTACCAACACATTTATATCCCTGTGGCCTGTCCTTGTATTTCTTTAGCTTTAAGTATGAAAAAGAAACAAGCAAACCTTTATCTAAGGTCAATCAGAGCCACTCTAATTGATATAAGGTGTGCACTAATTGCTATTTCTACTATTTGAGAGCAGGTACGATGGAAGGCTTTTTATATAATTCTTACTAGTTTGTACTAGTTACCCTTTAATGTGTGGTAGGCTAGGAGAAGGATAAGTGGGTGAAAAAAGAGGGGGTGAACTGCAACTACAGTACAAGCTATCAATGCAAACCTGTATTAAGTCGTCTACTTATTATTTAACCAGTTTAATGTAGTTCTTTGGCAAGTGAAAATTGGTAAGTTTATTCTTGTAAATGAATCATATTCTGTGTAGAATAGAGGCAACTGTTAGATACAGCCCTTCCACTGAGATGTCGATCCATGTATATATTGTCATTGAAGTCTGGATTTACTGTTTAGCTGGACTTGAGTTGCTGTTTATCATCTTATAAGAGAAAATAAACAATACTGTTCATGGATTTATTTATGCCCATTGTTCAGTTGTATTGAGGCACTAATTAATTCCAAGGCTGACGAATGATGATATAGCCAAAACAGAACAAAAGTCATTTGTTAAATTATTTTTTATTTAATATGCAGTCTATATCTTATTAAACGGGAACTGTGGCTTTAATACAAGTGATATCTATTAAAAAAAGAAAGCACACTAACTAAAGAATTACTCTAGGACCATGTTTCTAGCCGCAGTCTGTCCAAACTTACAGCAGTATAAAGGGTGGTGCTTCCTGCTTATTTAATGAACTGTAACATCACCAGCTATCCTCTTTCTTAAGCATCTTGCACGCTACTGCTAGGACAGAGCATCATAAGCTGCATCAAAAGCCCCAACCTCAAACTTCTTTTAAATTCTTTACATTTTTTTTAAAGCTAGTCACAAGCCTGAAAATTAAAAAAATCTTTACCTAAGATGTCCATAGGCAGAGGAAAGCACGGATATTGATTGCAAGCCTTTAACGGGGTTTCAAATTAAGGCAGTTCAATAAGTAAACACTAAGATATAATATAGTGGATAATGCACCCCCAACTGTAAATTATAAGGATATTAGAAGTCACTGAGGAGTTCCGTGACCATATAAAAGAACGAGGCCGCAGGCCGAGTACCTTTTATACAGGGCACGGAACTCCAAGGTGACTTCTAATATCCCTTTAATTTACAGTTGGGGGTGCATTATTTATTATAACCTACCCCTTTGTGGCTTCTATTTTCCTTCTCCTCCTGGAACTGTAAGATTATAAGGCTATAATCTTACAGTTCCTCCCATAGAAATCCACTACAGGGGTAGGTTATAATTACATAACAGCACACTCCAGTTGCACAGATATTGACTGCAAGCCTGTAACTAGCTTCAGAAAAGCTTATTACATACAGAGAAACAGAGAAGAGAGCATTTACAAGCCAATGACTTTGGATTGACAATATTTACTGTAGATACATAATTCTAGGCTTGTTAAAAATGTGTAATAGAGGGCACTTGTATAGAGACCCCTCTAAGGTCATGCTCTATGTTGCCACCATGATAGCCCAACAGGTCCTGCATAAAGTCCTTGTGATTTTATTAGACATTCATTAAAAAACACCAAAAGTTGGTGTAGGAAGGCTAGGGTATCATACACATTTGGTTTTAAATAAAGGCAGTTCACCATTCTTTAATGTGCACCTACTGGCTATACTGCCCCAAATATATCTGTCTGCTGGGACAGATCATCATCAGCTGCATCATCAACCCTACCCCAGACTTCTAAATCATTTTCAAAGCTAGTCACAAGGCTGGAAAATATTTTCTCTTCGTAATGAGTCTATATGTAGAGGAAACAACAGAGAATGGTTGCAGGTCTGTAATTACTGTAGCTTCAGAAAAGATTGAGGCTTATGATGGCTTATAACACGTCACAGAGCCACGGAAACAGGGCAAGTGTTAAGTGTAAAATTTAAAGCCTATAACTCCAGAGAAGCTAAAGGCATTCAGGGAGATTCAATAAAAGTTCTTATCGTTAAAAAGGTGATAATTTTGCCCCAATTAATCAGATATTATTTAACATTTAAAAGTGAACATCTAATTGGTTGAGGCAAAATTAGCACCATTTTTAACAAACGTTTATTGAATAACAATGTATATCCTATGCTTCTTTGTAAGGTAAGAGAGCTTTTCAATAAAGGGCACATGTATGGAGGCTACACCCTAAGGAACCATAAGGGACTCTTGTGAGTACCCAAATGGATAAACGTGACCCGTCTATGGATTCCACATTGCTTGTCCACGGTATGATAATCTGTTTCAGTAGGGTCTTCTGGGTGCCATTGAAAAAGCTTCCAGGAGGAGTGAAATGCGTTTAGAGCACACCCCTTCACCAGCATACACCATTATATTCCATTCCTCTCCGTGCACAGACCTACTAGAATGACTGACTGACTAAGAATAATTGGTATACATAAGATCTGTATTTTACTTATGATAGTGGATAGTGTTGGTTAAGGATGGGGGGGGGGGCTATATTGGTGTTTTATATATTTAAAATCATCCCATATAATAAAGGACTTTTAATATATCAGTTACCCTTGTATCTGTCTTTTATGGATTTATATATGTATCTTCACTGATAATAAGTTGTTGCTACATGTACTAGGTTCTTTTCTGATAATAAGTTGTTACTACTTGTACAGGGTTCTTTACTGATAATAAGTTGTTACTACAGGTACAGGGTTCTTTACTGATAATAAGTTGTTACTACATGTACAGGGTTCTTTACTGATAATAAGTTACTACTTGTACAGGGTTCTTTACTGATAATAAGTTGTTACTACTTGTACAGGGTTCTTTACTGATAATAAGTTGTTACTACTTGTACAGGGTTCTTTACTGATAAGTTGTTACTACATGTACAGGGTTCTTTACTGATAATAAGTTGTTACGGTAAATAAAAGGACGGTAAATAGTTTATGTTGCACCATCAATTCTCTAGCACGAAGAATATAGCATAAAACCTGGAGAAAATGCAAACACAAACAAATAATGTTTTATAAATCAAAAAATTAGGTTATTTTTAAACAAAAGTTAAAATTTTTTACTTTTTTGTCTAATCACCAACAAACTTGATCACAATAAATATAGTTTATTGATAATTCAATAAAATGTTCAAATATTGTTTTATCCGTTAAAAACAGGTCAGCAAAATACTTTTGTGATATCAGGCACAATGTTTGAACCAAGCCTGAGTTGGCAGCATTTCCAGTACTGGGCACATGATACATGGAAGAAGAAATATGAGGTAATCAATTAATACGTTTCTATTTTTAAAATGTTGCTACAGTATGTTTAACTAGGCATGTTTAACTAGACATTAAAGGGCACTTCCCCCCTTGATCCCTTGTCATTTAAATGCTCCTAACCCCAATTGCTGTATTTAGCACTGTATAACATGCATTTCTAACCAGATACTTATTGAATGATGTATTACCCCTGTTTTTTTCCATTTCTGGAAGAGGTTGACACCTCCCCCCCGCTTAATGAGCTTTTAGGAATATGAGTGTGTGCAGAGGAAACAGACGGGAAAAGAGCAGTCAATCATTGGCTGTGATGTCAGCAGTCACAGCCAAGATTGAATGCAAGAATGGAGGCAATTAATATCCTTAAATATCTAGTTAGTAATGGACATGTGCTTTAATCCATGTTTGAATTTTATTTGAGCTATGGTAATTTATTGGAGGGAGGCACCTAAAACAACATCTGTTTTAAACCTATATTTCCCAGGGATGTAGAACCTCCTACCTCTCTTTCTGCTATGTAATAGTAGTAAGCTGTCAAATAAAACAAAGTGACACCGCTGACAGCTCTACTGTTTGTAACCCAGTCTGCATCACTGCATAGAAAAAAGTATACTTTACCTTTAATAATCAGGAATGTAAACTGCCTGAAATAGATGCTGCATAATCTATCATTTTTAGCCTATGTTTTTATCTGACTTCTTTCCATCTTAAAAGATGGAAAGTTTTGTACCCACAACAAAACTGGCAAAAAGACCAGTTTAAAATTGGTGCTGGCTAGGAAAAATAAATGGGCATATGGTTAGTAGGTTAATAATCTTCTATCTCCCTAGATCTCCTATCAGTTTTAGAAGTGAAATTTTAACCCGTCATTGTATATACCAAAAGCCCATTTTGAATGGTACCACCTCTTGATTATATATGCATCTGATGTCTCCAGATATTTTCTGAGACATGGCTAATTTCCAGCATACAACGAACCACAATCTGACGCATTGGTAGATTTTGGCATTCTAGATGCTTAGAAACTACAACTCAGCATCAGGGGCACCTCTCCCATGAGACAGGTTCAGGCAGTACTCCTGTGAGAGGCAGTGGGCAGCGCCAGTAAAAAAAAAAAAAAAAAAAAAATAGAACCATGATCACTAGAATTACGAGAAACACGCAACCTCGAAGCATGAGCAGCGCAAAAGTCCATTGTCTTCTTACGGACCTCAGCACCCCCTTCTGCACAGCCCAAAAGTCAGAAAAGGCGAGTGGTGCAGTAGCTGCCTGTCTCTCATCCTAATCCTGATCCTGCCCCTGCCTGCCATCACCTGAGTAAGTTTAAAGGAGAACTAAAGCTTTTCTCTCCAGAACACCTATGCATTGTAAGGTTCTTCTCTAGTAAGTTGCATTTAGTACGTGTAAATAACCGATTTTGTAACAAAGATGAAGGCTTCCATGTTGTTGCCAGTACAACTCATAGCCCATGTTGCCTTCAAAAAGCCACGCCCTATGACCCCAGGATTCACTGTCTCTATGCACAGAGTTTCTAGCTTTTGTTTTCTAGCAAAAGATAAAGTTTTTAAATCCACTTGTATTTATTGTTAAGTAGCTGGTGTTGCACCATGTAAATGCCATGTTTTCAGGAACACACAGCCCAAAAAGTCTCAAGTTCAAATCCCTTAGTTAACTTTTCAAACAATACCACAAATTCTACTGCCTGAGTTTATTGCTTTTTTTGTTTGTTTGGTCCCATCATGTTTCTAGATAAATATAAAGTTTCTACATATATACAAACTTCATAGCTCTGTTTTTTTATTTACCAATCAGTGTGAATTGCTGACAGCCTCCCTGATGCAATACAAAATAGCAAACTGATTTTACTGATATTTACTGCTTCTTACTTTTTCTGCATGTGCAGTGGTGGCACACAGCTAAAGTGCTGGGTTTGGAAACAGCCCATTGGGCCACAGGTTCAATTACCCAGGCTTCTTTCTATTATATACCTAGCAAAAGATAAAGATTCTACATGTACTGATATCCCACCTAGTAGCCCGTGAGGTAGAAAGCTTTCTTTTTAGCAAAACACCTTATAGAAGTTTGCACGTTTGATTCCCCATACTTTTATTTTTTTACTGAAATGTTAATATTCTCTTTTTACATCCGTGCCAGCAAAGAAATAAACTGCAAATATTACCTTTTTTGTATGAAAAGCAAAGGAATTTATCATTGTTAGGGACAGGAGCATTTTTAATGTGTTTACACAAAAATGGAACTGAAATCTGTGTTCTGTGTCAGAGGGAGGGATGATCTCTGAGCTGTAACATGATTGTCTGTCAGCTTCCAGGAAGTAAGATTAGTATATATTAGTCCTTGTGGACAGACTTGTATTCACCAGTCACTATGGGCAAATTGAGCAACTGTTAGAGGGGTCCCATCTTCACAACCTAAAAGTAATATGTATGAAACTGCAGGGACTGCAACTTATGATATCTCCTTGCAAACTCACAGAGCTTATAGGGCAAAATATGGGAAAAGGAGTTAATCACTTGAAAATCATATCAGGGATTATTTAGACATAGCAGAATGAGAAAATGACTGGTATGTGCAAATAAAAGAATTATGATGGTTGTGACCTTTTTGCGAAGTATAGAGGGTAGATAATAATGTTAAAACGGTTACTTTTGAGATCGTCTTGCACAGACTACAGTATAAAGAAGTTTAAAAAAAAACTATTTTTTTTTTAAAATAAAGGTTAAGAGAATCTATTTAGCCGATTAATCCGGGGGTTATATTTATGGAGCTTTACGTAGAATGTAAATGAAATGCCTTTTAAGCAAAAATACATCACAATTTATTCCCCTTATAAGCAAAGAACAAGAGAATTAGAAAACAAGAAAACCTCTGTGGAAGTTAAGCAAATCTTGTAATTTTTCCATATCTTTCGTAACTATCTGAATATACTGTCACTTATTTAGATTTTAGTTTAAGACAACAATGCCTGCATATTGAAATTTAAAAAACTAAAAAACTAATCCTATTTAAACTTTCTTCCTTACTAAACTATTTTTAAGTAACCAAAAGATCTTTATAAAGTTGTGTCTCCATAAAAAGCAACCAAGGTGTCCAGCTCTTCATAACAATTGTTTGTATTATAGATTGTAGATGTTAGTTCCTCCATTCTCATTATATGTAAAAGTTCAGCAACCCAATTGGAAATTTGTAGGGCATTTATTCGTTTTCCATAGTCTTGGAAGGACCATCCTACCTGCTGTGAGAAAAATTAAAAACAATACTAGTTTTGATATCTTCAGTGTCAACAATATCTTTTATTACCTTGACATGGTGGAACCTAACCAAACTGTGATTGGTTTCTTTCTTTTAAAAATGAATGGTATATTATTATTGCTGCTGTAAAAAGAAGTGATAGTGTGAAAAAAGTTAGAACCTTTTAATCTTTTTAAAATGCAAAATAACAAGTTTTTATATTTTCAAACAATATGCATTTAAATAATAAATAATTATATTTACATTTTAAAAATATATATATATTTTTTTTAACATATGCTTCAATAAAGAGAGCATTTTCTACTCAAAGTAATCCCTCTGTTAAACAAAGCAAGAAGAATAAAAATGGAAGCCCGGCACTTTCCAGTCAAATCTCAAGGGAATTTGAAAACTGCATTTCTAACTGCCAGCATCATGCTTATAAGGAGTACAATTATAAGGACATCTGCTCACAAGATACTTCAGGTACATTTTCTTCTTGTGTGTAAGCATGTAAGTATTTTTTTTAAATAACTACTAGGTTATGTAAAGGGAAATTTATTTAGATATAATGTATTAGATGCAGGTAATTGTTGCCTATAATTAGACTGGTGAGGTACCCATTTAATTAACAATCTGTGGCATGGTTGGGGGGGGGAATAAATAGAAGTGATATTTTTATTTAGTTAATGGCTGCCTATTGCAATCTTCCAATATAACCAAATCTGCTAATAAATGGTTTGGGAGATCTAAAAAAAACAAACATTCATCAAAGATCACATGGAACACATCAAAGACCTGAGCATTGGGAAAACTCAACATTATATTGCATAATGGAGACTGCCTTCAAATTTAGATATCTACCCAACTATATTGGACTTCCAAGAGTTTACCATTGACAATGTTTTTATTGTATTATCAAATGCTTTAGTAATAGAAGAACCACAAAAAATTGCATTGCATTTTTAGGAGAGTAGACATTGGATATTTCTTCAGCTGAGAACAGATGGATCTATTTTAGCACAATTGAGAATTATACATCTGTTGTTTTCTGTCTGTAAAGCTGAGGCACTACAGAAAAGTAGTCAGGACAAAGGAGTAGGCACTAAAAGTCCAAAGTTTGATAATACAAATCAAACTTAGAGTCTAGACTTAAAGGTCAGGGAAGACAGCAGACAGATCAAAGTTGAATTCCAGGCCAAGGGTCAGGAAAAACACTGTGGCCTGGTTTCTGAGGAAAAACCCTGTAAAATCATCAAATGTAGAGTAGAGATGAGATTAAACTTAATTTGGCATTTTGCAGCCTGATCACCAAGTTTATTTAAATCAATTTGTAATTTAGAATTATCAGCAAATACAGAGATTGTACGAGCAATGCCAAAAACGAAGGGGCATATCGCTGCCAAGTGCTTCTTAGACCGTCAAAAAAGGAAATACATCTTACCTTTAAGATATAGTGTTAGGTACCTGTATGACGTCAGGCGAAGTCTGGACCAAGGAGGGTAGGTGTCCACAGAGGAAGATAGGAGGCACAGCAGAACTGGAACAGTCTGATATGAATAGTAAAGTGTACAAAGCAGGATCAGGATAAAGTTCTAGGTAGGTACAGGATAAGGTCCAAGGCAGGATTAGCAAAAAGGTCTCTAGGCAGGAACAAGATACTCAATACTAGGCAGGATCAGCAGGAAACAAAACCCAGCACAACAAAGCATAGCATCTAAGTGCTAAAACATGGCTTCAGGAACAGCATCCTTTTGAATGTTGGCGCTACCGGTGCCCCTTGTCACAGACGTAGCGGCAGCATATAAAAAATGTACAAATAATATAATTTCACGGAGATTCAATAAAAGTTCTTATCATTTAAAATGGTGGTAATTTTGCCCCAACCAATCAGATCTCATTTAACATTTAAAAGCTAAGATCTGATTGGTTGGGCAAAATTAGCACTGTTTTAAACAATAAGAACTTTTATTGAATAACCCTGTTTGTTTTTTAACCATACTAAAAAATGGCCATTTTATTTAAAAAAAAAACTACGAAAGCTCTATAGCATTTGAAGCTAACATTACATAAGAATTTTTCCAAAAAAATATATATATTTTTTTTTTTATTAAAAGAGCACATTCTTTTAAGATGACTCCAGGGTCATGCTTTTAGCTGCAGTCTATCCAAATTTACAGCAGTATACAGGGTGGTGTTTCCTGTGAGCCTTGCTTTGCCCCCATGCTTCAGGCATTATGCTGCCCAGCGCCATTTCTAGCCATTCAACATCCTAATGTGCTTTTATTTCTCTCATTTACAACCGTGCTGCCCTCCTTTAGATATCACACAGCAAAGATGAGTGCTAACAGTCCGCCTCCTAGACGGCCCAGGACCATGGTTAACATAACACTTGTCATTGGCTGGTAGGAATGTCTGTTACAACCTCTCTCCTCCTCCTCTGCCAGTCAATCAAACTTGAAATGTTCGGTAGCTACCATACAGCCTAAATTATCAAGCTGATCAAGGGTGGGTGGAGGAGTGTTTTCTCGCATGCTAGCGACAGTTAGAGGCAGACAGAATTGTTTTGCCCCCTTTACAGCATGGCTAATTGAAGGCAGAGAGAAGCTCAAAATCAGGGGGAAAAATGTATGGGGGGGGCTGCATACCTTTACTCTTTTGAAAGCAATTAAAAAAAATGCATTGAGGCAATACAGTTATCCTTTAATGATTTTCAAAGCTAGCCACAAGCCTGAAAATATTTTTTTCCCTTTCAAAGGTGACCATAGGTAGAGAAAAGGTCAGAGAATCATTGCAGGTTTGTAACTAACTCCAGATTTTTTTTAAGGGTTGGGGTTATTTACACAGCTTATCATGTGCCTGTCATGGAAAGTCAGACTGAAAGTACAGACCAGGAACTGTAAGTTTACAAGCCTATAACTTAAGATCCAGAGAAGCTAGAGACATCATCATAGGCTTGCTTGAAAGTTATTAGAGAGCTATTTACAATAGAGAGGCACTGCAATGAAGACTACAGTTACACTTTAACATATCATGAATAGAGATGGCCGGTTCGCGGACCCGAACCGGGATCCGCCGCGGATTTATCCCGTCCGCGAACGGTGGATTATTCCGGATTTTCCGCCTTCCGAACCGCGGATTTTTTTTCCCCGAAAATTTCCGAAAATACGATTATCTCCGTAATTACGAGAATCTGCGATCTTCCGGGACCCGGAAAAACCGAAGATCCTCGTAATTACGAGAATTTTCGTAAAAACGAGAAATTCTTGTAAATTCGAATTTTTGGGGATTATTTTCAAGACGGAGCAAGCCACATGACCCAATGGCAGCTAACATGATTATTGCCAGCCCCCTGGTTATAAAAGGCAGCTTCACAGGCGACATTTTGTCAGTGTGTTGGAGTGTGTTTAGTGGAGACCTGACAGTGTAGGAGTTTTTTGTGCTTTTTGAGCTTTCTGTGTGTGGATTTCAGTGTGGTGGTTTAGCACTTGTTGTTACCCACCCCTGTATTCACACATCTTGA
This sequence comes from Hymenochirus boettgeri, assembly GCA_019447015.1. Taxonomy (NCBI): domain Eukaryota; kingdom Metazoa; phylum Chordata; class Amphibia; order Anura; family Pipidae; genus Hymenochirus; species Hymenochirus boettgeri. The sequence continues at coordinate 119,743,689 of CM033474.1, forward strand.
GACCCAACAGTCCTTTTAAGGACTAACTTTGTGAGACCCAAAAGTCCTTTTAAGGACTAACCCCCCTGTAAGTCCTTTGGACTAATTTTGTGTTAGACCTTTTAGAGGTCTAGGTGTCCTGTTTTTTTGTTTGTCTTTCTGTATCTGTGTGTCAGTGTCTGTGTGTTTGTGTAACTTACAGTGCTGCCTTTACCAGCAATCAGCAGCTTTTGCTGTCTGATCTGCTGTTTGCTGTCAGTTGTGTCTGTCCTATTTGTGCTTTTAGTGTAAAAAAAAAAAAATAGCTTTGTGTTTACTTGTTTGCTTCTGTGTTGTTTTGTTGCTTTGTCTTTTGTGTTTGTGTGTGTGTGTATATATATATATTTTTTTTTTTTTGGGGGGGGTAAAATTTGGGAGAGGGAAATGCCTGGCAGGACAAGAGGGAGAGCCAGGAGCAGGGGTGCTTCTGCACGTGGAGGGAGAGGGAGAGGCAGAGGAGAGCCTACTGAAGGCTCTGGCCAGGAGCTACCTGGCCCTTCGCAGGGCAGCCGGGTAACTGTGCCCGATATTTTTAGGGGTAGCCGGGCTAGGGCTATCCCTTCTGATCAAGGAAGGCGGGTAGTAGAGTGGATTACCCAGCCTTCCTCATCCACCTCCTCACAGGCACAGAGCAGCCAAGCTGCTACTGTAGATATTGTGCCTGCTCCTTCCTCACCTGAGGCTCCTACTGTGGGCATGGAACCTAATCCGCTCTATCAGGAGTTCGTTGCCCACATGAAGCATACCTTCGGGGATCCGGAGGAGGAGTCTCGGGATCTGTTTTCGCACACTATGTGTGGGGCTAGTGTGCTTGAGGAGGAGCCGTACACTGATGCACAATCTTTCCTGTCGCCCGAGGCGGAGGAAAGTGCTCAGTGCACAGGGGGACAGGAGGCTGACGATGTCACGCAGCAGTCTGTGAGCAGCCAGGGAACTAATGCAGGGGGTGAGGTTCCAGATGCTGCTGCTGTTAGTGACGCAGCCTCCAGTATTGAGGAGGTGGAAGTGGACGATGAGGTCACCGATCGTCCATGGGTGCCCTCTGTGAGAGAGGAGGTGGATAGTGTCTCTGAGGGATGTCCCTCAGAGCATGAGCACGATCCTGAACCCAGAGGCAGGACTGGGGGCAGGGGCAGAGGCAGTGCACCTAGTGTTGCACGTGGAGGTACGGCACCAATGAGATCTGGTGACAGTGCCCCACAGCAGCAGGTGACCTCTGCTCCGAGTCGTGCCGGTGGCTCAGCGGTGTGGGAGTTCTTCTCACTGGCTCCAGATGACAGCACAGTTGCAGTGTGCAAGTTGTGCCTGCAAAGTGTTAGCCGTGGGAAGACCACATCACATTTGGGCACCTCCTCTATGAGGAGACATTTGATTCTGCACCACTTTGCCCGGTGGGAGCAGCGGACAGGGAACGTGCAGGCACCCACACGTTCCCTACCTCGTGCCAAGGTAGCCACCGTTCCTCCTCCTCCCCCTCCGGCCCCATCAGCTGCTTCCTCGGTGGAAGTTAGGGAGGAGAGGCAGCCTTTGGCCCCAGCACGCGGTGTTAAGAGGCCTCTTGACACTGCTGCTGGAGCGTCAGCTAAAAGACAGGTCTCTCTTCCCCAGTTGTTGGAGCGGAGGCAGAAACTGTCCCCCAGTCACCCCCAAGCCCAGCGTCTCACTGCCGGCTTAGCCAAACTCCTGGCGGTGCAGCTGCTACCTTTCAGCCTGGTAGACAGTGCAGCGTTCAGGGAGTTTGTGGCCATTGGCACACCACAGTGGCAGGTCCCTGGCCGTAGGTACTTTGCCCAGAAGGCAGTACCAGCCCTGCACGACCATCTGCAGGGCAATATATCTGCTTCGCTGGAACACAGTGTGGGCAAGTGTGTCCACATTACTATGGACGCGTGGTCCAGCAAGCACGGCCAGGGGCGGTATGTGTCATTTACCGCCCAATGGGTCACTCTGCTAGCCGGCAGAGACGCGGCATGGAGCGCAAGTGGGGAGATGGTGGTACCACCACGCATTGGTGATACGCCAGTCTCCACCCCCCCCTCCTCATCCGGTGAGCCCTCTTCCCGGACAGCTCCGTGCCCCCCCAGAGCCTATGCTTCGTGCCAGGCGAGACTGTGCCATGCAGTGTTGCAGCTTGTGTGCCTCGGTGATAGGAGCCACACTGGGGTAGAGTTGCTGGCAGCACTGCAAGGGCAGGTTGAGAGGTGGCTAACCCCACACCACCTCTCAATAGGCAAGGTCGTGTGTGACAATGCCACCAATATCCTGTCTGCCCTTCGCATGGGCAGTCACACATGTTCCTTGCCTGGCACACATTCTCAACCTGGTCGTCCAGCGGTTCCTCACCAAGTACCCTGGTCTCCAGGAGGTACTGAGGATGGTTAGGAGGGTGTCCAGTCACTTCAGGCGGTCATACACGGCCACAGCTCGTCTGGCAGAGTTTCAGCAGCAGAATGGTCTGCCGCAGAACCGCCTGATTTGTGACACCCCCACCCGCTGGAACTCTAGTCTTATGATGCTGCTGAGGCTGCTCCAGCAGAGGCGAGCCATCATAGACTACTTGTACGAGTACGAGGCAAGATCAGGCTCTGGGGACCTGGGTTTGCTGTTACCCAGGCAGTGGCTGCTGATTAGCGAAGCCTGTCGTGTGCTCGCGCCATTTGAGGAGGCCACCAGGATGGTAAGCCGCAATGATGCCACCATTGCGGATACCATCCCACTGGTGTTCCTCCTTGAGCACACTCTGCGCGGCATACTCGACAGGGCACTCGCTGTCGAGCAGCAGGCACTGGAAGAGGAGGACGCCGACACCGTGATGCTTTCCGAGCCCGAACATCACGGTGCAGAGCAGCCGTCCGATGATGAGGAGGGGGATTTAGGTGACCTGGACCAAGGGGAAATGGGGCATTCCTCTAGGGGGACATCTCAACCCTCCCCAATACCACATGTCATTCGTGGTTGGGGAGAGGTTGAGCCCGACACTATTGTCCTCAGTGACATCGAGGACATGGGGTCCTCTGCGGCAGGCAGTTTGCGGCGCATGGGCTCTTTCATGCTGCAATGCCTTCGCAAGGATCCCAGGATTAAGGCCATCAAAGAGAAGGAGCAGTACTGGGTGGCCACCCTTATAGATCCCCGCTATAAGGGTAAAGTGTCGGAGTTTATCCCCGCATCTCAGAGGGAAGGTAGAATGCAGCACTATGAGGCAACACTGCTACGTTGCCTCTATTCTGCCTTCCCAGGTGCTGGTAGGCCTACAGCACCTGATGTTGGGGATCAACAGGGCTCACGTCCCCCTGTGCCTGACAGGAGGAGCAGCAGTACTGGAGGCGGCCTCGCGGCCAACTTCAGGCTGTTCTTCCAGCCACAGTTGCCAGGCCCATCTACTGGCAACTCCACCAGGCAACACCTCAGTCGCCAGGTCACCGACTACATTGGATCCAGGGCCGGTGTAGCCACATCAGAGACTGAGGATCCACTGGACTACTGGGTGGCGAGGCTTGATATCTGGCCCGAGTTGGCACAGTATGCCATCGAGGTCCTTTCATGCCCGTCATCCAGTGTTCTTTCGGAGAGGACCTTCAGTGTGGCAGGGGGGGTTGTAACGGAGAGGAGGACCCGTCTCTCCACTGAGAATGTGGACCGCCTTACATTCATCAAGATGAATGAGGCGTGGATCACATCTCAGTACAGCACCCCTATTGCTGATGCCCGTGACTGAAGGCCTCCTGCCCCTGGCCACCCATACTGCTCCTTCCGCCTCATTTTCCACCTAGAGGCTTAGCTGATGCCAGCTTAGCTGGCAAATTTTTATTATTGGCAGGGCCATATATGCTTCTACCTTGCTCTGCTGCATTCAGGTTATGAAATAACAAATGCTCTGCGACAACAGCTACTCTGTGGCTATTTTTTCTTAGATTGGGTCGATCCTACTTGGCCCAAGAGCAGTACTCCATTTTTGTTCTTCGTTCTCTCTCCATGAGGCACCTTTGTGGTGTCACCTACTCTGACCATCTCATACAGCCGCAACAGCTACTCTGTGGCTAATGTTTTCAGCTCTGGGTCAATCCTGCCTGGCCCGAGAGCAGTACTCCATATTTGTTCTTCGTTCTCTCTCCATGAGGCACCTTTGTGGTGTCACCTACTCTGACCATCTCATACAGCCGCAACAGCTACTCTGTGGCTAATGTTTTCAGCTCTGGGTCAATCCTGCTTGGCCCGAGAGCAGTACTCCATATTACAAAGTGTGGGCCTGCTGTAACTCAATGGTGCTGTTTCTACCCATTCACCTGCTTTCCCTTGCACGAAGCATACTCTGAGGGAGAGTAGCCAATGGGGTGAGGGGTATGTCCAGTGGACCCAAGCCTGCCTGGCTCTTCAACAATGGTGGCAAACTGCAGTGGGCCTGCTGTAACTCAATGGTGCTGTTCCTACGAAGCCTTACCCTTTCACCTGCTTTCCCTTGCACGAAGCATACTCTGATGGAGAGTAGCCAATGGGGTGAGGGGTATGTCCAGTGGGGCCAAGCCTGTAGGGTCTTCAACAATGTTGGCAAACTGCAGTGGGCCTGCTGTAACCCAATGGTGCTGTTCCAATGAAGCCTTACCCTTTCACCTACTTTCCCTTGCACGAAACATACTCTGGGGGAGAGTAGCCAATGGGGTGAGGGGTATGTCCAGTGGGGCCAAGCCTGCCTGGCCCAACACAATGGTGGCAAACTGCAGTGGGCCTGCTGTAACCCAATGGTGCTGTTCCAACGAAGCCTTCCCTTTCACCTACTTTCCCTTGCACGAAGCATACTCTGGAGGAGAGTAGCCAATGGGGTGAGGGGTATGTCCAGTGGGGCCAAGCCTGCCTGGCCCCACAAATGGTGGCAAACTGCAGTGGGCCTGCTAACTCAATGGTGCTGTTCCTACGAAGCCTTACACTTTCACCTGCTTTCCCTTGCACAAGCATACTCTGAGGGAGAGTAGCCAATGGGGTGAGGGGTATGTCCAGTGGAGCCAAGCCTGCCTGGCCCCACAACAATGGTGGCAAACTGCAGTGGGCCTGCTGTAACTCAATGGTGCTGTTCCTACGAAGCCTTACCCTTTCACGCTTTCCCTTGTACAAAGCATACTGAGGGAGAGTAGCCAATGGGGTGAGGGGTATGTCCAGTGGGGCCAAGCCTGCCTGGCTCTTCAACAATGTTGGCAAACTGCAGTGGCCTGCTGTAACCCAATGGTGCTGTTCCAACGAGCCTTACCCTTTCACCTGCTTTCCCTTGTACAAAGCATACTCTGAGGGAGAGTAGCCAATGGGGTGAGGGGTATGTCCAGTGGGGCCAAGCCTGCCTGGCTCTTCAACAATGTTGGCAAACTGCAGTGGGCCTGCTGTAACCCAATGGTGCTGTTCCAATGAAGCCTTACCCTTTCACCTACTTTCCCTTGCACGAAGCATACTCTGAGGGAGAGTAGCCAATGGGGTGAGGGGTATGTCCAGTGGGGCCAAGCCTGCCTGGCCCCACAACAATGGTGGCAAACTGCAGTGGGTGCTGTAACTCAATGGTGCTGTTCCTACGAAGCCTTACCCTTTCACCTGCTTTCCCTTGCATGAAGCATAACTTGAGGGAGAGTAGCCAATGGGGTGAGGGGTATGTCCAGTGGGGCCAAGCCTGCCTGGCTCTTCAACAATGGTGGCAAACCGCAGTGGGCCTGCTGTAACTCAATGGTGCTGTTCCTACGAAGCCTTACCCTTTCACCTACTTTCCCTTGCACGAAGCATACTCTGAGGGAGAGTAGCCAATGGGGTGAGGGGTATGTCCAGTGGGGCCAAGCCTGCCTGGCCCCACAACAATGGGGCAAACTGCAGTGGACATTATGTAACCCAGTACCCCCATCGCCTTCTTCCTTGTTGTTGAAAACTGCTATATAGGGGAATGTGGCCAATGTGGTGTGTGTAATGCTTAAGGTAAGGTATTATAATTATAAGTACCAGACATATAGCAGCTAAATAGATATGTGGTATTGTAATTTTTCAAATAAAATTGATTATGAATCATCTGAATAATTTGATATATCAAAAAATAAAGCCCAAAAACATTTTTGTTTTACAAACATATTTTATATATATTTCTAAAATTCTTAGATTATATTAATTGCATACCTAGTTATGGTAACAGTGATTTCTACTGATTGGCTGTTGGATGGGTTACACATGCTCAGATCTCTACTGACCAACTGAATCAACCCAGGGACTGGGTCAAGGGCTAGACCATAACGGTCTCTATTAGGGGTCCTGCAAACAGGAAGTCATTATTTCCGTTGCATTTATGTATACACAGACACAATGCTGATTGCTGAATGGGCAGATTAAGGTCATTGGGATAGATAAATACTGCTCTTTTTTCCTTAAAAGTATATATATTATCACTGAACTTCCACTTAAAGCGATATTATTGCATCATGGGGGATCACTGATAAACAGCAGTAGGTAATGCTGGCATAAAACATTACGTTTATTGCTAAATTGTATCAGAACATTCTTGGTTTTGTATCACTAGGACTGTGCTACATACAAAATTTTTTGGAAGTGGTGCAGCCCCGATAAAAGCATTGTCAAACCCACAGTACCCAATGTTGCATCATGTAGCGTGGATTTTACACTGGGAAAATACAGATATTAATAGTCTTGTATATAACATTTCATTAACGTTGCATATGATTTACTTACGATTCTCAAGCATGGCCGCCAGAGTGACTGGAGAGGCAGGAGTGCTGGAGGGGCTGGAGAGGTGGAGAGCCTGGAGGGGCTGGAGAGGGTGGAGGGGCTGGAGAGGATGGAGGGCTGGGAGAGGTGGAGGGGCTGGAGAGGTTGGAGGGCCTGTAGAGGCTGGTCCTGCTTCTAGAAAAAAAAATGTTTTATTTCACAATCACTGTCCAATACATATAGTAATATATTGCATGTATAAGAACATTTCCTAAAAGGCTGTGTAGTGAACATTTCTTGGATAATTTTGGACGTTTGGACCGAATTTCGTGACTTAAGCCAAAAACTGAGGGACAAGATACAGCCCAGAGTCGGGGACAATAAATGGGAATGAGAAAATGAGAGCTCTGTCTCTCAAGCCAAATTAATAGATTTGTTGCCCATTTTTTTTACGAAAATTTTTATCAGTGAAATAATAAAATTCACTTAATTATCACTGATAATTTCACTAATTATTTGCTGACAATCAAGGTCAATAAAAAGATAAAAAAATTGCTTAGGATGGCTGGCTGGTGCCAGGTTCCTCCTCTTCTTGGGGCGGTGGACTGCCCGGTGGGGGCGATGGCGCGCCCGGAGGGGGCAAGGGACTGCCCGGAGGGGGCAATGGGCTGCCCGTAGCCTGAGGGCTAGTTGGTGGTAGTGCTAAAAAAAAAGGAGATTTATTTTAACTCTCACTGTCATTAAATGTTTGAATACATTTACTAAAACAATTCTCGGAGAAGTTTTCAAAAATTATGCAAACATTTGGATAAAGGGCTTGGACATATCAACGTGTTAAAAAGCACACAATAGTGTGGCACAAATAATGTGATCCTCAATTTTTGCACAATTATGCTATCGTACTGCACTCGCATGGCAATACACATGAGCGCACCGCAAACACGCGCTTGTATGCTTGTTTCTGGAGCGCTCGTGTGCGCTGTAATGTGGCCTTGGACAAATGAAAGATTTAGAAAAAAATTTTTTTTTCAATAGCCTGCACTTACATTCTTCCTCTGGCGGGGATGGTGGTGGGGATGGGGTATCCGAGGAAGATTCCCCTGCAAATTAAAATAAAAAAATACATAATGAATGATATATCTAAAGGATATATTTAATTATATACTTTGAATTCTGCTTGAAAATACAGATTAAATAAGGCAATATGTTATAGTTTCTTTAAAAGTCAATCATATTTCTATGGCAATCATTTCATACCTTATTCTGGCTAAGTACTTATATTTTTATTGTGTGTATTGTAGCCACGGAAAGGGAAAAGTTGGTTGGTTGTAGGGGAGCATCAGTAGCTGTGTGTACTTGTATCTGTATAGATTTTGTGGGTAACACAACATTTTTAATTTTGGAATGTATAAATCAATTTTTAATAATTGATCAACATTTTATTTTTGACTTTACTTTCCCTTCAAATAGGGCTGCCATGTAACTAGAAGGGTGGGTCAGTAAAGTGTGTTTAGCTGTGTCTATAGCTGGGTACACACAGTAACGATAAAGCCCCGATCCGACGGTATCGGGGCTTTATCGTTACTGTGTGTACGTTCGTTTCCCGAATGAGCGCGCGGCCACGAACGATCGGGTCGGCCGTACGCTCGTTCGGGAAAGGCCGAAAATTTCCATCGGCCGCGCTAGACTCCTATAGGGAGAACGCTTGGGACTGTGTGTATGCAGATCTTTGAAAGATGGCAGACAGGATCTTGCAGATCATCTGTCATCTTTCAGAAATCGTTACTGTGTGTACCTAGCTTAAGTGTGGGTATCAGTGTGCATTTATAAGATAAAAAGAAATCAATTTGTAATGATCGATTTCATTTTTAACTTTACTTAGCCTTTAAATAAGGCTGCCATGGAAATGGAAGGGTGGGCCACCAAGTGTGTTTACCTGTGTCTATGTGTGGGTATCATTTTAAATTTATAGGTGTTATGTTAAATAAAGTCACTTTTCAGTGATTTATTTTTTGACTTTACTTACCCTTTAAATAGGGCTGATATTGAATAATACAAGAATAATAATAATGTAATAATAAGTATAACCAGTGAATGAGAAATACAAAGAACTTGGATCTCTCTCTCTCAAGCCAAATTTAAGGATTATTGATGTTTTTAAAAACATATATATATATAAATATGTTTTTGTCAGAAGTGAATTAAAATATTTTACTACGTATTATAATACAGTAATATAATAAAAAGTATACTTGCCTTCTATCATTTGCCGCACGGCAGCCACATATTGAGGCCTCTGCCTCTTGAGGTCTGACCACTGTCTCTGGAGGGTAGAGACAGTGGTCTGGTATCCGAAGCGTCGCAGGATGCGGTGCTGTAGCCCCTCCATTATTCTGCGCCTCCGGCGCCGCACATGATGGGTGCCAGGGGGGAAATCATCATACCCCCTGAGCAGGAGGTAGTTCAGGGCATATAGTTGCCTTGCAGCACTGGCCATTTTGATAGGCAGGAAGTTCCGGTTCCTCGTTTTTACGAATTTTATTTTTGACTTTACTTTCCCTTCAAATAGGGCTGCCATGTAACCAAAAGGGTGGGTCAGTAAAGTGTGTTTAACTGTGTCTATGTGTGGGTATCAGTGTGCATTTATAAAATAAAAAGAAATCAATTTTTAATGATCGATTTCATTTTTAACTTTACTTAGCCTTTTAATTAAGGCTGCCATGGAAATGGAAGAGTGGGCCACCAAGTGTGTTTACCTGTGTCTATGTGTGGGTATCATTTTGAATTTATAGGTGTTATGTTAAATAGTCACTTTTCAGTGATTTATTTTTTGACTTTACTTACCCTTTAAATAGGGCTGATATTGAATAATATAAGAAGAATAATAATCTAATAATAACCAGTGAATGAGAAATACAAAGAACTTGGATCTCTCTCTTTCTCACAAGCCAAATTTAAGGATTATTGATGTTTTTAAAAACATATATATAAATATGTTTTTGTCAGAAGTGAATTAAAATATTTTACTACGTATTATAATACAGTAATATAATAAAAAGTATACTTGCCTTCTATCATCTGCCACATATTGAGGCCTCTGCCTCTTGAGGTCCGACCACTGTCTCTGGAGGGTAGAGACAGTGGTCTGGTATCCAAATCGGCGCAGGATCCGGCGCCGGAGCCCCTCCATAATCCTGCGCCTCCGGCGTCGCACATGATGGGTGCCAGGGGGGAACTCATCGTACCCCCTGAGCAGCAGGTAGTTCATGGCATACAACTGCCTTGCAGAACTAGCCATTTTGCTAGGCAGGAAGTTCCGGTTCCTCGTGGTTCCTCGTTTTTACGAAAATCCTCGTTTTTTCGGAGACCCGCGGGTTTACGGAGATCCTCGTTTTTACGGGAATCCTCGTTTTTCAGAGATCCGCGGGTTTACGGAGATCCTCGTTTTTACGGGAATCCTCGTTTTTCGGAGATCCGTGGGTTTACGGAGGTCCTCGTTTTTACGGAAATCCTCGTTTTTACGGGAATTCCCGTATTTTCGAAAACTACCGTTCACGCTAGCGGACTGTACTTTTTAATACGTTTTAACAGGTCCGCTTGCGGATTTTCGAATTTACGGATTTTTTCGAAAATCCGCGGATCCTCGCGCGGACCGGATTTTTCGAAGTTCGGACATCTCTAATCATGAATCATGTATAAATCACAGGCCACATAACATATACGACAAATTCATCTTTCAAGAACAGTTGTTAAAAATTGTGTATCAAAAGTCAGTTTATATGTTACTTACCATTATTATTATAGAAATATAATTTGAAGTTTTTAGTCCAAGATTCTGTGTAAGATGTGGAGTGTTGTTCAAGTAGTGTTTATTGACAATTCAGAGGACAAATAGCATTTTGTCAACTGATTTGTCAATAAAAATTATGAATAGATTGTAGATTAAAATGACACTTCCATATATTGAAATAATAAAATATATTGAAATAATAAAACCTGTCTACTACTATGGATTTTGCAGTCTTGTTTCTGTGCTAATAAAATATTTGATTGCTGTTTTTCCCCCAAAAACATCTGCATGCACGCAATTTGATACAAAACCAAGAAGAAAAAAAACATTTTAGTCAGTATGTTATCAGTGTTTGGAGGCTTCTTGGAGGGAGGGGATCAAATAAGAGTTTATGAAGATGTAATCTGTAGAGTATGGAGAGGTTTGGAGGAGATGGTCGGCTTAATTGGGGATGAGGCAGAAAATCTGTCAGTGGATCTAAATTTGTATTAACGTCCCCTGCTAGTATCAGTATACTCAAATGCATTTGTAACAATTTTTGTTGAAAAGCTTTATAGAAATCCGATTGGCCCTTGTTGGGTGTATTCACATTCACAAATGTATACAGTTTTGAGTTCATTAACCCTTTCATTGCCAGGAGAATTTCATTTTTTTTGCGTTAACTGCCAGAAGAATTTTCAGGATTTTGCCCTTAATCGCTTTAGACTAATTTTACAGTAGGAAACCTTGCAGTAAATCAGGAAAATTATGCATTGTTTTTTTCAACAGAAAGTGTACTTTAACATGGTAACAGAATTTTGTAACTTTTCTGGAAATTTTACTGGAATTATGGGTAAAATATGTAAAAAAAATAAAAAATTTGCAAATTTTCATGGATTTTTCCCATTTTTATAAAATAAGAGGACTCAATGGTTGAAATCCTACCTAAACCCACTTGGCAAGTAAAAAATCCCACTAAATAGCAATCTCCCACATGTCCTGAATGAAACGGTATGCCATATGGGTGGGTGCAAACAGAGATGGGGCCACCAACTAGCTCAAATGGGATCCATGCGCAATTGCAATTACAAGAAAAAATAAAAAAACGCCACAACCCACCCCCACCCTATCCTCACTCCCCATTTTAGTGAAAACCAGTTAGTACGGAGAGTCACCCAAGTTTTTGCACACTTTACTGATCCTAAAAATTCAATCCGGTCTTTTTTTGGTACCTCTGCAAAGTTTCCTACTAAAATAGGCTTAGTTTCCCTTGAAATCGAACAAATAATGATCCGTGTTTACTTTACCGATATCACCGGGGACATTGGGAAGCTTGGAGAAGACAAAGTTTTTTGCTAATTTATAGTTTAAGGGTAAAAAAAAAAAAAAGGTGTGCATTTCCCCCTTTTTTTTTGGATCATTCCCAAAGATGATCATCAAATCATCTTAGGGAATGATACCAAACTTGGAATATGGGCATAAATGCCCGTTTCGAAATCCGATCGGAAAAATCACTTCCCGGAAATCATTTTCCAGGAAGTGATTTTTCATTCATTGGCAAAGATCAATAATTTGGTGATCCCCAATTTTGATCTCTTGTCCCCATTTTTTTTCTAAGTCTTTGCTAAGTAGCAAAGACTTAGAAAAAATCCTATTTGTGAATGGAACTTTGAGTTCCATTCACAAAATGTATAGTAAAGCTGTCAGCATGACAGCTTTTACTATACCAGGTACTGCAGCGTGATCTGAATGGAGATCACAGTGCAGTACCTCCACTGGACCACCAGGGGCATTGTACCTCTTCTAGGGAAGACCCCGGTGAAGGAGGAAGCTCCGTGACGTCACTGGGGTCTCCCTTTCCGCTTCCTCCAAAGACTCCACGTGGGACCGACAGCAGCTATACTGTCATGGCAATTAAGGTACTGTTCCAAGGAGCCGTGTTCACGTCTTGTTGAGAGTCACAGTGGAGAGGTTGTGGAGAACCACTAGAGATAAGGACACAAAATAACTTTGGGTAAATTATAAATTTGTAAACATCATAAACATTAAACAAGTTAACCAAACAAACCATAAGAATTGTCTATTCATAAATTTAGGTGTGATTTTCATCCACAATGAATTCTGAAAACGGTAATCATTCATTAGAATTTGAAAGATCCTCTTTTCCCTGGATTGGGTTAGGGGGATAAGTCCATTTGGTGGAAAAGTTGTTTTTTTTTTGGGGGGGGTGGTGGTGAAATATGGGTCAATAGGGAGAGGGTGGAGGGAAATTGTGGGGCTGCCAGCGTCCTTCAGTTTTTGAATAGGGTAAGAGGAGGTCTCCAATAGTTTCATGTGGGTTTTTGTGCCCTATTGTTTCAAGTTGGGGGATCACCGGCTCTGCTAGTTTGCTAAATAGCAGATTGATATTGTCCACAGAAAAAAAACTGGTTTAGTCCTGGTGGTACTGAACAATCAAAATCTATAAAGCTTGGTGTTTATTGGTTTGTGAGTAGTCAGGGTGTAGGGGGGTGCCCCATAGTGGGTATGGTTTAATGGTTTTATACCCATATGGTGTCTGTATGTCCATTTAGTTTCCATATGTGAGGGGCCAACAAACAGTTTTTTGTCCTGGTGATGCTGGGTCACAGAGTCCAATCTTTATTGGCTAGTAGTTGGGATGTAAATAGTATCTAAAGGTGGAAATATCTTATGGGTTCAGGGGTGTAACTACCAGGGGAACAGAAGGGAGCCTGTTCACATTTATATGAGTGCATTTGTAACACGGGCATAGGAGAGATGCTGTTGAGTATTTGTCAAACACCCAATTGTATCATCACTGCGGAGATTGTTAAAGGTGTGATGCCAGAGGGTCATTCTGTTGTGGGGAATAACTTGGGCCTTTTAAAAAGATTTTCTGTCTTTTTGAAGTTCCAAAGTTGTGCCTGCATTGGTGATGAGCGGCTGCAGGTTGCTGGCTGTCACAAATGAGATCTGGACATTTCGCTGTAAGATTATTAAGTTTTACTTATCTCTCTGTGGGGACCTTCCAGGGCTGTCGTTGCCCACTCTTGTCCAGGAATCTTTGAGGAGTTGGTACCATGCCGTTGTCTTGTCCAATGAGTGTAGGGGATTGTAGGCCCAGGTGCCGTAGGAGTAAGTGGCCATCCCTCGGGTCATTAATTGAGGAAGTTCAGCCTTGGAGAGTATGGGTCTGATGGATTGTCTTTTGGTATATTTAAATTGGGGTGTTGTTCACCTTAAGGTCTCCATCGGTCTTAGACACCTGTAGTAGCTGCTCCTTCACTGAATTATAGTGCAGGCGTACTATGACGTCTCTCGGAGGATCGTCTCAGCTTCTTTCGATAGGCTCTATGCACTAGAAAACAGTCCTCTGGGCTGTCAGGTAAAATGTTTGTGAAGAGGAAAATGAGACATTGGGGAATGCCTGTGATGAATTCTGGAATACCCCAAGTTCAGAGTTTATTCCTCGGTGATCAGTTTTCTATATACTCCTATTGATTCTGGAGGGATGAGAGCTGTGCCCTTAGTTCCTCTTTGTCCATTTCTACTTGTGCGCAATAGCGTGTTGTTTCACAATGGGGGGCTGCTAACTATGCAACCTGGTCCCGTAGTGCACTAACCTCCTGTTTCATGTTAAAGACTGTTTTGCTGTGAGCTTCTTTTATTAGTTTCTCTATGTTGGAGGGTGCCCAGGTAGCGCCATGTAACTGGATCTGATGGTTCAACGGTTTTTACTGGACCCCTGCTGTGTGTTACAGGAGGGTTCCTGTAACATAACATAGTTGGTAAGGTCCCCTCGTTTCCCCATTCTGGTATGAGGGTCAGGCTAGGTGTTATAGCCCTTTATTGCTTCTGATATTGTCTGCTCCTTAGTTATAATATGTGTTCCCCCCCCAGGAGCAGGGGTCAATAAGCAAAGTTGATCCATTCTTGTCAATTTTACATATACATCCAAAGGTAAAGCATGGGTATTTATTAATAGTACATGTAATGTGTAGGGTACCACTCTTATTCAGAACAACACATACAAATAACAACAGACATCTATTAAAAGAATGCCCACAGCTTTTATAATGAAAACTGCACCTATTCAAGCATGCAGCACTAAAAAAATTTCTTAGCCTATAAAACATTTTTTAGCAATAACTTCAAAGATTAACATTGTTAAATTGTCTTAACATAACATTTACTTAATAACCACATTCTGCGTATTAAAACATTCTGCAAGATTATTAGTCATTTAAATATTAAATTGACAAAAAAAATGCATGGGTTGGAAGGGGAGTCCTCCTTGGTCTGCCTTATATAAGCTCTATATCCGGCCAAATTTCTTCGTCCAGCACAACCAATCAGGGAGCAGCGCAGTAACTGTTGGGGCCGTAATAAGGAAATCAAACAGATTTTAAAAGCAGTAGGTCGGATGAAAAGGACACCACCAATCCTATAAAGGCACCTTAGTGAGGCCAAAGATCCATAACACATACAGCACCACGCATTGAACCATTGGATGAGCAACTACGTGATTCAAAAATCGAACATGTTATCCAAGAAAAAAAAAAAAACATTTATGAAAAATACATAATACTCAAACAAAGCAGATGGCATCTACTACAGCTCAGAGCCAAAGAGGAGGATGATTCATTAGGATGATGTTAATTTTACATGTTCAAAAACATTGTCAGAATTTAATGTAACATGACATTTGCTGATGAACATGTTTGTGTGGAACTTGTGGCACTAAACAAATATTTTATATTTCAAATAATTTAGATGATATATCTGTGTAACAATAGCAACACCACATGCCTCACCAAAAGGAACATCTTCAGCCATACACTTTAAAAGAGTGGAGCAACAAAGTTGCTTCTGATTCTCTGATGGTAAATATAGTTAATGTGAACATTAAAGGGCATGTCCACCCCCTAAAATTATAACCCACTACTGGCCCCACTGTGTAGTGTAGAAAAATCCTTACCTTACATCCCAGATCCAAATGGTTGCCCTGCAATGCCCCCCAAAGTCCAGAAAACTTGCCACCAGAAGCCTAGCAGAGGGGGAAATTGTTTCCAACTTTTAAGGCTTCCTCTGATAGGTTTGTGGCATGCTCTGAGCAGCCCCCCCCCCCCCCCCTCCCTCCCGTTTTGGTCTTCCTCCCCCTACCATTAAACCCTTTTGATGTGTAGTAAGGCTTGTTCCCCCAACCGCAACCGCATTCATTTTATTTTCAGAAACTCCCCCCGATCTCTACTTACCTTCCCTCTCTCTCGTTCTGAACTGGCGGCAGCCGCACGCATCCGTGATTGGCTGCCTCTCAGCTGCCGGTCCTGCCCCTAGAGATGGACGAACTTTTGAAAGTTCGGTCCGTTTTCGAACTTTCAAAATACATGGAAAGTTTGAAAACGGAAATGGGAGTCAAATAGTTCAAAAAGTTCTAATGAAATACGATTAAAATATCAATGGTAACCTAATGTAAATGGCCGTGGGACCTGGGAAATGGTCTGGGGAATATGTTCGAATATCCAGGACATTCAAAAAATCAATTTTACTCTCACTCGCGCTATTTTCGAGCTTGTTCGTGCCTAGGTACCATGTACATTTTACTTGTGGATTCGATGCTCGCGTATAGGCTTTAATGGACACTTTACTCGTAGATTCGATGCTCGTGCGTAGATACCATGGACATTTTACTCGCGGATTCGATGCTCGCATATAGGTTTTAATGGACACTTTACTCGCGGATTCGATGCTCGCGTTCACGCCCAGATACCATGGACATTTTACTCGTGGATTCGATGCTCGCGTATAGGTTTTAATGGATCCTTTACTCGCGGATTCAATGCTTGTGTATAGGTATAATAGGCATTTTACTCGCACATTCGAACGGTCGAACATTCGATATTTATCGAAAGTCCGAAAATATTGAAGGTCCGGGATAGTTCGAGAAGTCCGAATTTGTTCGAATTCGAATAGTTCGGCTCGAACTCGGGTTCGAGTTCGCGTTCTAGTCCATCTCTACCCGCCCCCTGCTTGCAGTTCCATGTAATCAAAAGGCCGGGCAGTGCTGCGGAGGATAGAGGGAAGGTAAGTAACTATCGGGGGAGTTTATGCACATAAGATTAATGTGGTTGGGGTGGGGGAGCTAGCCCTACCACATATCAAATAAATCTTTTAAAGGGTTGACATGCACTTTAACCTTTTAGTGTTAAAGTTAGAATCTTCAACTATTTTTTTTTTTTATTAATCAAACACATTTACTATTCAAAGAAGAAACACTGACAAGTGCCATGGTCTACACTGATTACACAAACCACACAATGCCCCGAAGTGGATATAACTGATCTTTCAAAAATAGGAGGGGTCAAAAATTAAAATATAAACTGTTGTGCACCTTTTATGTCGAATTAAGAAAACATCTCACTTTTGCAACAGCTAAAAAGAAACAGAAAAAAACAGTATTTTGAACAATTGTAAGCTTTAATGAAGGAAAAACATCTAATTTTAAAACAAATGAAAAAGATTGAGAAACAAAAAACTTTAAATGAAGGGGGGGGGGGCACAGGGTGTGTAAAATTGGTACTTAGACAACAATGTCTTCTGGTGAAGTTGTAGAATGTCCACCATTGGAAATTGATTCCCCTGTGTGTCCATATATACCGTATATAGTTGAGTATAAACCGTTTTTTTCCCCTTTAAAATCATCTTGAAAGTCTCCCCTCGGTTTATACTCGGGTCTGTGCTGATCTGGATGCTGCTGGACAAAATCACATAGCCCTGGGAAAACAAAAGCTGTACCCTTTAACACAGAGAATCCTTTTCATTTCTGTGGGTTAGGCAATTGTTGTCCTGCTCACTCAGAGCAACCCAGACTGCAAGGCAAATGGAAAAATGATCTTCAAGTGTTCAGGCTGCACAGAAAGGTATGCAGGGCACATCTGTGTATAGGGCTGTGTATGGGATTTTCTATGGGGTTGTGTATGGGACTTTCTATGGGGCTGTGTATGGGACTTTCTATGGGGCTGGTGGGAACTTTCTAATGTGGCTGTGTATGGGACTTTCTATGGGGCTGTGTATGGGACTTTCTATGGGGCTGTGCATAGGACTTTCTATGGGGCTGTGAATGGGACTTTCTATGGGGCTGTGCATGGGACTTTCTATGGGGCTGTGTATCGGACTTTCTATGGGGCTGTGTATCGGACTTTCTATGGGGCTGTATATCGGACTTTCTATGGGGCTGTGTATGGGACTTTCTATGGGGCTGTGTATGGGACTTTCTATGGGGCTGTGTACGGGACTTTCTATGGGACTGTGTATTGGACTTTCTATGGGACTGTCTGTGGAACTATATGTGGCTGTGTATTGGACTTTCTATAGGACTGTCTGTGTAACTATCTATGGGGCTGCCTATGGGAGAGAGTCAACCTTCGGTTTATACTCGAGTCAAGCAGTTTTCCTAGTTTATCAGTTAAAAGTAAGTGCCTTGGTTTATATTCGGAACAGTTTATACTCGAGTATTTATGGTAAACCAAAAGTTGCCTTCCAGCTGCAGCCAAAAGCAAATGCTTTCAGAAGAAGTTTTAGACTTGCTTCTTCCCAATGAAATGTTAACCTTTAATTTTTGTCAGTTCTATATGTTGTATTATTTTCAATGTATATTTCACAAATAAATGTTGAAATTTTTCACATTCCTTGCACAGGTATCGATTATAAGTGTTGCATGTGTAACATGAGGACAATCTATGTCTCCTTGCAAAGTTAAGCTTAAAATTTATTCTGAATCGTGAGAATTCATATATTCCATTAAAGGACAACAAAATTAAAAAAAAAAACATCACCCCCAGTACATGTCCACACTTCCAGCAGCTGAAATTGCTTACTCACATTTACAACTGTGCTGCCCTCCCTTAGATTTTACACAGCAAAGATGAGTGCTTAAAGCCTGCCTCCTAGCTGGCCCAGGGCCATGGTGCACTGGCTGGTGGGAATGTCTGTTACAACCTCTCTCCTCCTCCACTGCCAGTCAAACAAACTTGAAATGTCCTGTTGCTAGGATACAGACTACATAATATAGCTGATCATGAGTGGGTGGAGGAGTGTTTTCTCGCATGCTAGCTTTGAGTGACAGAGGCATACAGAAGGGTTATGCCCCTTTCACAGCATGGCTAATTGAAGGCAGAGAGAGGCTCGAAATCAGGAAAGAAATGCAAGTGGAGGGCTCTTGCAGGGCAACCCATGTTACAAAGAAATCTCCACAATAATGATAATGTCCTATATCTGTATCTCCAAGATCAGTTATGTTCAACCTTAGGACTCCAGATGTTTAGAAACTACCACTCCCGGCATGCCTTGGTTGCATTCAGCTAGGAGTTGTAGATCCAAAAACATCTGTAGTGCCAAGGTTATATATCACTGTCCTAGATCATGGGTCATTGTAAGGTTATAAAGGGTAACCCTAGAGCAACATTACATAGTAACTTCGTAACATAGCGATTGAGGTTGAATAAAGACATGCGTCCATCAAGTCCAACCTTTTCACCCTCTTTTTTTAACACTAACCAACAGTTGATCCAGAGGAAGGCAAAAAAAAAAAAACAGCTAAAAAAGGGGGGGAAATACCTTCCTGGCTCCAAATGGAAATTAGAAAGTATCACTGGATCAACCAGAACTACAGTATATGTATTAATACCAGTTATCCTCAATATTTTTTAGTTTTAGAAACTTATCTAGCCCACTTTTAAAGCTATTCAATGAACTTGCCATTACCACATCTGCTGGCAGACAGTTCCACAGTTTCACTGTTCTCACTGTAAAGAAACCTTTCCTAACCTTAAAATGAAACTGCTTTCCTTCCAATCTTAAAGGATGTCCACGTGTCCTCTGATATGACCGATTTGTAAACAATGCACCAGAGAGTTTATTGTATGGCCCATTAATATATTTGTATAAAGTGGTCATATCCCCACACAAATGTTGCTTCTATAATGTAAACAGCCCTAAGTTGTCTAATCTGCCTGCATAGTCAAGCTTTTCCATTCCCTTTATTATTTTAGTTGCCCTTCTCTGAACTGCTTCCATTTCCAAGATGTCCCTTTTGTATATGGGATTCCAAAACTGCACCGCATATTCCAAATGAGGTCTTACCAGTGCCTTGTAAAGAGGGAGTATAATGTTTTTTTCACTTGAACAAGATAATATCTTGCTAGCTCTAACCGTTGCTGCCTGGCATTATTTGCTACAGCTAAATCTGTTATCTACCAGAACCCCCAAATCTTTTCCAGTCGAGATTTACTTAACACAGAGTTATTTATGGTGGCACAAGGATTGTTAAACCCTAAATGCATCACCTTATATTTATCAACATTGAATCTCATCTGCCATTCTGCTGCCCATTTTGATAATCTATCAAATCCAGCGGCACATCACCAGACAAAAGTGAATCTGAAAAGATAAGAAACAGTGGTCTGGATAAAACTGAAATAAGCTCTCTTAAGATCCGAGGATGTATTCCATCTGGTCCTGGGGCTTTATTGATGTTAACTTTGTCTAAATGTTTCTGCACCATATCCTCTGTCAGCCAAAGTGAATATTCCTCATTTATATCATTTATACCCTTCATATTATTACAGTCCCTACTATAAGGACTAAGAGTGAATACAGAGGGGAAAAAATGGTTTAGCACATTAGCCTTCTCGGCATCTTCTATAACCATCTCAGCCCCATTATTTAATGGTCCCACATTCTCAGTCCTCATCTTTTTACTATTGATATGTTTAAAAAACATTTTGGGATTAAACTTGCTTTGTTCTGCTATCTGTACTTCATTTTCTATTTTAGATTAATTGCTTTCTTGCACTCATTATTACAGCTTTTATACTTTTCCCTTTTTACCTGGGCATTAAGCCAGGCAGAAGAGGACCTACATTTTTACAATTGTTCCCTAAAGGTATAAATTTAGAATTTGCTGCATACCTTTAATCTTTTTAAAGCAGTTAACAAAAAAATGCTTTGAGGCAATACAATTATCCTTTAAAAATAACAAATGACATGTGGTGAAGGATAATGCAAAAAGATTTATATGGGGATAATGCAAAAAGATTGGGGATAATGCAAAAAGATTTATGTGGGGATGTGAGGTCACAGACTGAAAGGTGTAAAGAATAAAACTGTATGTTAAAATGAAACACAATGTCTAATTCCATAAGTATAACCTTTATGTGAATGTTTTAACAATTATGTAATTTTTTTTGTAATACATTTAAAAAATTAACCGATATGGGTCAATTGGGATTTAAGACTCATTTTCCCTTTAATCTTCTTTGTTAAGAATGTGAATTTATCTTTTTTTTAAAACTTTTTTGAATTTATCTTTTTTTATTGAACAGTAACAACATTTTAATACAACATTAAAGGAGAACTAAACTTCAGTTTTTCAGATCCTAATGTGAAAGTTTTTCTCCCCAGAACACCTACACGTTGAAAGATTCTTCTCTAGTTATTTGCATTTAGTAGATATAAGTAATAGATTCTGTAACAAAGGAGGCTTCCATCTTGTTGCCAGTACAACTCATAGCCCAGGTTGGCTTCAAAGAGCCACGCCCCTTAACCCCAGGAATCACTGTCTCTATGTGCAGAGTTTCTAGCATCTCTTTCTAGTGAAAGATAAAGTCTCTAAATGTACCTGTGATCACAGTTGATTTGCTGGTGGCGCACCATGTAAATGCTGTGTGTTTAGAAACAATCAGACCAAGAAGTCACAAGTTCAAATCCCCTAGCTTACTTATGAAACAATATAACATGGTCTACTGCCTTAGTTTAGTGCATTTTTTGTTTTGTTTGTTTACATGTTTCTCAAAATATGAAGTTTCTACATATGTACAAACTTTATATATTATAGCAGCTCTGTTATTTATGAACCAACCAGCGTGAATTGCTGACAGTCTTCCAGTAACAATACAAAACAGTGAACTGATTTCACTGACATTTACTTCTATTGATTGAGAGTTCACCTGTGGTGTGTTCTGCTAAAGTACTGGGTTAGGAAGAAAATCAGACTATATGGACACAGGTTCGATTCCCCATGTTCCCTTTTTTTGTATTTATTATGTGTCTAGCAAAAGATAAAGATTCTACATGTACTGGTCCATTACTTATTAGCCCTTGTGGCCTAGTGGTAGAAAGCTTTATTTTTAGAAAGACACAGTATAGAAGGTTGCTGGTTCGATTCCCCATACTTACTTTTATTTTTTGATGAAATGTTAAATGTTCTGTTTCTTTTATCCATGCTAGCAAAGACATACACTGCAAAGATTACTTTTCTTTTTTGTATGAAAAGCATAGGAATTTATCATTGTTAGGGACAGGAGCATTTCTAATGTGTTTACACAAAAATTGCACTGATATCTGTGTTCTGTGTCAGAGGGAGGGAACTCTGAGCTGTAACATGATTGGCTGTCAGCTTCCAGGAAGCAAGACTGCAGTTTCCTGTGAAGAGTCCGGCGGACACTTAGCTGGGTGTTCCCAGATAAGGTGAATTATGGGAGCTGACCCTTAGTACACACAGGTTATTTTCATAAATCACCCAGCATCCACAGCAAAGGGAGACATGAGACACAGCTTGTTGTTCGTTTGTGAATGTGCTCTCTCTATTGGGACAATGTTGTCTTGGGACTTTAGTTCTCCTTTAAAGTTATTACATATTGATAGAGATATATAATTATGAAACATGCTACTGAGCTTTTGTTTTTTTTTTGTTTTAAATAAATCAAAAAACAATAAAGTTCTTTCAATAGTGGTGCAGTTTGTAGTTATTTAAAATTGGTATATTCGATAGTTGGTCTCCTTTCCTAGTTATGTCTTTTGACTCCTCCATTGTTCTCCCACCTTTACTAGAAACATTTCAAAATGATTTTCCCATGGGTGCTTTACCAATATCCCTCTGTGATGTCATTTTTGATTAAACTGTGGTCCAAAAATGACTTTCGGGAAATTCATAGTAATTGCTTTCCCGGGTATTATTTACTTGCATTATTTTTTTAAAATAGTTTTGAAGATGTTTACATTTTTATGTGTGATATAGAAGCAGCATCGCCAGATCTCCTGCACTTCCTGGTTCCTGCTCTGAATCCATGTGACAGTCACTCTGCCCTGTGTCTCCTCCTCCCCTTGCAAGCCCCCTGACCCCTTTCCTTGCAGCACCCTCCCACTAGTGGGCCCCCTTTCAACACCTCCTTGGCCCCGCCAACTAGCTAGTGTTGTGGCGCTGCCCACTCTGTGTTGTGGTGTCATGGCTCTCCCCACTTCAGGTGCAGTTGCTCCACTGACTCATGGGTGTTGTGGCCCCTCTCCCACTCATACCTGTACCTCCCCCTACAGAAAGCTGTGAAAGCAGCCTTAACAAGCAGTGTTATGCACTGCTTACAAGCACCCATGAGAAGGGTAGGGCTGTACATTTTCCATGGGTATCTTCTTCACACAGCAGGAACAGACTTCCTGTTTACAAGCCATTAATTAAGCAGCACTCCTTTGTCAAGCCAAGGTGGTCCGAAACGTTGCAAATTGTTTCTGATGTTACCAAAGAGCCATGTATAGTGGCCGCAAATGCAACATGTTTTTTTTTTTTTTAAAGTTACTAATAAATGGCTAGATTTTATTTTGAATGCTGCTCAATTTATGGCTTGTGGACGAAAGTACAATAGGTGAATGTATAGAGCTTGCACCAATTTAACCCCAGAAGAATGAGTGCTTGTAACTTTGGACTTTTTATCTAGGGACTTCCTGTTTCTCTTGCGCACTTTGAATTCTGAGGCTGTGCTCTGCTGGTGCCATGGTGGAGGAGCAGCATTTGGAATGTCAAATGTCATCCTCCCACCCATTAACTTTATGTTCCGTATGCTTGTGAAGGTTCTCATTCATCCAGGTCATGTTATATCTGTTGTATTCAATTAGATCAACTGGACTTGAAATGTATTTCTTTGAAGACGTTTCGCTAGTCCTCCACTGGCTTTCTCAATTCAGAATGACTTGTACAAAATCTGTGGCAATTATGTACCCTGGAAAATCCCAATTAGCATATCACAGCCAGGTGTTAAGGGTGTGATTAGATAGTGGCTAAGAGGTTTTATAGGAACGCCCAGAGTAAGGTGTTAAAACAGCATTGTACATGGCAGACAGTTGGTGTCGAACCCCCCCACCTCTATTTAGGCTTGGTTTCTTTTTTTCACATAAATGGCCTCCTTAACACCTCTCTTGAACCAGTCACGTTCCTTCGCCAGTATGTTAACATTACAATCTTCAAAGGTATGTCCTTTATCCTTAAGATGCAGATACACGGCTGAGTCCTGACCCGAGGAATTGGCTCTTCTGTGCTGGGCCATACGTTGATGCAGTTGCTGTTTGGTCTCCCCCACATACAAATCAGAGCATTCTTCACTGCACTGCACTGCATATATGATGTCGCTTTTCTTGTGTTTAGGTATTGGGTCTTTCGGATGTACCAATTGCTGCCTCAGTGTGTTGTTCGGTTTAAAGCAGACAGGGATACGATGTTTTTTGAAAATTCTTCTTAATTTCTCGGGGTCTCCCGATATGCTAATTGGGATTTTCCAGGGTACATAATTGCCACAGATTCTACCGCATTAATGTGTTCTGTGAAAGCTTGTACTTCCTTCTGGTGGATTTTAACCCAGGTGTCATCAACATATCTGAACCAGTGGCTGGGTGCTATGCCCTTAAAGGTATTAAGCGCCTGTGTTTCTACCTCCTCCATGTAAAGGTTGGCCACAATAGGTGAAACTGGAGATCCCATAGCACATCCATGTTTTTGCTTATAGAACTTATCCCTGTATTTGAAATAGGTGGTATTCAGGCACAAGTCCAACAAGGAACACACCTGTTCTGGGTTGAGATCAGTTCTGCTGGTAAGAGTGCTGTCTTGGCCCAGTCTTTTGATGTTTGACTCCCACCACCCTTTAGATCAGAAGCTGGGGGTCAAACTACATTTCAAGTCCAGTTGATCTAATTGAATACAACAGATATATTTATGTTCCGTACATTTTTTATATCTTGGGCTATGAAGGACATAGAGAGGTGGTTAATGGCTCATTTTAAAGCTAAAAAAACTGGCTTTTCATTTTAAAACAACTTGTCTGGAGACCACAGTTCCCCTTTAATCTGTGGCTATTGATCTAATAATTTGATAATTTTCTCTGGTCATTGCTCTAATCCAAGGGGTCCATTTCTGGTCATAGTTTATATATGAGCCTGCCAGATTACATTTTATTTTATCATTTTCACATATCCACCAAATTTTATTTAAGTGGATTTCATTAGGAACCGATTGCTTCTAGGAGACAGCAATCAAAGTCCTGGTTATGGCACATATTCAATGAATTAGACTGTTCCCTGGTATGGTAATATTAGGCAATGCTGTCCATGGGCTCAGGGTTATCTGAATATGAAGGACTCTATCTGAGCATATCTTACATATTTTCTGAACCTCCTCAAAGTCCCAACAGTCTTTCATATCTGCTCTGACATATCCTCTATAACATTGATTTGGTGCCCCTAGGAAAAATGTTGCTGTTCTGGCTAGTGAGAGGTAAAAGCGGTGCAAAATTCAGAAATTCTTCTCTTGAATTAAAACTTTTATTGAACATTTACGGACAAATGAAAACATTACCTCCCATTGAGATTCCTCCAGTACCTCCCCTATCCATTCCTCCCATTTGGTGGGACTTTCCTTGCACCAAAAGTGCCAGTAGTTGATTTTCTAGCTCTATCCATCTAGGAATGTCAGTGTCCTCATGCCATTGCAAGGTCTGTGCTAGTCTTGCGGCTATGAAGTAGTGTCGAATTGATGGAAGAGTGCTCAACTTTATTGCAGGGTCTTTGCAAAGTTATACAATGTATTCTTTTATTGCTCCAGTTGAATCTGTTTATGTTTTGATCTAAGCATGTCAAGTCTTTTTTTTAATATCTAGTGGTAATGATCTGAATAGATATAGTATGCGAGGTGGTGTGGTCATTTTGACACTAGTGATTCGTCCAAATAATAAGATTTAATATGAGGACCATTGGTACACTTGTTTATTAAGTTTCCCTATGAGTGGGGGATAGTTAATTGTGTATAGTAAGTCTGGATCTGCACAAAGGTGGATTCTCAATTATAAAAAAAAAATTCGTTCCATATGAAAGTGAAATTGAGTTGGAGTATCTTTTTTCCGCCAGGATGGGATGTTCATCGGGAACAATATTGATTTTGAATAGTTTATCTTAAAGGAATTGTACACTGAAAAAATTACTTTGCCTCATTTCAATTAAATTATATATATATTAAATATAAATTAATATATATAAACAACATTCTGATGTGTTTGTGATGCTGCATGACTTCAAACTAGTACTTGTTTTGCTCAAGCTCTGGCCCCCAGCCTCCTGCCAGACTATCTGACTGTCTTTGAGGGCAAGCATGCTCAGTAATCCCTATGAGGCATTGTTTGGAAAGGGAATTTTCCACCATGCAGTTCATATACCAACTGTCACCATTCCAGCTACAGCAAAACTATACATAACAATACAGTTGATTATATTAAGACACTTGATTGACAGCTGATATGTGAGATGTTTTAGACTAAATATGTAAAGAAATAGGGGACAGATTAACAAATAAATGGCACAGTAATAGTTGGGAAGAATTATTGTTTCCAGTAATGGGCAGTTTTAAAAACAATTCCCAGTGTAAATATCCTGTAAATCCTGATATCTCCCCCAAGTTAGTTTTTTGTTTGTGAATAATTCCATATCATTGTTAATAAGTGATATCTTATTATAGTTACCACATATTGCACTATAGTTACCACAGCTTGAGGTATCTTTCCCTTCTTTAGGAATTACTACAATACTACTTGCTTTAAGGAGGTCTTTATAAAGTTCATCTCCTTCAAATAGTGTTTGATTATAAAAGTTTAGTAGATGTAGCACAAGAGCCTTTGGAATTGGATTTTTTTTTTTATAGTAGGTGAAGGTGAAGCTGTCCAGGCCTGGAGACTTTCTTGATTTTTATGGCTTCTTCTAATTTCTGTGTTGTAATTAGGGAGTTTAGTTTTCTTGATTGTTCAGTGTCTATTTTATTTATTAATAAAATATTGTATTTGTTAACTTTTTCCTGTTTGATTTAATCTTTGTTTACTGTAGATCCATTATACAGAGATCTTTAGTAGTCGGTGAAAATTTTAATTTTTGTCTTTAAGAGGGTGTAGTGTGTTAATTAACATTCTGTTATTTAATTTTCTAGCTAGTATGGAATATGATTTAATTTTCCAAGAGAAGAACCATTGCTTTGTTAAACGCAAGGCTAGAATAACACAAGTTCCAAATGTTATCAAATAATTTAAGTCATTTAATGTGTGGAATCATTTTTCACATACTGTAATGTGAGAAATTATGGTAATAACCTTGTCATAAAATAGATATGGAGAACGACACTGTGCCCTGAACTGTATTTTGGTGGCCATCATGACATATTGTGGGGATTACCCATTTCTTCTATGGGTAGACCAAGAAAAGCTACTTTCAGGTCAGGGTCAATATTAAAGTCTAGAATTTCTGTTAACAATTTAAATATTTTAGACCTTAATTGTTGTACTGTTGTGTATTCCTACCAAATGTGGAAGAATGGACCATTAGCTCCACTGTTTCTGAAGCATAATGAGGAAAGATGGAGGTAAATATAATTATTTTTATTTTCAATCTGTTATTTTTCTATGCTTTCTCGATGTCAAAAGCCAAAATGCAAATAGGTATTTTGTAAGCATTGCCATAGGCTAGGATGTTGTAGATTTTGCAGACTTTATCTGCTGCCTGCCTCCCAGAGACAAATCCCAGCTGATCTTAGTGGATATGGAGTGTTAGTAGAAGGTCTAGTATAGCGGTCATAACCTTAGCTATCAACTTTGTGTCTTTATTAATAATGGAGAGTGGCCTATAATTTTTGGGATCGGTATCGGATTTATTGGCTTTGGGAGAGGTTTTCCAAATGTATGATTATACAGCTTTCCTAGGAATACATCTTTTTGATATTTTTTATTTATACAAGACACATGGCCTTGATGCCTTATGTGGTTTGAAAAGTTTTATTACAAATGACAAGTCATCTTGAAAGATGGGTTTAGTTAAATAAACCCATTGGGAGGCAATGAGAGTGGGAATGCCTGCATTTTGTAGAAGGTGGTGAAGTTGGTTTGGGGCATGGAGATGGTGTGGCTTGACTAAGTTTTGTGTAAAATTGCTGTAAATGCTATGCACCTTGGTTGGGTAAGCAGTCAGTTGACTGAAAGGTAGTCTTAGCTTGATAGGGTTAAAGTTTTGCGGGCTTTATTGTGGCTAAAGGTCTATTGGGCTTTTTTAGCTTACTGTAAAAACTGGTCCTACACACCTTGCTTTCTGCCTCTAGTAATTGCATTGTTTGCACTTTGTTTAAGTTGGATTAAAAGTAAGTAGAGTTTCATTTGGTTTCTGTGCTGTGGATTCGCCTCTGAAAGTCATGGAAGCACGTATCTCAGATTTTTTTTTTATATCTAGATGCTATTTAAATAATAATGCATCGTAAATAGGCTTTGTGGGCTGCCCAAACTGTAGCGATGTCAGCTGTGTCATTATCTTTAAAATATTGTTCAGTATGTTTAAATAATTCTTTGTGGGGATAAAAGTATTTTCTAGGATAAAAGTAGCTCACTTTCAGGGTTATTCAATAAAAGTTCTTATCGTTTAAAATGGTGCTAATTTGCCCCAACCAATCAGATCTTATTTAACATTTGAAAGCTAATATATGATTGGTTGGGGCAAAATTAGCACCATTTTAAACGATAAAAACTTTTATTGAATCTCCCTGTTAGTCTCCAGCGAAATGGTCCTTGGTCTGAAAGTGGAATGATAGATACTGTGATCGGATCAAGTGCACGATTCTATGTTAATATCTAAGTTGGCATGTAGAATAGTGGGGGAACCAAATATATAATCAATTCTGGTATGACGTGTGTGGCACAGAATAAAAAGTATATTCTTTATCATTAAAATGTCCTTTTCTCTATTTGTTTTAGTAAAATAGACAATTGCTTCTTTCAGTAGTGTAATCTGCAATGGCTGGGTTTGTCCCAATATTGATCAATATGGAGATTGAAATCTCCCATTATTATAGGTTCTCTTTGGCATACAGAATTACATTTATGTAAAAAACAGGAAATAAGATGGTTATTTAGAGCAATAGTAGATGGCTTAGAGTGTATTGAGCAAGATATGATTTTATTTCGCCCCTCTTTATCATATCATATGTATCAATTTTGTTTCATAATTTCCTTCTTCTTGATAATTCATGATATCCGTATCATGAATAATAATAGGGGCAGGGTCTATAAATGGTGGTAGGAGGGTGAAATGGTCAGTATAAACTATAGAATAAAGTAAAGAAGCAACATGATATATGAAAAATACATTTCTACACAATACATCCATGTCACATTAATTAAATTAAAATATTGGTAGGTAAGACCGGTTTTAGTATTTGTTGAGGATGAAGTGCCAAATTTATCCTAGTTCTTGAATATTTGGTCCCACCATTTGTTTAGCAGGTGAGAAGATAAGTTGTTGGGGTGACATTTGACTTTTGGGTGTTGCTATAATCCATTCCCTCTCTGGGTTATGTCTTTTGAGGTTGTGGGGAGAAATGAGAGACATCAACATGAAGAGTCTTAAAAAGTTTTAACCATCATTTAAATTTTCAATGCTATATGTACAGTTTTCCAGTTGTAAAATCTGTAGCAAATTAGTCCAAGGCCAAAATTATTGGTTTAAATAGGTAGTCAGTTGGAATAATATTTGGTTCCTGGGGTGGTGTTTTGGTTGCAGGTTGAAGGTCTGGATCCGGTATGCTGAGATTTAGGTAGCCATGTGGTGTGGCCTGCTGCTGATTAAATCTGCCCAGTGATTGTCCTTATTTCACCCAATAGCAACTGTGCTGCTCCCTGATTGGTTGTGCCAGACAAAGCAATTTGAAAGGATACAGAGCTTATATAAAGCAGACCAGGGAGGACTTTTAGCGCACCTTGTAACAGTTTGTGGGGAAATTCTCACACACACACTGCAGTACATGTGACATCTGGAAATGGTGGATATACCAGATTCAGTTGTGTTATGGCTTCACCCAATGGTTTGAAAGGTAATCAAAAGTTAGCACCATTTTTAATGATAAGAACTTTTATTGAATCTCCCAGTATAAATTTTTGGAATCTACACACTTTCAGCTACGTACCAGTGCCATACTTTCATATATACATGAAGAATTACAGACGCAGTAACCCACTTGACAAGCAAAAAAACCCTCACTAAATGGCAATCTCCCACATGTATAGTATTTGAGGTTGAATAAAGACATGTCCATCCAGTCCAACCCATCTAGCAATATCCTCATTTCCTGCCTAACTGTTGATCCAGAGGAAGGCAAAAAACCCCACCAAATTTATGAAGGGGAAAAAAATTACTTCCTGACTCCAAGTGGCAATCGGAAATTTCCCTGGATCAACTCTACTTTATGTATCAATACCAGTGACTTGCAGAAATTCATCCAGCCTTTTTTTTAAACTGACCAACGAACCTGCCAAAACAACGTCCACTGGAAGACTGTTACATAGCTTTAACGTTCTCACAGTGAAAAACCCTTTCCAAACTTGAAGCCTAAACCTTTTTTCTTCAAGTCTTAATGGATGGCCACGTGTCCTCTGACATGCTCTATTGGTGAACAATGCCCCAGATAGTTTATTGTATGGCCTGTTAATATATTTATACACAGTAATCATATCACCACGCTAGCGCCTTTTCTCCAGTGTACATAATTGTAAATTTTCCAGTCTCTCTTCATATTCAAGCTCTCCCAATTTCCTTATTAATTTAGTTGCCCTTCTCTGAACCTTTTACATTTCAAAGGTGTTTCATGAGGCCTTGTAATGTAAAGAGGGAGAATAACATTTTCCTCCCTTGAATCCATACCTCTCTTTATACAAGACAATACCATGCTGGCTCTGGCTGTTGCCGCTTGGCACTGCTTGCTTCCTTTATGTTTGTTATCCACCAAAACTTCAAGATCCCTTTCCCACAGGGATTCACTTAACCCAGAGCCATTTATAGTATAAGCAGCACAAGGATTTTTAAGGCCAAAATGCATCACCTTACGTTTATCAACATTGAATCTCATCTGCCACTTAGCAGTCCAATATGAAAATCTATCTAGATCCTTAGTTGTAAAATGGTTGCGCTCATAAAAGGATAAAACAGATAAAAAAGATCAAGTTGTTTTAAAAGTTCTTTAAAGTATTAAATCCCATTAAAACATATTTTAAATGGTTAAAATACACTTACTTTCTTTAAGTAAGGATGCAGGTCCAGTCAATGGTATGATTAACCAAAGGAAGCTTTATTATAGTGCACCACCACACAATAATACAAAGTGCTTAGTGCAAAAATAAAAGAAACATAAAAAGAGGTATAAAAACAGGCATCAAAAACACTTAGCAGTGTTTATGTAGGATCCCCTTGACTCTTTTAGTCAGCAGGGGCCAGGATTAGTATGTCTACGCGTATCACTGCTTGCTGCCAAGCAAGTTCGTTTGACAAGATCTATTCCTCCTAAATATATGCTAGTTACTACTTATAATGTCAGTCTTTGAAGCATACTCTAGAACATGTTTCCTTATTAAACTTTCCAGCATCTTCCCACCACTGAAGTTAAACTTACGGGCCTGTAATTACCCAGCTCTGAACGACTACCTTTTTGAATATTGGAATAACATAAGTCTTTTTTCTAATCCAGAGGCACACCTCCGGACATGCAAAAATAAGAAACAATGGCCTAGAGGATGTACCTGAGGATGTATTTTATCCGGTCAAGGAGATTTATTAATAGTAACCTTATTTAGTTCTTTCTGTACCATATCCTCGGTTAACAAAAGTGATCTTGAATCTTTTATACCATTATTGCTACTATACTCTATGATGTCTGTACTTGGATCTACTATAGTGTATACAGAGGGAAAAAAAAAATTCATTTGCTTGATCGCCATCCTCCATAACTAACTTATCCCTATGAATTAATGGTGCCACATTCTCAGTCCTCATCTTCTTACTATTAATATACTTAAAACATTTATTAGGCTTAGTGATGCTTTGTTAAGCTATCCTAACTTCATTATTAATTTTAGCTTGTTTGATTGCTTTCTTACACTCCTTGTTATAGTTTTTATAATCCCTTAAGGCTCTTTCTGTTCCCTCTGACTTGAAGGTTTTAAATGCCTTTTTTTTCTTTCCATTTGCCTCATCAGAATTCAGCCACATGGGCGTGGGTTTATTTTTTTTACATTTATTTCCCAATGGTATAAATTTAGTTTGTGAAATTTGTGAAATGGCTTAAAATCCCCTTAAACACAATCCACTTCTGTTCAGTACCTCCAGGTCATAGTCATAGTATTTGAGGTTGAATAAAGACATACGTCCATCCAGTCCAACCCATCTAGCCATATCCTCATTTCCTGCCTAACTGTTGATCCAGAGGAAGGCAAAAACCCCCCACCAAATTTATGAAGGGGGAAAAAATTCCTTCCTGACTCCAAGTGGCAATCGGAAATTTCCCTGGATCAACTCTACTTTATGTATCAATACCAGTAACTTGCAACATTCCTTGTTTGCAGAAACTCATCCAGCTTTTTTTTGAAACTGACCAATGAACCTGCCATTACAACGTCCACTGGAAGACAGTTCCATAGCTTTACCGTTCTCACAGTGAAAAACCCTTTCTGAGCTTGAAGCCTAAACCTTTTTTCTTCAAGTCTTAAGGGATGTCCTCGTGTCCTTTGACATGTTCTATTGGTGAACAATACCCCAGATAGTTTATTGTATGGCCCGTTAATGTATTTATACACAGTAATCATATCCCCACGCAAGCGCCTTTTCTCCAGCGTACATAATTGTGTCTCTCTTCATATTCAAGCTCCCCCAATCCCCTTATTAATTTAGTTGCCCTTCTCTGAACCCTTTCCATTTCAAAGATGTCCTTTTTGTACACAGGATTCCAAAATTGCACTGCATATTCCAAATGAGGCCTTACCAATGCTTTGTAAAGAGGGAGAATTACATTTTCCTGAGAAGAAACAAAGAAAATGGTACCGCCGCACGAACTGGAACTCACCACACACTCGGAGCACCGTAGTGATAAAATTATTTATTAAGGTGAAACAGCTTAACGCGTTTCGGACCTAGCTGGTCCTTAATCATAAGCCCACACTTTAACTCACACCAACAGCCCTTTAAATACACACCTCCCGTGACGTATCATCCGGCACACACATAGCGTAATGCCGTTAGTGCATAAGAAACTTCCCACACTTACGTAGTGAAAGTATGTGCATAGAACATGGTGCACTACAATATCTATACAATCCAATAAGTGCAGTAATACATGGCCATAAAACCATATAAACATTTAAACATATACTAAAAACATATTTAAGCATGTAAGATATGAATAAATATATTATATTATACACAATTATATATAACCTAATAAAGTGCACAATTACATATAACCTAATAAAGTGCACAATATACAATACATAAATACACCTTATGTGCCACGTGTTAAAATCTAAAAGTTAAAATTTCTTTAATGAAAGACCAGTAAAACAATTAATATCGAAGACCGAATTCATGTGCATATCTCTAACATATATGGACATATCCAAAAAGGAGATTTCATTGTCTCCATATTCCCATGTAAATTTAAGGTTATAATTTAAGGTTATAATTGGTTATAATGAAATCTCCTTTTTGGATATGTCCATATATGTTAGAGATATGCGCATCCATACGTCTATTTATAGAAAATATAATACTAAGAATACATTACTACATGCTACTTCCAATCATCCCAAGCAGTGTATTAAAGGGATACCATATGGCCAATTTTTACGTTTAAAACGCATATGTTCGGATGAACACGATTATATAAACAAAGCACAGGACATGAAAGAGAGATTTTTTAGTCGGGGGTACAACAGATTAGAAATTGAACGAGCCTTTGCTAGAACTCTAATTAAAGATAGAAAGACTCTTATATTTGGAGATAAGTATGGGGATAATATCACTAGTGAACAGTTAAAAGATGCTGATAAATTCAATAATAAAACAAAGGATCAAATCAATATTATAGATAATAAGAGACATAGAAATAAAAATAAAAATAAACACAATGACAAAGAGATACACAAAGACAATGATCAACACAATAATAAAGTAGATAGAGACTATAATAAGGATATTACATTTATATCCAATTATAGTCCCCAATTTCATGATATCGTGAGTATAATTAAAAAGCATTTACCCATCCTTAGAATGGATGGAGATTTAGAGAGAGTCCTAGAAACACCGGTTAGATTTGTACCTAAAAGAGCACGTACATTGAGGGACATACTATCTCCAAGTATGTACAAAGAAACAAAGGGGAACCCATTATCCAACTGGTGTATATTAAAGGGTTCATACAAATGTGGACATTCTAGATGCATTACCTGTAACTTTATGAAGACAGGGAATTCATTTACCAGTAGTGTATCAGGTAATGAATATTCCATATACCAATACATTAATTGTGCATTGGACCATATAGTGTGCTTACTCACATGCACTAAGTGCTCACTACAATATGTAGGATGTACATCTAGGATACTTAAAGCACGTATACGAGAGCATATCAGAGCAATTAAGAGAGGAGATGATAATAGTCCGGTAGCTAGGCATTTTAAAATGTGCAATGGCAGTAATGTCAAATATATGACTGTACAGGGTATTCAAAAAGTCACTCAGAATCTAAGAAATAAAGACTTATGGTCTAATCTGCTATACTGTGAGGCGAAGTGGATCTTTCACCTCGATACCAGATATCCTAATGGAATGAATTCGGTCTTCGATATTAATTGTTTTACTGGTCTTTCATTAAAGAAATTTTAGATTTTAACACGTGGCACATAAGGTGTATTTATGTATTGTAATTTGTGCACTTTATTAGGTTATATGTAATTGTGCACTTTATTAGGTTATATATAATTGTGTATAATATATTTATTCATATCTTACATGCTTAAATATGTTTTTAGTATATGTTTAAATGTTTATATGGTTTTATGGCCATGTATTACTGCACTTATTGGATTGTATAGATATTGTAGTGCACCATGTTCTATGCACATACTTTCACTACGTAAGTGTGGGAGGTTTCTTATGCACTAACGGCATTACGCTATGTGTGCCGGATGATACGTCACGGGAGGTGTGTATTTAAAGGGCTGTTGGTGTGAGTTAAAGTGTGGGCTTATGATTAAGGACCAGCTAGGTCCGAAACGCGTTAAGCTGTTTCACCTTAATAAATAATTTTATCACTACGTTGCTCCGAGTGTGTGGTGAGTTCCAGTTCGTGCGGCGGTACCATTTTCTTTGTTTCTTCTCAGCTATATGACACGGACTAGCGACGGGTCCGGGGCTGCCTTGCACCTGGGCCACCCAGAAGACTTGGTGAGTTACATGCGGACTAAATTTTGATTTGGGCTCTTACATGCAAGCTTGGATAGGGCCCTGGGAGATACGTGAGGAACACGTTTATCGCTGTAGCGAAGGGTTCGGGGCGGATATGCACCCGAACCACTCCTTTTGATAAGTAAGTGTAATACACACTTTACACTCAACTAGTCAGGATCGTATACTGAATTTGTAAAGGGGTGTAGCACCTGTTTCTATGTTTGTTCGCTTAAATGAATTACATTTTCCTCCCTTGAATCCATACCTCGCTTTATACAAGACAATACCATGCTGGCTCTGGCTGTTGCCGCCTGGCACTGCTTGCTACCTTTAAGTTTGTTATCCACCAAAACTCCAAGATCCCTTTCCAACAGGGATTCACTTAATACAGAGCCATTTATAGTATAAGTAGCACAAGTATTTTTAAGTCCAAAATGCATCACCTTACATTTATCAACATTGAATTTCATCTGTCACTTAGCAGCCCAATGTGATAATCTATCTAGATCCCCTTGCAACGATTGCACATCCTCTGAAGTTTTTAATGGTCGACAAAGTTTTGTGTCGTCAGCAATCACAGAAACCTTACTGACAATACCCACTTCCAAATCATTAATAAATAGATTAAATAGAAGCGGCCCCAACACAGAACCCTGTGGCACCCCACTTAGCACTTTAGTCCATAATGATGAAGCCCCATTAACAACTACTCTCTGCATCCTATTCTTTAACCAATTTTCTATCCATGTGCCCTCCGTTTTTTTTTTAAGAGGCACAGATAGCCAGCATGTACGTTCTTGGCCAGGCACATACAGCATACGAGCTTGACACTGAAGGGGTTAAAGGGTATATCCAGTCACTAAAGAAACAAGGGCTTAAATTAAAGTTCATAATGTAATTTACTTATACCTTATGTAGAAATGCAGACTATGTCCTTGTTTCCCCGATAGAGCTCCCGCAAGTCAATTATAAGTGGCAGTCTGCTCAACCCAATAGTCTGACGTGCTTTCCTGCCCACAGAATGAAGTGCTTCATCAGGAACCTTGATACTGATATTTACAGTGCTCGTTACACACACACACACACCACCCCAAGTGGGTGGGGCCTAGACTCACTTCCTCAACAGCACCGGCAAGGACATGCCCCCCAAAACATGTGAAAAGTTCTGGAGGCTGCTGCAAAGGTAAGGAATGGATTTTAATTTTTTTTTAAAAAAGGCAGGAAAATGCTTGTGGGGGTGGGTACTACCTTTATAATCAAAAAATATTTTTTGTTAAAGGACATACCCTTTAATAAACAACGAATCAAACGAATTAACTAATATGTTTAAAAATAACCATAATAGTTAATTATAAAATACATTTTCTTTAGGGGAAGAATCTATTGTGAGATTACTGTCCCACTGGGTATGGATCATAAACCTTACAACTAAAAGCTTCATAGGACCTTCTGTCCCTATATTAGTAGGGGGGGATGCTAATCAAATGGTTATCTGGTTAAGAAAGGATAATTCAACCTCATTCTTGCCGCTGCCTTGAAGATGAAGCTTATTTTTTTTTTTTTAGAGTTTTACGGTTAAAGGGAGTAAATAGGATTTACCAAAATCTTGTAGTAAATTGTACATTTTATAGGTGTGTGATAAACCAGCCTCAGAATTGCAGATTACTTGGGGGATAACTCTCAAGTCCATCCTTCTTTTTGTTTTTTTTATCTAACATCTGTTTATTCATGATTGAACAATTTTTCTATCGTTCTATCGCCTAAATCACGAATAAACAGATGTTTAAATTAGAGGGCATAAATATATATTAGACTTTTTTGAAATTCTTGAAATATAAAAAATTCTAAAAAATCAGAGATATCAAACAGATAATGTAAGTTTAGAAAAGGAAGAGTAGCTGTCCTCAGATAGGTGCACATTACTCTTTAGGCATTTCTATGGATGCTGTGAGTTTATCATACCTTACAAAAGAGCATATTCTATATGATATATTAAACTAGTAAAACAACATTTCAATATCATAACAATAACTATAAGCAGAACATAACTCCAAATATAAACTTATGATAAAAACTGTTACTACAGTGCAGGGATGATATTTCAATATTGTCAGGAAAGTGTGTAATGACTTGGTAAGAATGGGTTAACTATTGGTATTAGTTCTTGCAAAGGACCAATAAAAATACCATTCCACCCTGGAACAGTCCTATAGTTTATATTACGATTAGTGAAGCATGGAACCAGATCTTCTTTTCCAGACAATGTGGGGCCGAACCGTGTATCTGGAATTCTCTTCAGCTAGGGGTCTGGTGGGTACATTAAGAAGTAATTTTAAGGACAACCATACATGGAAAATAAATGTATTTAGGTATTGGAATATGTAAGTCAGAAACCAATATTATATTTGTGAATGGAAAAGTAGGCCCGTTAAAATGATACCCAACATGGAGCCCTTATTCCCTTGCCAAGGCGAGTTATTAATATCTTGGGAAATATGGATTACACACAGGTCATGTTTGGTATTGGAGAAATTGATAATTAATACAGGAGAGGAATATGTGGTCAATATCCCAGTACAATGTACATATATACATTTATATGGAATCTGCCTAACTGAAGGGGAATGAATGCTTTTGGCTAGTCGTAAATCTGGACATTCCTAGACACTCCCAACTCATGAGGAGGGGGGTGGTTCATCAAAGGCTTTAAAAATCCTTGTAGCCCCTATAACTGTGTTCATACTGAGGGGACATGCTAAAACCGTGTGTATGGACCCGATGTTTCTTCCCGCCCCGGGATACAGGACTTCTTCTAGTGAGTAGGGTCTGTGAATGTTTCTATCCTTTTTATTTTATAGAACTTTTACCTATTGTATGTCATTTTATTATAACACCATTTTCTTTTATTTTTGTATTATGTACACTGTCCACCTTTTGGAATATTAAATCTAATATTTAATAAGTTTTGATGCTCTAAAAGAACTCAGTTAGCCTCTGATAAGTTTATATGTGGTTGAGTGTTTGGCAGTGTAAATGCTAATTAACTCTGTGACTGCTTGTGAAGGACTGACGCTAATTAACCAGTTAGTTGCTGGAGTGAATGGTGTAGTGTTAACCATTTAGCTGCCAGGACAGGGGTGTGCATAGTCAGTGAGAGTCGAGTGTTTTTGGGGCGTCTTTAAGGCCGTAACTTAAAGTGGTGGCAACGAATACCGATTGATTGGTCGTTCTTGACAAATATACATTACGAATTGTTAAAAAAAGGGGGAGAGTGGGTGGGGTAAGGAAATATGGATGTTTTGTCAGGTAAAGTAAATATTAAGTTTTAATGTGAGTAGTTGTGGTTTTTTAGTTTTTGAAGCACTTTGAGTATTGGTGGTGGTGGGTTATCAAGCATTGTTCAAGTTATTAGTGTTGAGGTGGTGATATCTAATAGGTTTGTCAGAATTTGAAGACTTTTATGGTATTGCAGTGAGAATTCATATCCTCAATAAAAAAAAATAGCCTTGTTATCAGGTATGTTCCCAGGTAGGGGTCTGGAAAGTGGTTTAAGGCATTTATTATAATCGGTAAACTTTTACACTATTACATCTGAGTTTTATTACTGTTAGAGATGCAGTTGAACATTGAGGTTTAGGTGAAGCTGGTTTGCTGGAGCTGTTTTGAGGGTTGTGGTGTTGTCCTCATTTTATATTCCTAGTCTCTGAAAAAAAAGACGTCTTTGTCCTCAGTTGGAAATAGAAATTGGGTGGCCATTTTTAAGCATAGTCTAAAAGAAAAGCTCCAGTGTTATTTCAATTTGTCAAATCAAAAAGTTAACCCAGCACCTGCTAAATAATACCCAAATGGGAAGAGATGCCACAAAGTAGTTAAAAATAATAACTAAAGGCAAAAACAAAACTACTGTGCACACTCTATATATAGCTAAAAAACCTTTATTATACACATTAGGGTTATCACTCATTAAAAACACTTAAAAAGAACCTTCAGCGACTTAAAACTTTTAGGACTCAGTATATAGCTATGGTTGGAGCATATATTCAATGGAGATATCAGTAAATAAAGTGCTACCAACTCAAGGTAAGTCAGTCAGGCGTCCGGTATAAGTCATTGTTAGGGCCGCGAACAGATCAGACGCGTTTCGCCCCCCACTCCTTATGGGCGCTGGGGGGGGGAGCTTGTCTAATGCACTTTATTTACTGATATCTCCATGATATATGCTCCAACCATAGCTATATACTGAGTCCTAAATGTTTTAATACGCTGAAGGCTCTTTTTAAGTGTTTTTATTTGAATTTGTGGCATGGCAGGACTTCAGTAATGGGCTTAAAGTCTTGTCTTTTCGCCAGGGTAGACGTAGAGAGATCCTGATAAAATCCAAGGCGTACTACCTCAAATTCTATTACATCCATATTTCTAATTGTCTGCATAATGCTTTCTTTAGTATGGTAGTAATGTGGCTTACAGTTAACATTTCTCAAGTATTGTGGCTTACAGTTCACATTAAAGGGTATGTCCACCCTTAAACCTATTTTTTAATATAGCCTTCTCCCTGGTCCCCCAGCCCCAACCACATTATTTTTATTTTTAGAAAGCCCCCCAAACTCTACTTACCTCCCCTCTTTCCACCGCCGCGCTCCCGGCCCTCTGCCTGCGAGGAAATGCAAACAGAGGGGCGGGACCGGCAGTCGCGTCTGTGATTGGCTGAGCGGCAGTCAATCACGGACGCGGCTGCCGGCAGCCCACTTCGGCGGAGGAAAGAGGAGAGGTAAGTAAGAGTTTGGGGAGCTTTCTAAAAATAAAAATCATGCGGTTGGGGCTGGGGGACCAGGGGGATTACTATATTAAAGGGGATTAACGCTAGGGAGAGGGAATCCGGAGGGGGAGAAGGGCTGCAGTATGCATGCCAAACTTCTCCCGGAGGCCAGGTAGGAGGCAGAGTCCTATATGGACTCTGCTAGCCTCCTGGTGGGCAGTTTTTGGGACTTTGGGGGGATTACAGGAGAACCCTATGGAGCTGGGATGTGAGGTAAGGATTAAACTACACTACATGGTGGGGCCAGTAGTTGGGGGGTGGACATGCCCTTTAAGTGGTTTGGGTCAGAGGGCTCGTTGTGCCCTATCTGTGATGAATTGTTCCAAGGGGAAGTTAGGGAAGGATGTGAGAGAACAGGGCAGAGAGGTAGGTTTGAAGATCCACAATCTCCTCTGGGATGTCCTGTATTATATTATTTATCTTATGTGGCCTGTTCTCAGCATCTTCCTGTTGTTCTATCAGAAGGTAAATGTCTTGCCTGATCTCCTTCAGCTCAAAATCTACCTGTTACCAATATGCTGACATTTGATCATGAAAGGTTTCCAGGGATAAGACCCGATCACCTATACAGCTATTTCCTGTCTCACCTCTGATGATCTGGCTCTGGGAGTTATGTATTTTTCAAGTTGGAATACAGTTTGTCCAGATCAGAGCATGTACATAGCATGGAGTGGGAGCGCCATCCTGTGCAGTCTTAGTTTGCTTGGTCCTGTAACCACTCCTTCATATCGCCCTTTTTGCTGGGTCTGTTTGCATTTCAGAGTCAACAAAGACATTCCCCAGATGTTTAGGGGCTGTTGTGGATCTGAGTGATATTTTATAAATCCCAGATTTGAAGATTAGTGGGCCTCGTGGTGGGAGTCCTCTCACATTCCCAGTACTTGTCTCCACTAGATGTACCATCTCCACCACCATCACCAAAAGCACCAGCCCCAACACAATTGGCACCATCCCTAGAACCATCCCCATAATCAACATCACACCTGACACAGGGTGTAGGCTCACCCCTACCAATGGCACAAATGGTGCCAGTGTAAAAGAGGACTAGACAGTAATGAAGGGGAGGCATAAGACGTTTGAAGCGTCAAATGACAAGGATGGAGCATGAAATTTCCTTTTTATTAAACAAAAGTTTATTTTATACATACATTTTTTTATATTTAAAAAGAGGTGAATAGCCCTAACTAACAGTGAAAAATCAAATTGATAACATACAACATTGGTTGTGTTACATTGCGACGGTTGCGTGGCTAACGCAAAAGCTAACCGCGCAGCAGCCACAATCGATCTTATATGCAGTAAGCGGCATTCTATTCTGTTGTGAAAAAATGGCTTATGAAATTATGAATACCCTAAGGAAACAAAAGGTAAAAGATTGGAGAAAGAAAATGCTAAAAAATTCTGATTTAGTGCTAGGCCACACTGCTGCGCTTTTTTTTTGCGCATGCGCTTGCATTTTTTACATATTGAAAACGCGGCAAGGCACCAAAAACGTGCGTTTTCGGTTGCGTTTGCGATTTGCGTTCTGCATTTTTAATCGCAATCGTTTTTCAATAGTTGATGAAAAAAATGCATGCGCAAACACAACGAAATCACACATGAAATCGCATGCGATTCTGTGTGCGATTGAGTTTGTGTTGCAGTGTGGCCGTGCCCTAAGAATGCAATTATAACTCACCCGGAAAGTTTATCAACAAAAAACAGACTAACAGATGTAGGCACCTGAACAGGCTGTGATATGATAACAGATACATAATATATCTTTAGACAACAGATGGGTGCGTAACTGCAGGGGCCCAGACCCACCATGAGATTGGAGGCCGGGCCCCTGACCCACCTGCTCTCCATGATCAGATATTTTTAAACTGCTGATCGTGTGTATGAAGAAAACATACATGTGATCAGCTGTATTAAAGAACTGGATCCTTCATAAGTGCAAAACAGCTAATTGTGGAGGTTGTGGCGGGGGGCAGTAGTTACGCCACTGACAGCAAATTAATATACATCTGTATTTTTTTTTTTCTTCTCTTCTCTGGGCTGTATGCAAATAATTCTGTGGTGAAACCTAGACCTAGCAACACAGATTAGCATAGACTAAGATCCCTTAAATTACCTTAAGGTTTTACATCACTCCATTCTGCATGATTTTCGGTTTGTGGGAATGAAAGAAAAAGGGGAAAAACAAAGGAAAAGAGTTAATTCTAAGAAGGATCATATTCTACTTAAAGGGGAACTGTGGCCAAAAAATGACTTTAGGTAAATTCACAGGAATTGCTTTCCTGCGTATTTTTGTAATTTACTTAATTATTTATTTTACGTAGTTTTGAAGATATTTACATTTTTAGGTGTGATATTGGAGCAGCATCACCAGATTCCCTGCACTTCCTGCTTCCTGGTCCAAAACCATGTGACAGTCCCTGTGACATTAGTGTGCAAACCCTTTCTGCCTGTCAGCTTGATTTGATTCCCATATAATAAGTTACATACTAATCTGTTCCCTAGACTCCCATAAAAGTCTCTCTCCCCCAAACATACCTTGTGCTTTGATTCCCAGCACATCAAGTTACCGGTACTCCACTGTTTCCTGCTGTCATCTAAAAGCCTTTCCCTGCTGTGAGCAGCTCTCCTCCCCCCCCCTCTTTGCTTTGAATCACATACATCACCGTTTAGTTCACAGCTGATCCCTGCCGGTAACCTGATCTTGCATAGAGATGCCTGCCGGTAACCCGATCTTGTGCACTGAGCTAATAACGGACACTGAGCTGATAGGAGTAGAAACAGTTCTGTGCAAGATCGGGCTACAGGCAGGCATCAGCTGTGATGAAGGAGCTGTGCAGTAAGTGATTCAAATCAAAGGAAGAGGAGAGGAGGGGGGGGAAGAGTTGCCCACATCAGAAAGACGCTAGTACTGAAAACTGTCAGGTTCACCGCCGCCGGCGAGAGAGAGGAGCAGTCATTAGAATAGAATCTGAAAGTCTCCCACACCCTCATTTTCTGATCATTCATTTCTATGTAGCTTGGGCTCTGCTCTAGACAGAGAGGTGGATGATGGCTCTTTTTAAAGGTTGGGACTTGGCCTTTATTGTAGGATAAATTTGTTTTTATACCACAGTTCCCCTTAAAGAATTTGTTTTTACTTTGTTTAATACAAATGAGACACACTTAAAGTTTAAATATGTTTATAAATAGTATTACCCAAGCAAGTAAGTAAA
Organism: Hymenochirus boettgeri; assembly: GCA_019447015.1. Taxonomy (NCBI): domain Eukaryota; kingdom Metazoa; phylum Chordata; class Amphibia; order Anura; family Pipidae; genus Hymenochirus; species Hymenochirus boettgeri. The sequence continues at coordinate 119,786,800 of CM033474.1, forward strand.
GCTATTTTGAAAATGTTCTCCCCTATATTAAAGAAGAGGAACGAGCATCCTCTATGAAGCACACTTTTATACATACAAGAACAAAGACTTTCTGACATTATACAGATGTTATCTTTTGCCCCCATGCCTGGCAATGGCTGTCATAAATAAAACCGTAAATACACATTCAATGATCACAGGTAGTAATAAAAGAATTAGCAAGGGTTAAACAATCAGATACACTTTAACTCTAGTGTCAATGAAGGGTCTGGTATAAATGAGATATTTATTGGTTTGGGTGGTTTTGAGGAATTTGGTCTGATTAATTCTGCATGACATTAAGATTAGAGACACATAAAGTTTAGATCTTTGTTGAGTCCAGAGTCCCAAGTTAAGATTCCTATTCTAACCTCTCCTTTTGGAATCTAAAATTTCCCATGAGCACCAATCTTGAAGAGTATTCTCCATTGTACTGGTAGCCAGTGCAGTGAGCGAAGGATCGGTGTAATGTGAAACCCCATTTATATGGATTTACCTACCTACAGTACTGTGAAAATTTTTCGATTCACAAAAAATGCTGTGTGCTTTATTAAATTTGAATATAGCATATACTCCAAAGCATTAAAATTGGGCAGACATGTCATTCTTTACAAACAAAACCAATCCTCTGCTAAACATTTTGTTGTGGGTCAGCAGACAATTTTTGGGTAAATAGGTGAAATCTGGTAATGAAATAACAAGAATCCCCCTTTTTAGTGCTATTCACTATATCACAATTAAAGAAGGCTACTTTTTTTCACTGATTATGCTTTTGAGAAAAAAATTTGTGTACAAGTAGCTATGCTCTCTCTTTCTGAATTAATTACGTTTTTTTTTAAGTTTAGCCATCATTTATTATTTGCGTAACTGATTGTTTATCATATCTTTTTTTCAGGTCCCAGAAACCTATTTGCATATCGGTACAAAATATTTCCTCAGTGGTGTGTTTATGTAGCATGGTTATTTTGTATATTGATTAGTGTTGCCTGCACAACTACAACAGTTCTTATTGGCTTCAGGTAAACATTACTCCAAATTGTATTTCAGAACATCAGTTTTGCTTTTTATATTTTGAAAATAAAATATAATGTACTAAGAGGCCACTTTAAAAAAAACAACTATTTTAAGTCATCTCCAACATCACCTAGCCAAACTGCATGATATTGTACTGGTTAAAAAAAAAGCATTGGAAAATAGGTTGAATTAGAAAAAGTGTGTAGTGCCACATACCTTTAGGTAATATTGGGAATTAAAGGGTATGTCCACCCAAAAATAAACATTTTATATGTTCTTTATATAATAGCACCAACCTCAAACGCCATGTTCATTTTTCTAAAAATCATTTGCCTTGCCCGATATTTAATGAGATATATATCAGGCTGCACTTCTTCTCCACTTCCTCTTTTGATGACCCCGAGCTGCAGCTTAGGAAAAAAAAAAATTCTTGTCTGTGTATGTGTCTCTCTCTCTCTCTCTCTGGGCTGGTTGGCTGCAGCTGTTGATCCTGGATTTCTTCAGTACACATAACTTTACAGCTGTGATTGGTCAGACCATTACTGATGCAACTTCCTCTGTTCTCACTGCTGGATGTTAACAGACATGCTCAAGAACATGAAAAGAACAGAGGCAAGGTAATGTAACCTGTCTCTGTTCATCGCTGTATTGGTCCATGCTGCAGGATTAAGCCAGCTACAAAGGTCTGTAACTTTTGAACCACTGGACTGATTTACATGCTGTAAAGTTTGTTTTGGAGCACTTATTTGGGCCAAATAAATATAAAAAGTTAGTTTTGGGGGTGGACATGCCCTTTAAAAGAAGACTAAAAACACTTGCTAATTTAAAAATAAAATTTGTAATGGAGACAGGAGCACTTGCTGTTTTCCATACTGGCCCCTAAGTGCTAGGACACTCCTTTCAGCTTTCCTGTGCTCAACTCCCCTTGCGTCGAGAGCAGGTGTGTGTGTTGGAGAAGACAGAAGAGACACTGCAGCCGCAGGGTTTGGTAAGTAGTGAGCTCTCCATTTATGTGCCAGTACAGCATGTGCTACTGTCTCTATTAAAATAATCATTTTGAAATAGCAAGGGTTATTTTGTGGGGTTTTATGTTGTGTGACCTTAAAGGTAAAATAGTTGCGTCAGTACAAAAATCCATAAATTCAATTTAAAATTGAAACCTTATATTGCAACCTTTCAACTAAAGTTTTTATATCAAATAAGAAATTGTCCTCCTTACTAACAGTACATAAAAGCCCTCTCGCACCTCTAATATTTGATTTAGCAATGTAACCATCAGCGCAATCAAATAAAATTAATCCTAACATTAAGGGCATTAGAATAGGAGAAAGCAAATAAAGTAATGTATGCATTCATTACTCGATTACAGACCAATCAAATCATTAATTCACCTATGATCTACCTAGACACAGTTCAGTAGAATTTTCTTCTACACGATAAATGATCATTGAAAGTATATATTGGGTATTTATGCAGTGGTGTGACTAGGAATCACTCAACACTATGATGGGGCCCCTATCCGTGCTTCATCCACCGTGGTTTTCTGGGAAAAGGCTATACTGTATCTGTCATAGGAAAAATAAGAAGATGGGGCCCCCACACGGTTGCTCTCCTGGTAGTTACACCCCTGTATTTATGTATCCTCCATCTTAAAACTATTAATTCCATCTTAAAATGTTTAACTGCTATATATAAATATGCTTGGACGCTATATGGCTCTATAACATATCTGGGAATCGGAATCCAACTAATATCCTTTATAAAAAATATATACTTCCAAAATTTTAATTCACTTACTAGATGAAATGCAAAGATTTTAATCTTTGGTCAACCAAATGTTTGCCATGGTTAAAGGAGAACTAAATAATAAAAATCATTTTGGTTGTATTGTTGTTACTTGCCTTTAATAGTACTCTGTTCTTTGTTGGTGCGTTGCAGCTCCTTTCCTTTGCAATGTCCTGATGTTGGGTTAAAAATAGTAAATTGATATCCACAATCTTTTGCAGCATGTACCTGTTTCAGGAATGCAAGCATTTCAGTGCATCCAAACTTGCTTGTGATGCTCCTTTATGCCTGCCCAAAGCACATCCGTGACCTGGTGTGTTTGCCTCTAAAATGCTCCCCTCCAATCAATGATATTGCGTAGTGTTGCCATATCGATGCAGCACCATAAAGCAGAGAGGAGTGCACATGCTTGGTAGGCGAATCTAGTGGTAACGGTTTCGCACATTGAAGGGAAAGTGCTTCCTTTTGATTTTGTTACTTTGTGTTTTGATTTATTTAATACTATCTATAATAAATTGCATGTTTTAAGAATAAATGTTTTTTCATTTTTTTACTGGGGGGAGTCTTCATAAAGAAAAAGTTTTCTGTTTAATGTTAATTAAAATAACACACAATAATCCTCATTTTTAAGATTGTGCAATTCCACTTACTAAAATGTCATCATAGCCTTGGAACTGTATTGTTTGTTAGTATTATATATATGTTTTTTTTATATGTTTTGTTATATATATATATATATTGGAGGGGGTGCAATGTTTGTGAGCAAATATGACCATATTAAAATATATTTGTTTTTAAAGATTATTAAGTACCTACAGAGTGTGTGTGTTTGTGGTCATTCTTTTGCAAATGTTGTTGGTTTTCTAAAGTTGGGTTATCAATTGTGTGTGATTTGTTTTACACACGGTTGTGCAACAAAGTTTTTGCGCACCGCCAGTTATGACTTAAAGTCACATTAACTCTTGGAACATGGGTTAACATGACTTTCAGACGGAAGAAGCCATTTACGGCTCTCCGTACATGGCTCTAAAAGTGTTTTATTTTATGTAATTTACAAGCTGACTTGTTACCATCCATATAGAGAACCATAGATCTGTGTAGAGCTTGGTTATTGATACATCGTCAGTTTTTGAAAGGGTGTTGGCAGACTGAAACAGTGTGTTATCATCATGTTTTTTCGAACTTTGAACATTATGTAGAGTGCATTCCAAATATGTTTGCAACATACGGGCCCCAAACTAAACATTAAAAATGTGTTGTTGTTTTTGTCCCTTTTGCTAGTGTTACTTTGTTTTTAATATTGCCTTCAGTAAACAAGCACAATCTAGTGGCAAATGGATTTCTATTTCTTATGAACTGTGTACAAAGATCTAATTTGTGCTCACACATAAACAATTTGTGTGTGTTACATTCTCCACAGGATGTGTACAACAAAATGCTTATGTGTTCTTTATTAGCATCAGACTGCATGTCTTATTTACTGTACACATTTCTTGTCTGTACGTGGAACTTATTTTGCCTCCTAATTATGTATTTAGCGCAAAAGGGCTTTAAGCACCCATTTGTGCTTTCTTCAAATCACAGGGGTGGTATGTGTTTTTCCCCCCCCCTCAGATATCTAGAATGCTGTGTTGTTTGATGTTTACATAAACACAGTGCATTATTGAGGTACAATTAATTTTGTAACTTGTAACATAGCTAAATATTGTATATTTTGTAAGCACTCTATATTTTACAGACAGATATCTTGCGGTGTCTTGTGCTGTTTCAATTGTGACATTCTTTGTGTACTGATTTTTTTTCAGCAATTACAATAATAATGTTTCCTACGTGTTTTTTTTTTTTAAAACAAACTTGATTTTTTGTTTACTTGAGTGTTTTTTAGCAGGCAACTACAGTGGTGTGTATCATTTGAAAATTACGCCATTGTTGTCAGAATCCATTTTTTAGGTAAGGAGAAATAAGAAAATGTAAAGCGATCGAATTTTTGCCAATTCAAATGGCTTATTTCTTATGTGTTTTTTTCACAGACAACTACCCTGCTGTGTGATGTGTTGCAGTACTTGCACCTTTGCGGACAGATTGGCTTCTTGATGGATGTAAGTGAAAACACATCTTAGTGTCAAAAGAAAAGAAGAAAGAAAAGAACATGAATACCAACAGTAAACGGAAAAGCAGGGGTCACCGAGAAATTAAGAAGAATTTTCAAAAAAACACAGTATCCCTGTCTGCTTTAAACCAAACAACACACTGAGGCAGCAATTGGTACATCCGAAAGACCCAATACCGAAACACAAGAAAAGCCACATCATATACGCAGTGTAGTGCAGTGAAGAGTGCTCTGATTTTTATGTGGGGGAGACCAAACAGCAACTGCACCAATGTATGGCCCAGCACAGAAGCCAATTTCTTGGGTCATGCAGTGTACCTGCATGTTAAGAAAAAAGGAAATACCTTTGAAGATTGTAATGTCAACATCCTGGCTAAGGAACATGACTGGTTCAATAGAGGTGTCAAGCAGGCCATTTATGGGAAAATAAAAAAAAACCAAGCCTGAATTGAGGTGGGGAGTTCAACACCAACTGTCTGCGATGTATAATGCTGTTTTGACACCTTACCCTGGCCAGTAACACCTCTTAGCCACAATGCAATCTACACCTTGGATTCAAAAGGTCCCTAACACCTGGCTGTCATATGCTAATTGAATCTTTATCTTTTAGCAAGTCTTTATCAAGTTTTGATGAATCTAAAGACCCTTTTTATCATCAACCTACATGTACAGAAAATTTTGCAGCATTGTCAGATTCCAACAGTGAGTGTGATTCTTTGAAACAACAAGCAACCACTTGCTTATACATGGGAACCCAAAGATTTGGTCTTTGAAAGTTGCCTTGATTGTTTGCTGTATCTCATCAAATGTCAACTTTACAATCCAGAACCATGTCAATCATTCATAATTCAGATTAAGAACAAAAACGGCCACAGGGCCATCTGGTAGCTCCGGCCCGCGCTAGGGACCGGAGCGTCTGACCTGAGGTGGGCGGGGCCAGCGGGGGATGCTGGGAGGTGTAGTCCCGGTCGCGGTCGCCTCCTGGCGTGTTCCCGCGAGATTCCGGCCGCGGTGTTGCGTATGACGTCATCACGTCATTACGCGAGCCCGGATTGGCCGCGGCCGGTCTCGCGAGAGGCGGGAAGATGACGTCGGTGGTGACGTCATCAAAGTTATTTAAAGGGGCGGAGCACGAGGCTCGGGTGCCATTTTGTTGAGTGCTAGCAGGGAGAAGGATCTTCCCCACCCTCCCTCCCTATAGTTATATGGTTTTAAAAAAGTGTTGGTTAATGGTTTATTACAAGGGGAAAAAAGGGGATGTTGGAGTCACAGCTGGCGGATGCATCCTTGCGAAGGTTATGTTTGGAGCCGTTACATGCCCTCTGGGGATCCAGAGGCGTGGCATTTAGCATTGGCTACGACTCGGGGACTTATGGTTAATTAACATGCAAGGATGCATAAATTATGTTTTGAATATTTTAAATTGATCACATGTTGTAATGTGTCAATTAATAAAAGCTGTGGCCTTATGTTTCACCCAACAAGTGTGTCTGACTGTTCTTTAACACAAAGTAAGTGTAAAAGGGGTTAATTTCAAGTAAACAGCCACGATGGCTCCAGCCTTAGGTCGTCAAGAACCAACCAAATTTTTGGTTCCTGACGACGGCCCTGTGAGCTGAAACACGTAGAACCTGGAATAAAATATTTTTTGCTGTTATGTGAAGTCCCTTGATGAGTGCTCTCTATTTGGACATTTTATCAATTTTGGAGAGGAGCACTGGGGCAGTATTTAAGACTTGGGAGAGTGCGGTCTTTTTGGAAGTTTATATCTTTTATATTATATAAATATATTTAATGCTATATGTTTAACTGCTCATTTAGAACCACTGTTGATTAAATTTGTTTGATGCAAACACCATTCCTCTATTGTAAATGCTTCTTAATATTCCATTTTATATGGATATATATTTACTCACTTGTGAAAATAGGGAGGCCCGGGTGTAAAATACCCCGGACCTGTCGCTACCCCTTCTCCCTGTTCTCCAGTATTCACCGTAAAAGTTATATACATGCAAACATTTTATCAAGACTCACCCCTCTGCTGGGTTGGTCTGGGTGCCGCAAGAGCCCCAGACCCGTCGCTTGGATCCACTCCGTACACTTGTAATATTATAAAAGGACTCTTGGTTCCCAACAAACAGCTCCTCGGCATTTCAGTTCCAATAAAATTCCTTTGTTATACATACATATAAAAATACAAGAACGCCTGACGCGTTTCGGGAACGTGCTGTCCCCTAGGAGCTGGTTGTTGGGAACCGAGAGTCCTTTTATAGTATTACAAGTATAAATGTATTTATATAGTTATGGAGATTTGCATTGAGTTTTTAGGAGTAATTAGGTGGGGGTTTATAACACTATTACACTTAGGAAAGGTCTATATGTATGTGTGTAAATATCACTATTTGATTAAAATCACCATAACAAATAACACTATACAAAGTATAGTACTACTACTTACCGTATATACTTGAATATAAGTTGATCCGAGTATAAGTCGAGGTACCTATTTTTACCTGAAAAATTTGAAAAAAAAGGATTGACTCAAGTATACGCAGAATTCCCATACATGAATCCCATACAGTAATAGCCAAATCCAGTACCAGTAACCCCCAATTCCTTGGCACTCCAGATGTTTGGAAACTACAACTCCCAGCATGCTTTGTTGCTGGAAGTTTCAGTTTCTAAACATGTGGAGTGGCAAGGTTCAGTAAACTTTTAATTAAGCTTAACATTATTTACAATTCTCCTGAACCCCATATTGTAAAGGACCCTCTGGCCCCATATAGTAAAGGGCCCTCTGACCTCCATATAGTAAAGGGCCCTCTGACCCCCATATAATAAAGGGCCCTCTGACCCCCATATAGTAAAGGGCCATCTGACCCCATATAGTAAAGGGCTCTCTGACCCCATATAGTAAAGGGCTCTCTGACCCCATATAGCAAGGGGCCCTCTGACCCCCATATAGTAAAGGGCCCTCTGACCCCCATATAGTAAAGGGCTCTTTGACCCCATATAGCAAAGGGCTCTCTGACCCCATATAGTAAAGGGCCATCTGACCCCATATAGTAAAGGGCTCTCTGACCCCATATAGTAAAGGGCTCTCTGACCCCATATAGTAAAGGGCTCTCTGACCCCATATAGTAAAGGGCCCTCTGACCCCCATATAGTAAAGGGCTCTTTGACCCCATATAGTAAAGGGCTCTCTGACCCCATATAGTAAAGGGCCCTCTGACCCCCATATAGTAAAGGGCCTCTGACCCCCATATAGTAAAGGGCCCTCTGACCCCCATATAGTAAAGGGCCCTCTGACCCCCATATAGTAAAGGGCCCTCTGACCCCCATATAGTAAAGGGCCCTCTGACCCCTATATAGTAAAGGGCTCTCTGACCCCCATAGTAATGGGCCCTCTGACCCCCATATAGTAAGGGCCCTCTGACCCCCATATAGTAATGGGATGGGCCCTCTGACCTCCCACATAGTAAAGGGCCCTCTGACCCCCATATAGTAAAGGGCCCTCTGACCCCCATATAGTAAAGGACTCTCTGATCCCAATAGTTAAACAGTCACCTGAGAGTTGTAGTTTCAAGCTGTACATTTGCACTGTACTAGCAGCTTTTTTTTGCCCCAAACTGAGGAGACCCATCAGATTTACAGTATCCAGATGAGCAGTCAGTGACAGTGCTGAGTGAGTCCAGCAGGAAGTGTAAAGGCAGATCAGCTCCTGTAACTTTCTATGCAGGTTAACACGGCGCGACCTACTGGTTACTATGTGCAATTGCAGAATTCGGATCTAAATTAGGACTTGACCCGAGTCGAGGTTAGGTTTTCAGGCTAACTTTAAAGCCTGAAAAATTCGACTTATACTCGAGTATATACAGTACTACTCAATTACAAAACAAATGATATTCAATTAATAAAGTATACTTACTTTACTTGACACCCTTAAGTTTGAATGAAAAACTCAAAATGGTAGGTTTAGCCACATCTCTAAGAGCGCTAAAGGGTCTCCATGTAGGACACTAAAAGAAAGTGGAATTTTACTAACATCCAATGAGGTTCTGATCTTACACTCTTACAATTCTCTTTGGGATTGTACATGACAAGTCAGGAAGTTCCCATTACAATCAATTATGTGCTGTTTGTAAAAGGTGACAGTCTTAGCCAATCAAAAAATAGATGGATCACTTGCATGTTCAAACCCTTGGGTAGGAATCGCTAAAGCATGGCCGTGGGTTTTTATGTCTGTAAGTCAGGAAAATGGCTTTATTCCGGGATTTATGAAAACTAAATTTTCCAGCATTCTGTGCAGCCAGGAAATAATGGGAGTTGTAGTTTTTAAACAAGTGAAAAGTTCAACACCCATGCTCTATATTATTAGGCTGTATTGCATCTTTATACATTTATAAGCCAATGGGCATAAAGGAGAAACTTACTACTAACAGAGAACACTGAGAGTTGTAGTTTTTAAAACATGTGAAAGGTCCCAAATTCCCAAAAGGGCTGCAGTACGCATGGCAAATTTCTACCTGAGGCAAGGTAGGAGGAAGAGCCCTGCTAGCCTCCTGGTGGGCAGTTTTTGGCACTTTGGGGGGGGACTACAGGAGAACCCTATGGAGCTGGGATGTGAGGTAAGGATTAAACTACACTACATGGTGGGGCCAGTAGTTGGGGGGATTATAGTTTTGGGGGTGGACATGCCCTTTAAGAAAAAAACTTACTACAAACAGAGAATGATTTAATTTGTAGTTTTCTACAGAAATTAGGCTGAATTACATCTAGACACATGCGCTTAGCGACAGGCAATAAATGAGATACTTTGCATGTCCCCACCCATTTCTTTGGGAGTGAGAAATAGATTCTAGCTGACAGAATTTGGAAAAGGTAAGGCAGTGTTGTGTGTGTGTGTGTGTTTGTTCATGTATTGTGGTGGTATTGCCTGGGTCCTTTTTAGGACCTTCACGTTTATCCCATTTGCGCCTCCTCCTGGATACTTGCTGGGAGTGGAAAAGGAAAGGAAAGTTTGAAAAGTTCCTGACACCTTTCGGCTAAAGCTGCTGGACCAGCAGCTGCATCTCTGATTGGCTGAGAGGCAGCCAATCAGAGACGTGGCTGCCGCAATACAGTGCATGGGGAACGAAGGTTCATAAGTAGAGTTCTGCAGCTTTTTTAAACAAATGAACTTAGTGGTTGGGGATGGGATAGGGTGCCGACCATATCTTAACAGGTTTTAGAGGTAGGGAACCCAGCAGCAAAGAGGGCTACAGAGGGATGGAGGTAGGGGGAAAAGGGCTTCCCTGCACATGCCACTGTCCTCTCAGAGGAAAAGGAGAATGCGGATACCTTTCACAAAGGACGAGAGCTCCTACACTTCAGTTTCCTAGACTTTGGATAGACACTGAAGGAGAACCATTTGGAGCAGATATGTAAGGTAAGGATTTTTTAACACTACACAGTATGGGGTTAAATTTTAGAAGCTACATAATTTTTATTGTGTTTTTTAATCTTTTTTTCCATCATAAACATTTTAATTATTTATACATATAATGGTTCTGCATGTTATTGTTTTATATAAACATGTATATTCGTGATAAAAAAAAAATTGGAGATTGGGGGACATCTCAGTATCACAGTTATTTTTTTTTTTATATAGATCATAATTCTCTAAGCCTTATTTATTTATTTTTTGTCTAAAAAACCAAAACAGTGCATTCCTTATTTAAACAGTTTGATCACATTGGTAGATTAATGGCATATGAGCTACTGTACATTATCCAGGTTTTTCAGGTCTTAGAGAAGAGTTTAATTTTATCTTGTAGTAAGTGAAAGATTCTCTTACTTATCATAGTTATTCTATGTATTACTGTATCCAAGCTCTGACATCTCCATTGTACTCCAATGTGGATTATAGCTGCCATCATTATATATTGGGTTAATCGATTTTCATGCATGTCGAGGTCCTGTATTTCCTGACCAAGTAGGGTTACTTGTGGGTTTGGGGTTATCTGGAAGTAGAATATTTTAGATAGTAGGTCAAATACTTTTTCCCAGAATACTTGTACTATGGGGCAAGTCCACCATGAGTAATTGTATTTTGTATTTGTTATATTGTCTGTTATTATTCCTGCCTGAGTGTGGCAGTCAGTGATACAGATATTCAGTATTATTTCAGATTTATAGCCATTGTTGTAACAATAGTTTATATACCTGGTAATTGGTATATATAAGTGATGGCAGCTTTCAACCTGGTTTTGACCTGGGAAAGCTCTGTTTGGTCTGAGGTTGAGAGTTGTAGTCAGTCACACCCCCCATATTTATACATTCATTAATCATTAAATTGTTTTGGCATTGTAGAGTAACCTTTAAATAACTTTATAGCTATTTTATGTATATACTGGGATTATAAAATTCAAGTTTCATTAATGCTTTTTTAATCTTCTAACAGGTTTGGTCCTACAAAGTGTGTACTGTGGTTGCACTCTGTGTTCTTCTCGGTCATCTTTTGTGCTTTTATTATTCAACCTTTTATGGTAAGATAACATAACAATATGAATTTCCATCAACCATTTTCAGTATAATTCTTAGGATTGCCTAAATGCAGTTTATACACTGAAATAAAATGTCTGCCTAATGAAGGTGAGTACAGTAAATTAGTAAGCTTGCTTCTAGTCCTGTTGCTCTTTTGATTCCACTTTATTCACTAAGCACTTATGTTAGTCAGTGTCTATATTGTTCTGTAATCAGTCATTCTGTACTAACACACTCACAAATGCTACTTTTCTACACCAATATACATTATATGTATTATATATGTATATGCTAATGCTAATAGGTTTATGTATATACTAATAGGTTTTTTTGAGGTTGCTGAGGAGGGGGAGTAATCAACTGCCAGTGGCACCCATTGTGGTTGCACGGGTCACTAAGTTTAGAATTCTCCAAGTTTGAAGTAAACATGTGACAACTTACATATTTTCTTTCTTAATTAAAGAAAACAAATTTCCTTTATTGAGACTGTTATATAGTCATTTTTAAAAAATTTTTTTAGGACTGCATATGGATCAAAAAATTTGCACTATGCACATGCTTTACAGAAAAAAACTTTTTTTATTAAAAAGTAATAAAGTTTATTCTTGATTTACTTAATTTAATTACAAGGCAAAACCATTAGAACTGCTTGTCATTGGCACAATACCATACGTCACTGCAGTGTCTGCAATGGAAGAAATATAACCAAGAGGTGTAAATATGCACGGATCACAGAAGCATTTGCTTTAGCACCACGTCATTCAACCTCTTCCCACAATGCGCGCACACCACTGCCGTTGGAGAAGGCAATCTGAAGGAAGCAATCTACCTCCACTCACAAGGGCACATGGACCCCATACCTACTTGTGCACGTCACGTCATTCAATCATGCTTGCACCTGAGATGTTCATGCGCACACAACAATGCCATTTCCAGGTTTCACACAAACCTGTAGACACAGCCACTGCCGCTACTCTGGTCCACAGCCAGTACTGTGATCTAATGTATAGTGCAAGCTGTCTGGAGTTGAGAGAGAGGGGGGGAGGGAGAGAGGGGAGAGAGAAAGAGGAGGAAGAGAGGGGGGGATGAGGGAGAGAAAGAAAGGGGGGGGGGAGGAGGAGGGAGAAAGAAGGGGAAGGAAGAGTGAAAGAGGAGAGGGAGAGGGGGAGAGTGTGGAGGAGAAAGACAGAAGGAGAAAGAAAGAGAAGAGAGGGGAGGGGAGAGAGAAGGGAAAGAGAGCGAGGGGTGGGGGAGAGAGCAGGGTAGGAGAGAGAAGGGAAAGAGAGAAAAGGAGAGAGGGGTAGGAGAGATAAGGGAAAGAGAGTGGGGAGTGGGGATTCTTTAAAGAATCGGAAGTTTACTAGTGGGCCCAGGATCTATCTTTGAGAATATCTGAAAGGTCTGAGGTCTATAAATGAAACAGTTTCTGCGTTTGGGGGGGTTCCTACAAAATATTAAAATCTTCTTTGGAGGGGGGAGCGGGGTGCTTTAAGCAAAATTAGCTTTGTCTGATTTCTATTGTTATAAGTGAATCTAAATTATATTTGATTTAATATTTTGATGGATAAGCCAATTTAGCCAACACTTAGTAACTGTAAGAAGTGTAAGAAGCAAATAAATTACTTTCCTGTATAAAAAGGAAAATTGAGTTATAATTTTGCTGCTGCATAGAGCTCTTGAGTGGTGTTGTCCCCTGGATTTAGAGTGTAGGGTATCTGAGCTGAGGCCAAGAATACACGAGGAAACCAGGAGTGCAATAGGCACACAGGGCACAACCAGCTCAGAGATAGTACCAAATCAAATCATGGATGGAGCAAAAGGTCAATACAATATGAGAAGATCAGTCTGTTAGGTGAGGTACAGATGGGTAAAGCAAAAGTGTAATAAGGGCCAGGGAAAGGTCAAGACAGGCAAAAGCGTAAACATATGCGTAACCGCATGCTCATCCGAAATCGCAGGAATTTTTGCATTCCCGCGGTTTCCATTTTAATCCATTAATTTCCATTTTAATCCATTTTCCAATCGAGAGCGCAAAAAATGCGCAAGTGTGGCCTAGTCCTTAGACAGTCAATTACCAATAACAGGTATTACATCCCTTTCTCAAACAGCTTGTGTTGCCACTGCCATATTGCTCCTTTTAGGTTTTTGTTGATCAAAATAACTGTGTTATGCATGTTGGTTCAAATGCTACAATACATTAGAAATGCCATACTTTCTGCAGTATAAAAGATTTTAGAGAAAAGATTTGTAAGCCTGCCACCGCATCAAGGTAGACTCTTTCAGCAGGGCCCTAACTAGCATAACTAAGCAAATGCCTTTTATCAACATCATATCTGTTACTAGTGAAAACTCTATAGGAGTTATTTAGTTACAATTTATTGGTGTTCTTGGGGGGGATGCTTTCAAACTATGGAATATAACAATTTCAGTTTAGTTCTCCTTTAAACTTATAACAATTTGTGCATCTAATAGAGGTAAAGACAGCAAGCAGATAGACATGGGGCAATATTTTAGAGCGATCAACTGATCACAGCATTTGACATCTCATGTGGACAAAGAGTTTTGGCTTTTACCTCCCTTAGATACATACAGGGATATTCAATAAAAGTTCTTATCGTTTAAAATGAGGCTAATTTTGCCCCAACCAATCAGATGTTCGCTTTCAAACGTTAAATAAGATCTGGTTGGTTGGGGCAAAATTAATACCATTTTAAACGGTTAGAACTTTTATTAAATAACCCTGATAGAATGTTATTAAATGGGGCAGATTTACCCAGATACGCTGGGCAAATATATGGAGTTAAAGTCATGCTAACCGGTTAGCTACCAGTTAGCGTGACATCAACTCAAAATTAGCGTCGGATGCGTGGGTTACACAAAAATCATCCACGCATCTGGCACTTGCGATTCAATATCACGTTTGTGCGAGTATTAGCGCTGGATTTTAACACTAATAGCTAGCTAGCATGTGCTTTTCTATCTACATTGTTCTGCTGTTCGCTCCCTTCAAACTCCTGCCCAGACTGCTGGACTAATAGAAGCAGCTCAGCAGTGTCTAAAGTTTAGCAGATTACCGTATATACTCGAGTATAAACCGACCCGAGTATAAACCGAGGAACCCAATTTCACCTAAAAATCCTAATAAAAGTTGTTGACTCGAGTCTAAAACTGAGGGTAGAAACTTGACATTCAAGATGTTTGGAAACTACAACTCCAGCTAATAAAGCATGGGGAGTTGTAGTTTCCAAACATCTTGAATGCCACCCTCACTTGGCATTCAAGATGTTTGGGAACTACAACTCCCGCATGCTTTATAGCTGGGAGTTGTAGTTTCCAAACATCTTGAATGCCACCCTCACTTGGCATTCAAGATGTTTGGAAACTACAACTCCCAGCTAATAAAGCATGCTGGGAGTTGTAGTTCCCAAACATCTGAATGCCCCCCTCACCCTCCCACCCTGTTCAGTTTGTACCTGTCTCTTCTCCCTGTGGTCTCTTCTCCCTGTGGGCTCGGTCTCTTCTCCCTGTGGGCTCTCCTCCATCCAAGGTAGGTGCAGTATCCTGAGCCTGCAGGTAAGGTGCGGTATCCATCTTGCAGGTAAGGTGCGGGATCCTGAGCATTCCGGCAGCCGCGCAATCTTTCTGTGTATGGCGCGCCGGCTGACGTCACTGCCCGGCGCCAAGCAGTGACGTCAGCCGGCGCGCCAGTACAGAAAGATCGCGCGGCTGCCGGAATGCTCAGGTAAGGTACTGACTCGAGTATAAACCGAGTCTGAGTTTTCAGGCTGATTTTTCAGCCTGAAAAACTCGGTTTATACTCGAGTATATACGGTACTTAGTGACAGTCTGGGCAGCACATTGAAGGAAGCTGAGAGCAGTGCAATATATATGGAGGGTTTCAGGTAAATAATCACATTTATTATTTGTCAGGCCTTCAGTTCATTAGCCAGTGTTAGTCAGCTCTCCAGTTCTTTAGCCAGTGTTAGTCAGCCTTCTAGATCCTTAGCCAGTGTTACGTCATCCCTCCAGAACCTTAGTATGTGTTAGTCAGCCTTCCCCTTTCTAAGCCAGTGTCAGTCAGCCCTCCAGACCCTAAGCCAGTGTTGTAAGCCCTCTAGAACATTAGCCAGTGTTATCAGCCCTTCAGATCATTAGCTAGTGTTATTAGCCCTTCAGATAATTAGCCAGTGTTAAGTCAGCCCTCCAGTTAATTAAGCCTTATACACACATACAGTTTTACCGCCTGAGCGCAAGGCACACAGATGACAAGCGCCCTCGTTGATCAGCCAAACTGACCACACACACACGTGATTTTCGTTTTACCCGTGAAACGTTTACACGTGCTCGGGGGTTGTGCATCAGTGGTAAAATTTTACGTATTTACGAAGCTTTAGTCTCTTAGTTATCTTAACTACATCATACACTGATGAGAATACTAGTCTTAAAAATGGGTGTAAACAAAGTGTGTGATAGTAGCATGTGAAGTGGGTGTGGTCAAACATTTTGTGATCTACCGTGAAAGGGCCACATGGATGTATTTGCCCCCTGGGCCAAAAGGTCATTCCCTGCACTCACAAGAATACATTACTTATACTAGTCCTGCTGACTGTATGATTAAGATTGCTAGTGGCGTAAATGTCTTCAATAAACTTCAGGAGATTTGTATCCCTAGATACTCATAACGACTGTTATAACTATTATAATATAGTATATATGTATAGTATATATGATTTAGGCCCAGGTTGTAAATTGAATTGCTTAGACATCTAAATCTAGGATAAAGAATTTTGCCTTTTCTATGAAGTAGTGTGTGTCTCATATATCTGGACTGTTATTATGTTTAAACTATGCATGTTATTATGTTAAAACTATGCATTTAATAGGTTGAACTTGATGGATGTATGTCTTTATTCAGTCTCAATTACCGTATATACTTGAGTATAAACTGCCCTGAATATAAACTGAGGTACTTACTTTTAACTGATAAACTAGGAAAGCTGCTTGACTCGAGTATAAACCGAAGGTTGACTTTCTCCCATAGGCAGTCCCATAGATAGTTCCACAGACAGTCCTAAAGAAGGTCCAATACACAGCCCCATAGATAAAGTAGTTCCACAGACAGTCCCATAGAAAGTCCAATACACAGTCCCATAGAAAGTCCAATACACAGTCCCATAAAAAGTCCAATAGACAGCCCCATAGAAAGTCCCATACACAGCCCATAGATAGTTCCACAGACAGTCCCATAGAAAGTTCCACAGACAGTCCCATAGAAAGTTCCACAGACAGTCCCATAGAAAGTTCCATACACAGCCCCATAAAAAGTCCCATACACAGCCCCATAAAAAGTCCCATTCACAACCCCATAAAAAGTCCCATACACAGCCCCATAGAAAGTCCCATACACAGCCCCATAGAAAGTCCCATACACAGCCCCATAGAAAGTCCATACACAGCCCCATAGAAAGTCCCATACACAGCCCCATGAAAGTCCCATCACAGCCCATAGAAAGTCCCATACACAGCCCCATAGAAAGTCCCATACACAGCCCCATAGAAAATCCCATACACAGCCCCATAGAAAATCCCATACACAGTCCCATACACAGATGTGCCCTGCATACTTTTCTGTGCAGCCTGAACACTTAAAGATTTGCCTTGCAGTCTGGGCTGCTCTGAGTGAGCAGGGCAACAATTGCCTAAATCAAGAGGATTCTCTGTGTTACAGGGTACAGCTTTTGTTTTCCCAGGGCTATGTGATTTTTTTGTCCAGCAGCATCCAGATCAGCAAAGACCTGAGTATACACCGAGGGGAGACTTTCAAGAGGATTTTAAAGGTAAAAACAATTGGTTTATACTCGAATATATACGGTACTATGTTACTATGATGATCTGTGCAGTTCAAGAATACTATGGCATCCTGCCTATTAATTGGTGAATGCTGTCATTGAACTACTGTCCCACCATTCCAGTTAGTATTATTAAAATGATGTTGATAGAGTCAGGGTTGCTATAGTGGCCTAGACTACTGGGGATAAACCTATCTGCTAATTGGCGAGTGCCATATTTTCCTCTCCCTTTTTGCTCCGATGGGTAAACAATGAAGTACCCATTTTAGTATTAGTATTGTAGTCTATCTTTCTCTGAAGTTAAGCAATTCTGAAGCAGTATTAACTTATCCTCCCCCATGTTATTCTGCAAAAACAGCACTTGGATCACCCCCTTAATTTGGTCCAGCGTAGATTTGGTTAGATACTGTTATATGGTTTAATGTTCAGTTATATGTAGAGATGCACTAGAACTCGAACCCAAGTTTGAGCCAAACTTATCGACTTCGAATGGACTCGGACTTCTCGAACTAACTGACTCCAAGTGGCAATCGGAAATTTCCCTGGATCAACTCTACTTTATGTATCAATACCAGTAACTTGCAACATTCATTGTTTGCAGAAACTCATCCAGCTTTTTTTATGAAGCTACCATAACATCGTCCACTGGAAGACCGTTCCATAGCTTTACCTTTCTCACAGTGAAAAACCCTTTACAAACTTGAAGCCTAAACCTTTTTTTTTCAAGTCTTAAGGGATGGCCGCGTGTCCTCTGACATGCTCTATTGGTGAACAATGCCCCCACGTACATATCCCCACGCAAGCGCCTTTTCTCCAGCGTACATAATTACTTTTCCAGTTTCTCTTCATATTCAAGCTCCCCCAAACCCCTTATTAATTTAGTTGCCCTTCCCTGAACCCTTTCCATTTCAAAGATGTCCTTTTTGTACACAGGATTCCAAAATTGCACTGCATATTCCAAATGAGGCCTTACCAATGCTTTATAAAGAGGGAGAATAACATTTCCCTCCCTTGAATCCATACCTCTCTTTATACAAACAATACCATGCTGGCTCTGGCTGTTGCCACCTGGCACTGCTTGCTTTCTTTAAGTTTGTTATCCACCAAAACTCCAAGATCCATTTCCACCAGGGATTCACTTAACACAGAGCCATTTATAGTACAAGAAGCACAAGGATTTTTAAGTCCAAAATTTTAAGTAAACCTTACGTTTATCAACATTGAATCTCATCTGCCACTTAGCAGCCCAATTAAATAGAAGCGGCCCCAACACAGAACCCTGTGGCACCCCAATTTAGTCCATAATGATGAAGCCCCATTAACAACTACCCTCAGCATCCTATTCATTAACCAATTTTCTATCCATGTACAAATGTGCCTCCCTAAACCAACAGACCTCAGCTTATACATTAGTCGCCTATGGGGGACTGTATCAAAAGCCTTTGCAAACTCCAAGTAAACTACATCTACTGCTATGCAAGAGTCTAAATTTCTACTTACTTCCTCATAAAAGCCAAGCAAGTTAGTTTGACAAGATCTATTCCTCCTAAATCCATGCTGGTTACTACTTATAATGTCAGTCCTTGAAACATACTCTAGAACATGTCCCCTTATTAAAATTTACATTATCTTCCCGACCACTGAAGTTAAACTTACAGGCCTGTAATTACCAGTCTCTGAACGACTACCCTTTTTGAATATTGAAATAACATCAGCCTGTTTCCAGTCCAGAGGCACACCTCTGGACATGAGGGAATCTGCAAAAATAAGATACAATGGCCTAGATAAAACTGAACTTAGCTCCCTAAGTACCCGAGGATGTATTTTATCCGGTCTAGAAGATTTATTAATATTAACTTTATTTGGTTTGTTACATGTCAGCCAATACTAAATACCATAGCTTAAATACCACAATTCCCTCATAAAAACTACCCCTAGCCAGGCTAAGTATTATATAGCAATATTTATATACAATTTGATTGAAATATCTATTTAATTAACCCATTGCAAGTACAATGTATAAACAGTTTCTCCGAATGTTCCTTTTAATAAATATGTATGTGAATTATTACCATTGTAAGAAACCAACTACGAAAGTGGTTGAAGGAAGATATATCTCACAAAGGTTTCTTACCTACTGATGGTAAGGTGAAACCAGCTAGCTTGGCAAAGAGGTTTTCTTTGCTTGCTTGAGTGCAAATTAAGTTTATGCTGGGGCTGGTTTTATTGGGAATCAAAAGTGAATCATGGGGTGGATTCCCAATCCTTAGTCTAGTCCGGGATGTTCAGCCAGTACCTGAATCAGATTCACCTGGCCATTTTTATCGAGAGTTCTAGACTGTGTCTCTATCTGGGAGCTGTGAGCTGCAACTGACTTTTAACTTGTCCTGTGTCTTTTAAGGGACACTTGTATAGGGAGGGAAAAGAAAACCCCGGACTAAGCAGGCTAGGGGAGAGGGAACATGACCAGGTGGGGCAGGACCAAAAGGGGGTTGGACAAGGGGTGGGTAGCTGGGCAGGGATTGGGTAGAAAGTACAGAAATAGGGGGAGGGAAAGGAAGCAGATACCTTTCCCGCCGACAGCCCAGGAAGAACGGACACCACCCGCCATGTCTGCGCTGGAAGGCCTATTAGAATCGTTGAGGACGGTGGCGGAGAACCAAGGTGAGGACTGGATTCGCTCCGTGCTCCAAGGATCGACCGCAACGAACCCGACGAGACCGGCCAGGACTAGGAGAAGTATCCCCCCGGAGCGGCTGAGTCCATCACCACCGGCGAGACAGAGGCAGGGGGAGAGCAGCGCCAGCCCAGCAGCCACAGCGGGAGGTCGAGCAGGGGAAGGTCCTTCGGACGCGGCGGCCTCCTCCTCCAGGGCCCGGAAGAACAAGCGGCCAGTAGGAAAGGCCCCCAGGAGACCGTCGCACACAACAGCCGCAAACGACAACTGAACCCGCAGAGAGGAAGGACCCGGCACCACGTGACAAGGCAGAGAGCAGCGGTGAGTACCTCTCCCCCTACAACTAGGCCAGAGGTGGGTCCTGTGGGCAGGGAGGGAGAGAGTGCAGCAACACCGGCTGCAGGGCCTGAGGGCTGGGACAGAGACCTTGCCCCCTTCCACCACGAGACAGAGGCCTGGCGAGGCCACAGCCCCTCCCCCAATCAAGCAGGGCATGACCCACGTCAGGGAAACAGGCATCCCCAAAGCAATTTGGGGGACAGGCACCACAACTATCCCATGGGTGGGCTAGAATGTATCGCAAGGGGCGCAGCAGAAGGTACTCAGGCCCCAGCAGGCAGGTCAGCGGCTGGCAGCGCCAGGTTTGCTCCTTCTCGGTCTTTCTCTCCACAGAGCGAGCCAGGAGCAGAGAACCAAAGGACACCACCGACCTCAAGGGTCAGGACTTCGCACCGCAACGAAAGCCCGCCGCAACACGTTCGCAGGGAACAGGCGACCACAGAGACGGATCACTCATCAGAGACAGGTAACCACACGCAGGCACTCACACATCAGGAACAACAAAACATAAGGTCATCAAGAACGAGGGGGGATGTAGGCTCGATAGTGGCGACACTTAGACAAATGATTTTCCAAATAGAAGCAGGATCAACAACAAACGTGACGCAACCGTTAGCTAGGAATAGCAACCCACTGGGTGCCAGTCAGGAAGGGCCAATAGGTACAACAGCGGACAGGACAATGACTAATCAGGTTAGCGGGCAGGCAATAGTAACAAACAACCCCCCCATCCAAAACCAAGCCAGAGCAGACGCGATAACAGAATCAGCAAAGGGGCACACCTACCTATGCTTCGAAGGCCCTTTAGGCGCGCACTTAAAGCAGGAGGTAAAGGAAAAGATCTGGAAAAAGGACTACGTTGAAATTTTCTCACTCCTCCCACTAGATAGGTTTAATCTAGAAAAACTCGAGCGGCTAGGAGAGGCCAATAAAGACAAAGACGACGAAAAGCGATGCAGCAGGTTAATACCCAGAACATTTGGCAATTGGCTGCAAGCTTTTACAATACTGGCCAGTGTAATAGGGGAAAAACACCCAAACAACTGTTCTTCCCTATTTTGCTACCTAGACGGAATATGGGAAGCACATAGGGTATACGGGGGTCAGGCATGGCTTCGCTACGACGAAGCGTTCCGTCAACGCATGGCGGTTAGAAAGGAAGTTAGTTGGGACCACAGAGATATAAGCCTTTGGATGAGAATAATGAATAACAGGAACCTCCAAAGCTACGGAAATGGTACATAACCAGTCCTTTCGAGGGAGGGAGGGACCAATGGCGACAGGACAAACAGGGCAAAGAAAGGGGTTTTGCTGGCCATTCAATGACAGTCAATGCAAGTGGGGGACATCGTGTCGTTTTAGACACGAATGCTCCTTTTGCTCCGGCCCACACCCCGCGAACAAATGCTTTAAGCGAGGAAGGTTTAATAACAACAGGGGAAGAGATTTTGGAAAAGGGACGGACGCCAGTGAGAGTAGAGGCGATGCGACCCTGGATAGATAGGTACCCATACCCAGAAAAAGCCAAGTTGCTGAGGGACGGTTTCAATTGGGGGTTTCACATTCCTTCTAAGGCAGTCGGGCCCAGGATAACTTACACTAACCTAAAGTCAGCAAACGAACATCCCACATTGATTCGGGAAAAAATCGAAAAGGAAATACGATTAGGGCGTATGGCAGGCCCATTTAAAAAGCCACCAGTTAAAAATTTGATAGTCTCCCCACTAGGTTTGGTACCTAAGAAAGAGTCCGGCAAATATCGGATGATCCACCACTTATCATATCCCCATGGTAAGTCGGTGAATGACGAGATAGATAGCCAACTAACAGCTGTATCATACACCTCGTTCGACGAGGCAATCAAATTAGTTAGAGCAGCAGGTAGAGGCGCGCTTATGGCAAAAACAGACATCGAGGCAGCGTTTCGTCTCCTGCCGGTTCACCCAGAGTCGCAATACCTGCTGGGCTGTTACTTCGATGGCGAATTTTACGTGGATAGAGCATTACCAATGGGATGTTCCATATCTTGTTCGCTGTTTGAGTTGTTTAGCAGTTTCCTAGAATGGGTGATCAGGCAGGAGACAGGAGGGAAAGCGATCATACACTACCTAGACGATTTCCTAGTGGTAGGACCACCCAATTCGAACCGGTGCGGAGTGTTACTGGAAACCACGTTTCGACTGACATCTCAATTCGGCATCCCTTTAGCTCCCGAAAAAACATTTGCCCCCACTACTTGCATGAGTTTTCTAGGAATAGAAATAGACACTATCGAGCAAGTATGTAGGCTACCCAAAGAAAAAGTGGACAACATAATTGTCACAATCAATGAAGTTCTGGCTTCCAGGAAAGTCACGTTGCAGCACGTTAAGGTGTTACTGGGCAAGCTCAATTTTGCATGTAGAGTAATACCCATGGGCAGGGTTTTCGCGAGGAGACTGGCCATCGCGACAGCAGGAATAAAAAGACCCCATCACCTCATAAGAGTAACACAGAACATCACAGCAGATTTAGATATTTGGCTGCAGTTCCTAACATCATTCAATGGTACAACATACTGGCAGGACAACATAGCGAACACGGAAGACCTGCAGCTCTTTACTGATGCCACAGGTTCAGTAGGTTTCGGGGCATATTTCCAAGGACGATGGTGTGCAGCACCATGGCCGATGGAATGGCGGTCGTCACCATTGATTCAAAACCTAGCCTTTCTAGAAATGTTCCCAATTCTAGTTGCAGTGGAACTCTGGGGAAACGACCTAAAAAACAAGGCAGTCTTATTCCAATCCGACAACATGTCAGTGGTGCATGCGATAAATAACTTGACCTCCTCGTCACCCCCAGTAATAGATTTATTGCGTAGGTTAGTATTAAGTTGTCTACGATTGAACATACTATTCAAGGCCAAACACGTTCCAGGATTCAAGAATGTAATTGCAGATGCTTTATCTCGGTTACAGTTGGACAAATTCCGTCAGGTGGCCCCAGCAGCGCAGGAACACGGAGAGGCCTGCCCACAACGAATGTGGCGGCTCAATTAGAAGGTATGCGAGAATGGATAGAGGGCTCACTAGCACCAGCAACTTGGAAAGGTTACAATAGGATATGGAAGGAATGGTCAGGGTTAGAGCAGGAGGTAGGAGGGGCAAGAAACGACACAGACAGATTAGAGATGCTGATTATGTACATAGTTTTAATGTTTAATAAACAAGTATCGGTCAGTCAAGTAGACAGGACATTGGCGGCCCTAAGCTTTATGTTCAAAGCAATGAATTGGTTAGATCAAACAAAGAATTTCCTAGTACGGCAAGCAATAAAAGGGTTTAGAAGAGGTAAACACACAAAGGATAGCAGACGACCCATAACGCTAGCCATACTGGAGGGCCTATTCGACCAATTAAACACGATAGCAAAGCCAAGATTCGAGAACACGCTGTTTCGACTGGCATTTTCGTGGGCATTTTACGGGGCATTCAGAATATCAGAGCTAGTTAGCAACAACAGGACAGTGCAAGGAGGCATACTAGCACGGGATGTCACAGCGGTTGGGAGTGAGCTTCACATAGGAATAAGGAACCCTAAGACAGCAAAAGGCGGTACGCTTAGGATTATGTTACACCAAATACGGGGCAAAAAGACCTGCCCGCTGCAATGTTTTTGGGACTTCGAAAGTATACGCCCACAAAGTAATGGTTCATACCTAATACATGAAGATGGATCGGCATTGTCCCGATACCAATTTATAGCAGTCCTCAAAACAGCATTAAAGCGGTTAGGTCTTACACAGGAGGAATACGGAAGTCAAACTAAACCCTGGATAAAACCAAAAATAATTCATTTTCCCCACCTAATAAAACCTGGGTCCTTATCCCACATTTTTCCATTTCTGTAGACAGCACCCCCCATTTACCTATTAAGTCGGCATTGTGGGCTTTTCTCATGTTGTAGGGGTATATTGATTCTGGCTATCTCCTTTTTCAAATCGTAGATTTTTTTAATGCCCTCTTTCATCCACTACTGATATGCGTATCCATGCTATCATCTTTATCACGGCCTAGGACTATGCAACCTTCTGCTTTCTGGGTCTGCCTGCTTCCAACAATCTTTCTCTAATTCAGGTCCATACTCTGCCGCACCCACATTGTCTCGCTCTCTAGCAACAGGAAATTAAATCTTCCTCTGTTTGCCGTACATCCTACCTTGCCTCCCCATTTTTTAAACAACGCTTATCTAACAAAATCCTTCTCTTAACATTTTGTTAATCCCTGAGCTCTTGCTGCTCTCTGACTATTGTTCTTTTCTAGGTCCCAGATATTGTCCCTTCACGTACTCTCTACTCATCACAGAAACCCTCTCTTATTACAGACCCGAAACTCACACTGCATACTCCCGCCTTACGTATTTCTCTTTTTCTTCTTAATTTTTAAAACCGTTTTTCTCTTTCTGCCCACGTCCTCTGGAATTCTAGTCCCCTCTCTCTTTATGTCAAGAAACCTCAAACATTATATAAAAAAGTGTAAATCTAAAACAGAGTAAATGCCTACTCTCTGAGCCAAGCAACAGCATTTAGGACTGTTGGACATGCACCAATTATTACTTTAGCACTTCCACCTGTACTATGTATCTGTTTATCATGTTTACCCATCTAATTTAACTTGTAAAGTCTATGGGGCAGGGACCCCTACTTTCCCTCATGCTTACATGTTTTCCCGGCACTTGTATATTTCAGGGATGCTCTTACTTATTATTTACTGGTACGTATTTCCTTGTCCCAACTTGCACAACTTTTGATTCATTTATTTGTTACAGCGCTTTTCGCTGCATCCCACCGAGTGGCGCTATTTTATAAATACGACATATTACATACATACAGTAAAGGATTCCCATTTAGGGCACCCATCATCATAAAGTATCAAAATCAGTTTATTCTTCAGGGGGATTATTATGGATCAGATTAAAGTTTCTTAACTTCATGGTTAATCAAAAATCATTGTTTATAACTCATGTATCAGAGTAATTGTTTCAAAAATCCATGTATCAAAATCCTATTTCATAAACTTATGTATCAGAGTCATGTTTCAATAACTCATGTATCAACTCATGTTTTCAAAAACTAATTGTATCAATGTCAATCCTGTTTTCATTAGAACTCATGTATCAAAATCCTATTTCATAACTCATTGTATCGTGTTCATGTTTCATAACTCATGTAATCACAATCATGTTTATAACTAATGTATCCAAATTCATAACTCCGTTTTCATAACTCATGTATCAGAGGCATGGTTTCGATAATTATGTATCAAATCATGGTTCTCCCATATCATCGTTCATGATCATGTTCACATTTTTTTCATAACTCATGTATCACAAATCCAATGTTCATAACATCAATGATGATCATGTTCATACTCATGTTTCAAAATATATCACATGTATCAGTGTCATGTTTCATAACTCATATGTATCAGGAGAGTCATGTTTCATAACTCATGTATCAGAGTCATGTTTCAATAACATCGTAGTATCAAAATCAGGTGTTCATACTCCATTGTATCAGTGTCATGTTTCATACTCATGATAACTCAGTTCATAAGACGTACATGTATTCAGTCTTATAAGATTTTCCATACTAATGTATCAGCGGGTCATGTTCATATTGGTATAGACTCATGTTTCAGTAGATCATGTACTCAGATAGTCCTGTGTATAACTCATGTATCAAAATCTGTTTCATACTCATGTATCAGGCTTTTATAACTATCTTACAGTATGTTTTCAACATCGGTAAAGCTTTCACTTGTATCATGTCATGTTCTAACAAGACTAGTATCAAACTCATGTTCTTTTTACTCATTCCAAATTCAACTCTATGTTTATATAACTCATGTATCAGTGTCATGTTTCATAACCCATGTATCAAAATCATGTTTGATGTGTCATGCACTCATGTATCAAAATCTGTTCTGTTCGTATAAACTTTCCTAACTCTGTATATCAGTCATTTCATAACCTAGTATCGAGTCATGTAGTTTCTATCAATCTGTTTTCTCATGGTCTCAATTCACCGAACGTCCAGATCAGTTTATAACTCAGTACAACAATCATGTTTCATAACTCATGTTCAATCAGTTTACCAGGTACAAATCCTGTTTCAGTATATGATCTCATGTTATCATATCACAAATTATTTTCATAAACTCATGTATCAGTGTCCATGTTTTCATAACTCTGTCTCAGAGTCATGTTCATAACTCTGTTTATAGAGTCAGTTTCATACTCATGTATGCACAAAATATGTTTCAAACTCATTGTATCAGTGTCATGTTTTCATACTTCATGTATCAGAGTCAGTTTCATAACTTATGTATCAAAATCTGTTTCAGTGACCATGTATCAGTGTAATGGTCATAAATCATGTATAGAGTCATGTTCATAACTATGTATCAGATCATGTTTCAAACTCATGTATCAAAATCCTGTTTATAAACTCATGTAGCAGTGTCATGTTTCATAACTAATGTATCAGAGTCATGTTTCATAACTAATGTATCAGAGTCATGTTTCATAACTCATGTATCAGTCATGTTTCATAACTCATGTATCAAAATCATGTTTCATAACTCATGTATCAGTCATGTTTCATAACTCATGTATCAGTGTCATGTTTCATAACTCATGTATCAAAATCATGTTTCATAACTCATGTATCAGTGTCATGTTTCATAACTCATGTATCAAAATCATGTTTCATGACTCATGTATCAAAATCATGTTTCATAACTCCTGTATCAGTCATGTTTCATAACTCATGTATCAGAGTCATGTTTCATAATTCATGTATCAAAATCATGTTTCATAACTCATGGATCAAAATCATGTTTCATAACTCATGTCTCAGAGTCATGTTTCATAACTCATGTATCAAAATCATGTTTCATAACTCATGTATCAGAGTCATGTTTCATAACTCATGTATCAAAATTATGTTTCATAACTCATGTATCAGTGTCATGTTTCATAACTCATGTATCAGAGTCATGTTTCATAACTTATGTATCAAAATCATGTTTCATGACTCATGTATCAGTGTCATGGCTCATTTGTAGTTCTCATCCTCACGTTTCATTTTTAAACTTCACTGATTCTGATGAATGACAAGGTTTTTTTTTTATCACTAGAGAGTTTGTGTTTAACTATAACGGCACCAACTATTGCAAGGTTAGAGACTATAATTACACTACGTTACGGTGTCCATTTTAGTACGGTGTCCATTTTAGGACATCATCAGGTGTCAGGTATCGGGTATCAGGTGTCAGGTATCGGGTGTCGGGTATCAAGTGTCAGGTATCAGGTGTCGGGTATCAGACATCAGGTATTGGGTGTTGGGTATCAGGTATCAGGCATCGGGTATCGGGTATCAGGCGTCAGGTATTGGGTGTCAGGTATCGGGTGTCAGGTATCAAGTGTCAGGTATCGGGTATTGGGTATCAGGTATCAGGTGTCAGGTATCGGGTGTCAGGTATTAGGTATCGAGTGTCAGGTATTGGGTATCAGGTGTCAGGTATTGGGTATCAGGTGTTAGGTGTCAGGTATCAGATGTCATGTATCAGGTATCATATTTTGTGTATTAAGCTGGCCATACACTAAGCAAACATTAAATAGGTTAGACATTAGACAGATTAGCAAAATGTGACCTAGCTTTTGGGGAATAACATTAAAAGTTTTTTAATAGAGGTGGGCATACCCTTAACAACCAGTAAGTGAAGATAAATGTGTGAAAGAGTATGTACCTGTATCTGTGTGGAGGTATTAAAGGAGGAGGAGTATGTATGTATGTTAATGGCAAGTTCATTGAATAACTTTAAAAAAGGCCTGGATAAGTTTCTAAAACTAAAAAATATTGAGAATTACTGGTATTAATGCATATAGATCTGGTTGATCCAGGGATACTTTCCGATTGCTGTTTGGAGTCAGGAAGGAATTTTTTCCCCCCTTTTTTAGCTGGGGTTTTTTGCCTTCCTCTGGATCAACTGTTAGGTAGGGTTAAAAAAAAAAAAAAAAAAAAAAAAAAAAAGGAATAGGTTGGACTTGATGGACGAATGTCTTTATTCAACCTTAATTACTAATTACTATGTTACTATGTTACTATGTTACTATGTATGTATTAGTGTTTACATTTCCGACCATGAAACTAATTGTTTTGATGACATGACCCTTAGGCTGAGGCCACACTGCAACGCACAGGAATCGTGCACAAAATCGCGAGCGTTATCGCACGTGATTGTGTGCGCGGTTCATGTGCGTTTTGTGTTCGCGTTTTGCGCATGCGTTTTAGCCATTTTGCGTTATGGCAACGCATGCGTTAGCAAAAATGGTGAACACATGCGTTACCAAAATGCGAACGGACGCGCAATCGCATGCGCATTGGAAATCGCGCGAATTTTCGCGTTCCCGCGATTTCCATTTTAGAGAAAACCGCTAACGCAAAACACGTGCGCAAGCGCGTGAAAAACGCACTAGTGTGGCCTAGCCCTTAAACCTCGAAATATCCATATTAGAAGATTGTACCCTTTATGGGAAAGAAATATCCTGATATTTGCCGATAATGCAGTAACCCTTCCACCGATTCCTTAGCTAGCTAAAATAGGAAGAACAGTAATTTAGCTGAAATTTTTGCTAGCAAAATGGGACTCATGGGAAGTGGAAAAATTACCGCAAAAGATTTCACTATAAGCGCCTGCGGATTGCGTTAATCCATGTAGCATTTGGTAGACGGCAAAGCTTTCGGAAAAGCAAAAATGCACAAAATACTCAGGCGGCACACAATCGACGATGCGATAGAGTTCTCAAAAGGGGGCGGGCGATTGTAGTGGCTGCGATTGCCGTGAATCGGATTGCTGGGTGGGGGTGGCGCTGGCAGCGCGAAATTTGGTCATTGTCCATCAAAACAAAGTTAGAGTGATTATGCAAAGACGACGGGTCAAGTTAGGCATCATTGCGCAAGCGGCTCAATACCGGGGGGTCCCCAGAACGAGAACACGCACGACAAAACAGATACGGGGGTGGGGGGTTAGGGGCACTTTTAAACGGAGCAGTTAATCTTCGCTTCACTAGATGGTTTGCTAGAGGAGTAGTTGGCCCGGAAAGCATTCTATTAAAAAAAAACATGATTTTAAGTGGTTCGTGTACCGGCGGCCGAAAGGCTATAGTCGAATATAGTTGGGGGGTTGCTAATGCGTGTGCAATGGATTTTTCCAACCATTGTAATGTTTAGCTGGGGTGTGAAAAAAAAGGTAAGGATGGCCAAGGCCTTGGATACAGGAGCAAAATAGGTGATACCTGAATAAAACGAAACGGCAGGGCGAAAAGTAGGGGGGGAGCGGTTATGACGCGGGTAGGCCGGCCCCTGATACCTGAAACACCAGGGATGACAAGGGTAGGGGGGGAGAAAACGCGGGCGATGCCCGGTGGTAGTACGCGATGACGACGAAGGTGATGTAGGGACATATACCAGTGACACCTAGACGGACATTATAGCCGAACGAAAGTGGGGCACCAACAGGGCGGGGCGATACCGTAATACGAGGGACCAAATGATCCCACAAGTAGGAAAAACATGGATAGCCTAGCCGGAATGAGACCTTGATCCTGAACAAGGCGGGGAGCCAAGGGGGGCGATACCGCGTTAACACCAAGGGGTACCTTACAAAACGGATGATGGACCGGGTGTTGACCTGTATAACCCTATTGAATTAAGGCCCTGGTATACCCGTGGATCAAGACCCACAAACACCCGAGTAGCCGTGAAGTGCTATACCCGACTCCAATGATACCTTAACTGTGATTTACCGGGAGCTCAGCCTTAAACCTGACACCTGGATAAACCCGATCAACCTGACAGACCTGGATGAGTGTCCTAGGAACTGGACAAATGGCGGGTATACGGAAAAAATGTCCATATTAGGACAGATACCAGGATACATATCCGGGGGATGCAGGGGTGAAAAGTCATAATGTCGGGTAGTCAGGATGTAATACGTAAAGATGGTGATCAGACATCGATGTATCAGGGTTTTTGAGTATCAGGTATAGATTCATCGGGTGATCAAGAGTATCGGGTATCAGTGTCTTGGGGGTGGGTCAGGTATCGGGGTTCCAAAGTACAGTGGTCGCATGTAGGCGGGTTAGTCATGTGAGGTGGGTAGTCGGGGTGTACAGTTATCGGTATCAGGTAGTTGGGAGGGTATGTCAAGGAGTAAGATCATAATGGAAATCGCGGTGACGAAGTGTAATATAACAAATTAGGGGTCGGAGGAAGTATCGGGACGGGAAAAAAAGTGGGGGATTTGCGACAAGGGGTGTGTACGGCGGGTATAGGTCAGGGGGGGGGGAATGTATCGAGGTATCAGCGCTTATAGGCGGGTTGTCAGGTCATCAGATATTTGTGTAAGTATATGAAGCTGGCAAGTACAGCTCAGGAGCACTATGGTAAAAGGTTAGAGGGGCATGTAGACGGTATTAACTCAGAAATGTGACCTAGTTTTTTGAATAACAGTTAGAGAGGGGAATTTTGGTGGTTAAAAGTACGAGGAAATGTACATGACGGCGGGGGCTGACGCGCAAAGCCAGTAAGGGGAAGATAAATGGGTGTGGTAAAAGTATGTACCTGTATCTGTGAATTGGGGGTTGGAGTATGGTAATAAGATTTTCATGTTACGGACCATGGAAAGGGCTGAATTGTTGTGTTGTGTACCTTCATAGGCATTTTTGACGGGCCGTGTAGGCTTGGGGGAGGCGGACACACAACGCACATGTCCTCGCTCCCAATCAGTTGCGGAAGAGCATTATCTCACGGTATATGGTGTAGATGCAAAGCGAAAGTTCTTGTTGCAAGGGTTATGTGGCTTTTTCGGCCATGTGCGTTCCCAAAAGGGAGCGCAATATTGGGACAACGCAAGTCGGCAATGCGCGGGTCAGGGTGGGGGGCGGTAGAATTCAATACGGGGTGGAGGTCAAAAGGGGAGAGGGGAAAAAAAAAGAGGGTTTAAAACAGCTTGGCCCCGGGGTAAAGTGATTGCCATTGATAGCAAAGAGAACATTTCCCGGCATGCCGGCACTCAGACCGCGTTGCGCGATAGGGGAGAAGGACCGCAGAAAAAGCCGCTGATTTGGCCTAGCCCGTTCAACCCTCGAAGATCGTCCCATATTAGTGGAGAGGTGTGAAGAAACCGCTTATGATGGTGGAGAGAAATATGCCTGGCGTATGGAAATTGTCGATAAGCTTGCAAGTAACGGCTTACCACGCGGGGCTGTGCGCTTAGCTGTCTAAAAAGTGAGTGAGGGAGAGACAGTAATTTAGCTTTTCAAGCCAAATGTGGCGACAAACAAAAAAACAACAAAAGAAAAGAACAATATCTATATGCTATATATCGTGCAACGAAGATAACTTAGGGGAGGGTAACAACATGAGAGCGCTGAAGCAATAAGCAAGAACCGATCTGGGGTTGCAAAAGTCTGCCCATGGTCGCACTAAGGAGTGTAACAACCAAACAGCGCGTACTAGAATTTGGTCGGGGGATAAATCCAATCTTGTTTCAACTGGTTTCAATGAATAGTGCGAGTCAGGTGTGCATCGGTGGGCGATGGTATCAGAAAAGACACGAGGGGTCAGGGGTATTGATTGCAGCAAATTATCGAGAGTCGGAGGGTATCATGGACATCATGAAAAGTATGGCATGTCAGGTATGCTTCTCTTATCAGAGTCGGTAGCATCATCAGGCGTCAGAGTTCAGGAGTATGCATGGGGGGGGGGTCATAGGTCAGGTATCAGAGGTGTCTATGTAATCGTTCATCGGTATCAAGAGTCAGTGCATCATGGTCGATCAGGGCAGTGCATGTCATCAGAGGTATCATCGGATCGCGGTATAACATTCGGTGCGGGGGTATCAAGAGTCAGGTTAGTGCAGATGTCATGTAATATTCAAGTCACGTATCTGGCAAGGAGTCATGTCATATTCATCATGCGATCATTCATGCATGTATCTGTCATGCAGGGGCATCATTCCGTCAGTATCGAGAGATCAGTCATGGCATTTATGTAATCGGTGATTATCCAGACAGATGTGTATCAGAGTCAGGTGTTGCATGTCATGGCATGGGGGTTGGTCAATAATGCGAGGTTATCATTACAAACAGAGTTGAGTAAATCTGGAAGGTGGCTGATAACTATAATGACTGAAGCTCTGGAATACGTGAAGAGAGAGTATGGCCTGACTGTGAAGTACACGCTGACTTTAGATGCCTGAATGGGATGGGAATACGCTGACAAAAAAGGGTCTGATGACCTAAGTGAATGGAGTGGTGTATGGGTGGATACTTGATTGGCCGTGATTGACGTGATGAGCCCGTGTGAGAATAAATAACATGTAAGGTGATGACCGGTAAGGTCAACTAATGGAATAAGCACATGTGAATAAACAATTGAGCTTTGGATAATGTAAATATGATACCGATAGGTGAATAGCTGGTAAAAGCAATGAAGAAAAACCCCCGGACATGAACTATGGTAAGGAACTGTACACAAATGGTATTAATTTTTATTGTCTTTAGCACATGTAAGGTTAGGACATGTGCGACCATTCACCGTTAACAGGCAAGGGGGAAAGACGAATGTGCGGGGGTTGGGATATGCTGACGGTATAATGTTGAAAAATTTGGGTGGGGGTTATGGGAAATAAGGTTGTTCGTAAAATTGGGGTCGCGGTGTGTGAAGGGCACGGACGCATGCGAAGGTTACTGTTTCTTACAAAAAGGAAAATGACATGGGAGATTATTTTTATCTTATGACTTCTTGTAGTAATTGAATAATAAGTGGGGGTGGTTTTTTTATCATTTGATCGGCAGATGGTTTTTTTGAACCGGTAGGTGAGATGTACCCGTTGGGGTGGTGATGGGGAAGGGCTTGCTCGGAAGAAATGAAGGTCCAGTAGGGGTGGGTGGTACGCGGGGTGGGGTCAGAGGGAAGTTAAATGGACAAAAACAAGAAAGCACGGTTTTGATGAGTGTATTAGATCAAAATTAGATTTTGAAAGATGTGAAACCATAAGTTAGGGCGGGGGGGGGGTAAACTTAAGTGGGGAAGTATGCTGCCACACTGGATGGGTCAGATCTGTAGGTGTGTGTACCTGTTCAGGTTAGGGGTTAAAACAAACAGACTTTTTTTTGAAGATTAGTGGCAAAAAAAGTGAATATCCGTAGGTTATACGCCGTGTTAAGTATTGCAGGTCCACAACCATGGGGAGACGGAGGAAAAGAGTTTGGGTGGTGTTTGTGGAAACACAAAGGAATGAAAACCAAACATGGATTTTTGTGAAAGAGGTATTCCACGATTGTGAGGGAATGGTGTGGAGGTGGGACAAGGGAAAAGGCCTATTCTATGGTCCAAGGGAACACAAGAATTTGCCCAGGGGAAAAAAGGGGGGGTTTAAGGAGCAATGGGACAGGAAGGAGCGACGTGGTAACGTGCATCAAGAAGATGAGAGGTTCAATGGGCAGGGACCATATGCTCGCTCTAATAAGCCAAAGAAGGGCCGGGCGCGAAAGACAGAGCCGGCCGGCGTCTAGACGGCGTGGTGCAAACCTGTGGTGAGGAAGAGTCAACGTTCCAAAATCTAAAAAAGATGGGAAAGCAAATAAGGAGATGTGTGAGAGGGGAAAGGGTACACGGGTAATGGCGAAGAGACCCTTAGGAAAGTATGTGTGGTGGGACTCTTGGCGGCACGGCGAAAAGTAAAAATTAGAAGGAAAAGAAAAAATAAAAAAATAAGCCGTGAAAAGAGGGGAAATAGGAAGGAACACCATGGACTGAGTGGCTCAGTGGGGATGCTACAAGAAAAAGAAGCATCGGTTGATGGGGTGCGATGTCACTGGGAACATTTTTCCATGAAAGTTAAGTCAGGGGAATTAAACGTGCAGGTATTCGATTGAAATAACCTCGAGAGAGTGGGTCAGGCTGCGACTCAGAAGGGAAGTATCGGATTGCGCGTCGAGTTTGAATACACTGCGCGTCAAGTGTCTACACTGACCTCAGGAAAAGTCTGTCACGGGGATGGTGGGAGGAGGAAAAAACCGTGGCATAGGTGGGATTATTTTATTACTGCTGAGGAGTTTTACATCCAAAATAGACTGGAGCTCTATTG
The DNA here is from genome assembly GCA_019447015.1 of Hymenochirus boettgeri. NCBI lineage: Eukaryota > Metazoa > Chordata > Amphibia > Anura > Pipidae > Hymenochirus > Hymenochirus boettgeri. The sequence goes on from CM033474.1 coordinate 119,821,318, forward strand.
GGGTGCTAGCTTTAGGTTTAAATCTGTCTATTACAGGTGGAGGGTTGAGACGGGTGATACCAGGATAAGTGGTGGCAAGGGTGGCTGGGTACCACTATAAAAATCGAAAAGGGGTTTCGAAGGATAGGCCACGGGGACTAGATTGAAGGGGAGGGAGGGGGGGCTGAAGGAGCCCTTTATCTGGAAGAGCCAAGGGTGGAGGGAGACATGGCTGGTACATACATAGTATGTATCGTAGGGGTTGTGTTTTGACGGGAGCGAAGGAGGCGAAATGAATGCCACAGTAGGCGGAAATCCGTTTAATGGATCCCCGAAAACCGGGGGCGGGAGCAGAGGGGGGCCGGCGGGGGTGGGGAGGAACGAGGGCGAAACACAAAGCCCGACACGCCCCGGGAGAACAAAAAAAAAAAGACTGCGACAACAGGAAAAAAAACACCGTAAGGTGTAAGGATTTGGGGTGGGTATAATAGATCAAGTGGAATCCATGTGGGTCGTTAGTGTTTAAATTTTACAAAATTAACGTATGTCCAAATTGGAGGAGATATAAGGGTCTAAAATGTAAAGAAAACCGCTGCAATGTAAAGATGGCAGTGCGGTTTAACATGGGGGGGGCATCTAGGGAGTGCATAAGGGGTGTGGTGGGGCCGCCTTTAGGGGGGGGGCCAGTTATACCTGGGGAATAAAACGTTGAACGTCCTGATAAAAAACTGGATGGGACGGATGATAAAGATACCACAAAATGCAAAAAAAACGAGGTCATTAAAGAGGAAAAAGGGCCCCTGCGGGAGCGGCTTGACAGGCCGGGTGTAATAAGCAATGAGCTAACGGGAGAAGGACCGATGAATGGGGGAGCGCTATAGGTCAGGGCCAAAAATGGACCGAAATAAAATAGGGTTGCTGTAGTCACATGTACAGAAACGCTAGTCAAACCGGGAATAAAGGCGAAACACCTGGAATACACACGCCGACATCCATAGAAATTGAAAAGAAGTTGAGTGTGAGGTACCTATATAAAATAAAAGGGAGAAAGGGGAAAGGGAGGGGGTGGGAGGGTGGACACGGGTGGCCATGAACAGGGCGAGCGGGGCAGAAAGCGGCGGTCTGACACGGAAACAAAGGCGGAAGGGGGTACTAAGAACCCACATCTCCTCACTACCCCCTCGAACCCAAAACATCCCCACCCCTCCACCCACCTCCCCCTACCTCGGCGCGCACCGAGCGAACTGCGTCGTTCGTCCCGTTGTCCGTGGGAACGAGCAGTGGGAAAAAAAGGGTCGAAATCGAATGTGGGCGGTACGTTACGCTAGGGTGGAACAAGAAGGGGTGTACGACGTGAAGTATCCCGGGGCGGAACAAAAAAAAGGGGGACGCGGGGGAAATCCTGCCCTCCCCCCACCCCAAAGAGGTCAGGAAAAGGGAGAAGAACCTCCGGGTGCGGCGAGAAAAAAAGGGGAGAAGAACCGGACCGCAGAAGGCGGAGGAGGGGGGGCGCGTGGAAGCGCAGAGGTGAAGAGGAGAGGTGAAGGGGAACCGGCCCGGTGTAGAGGAAGGCAAACCGGACGGAAAATCATGTAGCAGGAAGACTGGGACATCGCGAACGGCCCCCAGTCAGCGCGGTGGGCGGCTTAGGAAGGCAAGACACGCCGGGGCAGGGCTGATGCGGTCCGGAGGATCCGAGGGGCAACCGCATGCGGTGACAGGTCGGGGGGAACGAGAAAGAGAGGCGCGGGGAGGGAGGCGGAACAAGGCTGGGTATGTTCGAGTCGAGTGCGAAAAACGGGGGGTCGGTCTGCATCGAAGATATGGACAGCGCGACGGACGCGACGGGAAGGAACCGGGATCGCGGCGGTAAACTGGGGAGGCGACGCCGTGTGGGGCATGACTCTGCCCGAGAACGGTGCCGGGGTGGAAAGAAGAGGCGCCAAACGACAAGGAAAGGAAGCTCGAGGGTAGGGGGAGGGGGGGGGAGAGCCAGGGGGGGGCCACGACCGCTGCCCCCCCGCAGAACGAAGGATCCGCAGCGGAAAGGAAGCGTCTCGACGGGCGAGATTGAGGCGGGGGCGCGGAACCAAAAGACAGTATAATGGGTGGAGCTGGGTTGCCCCCCCCTCCCCCCCCCCCTTCCCCCCCTCCCCCACCTCCCCCCTCCCCGCTAGTCTCCCTCCCCCCCTCCCCTTCCCCCCGCCCTCTCCTCCTCCCTTTCCCCCCTCTCCCCCTTTTATTTCTCTCCCCTCCTCTCCTCCCTCCCCCCTCTCCCCCCCCTCCCACCTCCCCCTCCCCCTCCCCCCCCCCCCCCCCCCCCCCCCCCCCCCCCCTCTCCCCTTTTCTCCCTCTCCCCCCCCCTTCCCCCCCACCCCCCCCCTCCCCGCCCCCATCTTTCCCCCCCCCTCCCTCTCCCTCCCCTCTCCCCCCTCTCCCCCCCTCCCTCCCCTTCCTCCCCTCCCCCCCCCCCCCCACCCCCCCCACCCCCCCTCCCTCTCCCCCACGCTCCCCCTCCCACCTCCCCCCCCCCTCACCCCACTCCCCCCCCCCCCCCCCCTCCGCCCCCACCCATTCTCCACTCCCCGACTCCCTTCCCTCCCCCCCCATCACCCCCCTCCCTCCCTCTTCTCCCCCCTACCTCTGATACCTAGTTAACATGCCTGACTCTGACCCTAATGAATGATGCATGACTCTATAACCTGACTCTGACAAATGCGAATGATACCTGACTCTGATACTTGATAATGATGCCTGACTCTTATACCGATGAATGATGCCTGACTCTGATATACCGATGAATGATGCCTGACTCTGATACCCGATGAATACCGGACTCTGATTACCTGACTCTAACCGAAGAATGATACCTGACTCTGATACCCGTAATGATACCTGACTCTGATACCATGTAATGATCCTGACTCTGATACCTATGAATGATACACCTGACTCTGATACCTGACTCCTGACTACAATGAGAATGTACCTGACTCTGTACCCGATGAATGATACCTGACTCCATAGACGATGATGATACTGACTCCAATAACAATGAATGATACACAATGAATGATACATAAATGAACGAACTGAATGACACAAAGATGTATTTTTCTGTACCAATGAATATTATATATTACGAATGTCAATTAATTGTCAGTAAAAGCTTAAATAAAACAGACACAGGTACACAACCCAGCTACTGACCTACCTTTCCATTCCTATGGAGCAATCCCTAAAGTCTAACTATAGTCAAAAAAAAATTTTGATCAATAATCAAAAAAGGTGTTTTTTTTTAAATAAAGAAGACAAAGATAAAGAAATAGAAAGGACAGTAATTTAGATTTTCAAGTGAAAGAAAATTAAAAAAAAAAAAAAAGTAAGAAAAATAGCTGGAAATCTATTGGCATGTAAAAGTCTGCACATGCCTAAAATGTACAGAAAAAAACATCTTTGTGTCATTCCTCATGTTTTCAGGTTTCATGTATCATTCATCAGGTATCGAAGTCAGCTATCAGTGTTATTCAGTTTTCATTCATCGGGTATCATTCATCAAGTATAATTTATCAGGTATCAGTGTCACACATCATTCATTAGGTATCGATTCGAGGTATCATTCATCAGGCATCAAAGTCAGTTATCAAATTTAGGTATCATTCATCATGTATCAGAGGAATCAGTTATCAGCCATCAGATATCATTGATGAATGATACCTGATTCTACACACCTGATGAATGATACCTGACCTGATACCGATACCGATGATGCCTGACTCTGATACCTGATGAATGATGCCTGATGAATGATACCTGAGGAATGAGCCCGATGAATGATGCCTGACTCTGAATACCGATGAATGATACCTGATAATGATGCCTGACTCGATACCTGATGAATGATACCCGATGAATGAATGTGACCTGTCTGATGCTGATGAATGAGATGCCTGACTCTTGACCTGACTTTGATACCTGATGAATGATGCCAATGCCTGATGAACCTGAAGCTTGACTCTGATACCTGATGACTGACTGACTCTGATTACTCCTGATGATACCTGACTCATGAACATGATGATGCAACCTGATTCTGATACATGATGAATGAATACCTGACTCTGATTCATATAAGCCTGATTGAAGATGAAATGATACCACTCTGATACATGAACCTGAAACATGGATTGACACAAAGATGTGTTTTTCTGTACATTTAGGGACTGTGCAGACTTTTGCATAGATGTGTCTTATTTTCAGCTTTATTTTTATATATATCTATATATATATATAGATATTATTTTTTTTTATTATATATATAAATTTTTTTTGATAAGGCTTGAAAGCTCAAAAGTTTAAAACACACATATACATTAAGTACACAGAGTGATGAGTTGTTTACAGCACTAGTGATATAATAGTTAAAGAGGACCCAAAGCTTACAGTACTAGAGGAATGAAGATAAGACATAACATGACAGAATCAGTAGGCTGTAAAAGGTTGACAGTGGAGTTGAATTAGTGCGGCCAGAGTATGCTTGCCTGAAGAGGTATTTTTTAAGGCTAGGTTAAGGTGGTAAGGACGGTGAATGACAGATGAAGAGATGAGGACTTTGCACAACCAAAGTCCTGAATGGGGCGTGAAAGAGGGTGACAAGGGGGGATGAGAGGAGGATTGTTTGCAGAACAGAGGTTGTGCCTGGGACGGTTATCGTGGATAAGGTTTGAGATGTATAGGAGTGGCTGATTATGGATTGTGCTTTATAGAAGAGTAAGCAGCTTGAGCTGGATCCTTCTGATGATGGTCCGCAGAGAAATAATGAGCGGGGCACAGAGTTTTAAGATGGTGTGGTGCATGGCAGTTTGGTAAATCACATAGGTGTGTATTGCAGTAGTCAAGCCAGGATATGATTATGGTATGAACAAGGATTTGTAGCATCAAGGTGAGGGGAAGGGAACAGAATTGTGAAAGATGTTTTTGAGTGGTTGCTGGCTGACATAGCAGAACTTACTGAAGTTCAGTTTAGTTTCCAAACTTGTAAGTTCGGAAGGAACAAACCCATTAGTCAGTGGAAGATAATAGTACGTAAAAGTTTGGATAAATAATAGATAAAAGTAACAAGGTAACTTACTGTAAATGGCTGTGGACTTGGAAAATGGTTGGGGATATATATGCACCATTACCAAAACGCGGTTTATATTATAATACTCTTTCTTCAAGAACACTGGCAATTGTTGGGTTTCTGATGGTAAAATTCGAGGGAGGGTTACTGAAAATAGAGCAAAATATTGAGGGTTATCGAACGTACATTGCATTCGAGGGTTACCAAATTCAAAGGCTAATCCGAGGGTTACAAAAACGACATTACATTTGAGGGTTACCGATTTGAACGATACATTCGAGGATATCGAACATTACATTGGGGTTTCGAATTCGAATGCTACATTCAAGGGTGGTTATCGACACTCTTAACATTACATTCAAGGGTTATCAAACAATACCATTTGAGGGTTACCAAAATAGGAAGGCTACATTTGAGGGTTATTGAAAATCGAACATAACATTTGAGGGTTTTCCGACCCTTACATTTGAGTTACCAAATCGAAGGCTACATGAGTGTTAATGAAATTGAAGGCTACAATTTCATTGTGAATCCGTGTTGTGGTATGGGCTGCTGCAAGGTCAGGAAGAGATGGGGCCATAGAGATAAGTTGTTATAGAGGGCCATATAGAAATAGAAAATAGGGCTAAAAAGGGTGGATGAAGAGAGAAGTTTAGCGGCAGCAAAATTGTTAGCATCAATGGGGTTGGGCTGGGTGGATCAATAAAAGTCCTACACCTAAAAAAATACACCCACATACTCCTAAGAAAACTAATAGGGCGTGAACATTTGAATATTATTATTTTACGTCAGCTTCTTCCATCTTTTGTTCATCTCCAGACAAATAAATCTAAAAAGATAAATAATAAAATAATAAGGAATTATGGTCTAAATAAAAATTAACTTTTTGGGAGATCAATAAATGTTATATCATTAATATGGTGCTAATTTTGTCCCAACCAATTAGATGGTAGCTTTCAATGGTAATAAGATTGATTGGTTAGGGCAAAATTAGCACCATTTTAACTATAAGAACTTTTATTGAATTCCCTGAAGTTCGATTTTATTTCGACCATAGTTTATCTTTTAGATTTACTTTTGTCTGGAGATGGACTCTTTCAATGGTAAAAGCTATGAAAAAAACAATATTTCAAAATCACAGCCTGGCAATTATAACTTGAAGTTTAAAATCTGTGGTGGGAAGAGACCTAGAATCAATACATCTCATACCTAGACGGTTTGGTTTTAATGAAGATGTCAGTAAGAATTAGATGCTGGCATATCAGTGGGTGTGTATACTTAGATTTTGGTAATGGGGGGCATTTCAATACTGGACCACTAGGTGACATGTGTAAACTTAGGTCGTTAGACTTAAAAAATATTTGCACACACCTACAAATTTCATGGTTGTGAGACGAATTAAATAATCAAATATGATCACTACCATGTCTGGTTATATCTTTTTTCACTTTCTGCCTGTAAACGTCCCATCAAAAAATTCCAAACTCTCAAAAAAGAACTAGGAGCCTTCATCTGGTAAAACATATAACTTAGAGTGCAACGACAGAACTTTAACCAAACTAAAGAAAAAGGAGGTCAGAGATTACCAAACATGCAAAAATACTATATAGCTGCACAACTATCAACCATACACAAGCTGCCTACAACTAAAAAGGGTTACACCGGTCTCAAATTCCACAAACTCCTCCTTCCAGGAATACCCACATGGTACATATTTAGGTACATATATATCTGGTACACCAAAAAAAAGAAGACATCCAAAATCTTCTACTTCAGTTTTACATTCCTTTACATTCCATCCACTCCAACCCATCTAGCAATATCCTTTATTTCCTGCCTAACTGTTGATCCAGAGGAAGGCAAAAACTCCACCAAATTTATGAAGGGGGAAAAATTCCTTCCTACTCCAAGTGGCAATTGGAAATTCCCCTGGATCAACTCGACTTATGTATCATACCAGTAACTTGCAACAATCCTGTTGCAGAAACTCATCCAGCTTCTTTTTGAAACTGACCAATGAACTTGCCATAACACGGCCGCTGAAGACTGTTCCATAGCTTTAACCGTCAGTGAAAAACCTTTTTGAACTTAAAGCTAAACCTTTTTTCTCAAGTCTAAAGGGACGTTCCACGTGTCCTCTGACATGTCCTATAGTGAACATGCCCCAGATAGTTTTCAGTGTACATAATTGAATTTCCAGTCTCGTCAATATCAAGCCTCCCCCATCCCTTATTAATTTAGTTGCCTTCTCTGACCCTTTCAAAGATGTCCTTTTTGTACACAGAGTCCAAAATTGCAATGCATATTCCAAATGATGCCTTACCAATGCTTTGTTAAGAGGAAGAATAACTTTCCTCCTTGAATCCATACCTCCTTTATACAAGACAATACCATGCTGGCTCTGGCTGTTGCCGACCGGCACTACTGTACCTTTAAGTTTGTATCCACCAAAACTCCAAGATCCCTTTCAAAAGGGATTCACTTAACACAGAGCCATTTATAGTATAAGCAAGCACAAGTCCAAAATGCATCACTACATTATCAACATTGAATTCATCTGTCACTTAGCAGCCCAATTGACAATCTATCTAGATCCCCTGCAAAGATTGCACATCCTCTAAGTTTTTAATGGTCAACAAAATTCTTTGTACGGTGTCCATTTTGGACATCATCAGGTGTCAGGTATCGGTGTCAGGTTTCAGTATCGGGTGTTGGGTATCAGTGTCAGGTATCAGGTGTCGGGTATCAGACATCAGGTATTGGGTGTTGGGTATCAGGTATCAGGCATCGGGGTATCAGGTATCGGCATCGGGTATCAGGCGTCAGGTATTGGGCTGTCAGGTACAAGTGTCAGGTATCGGGGTATTGGGTATCAGTGTTCAGGGTATCAGGTGTCAGTATCGGGTGTCAGGTATTAGGTACGAGGTCAGGTGTCAGGTGTCAGGTATTGGGTATAGGTGTCAGGTATTGGGTATCAGGTGTTAGGTGTCAGGATCAGATGTCAGTATTCAGGTATCAATTTGTGTATTAAGCTGGCCATACACTAAGCAACATTAATAGGTAGTAGCATTAGACAGATTAGCAAAATGTGACCTAGCTTTTGGGGAATAACATTAAAAGTTTTTTTAATAGAGAGTGGGCCTCCCTTACAACCAGTAAGTGAAGATAAATGTGTGAAAGAGTATGTACTGTTCTGTGTGGAGGTAGTAAAGGAGAGGGAGTATGTATGTATGTTAATGGCAAGTTCATTGAATAAATTTAAAAAAGGTCCGGATAAGTTTCTAAACTAAAAATATGAGAATTACTGGTATTAATGCCTAAGATCTGGTTGAATCCAGGGAATCTTCCGATTGCCGTTTGGAGTCAGGATAGGAATTTTTTCCCCTTTTTTAGCTGGGTTTTTTTGCCTTCCTCTTGATCAACTGTTAGGTAGGGTTAAAAAAAAAAAAAAAAAAAAAGGGAATAGTGGACTTGATGGACGATGTCCTGTATCACCTAATTACTATGTTACATGTACTATGTATGTATTAGTGTAATTCCACCATGAAACTAATTGTTGATGACATGACCCTTAGGTGAGGGCCACACTGCAACGCACAGGAATCGTGCACAAAATCGCGAGCGTTATCGCACGCGATTGTCGTGCGCGGTTCTTGTGGTTTTGTGTTCGCGTTTTGCGCATGCGTTTAGCCATTTTGCGTTATGGGCAACGCATGCCTTAGCAAAAAATGGTGAACACACGCGTTACCAAAACGCGGAACGACGCGCAATCGCATGCGCAATGGAAATCGCGCGGATTTTCGCGTTCCCGCGATTTCCAATTTAGAGAAAAACCGCTAACGCAAAACACGTGCGCAAGCGCGTGAAAAATGCGCTAGTGTGGCCTAGCCCTTAAACCTCGAAATATCCATATAGAAGATTGTACCCTTTAGGGAAAGAATATCCTGATATTTGCCGATAATGTCAGTAACCCTCCCACCGATTCTTAGCTAGCTAAAATAGGAAGAACAGTAATTTAGCTTTTCAGCCCAATTATAAAAAAAAAAAAGTTTATATATAAATATATGATATATATAGATTATATAGTATAAGATATAAAAAAATAAAGCTTGAAAATAAGCACCACTATCAAAGTCTGCACACGTCCCTCCTAAATGTACAGAAAAACACATCTTTGTGTCAATCCTCATGTTTCAGGTTTCATGTATCAGAGTCAGGTATCATTCATCATGTATCAGAATCAGGCATCATTCATCATGAATCAGAGTCAGGTATCATTCATCATGTATCAGAGTCAGGTATCATTCATCATGTATCAGAGTCAGGTATCATTCATCAGGCATCAGAGTCAAGTATCATTCATCAGGTATCAGAGTCATGTATCGTTCATCAGGTATCAAAGTCAGGCATCAAAGTTTAAAACACACATATACATTAAGTACACAGAGTGATGAGTTGTTTACAGCACTAGTGATATAATAGTTAAAGAGGACCCAAAGCTTACAGTACTAGAGGAATGAAGATAAGACATAACATGACAGAATCAGTAGGCTGTAAAAGGTTGACAGTGGAGTTGAATTAGTGGGCCAGAGTATGCTTGCCTGAAGAGGTATTTTTTAAGGTTAGGTTAAGGTGGTAAGGACGGTGAATGACAGATGAAGAGATGAGGACTTTGCACAACCAAAGTCCTGAATGGGGCGTGAAAGAGGGTGACAAGGGGGGATGAGAGGAGGATTGTTTGCAGAACAGAGGTTGTGCCTGGGACGGTATCGTGGATAAGGTTTGAGATGTATAGGAGTGGCTGATTATGGATTGTGCTTTATAGAAGAGTAAGCAGCTTGAGCTGGATCCTTCTGATGATGGTCCGCAGAGAAATAATGAGCGGGGCACAGAGTTTTAAGATGGATGTGGTGCATGGCAGTTTGGTAAATCACATAGGTGTGTATTGCAGTAGTCAAGCCAGGATATGATTATGGTATGAACAAGGATTTGTAGCATCAAGGTGAGGGGAAGGGAACAGAATTGTGAAAGATGTTTTTGAGTGGTTGCTGGCTGACATAGCAGAACTTACTGAAGTTCAGTTTAGTTTCCAAACTTGTAAGTTCGGAAGGAACAAACCCATTAGTCAGTGGAAGATAATAGTACGTAAAAGTTTCGATAAATAATAGATAAAAGTAACAAGGGTAACTTACTGTAAATGGCTGTGGACTTGGAAAATGGTTGGGGATATATATGCACCATTACCAAAACGCGGTTTATATTATAATACTCTTTCTTCAAGAACACTGGCAATTGTTGGGTTTCTGATGGTAAAATTCGAGGGAGGGTTACTGAAAATAGAGCAAAATATTGAGGGTTATCGAACGTACATTGCATTCGAGGGTTACCAAATTCAAAGGCTAATCCGAGGGTTACAAAAACGACATTACATTTGAGGGTTACCGATTTGAACGATACATTCGAGGATATCGAACATTACATTGGGGTTTCGAATTCGAATGCTACATTCAAGGGTGGTTATCGACACTCTTAACATTACATTCAAGGGTTATCAAACAATACCATTTGAGGGTTACCAAAATAGGAAGGCTACATTTGAGGGTTATTGAAAATCGAACATAACATTTGAGGGTTTTCCGACCCTTACATTTGAGTTACCAAATCGAAGGCTACATGAGTGTTAATGAAATTGAAGGCTACAATTTCATTGTGAATCCGTGTTGTGGTATGGGCTGCTGCAAGGTCAGGAAGAGATGGGGCCATAGAGATAAGTTGTTATAGAGGGCCATATAGAAATAGAAAATAGGGCTAAAAAGGGTGGATGAAGAGAGAAGTTTAGCGGCAGCAAAATTGTTAGCATCAATGGGGTTGGGCTGGGTGGATCAATAAAAGTCCTACACCTAAAAAAATACACCCACATACTCCAAGAAAACTAATAGGGCAGTGAACATTTGAATATTATTATTTTACGTCAGCTTCTTCCATCTTTTGTTCATCTCCAGACAAATAAATCTAAAAAGATAAATAATAAAATAATAAGGAATTATGGTCTAAATAAAAATTAACTTTTTGGGAGATCAATAAATGTTATATCATTAATATGGTGCTAATTTTGTCCCAACCAATTAGATGGTAGCTTTCAATGGTAATAAGATTGATTGGTTGGGCAAAATTAGCACCATTTTAACTATAAGAACTTTTATTGAATTCCCTGAAGTTCGATTTTATTTCGACCATAGTTTATCTTTTAGATTTACTTTTGTCTGGAGATGGACTCTTTCAATGGTAAAAGCTATGAAAAAAACAATATTTCAAAATCACAGCCTGGCAATTATAACTTGAAGTTTAAAATCTGTGGTGGGAAGAGACCTAGAATCAATACATCTCATACCTAGACGGTTTGGTTTTAATGAAGATGTCAGTAAGAATTAGATGCTGGCATATCAGTGGGTGTGTATACTTAGATTTTGGTAATGGGGGGATTTCAATACTGGACCACTAGGTGACATGTGTAAACTTAGGTCGTTAGACTTAAAAAATATTTGCACACACCTACAAATTTCATGGTTGTGAGACGAATTAAATAATCAAATATGATCATTACCATGTCTGGTTATATCTTTTTTCACTTTCTGCCTGTAAACGTCCCATCAAAAAATTCCAAACTCTCAAAAAAGAACTAGGAGCCTTCATCTGGTAAAACATATAACTTAGAGTGAACGACAGAATTTAACCAAACTAAAGAAAAAGGAGGTCAGAGATTACCAAACATGCAAAAATACTATATAGCTGCACAACTATCAACCATACACAAGCTGCCTACAACTAAAAAGGGTTACACCGGTCTCAAATTCCACAAACTCCTCCTTCCAGGAATACCCACATGGTACATATTTAGGTACATATATATCTGGTACACCAAAAAAAAGAAGACATCCAAAATCTTCTACTTCAGTTTTACATTCCTTTACATTCCATCCACTCCAACCCATCTAGCAATATCCTATTTCCGCCTAACTGTTGATCCAGAGGAAGGCAAAAACTCCACCAAATTATGAAGGGGGAAAAATTCCTTCCTACTCCAAGTGGCAATATGGAAATTCCCTGGATCAACCTCGACTTTATGTATCATACCAGTAACTTGCAACAATCCTGTTGCAGAAACTCATCCAGCTTCTTTTTGAAACTGACCAATGGAACTTGCCATTAACACGGCCCGGAAGACTGTTCCATAGCTTTACCGTCAGTGAAAACCCTTTTTGAACTAAAGCTAAACCTTTTTTCTTCAAGTCTAAGGGACGTTCCACGTGTCCTCTGACATGCTGCTATAGTGAACATGCCCCAGATAGTTTTCATGTACATAATTGAATTTCCAGTCTCTCAATATCAAAGCTCCCCCAATCCCTTATTAATTTAGTTGCCCTTCTCTGACCCTTTCAAAGATGTCCTTTTTGTACACAGATTCCAAAATTGCATGCATATTCCAAATGATGCCTTACCAAATGCTTTGTTAAGAGGAAGAATAACTTTCCTCCCTTGAATCCATACCTCCTCTTATACAAGACAATACCATGCTGGCTCTGGCTGTTGCCGACCTGGCACTACTTGTACCTTTAAGTTTGTAATCCACCAAAACTCCAAGATCCCTTTCAAAAGGGATTCACTTAACACAGAGCCATTTAATAGTATAAGCAAGCACAAGTCCAAAATGCATCACTACATTTCAACATTGAATTCATCTGTCACTTAGCAGCCCAATTGACAATCTATCTAGATCCCCTGCAAAGATTGCACATCCTCTAAGTTTTTAATGGTCAACAAAATTCTTTGTACGGTGTCCATTTTGGACATCATCAGGTGTCAGGTATCGGTGTCAGGTTTCAGTATCGGGTGTTGGGTATCAGTGTCAGGTATCAGGTGTCGGGTATCAGACATCAGGTATGGGTGTTGGGTATCAGGTATCAGGCATCGGGGGTATCAGGTATCGGCATCGGGTATCAGGCGTCAGGTATTGGGCTGTCAGGTACAAGTGTCAGGTATCGGGGTATTGGGTATCAGTGTTCAGGGATCAGGTGTCAGTATCGGGTGTCAGGTATAGGTACGAGGTCAGGTGTAGGTGTCAGGTATTGGGTATCAGGTGTCAGGTATTGGGTATCAGGTGTTAGGTGTCAAGGTCAGATGTCAGTATTCAGGTATCATATTTTGTGTATTAAGCTGGCCATACACTAAGCAACATTAATAGGTGTAGCATTAGACAGATTAGCAAAATGTGACCTAGCTTTTGGGGAATAACATTAAAAGTTTTTTTATAGAGAGTGGGCACTCCTTAACAACCAGTAAGTGAAGATAAATGTGTGAAAGAGTATGTACCTGTTCTGTGTGGAGGTAGTAAAGGAGAGGGAGTATGTATGTATGTTAATGGCAAGTTCATTGAATAAATTTAAAAAAGGCCGGATAAGTTTCTAAACTAAAAATATGAGAATTACTGGTATTAATGCCTAAGATCTGGTTGAATCCAGGGAATCTTCCGATTGCCGTTTGGAGTCAGGATAGGAATTTTTTCCCCTTTTTTAGCTGGGTTTTTTTGCCTTCCTCTTGATCAACTGTTAGGTAGGGTTAAAAAAAAAAAAAAAAAAAAAGGGAATAGTGGACTTGATGGACGATGTCCTGTATCACCTAATTACTATGTTACATGTACTATGTATGTATTAGTGTATATTCCACCATGGAAACTAATTGTTGATGACATGAACCCTTAGGTGAGGGCCACACTGCAACGCACAGGAATCGTGCACAAAATCGCGAGCGTTATCGCACGCGATTGTCGTGCGCGGTTCTTGTGGTTTTGTGTTCGCGTTTTGCGCATGCGTTTAGCCATTTTGCGTTATGGGCAACGCATGCCTTAGCAAAAAATGGTGAACACAGCGTTACCAAAACGCGGAACGACGCGCAATCGCATGCGCAATGGAAATCGCGCGGATTTTCGCGTTCCCGCGATTTCCAATTTAGAGAAAAACCGCTAACGCAAAACACGTGCGCAAGCGCGTGAAAAATGCGCTAGTGTGGCCTAGCCCTTAAACCTCGAAATATCCATATTAGAAGATTGTACCCTTTAGGGAAAGAATATCCTGATATTTGCCGATAATGCAGTAACCTCCACCGATTCTTAGCTAGCTAAAATAGGAAGAACAGTAATTTAGCTTTTCAAGCCAATTAAAAAAAAAAAAAATATATAAATATATATATATATATAATATATAATAAATATAAAAATAAAGCTGAAAATAAGCACCACTATTGCAAAGCTGCACACGTCCCTAAATGTACAGAAAAACACATCTTTGTGTCACCCATGTTTCAGGTTTCATGTATCAGAGTAGGTATCATTTATCAGTTATCAGAGTCAGGATCATTCATCATGTATCAGAATCAGAGGTCATCATTCATCATGAATCAGGAGTTCAGTTATCAGTCATCATGTATCAGAGTCAAGGTATCATTCAATCATAGATCAGGTCAGGCATCATTCAATCGGTATCAGAGGCAGGCAGAGTCAGGTATCATTCATCATGTATCAGAGTCAGGTATCATTCATCAGGTATCAGAGTCATGTATCGTTCATCAGGTATCAAAGTCAGGCATCAGAGTCAGGCATCTCATTCATCAGGCATCAGAGTCAGGCATCATGCATCGGGTATCATTCATCAGGTATCAGAGTCAGGCATCATTCATCAGGTATCATTCATCAGGTATCAGAGTCAGGCATCATTCATCAGGCATCATTCATCAGGTATCAGAGTCAGGCATCATTTATCGGGTATCAGAGTCAGGTATCATTCATCAGGTGTTAGAATCAGGTATCATTCATCAATGATATCTGATGGCTGATAACTGATTCCTGACTCTGATACATGATGAATGATACCTAAATTTGATAACTGACTTTGATGCCTGATGAATGATACCTGACTCTGATACCTAATGAATGATGTGTGACACTGATACCTGATAAATTATACTTGATGAATGATACCCGATGAATGATACCTAATGAATAATGAATAACACTGATAGCTGACTTCGATACCTGATGAATGATACATGAAACCTGAAACATGAGGAATGACACAAAGATGTTTTTTTCTGTACATTTTAGGCATGTGCAGACTTTTACATGCAATAGATTTCCAGCTTTATTTCTTACTTTATTTTTTTTTTTTAATTTCTTTCACTTGAAAATCTAAATTACTGTCCTTTCTATTTCTTTATCTTTGTCTTCTTTTATTTAAAAAAACACGCTTTTTTGATTATTGATCAAATTTTTTTTTTTACTATAGTTAGCCTTTAGGTATTGCTTCCATAGGAATGGAAAGGTAGGTCAGTAGCTGGGTGTACCTGTGTCTGTTTTTATTTAAGCCTTTTTACTGACCAATTAATTGACATTCTGTAAATATATATATTCATTGGTACAGAAAAAATACATCTTTGTGTCATTCCTCATGTTTCAGGTTTCATGTATCAGGTATCATTCATTGTGTATCATTCATTGTCTATTGGAGTCAGGTATCATTCATCGTCTATTGGAGTCAGGTATCATTCATCGGGTATCAGAGTCAGGTATCATTCATCGGGTATCAGAGTCAGGTATCATTCATCAGGTATCAGAGTCAGGCATCATTCATCAGGTATCAGAGTCAGGTATCATTCATCGGGTATCAGAGTCAGGTATCATTCATCGGGTATCAGAGTCAGGTATTATTCATCGGGTATCAGAGTCAGGCATCATTCATCGGCTATCAGAGTCAGGCATCATTCATCGGGTATCAGAGTCAGGCATCATTCATCAAGTATCAGAGTCAGGTATCATTCGTCATTTGTCAGAGTCAGGTATCAGAGTCATGCATCATTCATCAGGCGTCAGAGTCAGGCATCGTTCATCAGGTATCAGAGTCGGTTATCAGAGTCGGGTATCATTCATCAGGTATCATTCATTAGTCATGTATCGGGTGTCAGGTGTTGTTTATCTGGTATCGGTTGTCATGTGTCAGGTATTGGTTGATAGGTATTAGGTGTAGTTATTGTCTATCAGGTGTCAGGCGTGGTTTATTAATATCGTGTATTGGGTATCATTATCATGTATCAGTTATCAGGATTCAGTTATCAGGTATAATGGCCATACAGGAGGCAGACATTAGATAGATCGAATGTCTAAAGACTGCATTTTACAAGCGGCGGTTCTTTACCTTTAGATAATCCAATTTGGACCATTAATTTTGAAAATTTAATACACTAAGAATGGAAAAGGATATTTAAAAATAATGGTTTTTTTTTGTGTTTTTTTTTTGGGGGTGGGGGGGGGGGGGGGGGGGGGGGGGGGTGACATAAAAGGAGCACTGTCTGCCTCTTTCTTCCTGTGTAAACAATAGAAATATATATTTACAGAATGTCAATTGGTCAGTATAAAGGCTTAATTAGTGTGGACCTATTTGAACTGATTTTATAGTGGTACAGATTGCACATTGGTATAGTCTCAACTATTTTAATAGAAGAAAATAAAGCTAGAAATAGCGCCATCTATTGGATGTAACAGCAGTAAAATCAATCTGAGGAGTGATACCTGAGGAGTGATACCTGAGGAGTGATACCTGAGGAGTGATACCTGAGGAATGATACCTGAGGAGTGATACCTGAGGAGTGATACCTGAGGAATGATACCTGAAACATGAGGAATGACACAAAGATGTTTTTTTCTGTACATTTTAGCACTAGATGGTGCTTATTTCTAGCTTTATTTTTTATTTCTTTTTTAATTTGGTTTGAAGAGCCTAATTACGGTTCTTTCTATTTCTTCTTCCATTTTATTTTTTCGCTTTTTTGGACCGTATCTCCTCCCACAGTTTCTGAGCTAGACGTGCGGGGCATATAGGAGAAGTGTGCTATTACCTTAGCGTTACAGCGTTATTGATAAATTTTGGGACATTTTTTCCCGTAGACTATAATGGTAACAATCCTCAAATGTGGATATTTCAAAACAGTTTGTTTCATGGTCATAAACACAAACCTTTCCGTTCCCATGGAAGCCATACTTAAAGGGTAACTATAGGCAAAAAATTTTTTTGACTAATCATTAAAAAAGTCTGTTTTTGTGTACCTGATACAGGTACACACACCTACAGATCTACCCATCCATTTCTGTGGCAGCCATACTTAAAGGGTAACTATGGTCAAAAAACTAATTTTGATCAATAATCAAAAAAGTGGTTTTTTTTATGCCCAATCTTACCCAGGTACACACACCTACTGACCCTTCCATTTCTGTGGCAGCATATTTAAAGGGTAGCTATAGTCAAAAAAAATTTTGGATCAATGATAAAAAAAAATTATTAAATAAAGAAGTCAAAGATAAAAAAATAGAAAGAACAGTAATTTAGCTTTTCAAGCGAAATTTAAAAAAAAAACTAAAATTAAAGCTAGAAATAAGCACACTTTATTGGATGTAATGGTCAGCACATGTCCTAAAATGTACAGAAAAAAACATCATTTGTGTCATTCCTCATATTTCAGGTTTCATGTATCATTCATCAGGTATCGAAGTCAGCTATCAGGGGCACAGAGATATGGGTACACTGCTGGCAGAGATATGGATACACTGCTGGGCACAGAGATTTGGGTACACTGCTAGCACAGATATGGGTACACTGCTGGGCACAAAGATATGGATATAATGCCGGGCACAGAGATATGGGTACACTGCTGGGCACAGAGATATGGGTACACTGCTGGCAGAGATATGGGTACACTGCTGGAACAGAGATATGGGTACACTGCTGTGCACAGAGATTTGGGTACACTGCTAGCACAGATATGGGTACACTGTTGGGCAGACAGATATGGGGGTACACTGCTGGGCACAGAGATATTGGTACACTGCTGGGCACAAATATATGGGTACACTGCTGGGCACAGAGATATTGGTACACTGCTGGGCACATGTTGTGGAGAAGAAATAAGCAGCAAATGTGTGTCTAGCCTGGTGCATGAAAAATTTTGTGTATGTTCGACACAATTAATTGACTCCCAAGTCACACCCCCACACGCAAGCCCCTCGACACCTCTTGCGACCCCACCCCGCCGACACAAGCCCACAAATCTCACAAACACTCCCCTTAACAAGGTGATATTCATATCACCCGTTAATCCAGTGTCTTATAGGAGGGGGTTTCTGGTGAGTGAGGAGAGGAGGGTTTGGATCTGTCTAGTATAGGGCCCAGTGTTACATTGAATTCTCTAGTTACTATTAGGGGCCCTATAGCATGTAGCCGGATTTTAGTTTTTGAAAAAACATTTTATGGGATGTGTTAGGGGTGAATACATTGATAGTTGTCCGTCTTCATGTGTGGCCATTAAGGATAATAAATCTTCACTGTGCGAGTCCTTTGTAAATGCTACGTTTTGTGGATCAGTATCGCTACCCCTCCTTTCCTTGATGCTAAAGCCCAATAATATGTGCAATATTTATTGCCCCATTATTTGGGTTCTGATTTGAGTCTCTTGTCACATAAGTACATCTGCCCGTGTTTTTTATTATATTTAGGGATAGTTTACGTTTCGCAGGCGTCTCCATCCCGGTGGGTCAGGTCAGCAATAGATATCATTGTGAGCTGTAGCTGAGGAAGAAGGCAGAGTGATCACAGAGAAGTATATCAGATTGATCTTGCCTGAAGGACAAGCATAAAGGGATTTGAAAGCTTGCATTTTCAATAATTTTTGAAATAAAAGGAATTACTTAATATCCAAGATGTTTTTTCTTCATCGATGCCTAACACGATACAATTCTCTACTACTAATTTAATTAATTGCATTAATTGTATCCATAGGGTTTTCATTGTCTGGAAATGGTAGCAAATACATTTGTGAAGGTTCTCCTGGTCATGGTATATCTGTGATATTTAATTAGATCAAGTGGACAAGTTTAGTTCTTAAAGAGTCACTGGCTTCTCAATTCAGAATAACATACCCAAGAATCTTTAGGCAATAAATACCCTGGGATGTCTCTGAATCAGCATGTAATGGCAAGGTGTCAGGCACCTCCTGAAAGCAAGATGGTGATTG
Organism: Hymenochirus boettgeri; assembly: GCA_019447015.1. Lineage (NCBI taxonomy): Eukaryota > Metazoa > Chordata > Amphibia > Anura > Pipidae > Hymenochirus > Hymenochirus boettgeri. The sequence continues at coordinate 119,840,531 of CM033474.1, forward strand.
CATTGTAGCAAAGAGGTGTTATCAAAACTGCCCAGGGTAAGGCATCAAAAGAGCATGTACATGGTAGAGTAGAATGTGGCAAACCTGCACGTAGAGGGAGTGGAAACATACACTTAATACCTTCAAAGGCATTTCACCCAGTCACTGGTTCAGATAAGTGGATGACACTTATCAGAAGTAGAACAAGCTTCACAGAACACATCAATGCTGTGGACCAAAACATCAGATTTACACGGGAAGAGGGTAACAAAAAAACATTGGAGACTGCTTGGTAAAAGTCAGGGAGAATGGTGGTTAAACTGGAGTAGAGGTTACTGAAAATAACCTACACAGACCAGTACTTGATGTTTACACATCCACCACTTTTAGATAACACGTGGGTTGTCATCAGTACTTTACAACACAGAGAAGAGAGAGAAGAGAACATCCCCACTAGCGCAAAGGCTTCACCTTTGCAGTCAACATAAGGAGGATTGCATAAATGAAAGTGAATTTAAAAAAAAAAAGTCATCAATACACAAAATAAGCATTCCAATCACTGGTTTCACATTTACAACTATAGAAGACTTAATCCAAGAAAAATATTCATATTGATCAGTTAATAAATTTTTTTACTTTTAATATGTTGGAGCATCCAAAACTTATGGTGCGGCAAATGGAACAAATTATTTCTTAAATCTAGTGCATAGTAAGTCTCCAACAGGACAATGTCTATTTGGTTTAAGTTTAAATTATATTTATTCTGTCAAAATTACATTTTTAAACTTGGCAAATCCTTTAGCTTCATAAGTATTTTTTCATGTCATTATTCTATTTTCCTTTACATTTCATTTTTTTTTCCACTTACTGTATATTGCAATAATGTGCTGTTTGTAAAGGTACTTTCAATAACCATATCTAAATTCTTTTAGATATTTAAAACAGACATTACAGTACAGAAGACGTCTGGTGGAATTGGAGTTTTAATGTTTTACTTGATGGTTTATATAGGTATAACATTTCTAATAATGTGTCCGGTATGGTAGAGGTAAGTTGCCTAAACATGCATTATTGCTCTGCATTGCGAATTACCTAAAATAAGTGTAAGGTGATAATAAAAAGGTGGGTGGTACTTAATTTTCTCCAGAGACTGTCAGCCTTATTAAAATTCTATGCAATTTCCTTGGCAGGAAAATGAGGATATTGCTAGATGGGTGGACTGGATGGACATATGTCTTTATTAACCTCAAATACTATAACTATAACTCATATTATCAGGAGTGGACCCTTGTTGGAGGCAGGGTGTTGCTGAACTACCAATAAATGGGTGCCAGTGGTTCTTGAACTTAACAGCATTTATTTAGTATAGTATAGTATTTTTTGCAGTTGGATAAAGACATACGTTCATCCAGTCCAACCCATCTAGCAATATCCATTTCTGCCTAACTGTTATCCAGAGGAAGGAAAAAAAAATACACCAAATTTATGAAGGGGAAAAAAATCCCTTCCTGACTCCAAGTGGCAATCGGAAATTCCCTGGATCAACTCTACTTCATGTATCAATACCAGTAACTTGCAACATTCCTTGTTTGCAGAAACTCATCCAGCTTTTTTTGAAAACTGACCAATGAACCTGCCACAACAACGTCCACTGGAAGACTGTTCCATAGCTTTACCGTTCTCACATTGAACAACCCTTTCCGAATTTGAAGCTTAATCATTTTTTCTTCAAGTCTTAAGGGATGGCCACATGTCCTCTGACATGTTCTATTGGTGTACAATGCCTGTTAATGTATTTATACACAGTAATCATATCCCACGCAAGCGCTTTCTCCAGCGTACATAATTGTCACTTTTCCAGTCTCTCTTCATTATTTAAGCTCCCCAATCCCCATTAATTTAGTTGCCCTTCTCTGAAACCTTTCCATTTCAAAGATGTCCTTTTTGTGCACAGGATTCCACAAAATTGCACTGCATATCAAATGAGGCTTTACCAATGCTTGTAAAAGAGAGGAGAGAATAACATTTTCCTAACTTGAATCCATACCTCTCTTTATACAAGATACAAGTGCCGCCTACCACTGCTTGCTTCCTTTGTTGTTATCCACCAAAAACTCCAAGATCCTTTCCAACAGGGATTCATTAACACAGAGCCTATTATAGTATAAGCCAGCACAAGGATTTTTAAGTCCAAAATGCATCAACTACATTTATCATCATTGAATCTCATCTGCCACTTAGCAGCCCAATGTGACAATCTATCTAGATCCACCTGCACCAATTGCACATCTTCTAAAGCTTTCAATGGTCAGCAAAGTTTTGTGTCATCAGCAAACACAGAAACCTTGCTGACAATACCACTTTCAAATCATTAATAAACAGATTAAATAGAAAAGGCCCCCCAACAGAACCCTGTGGCACTCCATTTAGCACTTCCATATTGATGAAGCCCCATTAAAAACTACTCTCTGCATCCTATCCATTAACCAATTTATATGCATGTACAAATGTTCCACCCCAGACCAACAGACCTTATCTTATACATTAGTCGCCAATGGGGGGAATGTACCAAAGCCTTTGTAAAATCCAAGTATACATCAACTGCTATGCCAAAGTTTTACACACTTCCTTATAAAAGCCAAGCAAGTTAGTTTGACTAGATCTATTCCTCCTAAATCCATGCTGGTTACTACTTATAAGGTCAGTCCTTGAAACATACTCTAGAATATCTTCCCTATTAAACTTTCCAGTATGTTCCCCACCAGTTTTAAACTTACAGGCCTGTAATTACCTGGCTGTGAACGACTAGCCTTTTTGAATATTGGAATAAAATCAGCTTTTTTCCATCCAGAGGCACACATCCGGGCTGAGAGAATCTGCAAAAATAAGAAACAATGGCCTAGATAAAACTGAACTTAGATCCCAAGGATCCAAGGATATATTGGAGATTATTAGCAATAACCTTATTTAGCTGTTTCTGTACCATATCCTCAGTTAACCAAAGTGTCCTTGCATTTTTAATACTGTTATTGTTACTATGCCCTATGATATCTGTACTTGGTTCTTCTATAGTGGATACAGAGGGAAAAAAAATAATCAAGATATTGCTTTATCACCATCTTCCATAACTAACTAATCCCCATTATTAATGGGTAGCACATTTTCAGTCCTCATCTTTACTATTAATAAGCTTAAACACATTTTTTTAGGATTAGTGATGCTTTGTTCAGCTATCCTAACCTCATTATTAAGTTTAGCTTGTTGATTGCTTCTTACACTCCTTGTACAGTTTTTATAATCCCTAAAGGCCCTTTCCGTTTTTGACTTAAAGGTTTTTAATGCCATTTTCTTCCTTTCCATTTCCTCTTTACAGCAGGAGTCAGCTACATGGGTGTGGATGTATTTATTTTTTTTTTACATTTATTCCCAAGGGTATAAATTTAGATGTGAAATGACTTAAAATTCCCTTAAACACAGTAAACTTGTGTTCAGTACCTTTACCTGATAATACCTATCCCAGTTGACATGCTGAAGAGCTACTTTTAACCTGGGAAAATTTGCTTTCCTGAAAATAAGTCTTGTTAACCCAGCACACTAGTAGCCAGTGTGTCAGCTCCAGTTATTAGTCAGTGTGGTCAGCCCTCCAGTTTATTAGCCAGTGTAGTCAGCCCTCCGTTTATAGCCAGGGTAGTCAGCCCTCCAGTTATTAGCCAATGTTAGTCAGCCACCCGGTTTATTACCCAGTGTTGTCAGCCTTCCAGTTCATTAGCCAATGCTAGTTAGCCGTCAAGCTCATTAACCAGTGTTAGTCAGCTACCCAGTTCATTGCCAGTGTTTCCGACCCATAGTTCATTAACCAGTGTAGTCAGCTCTCCTGTCATTAGCCAGTGTAGTCAGCTCTCCAGTTCATTACCCAGTGTTAGCCAGCCCCAGTTCATTGGCCAGTGTAGTCAGTCTCCAGTTCATTAGCCAGTGTAGTTAGCCCTTCAGTTTATTAGCCAGTGTTAGTCAGCCCTCTGGTTCTTTAGCCAGTGTTAGTCCCCTCCAGTTCATTAGCCAGTGTTGTCAGCCCTCCAGTTCTAGCCAGTGTTCCAGCCCTCAGTTCATTAGCCAGTGTAGTCAGCCAGTGTAGTCATTAGCCAGTGTTGTCAGTCCTGAGTTCATTATCCAGTGTTAGCCCTCCAGTTCATTAACCAGTGCTAGTCAGCCTCCAGTTCATTAGCCAGTATTGCCAGCCTTCTAGTTCATTAGCCAATATTGTTAGCCCTCCATTTGATTATCCAGTGTAGTCAGCCCTTCTGTTCATTAGCCAGTGTAGTCAGCCCTCTATTTCATTATGCAGTGGTCAGCCCTCTAGTTCATTAGACAGTATTGTTAGCCCACCAGTCATTAGACAGTATTGTCGGCTCTCCAGTTCATTAGACAGTGTGTCAGTCATCCAATTCATTAAACAGTGTTGTCAGCCTCCAGTTCATTATACAGTGTTGTCAGTATCCAGTTCATTAGACAGTGTTGTCAGCCCTCCAGTGTATTAGACTGTTTATTACATGTACAGTTTATTAATATGACTGTAATTTTAAAGGATAGGTAAAGAAATGGGACAGCTTCATGGCTTTTATGGGATAGAATTTGGGAGGAGAACAAGATACCAGTCAGCTGGGCTCACCTCTTCTTTTGCCTATGGAGAGGGGAGAGTGCAAGTGAAGCTGCAATGTGTGTCTGAGACATATATTTGATTGGCTAAAACTGTCACATGTTTAAAAACAGTCTATAATTAGTGTAATACATAAAATTCCTTACACTTCCATTCAGTTTAATTGGTCTAATCACATGCAGAGCTTTTAGCAATGACAGTGGTGTGGCTAAACCTTCCATTTTGACTATTCCATATTAAAATTATGGTTTCAGCTATGTAAATACATTTATAACGTTGTCATGTACCTAATATAAGTGAGTACTATACTTTAAATGCATATATTTGTGGTCATTTAGATGGTAAAAGTGAGAAATGCCAAACATATACACTTTACCCATATATAATATTACATACTCCCACCTCATTGGTAGCTCCTAAAAACTCAATGAATTCTCCTATGAACATATAAATAGTCTTATACAATAGTAGGCATATTTGTATTTGGAAAAAACAGCACACTACTTTGCGGTTTAATTTCTGATGCAAGTGCAAAAGGAACATAACTGGACTCTACTTGATATCACACATGTTATGATTGAATGGGGAGATTATCAACAGAAATAGAATAATGTGAAAGTAGCAACAATTTTATGTGGGGAAATTATTAGTTCAGTTTTGTAAGATTTGTTTAAGACAGCAGTGGCCATCCAGACGGAGATACTGTAGCAAGGAGACAGTCTGAGGTACAGGCTATTTTATTTTGTGGTGTGTTCTAGAATAGGAGAAGTTTATTTGGGAAAACATAACTTTTGTATAAATAAATATGCATAAATAAAATGTATATTGTTTCCTGAAAAAAATCCAGTCAAATCTACTGAAAACTGTTAAAAATTATTTCAGTTTTTGTTGAAAAAGATTATATAAATATTTACTCTAGATACTTTATTTCTTACTTCACTAATAAATTAAATAAGATACAGATGGGTGAAGCTTGGATTGTGGAGATCACAAAGGAAATCTGAGCCAAACTGAGTTAACTTACAATTTAAATCATTTAACTCACATACCCAATTAGCTTTAGGGAGAAAAAAAGAACCTTTTTTCCTGCCATGTAGTTGCAGCAGACAGACACCAGGTCATACATAGTCATACAATGTTCCCCATTGATACAATAGTGTCTATTCTTTAAGGCTGGGTACACCTGCAGGACTTTTTGTTCTGACCAAGCGTTCGCAGCGAGTGCTCGGTCGGCCCCATAGGGGACCACACGATCGTCCGGGATTTACCAACGGACCCGATCGTCCGTTTGTCAATTCAGACAAATGGGCAATTGAGCTTGGTCACTTCCTACACCAGTAGATATTTACGGCCGACCATCCGATAGTGCTGTGGATCGCTTGTCGGTCGGCCAAAAATATCTGCTGGTATGTACCCAGCCTAACACCTCTACCTGCAGAAATCTGCTTGTGTGTAATCAGCCTAAGGGCAAACTGTCAGCCACAAACGACAGCTGGGTACATACCATAAGATATTTCGGTTGACTGTGTGGATGGGGTTGTAAAAATTGTTGGTGGATTGGTTGGTAGATTGATGGTGATTAGTTGGTGGATGATGGTAGATTGTTGGCAGATTGGTTGTTAGATTGTTGGTGATTGATCGATGGATTGTTGATAGATTGGTTGGAGAATTGTTGGTGGATTGGTTGGTAGATTGATGGTGGATTGGTTGGTAGATAGATGGTGGATTGGTTGGTAGATTGTTGGTGGGTTGATTGATTGGTGGATTGATGGTGGATTGATGGTAGATGTGGTGGATTGGTCGGTAGATTGTTGGTGGATTGATTGGTAGATTGTTGGGACACAATGACCCTTCCCATAACCTTTTGCTATATAATAGAACCCAGGCGCAGCAGGCAATGAATACTTAAGCTGGGTACACAAAGCAAAGATGTTTGAAATAAGAAGGTGGCCATACATTTGTTCAATATTACTTACCGACCGAACGGTGACATAAAGGACTGTTATGCACTCCGCGTAACAGATCCGTGCATGCTTTTCCCCTGCTTACTGCCCACAAACATTCCCGTTGGCCTTGCAGTTGCTTACAAAGGACTGAACATTTTCCTTGGCCGCAGGCATCTCCCTGTACTAAAGTATAGGGGAGTCGGCCGCAGTCATGGGAAACATGCAGTCCTGAGCATTTTACACTGATTTTTAAAAAATGAATATGATATGTATGCACAGCAATTTCGGACAATAATCGTGCCGCATATGGGCACTTTGTCAGCTGAAACAGATTCGCCTGAAGCCGCAGCAGAAGCCGACGTCATTGGCGAGCGCGTCCGGCCCTCTCGGGTCTTGCCACATCTTCTAGAGTTTTAGGATTCCCTGGCGTTCCTGTGTATCAGAGAGATATCCATTTCAGCTACTCCTACCTGCCTGTCCGAATTTGACTTTGACTTGGTAGACAGATAAGTAGCTGATCTTTTTAACTATTATCTCATTACTATGGGGAATATCTTAGCTCTGTATACTACCTACTGATAGGATTACTAGATGTAATTATTGCAATGTCTATGAGGAATGTTAATATATTTAATGTTTTTAAATGTTAGTGGAGTCATTTGACTTATGTATCCTGTTTATATTAAAGGATTTTTACTTATATACTATCTGAGTGTGCAGGACCATTTATTAGGGATCTTTGTTCTCTTCCGTCTATATCTAGATTGGTTATCTCCCTACCTAGCACTTCATAGGTTACTGTATCCGCTATATATTTGCTAGTGCCCTCTCTGATCTTTCTATTCACCTGAAACAGATTCGCCTGGTGTATCTTAAAGGAGCCCCGACTAAGTGCATACACATTGGGCGTTCCGGGTCGGCTCCCACGATCGCATGTGTCTATGAACCTTGAGACTGTGTCTATGGGATAAAGTATATAAGTGTTAGGCTGGGTACACCCAGCAGATATGTTCGCTGACTGACCGATCCATGGCACTTTCGGTCGGCTGTAAGTATCTGCTGGTGTGGGGGCCCGACCTCTGATCTGGACGAACGGACGTGGGACCGCACGGTGGATCGTACGATCGCTCGTAGCGAGCGCTTGGTCAGCACAATTAGTCCTTCGTGTGTAACCAGCCTTATAGCTTTTAATAAGGATTAGGACATTAGAAACTCACAGCAGGAAATGCTTAGTCTCATCGTCCCTGCCCCCTACAATTGCACATGAATTGGCTCACCAAGTCCATTGTACTTTATCTTCTCCCACCAATTTAGCAGAAAAAACAAGGATTCCTACAACTGTCAGTTTGGAGATTTTCAAAGGAACAGTTAATCTAGGTACAAACTATAATTGCAGCCACAACACTTGATGCTCGACAATTGGTTCATTTATGGGGTTTTTGTGCACCGTTAGTGATCTTGATGGCAGATCATCAGTGACTAAATACCCATACACATCCCAATTTATACAACCCAATCGTCAGCCATAGAGACTGTTAGTCGGAGCTGCAATTGTAAGTGTACCTAGATTATACCAACAGCTGCTAGCAAAGATATGGGTACACTGTTTGGCAGACAGTTATGGAAACACTGGTGGACAGAGAGATATGGGTACACTGGTGGGCACAGAGATATGGGTACACTGTTGGGCACAAAGATATGGGTACACTGCTGGGCAAAGAGCTATGGGTACACTGCTGGGCACAGAGCTATGGGTACACTGCTGGCACAGAGATATTGAGACAATGCTGGGCACAGAGATATGGATATAGGTCATACATAGTCATACAATGTTCCCCATTGATACAATAGTGTCTATTTCTTTAAGGCTGGGTACACACTGCAGGACTTTTTGTTCTGACCAAGCGTTCGCAGCGATGGCTCGGTCGGCCCCCATAGGGGACCACACGATCTCTCGGGATTTACCAACGGACCCGATCGTCCGTTTGTCAATTCAGACAAACGGGCAATTGAGCTTGGTCACTTCCCTACACCAGTAGATATTTACGGCCGACCATCCGATAGTGCTGTGGATCGCTTTGTCGGTCGGCCAAAAATATCTGCTGGTATGTACCCAGCCTAACACCTCTACCTGCAGAAATCTGCTTGTGTGTAATCAGCCTAGGGCAAACTGTCAGCCACAAACGACAGCTGGGTACATACCATAAGATATTTTCGGTTGACTGTTGGTGGAATGGTTTGTAAAATTGTTGGTGGATTGGTTGGTAGATTGATGGTGGATTAGTTGGTGGATTGATGGTAGATGTTGGCAGATGGTGTGTTAGATTGTGGTGGATTGATCGATGGATTGTTGATAGATTGGTTGGAGAATTGTGTGGTGGATTGGTTGGTAGATTGATGGTGGATTGGTTGGTAGATAGATGGTGGATTGGTTGGTAGATTGTTGGTGGGTTGATTGATGGGATTGATGGTGGATTGATGGTAGATTGTGGTGGATTGGTCGGTAGATTGTTGGTGGATTGATGGTAGATTGTTGGGACACAATGACCCCTTCCCTATAACTTTTGCTATATAATAGAACCCAGGCAGCAAGGCAATGAATTACTTAAGCTGGGTACACAAAGCAAAGATGTTTGAAATAAGAAGGTGGCCATACATTGTTCAATATTACTTATCCGACCGAACGGTGACATAAAGGACTGTTATGCACTCCGCCGTAAATCCGTGCATGCTTTTCCCCTGCTTAATGCCCACAAACATTCCCGTTGGCCTTGCAGTTGCTACAAAGGACTGAACATTTCCTTGGCCGCAGGCATCTCCTGTACTAAAGTATAGGGAGTCGGCCGCAGTCATGGGAAACATGCAGTCCTGAGCATTTTACACTGATTTTAAAAAATGAATATGAATGTATGCACAGCAATTCGGACAATAATCGTGCCGCATATGGGCACTTTGTCAGCTGAAACAGATTCGCCTGAAGCCGCAGCAGAAGCGACGTCATTGGCGAGCGCGTCCGGCCCTCCTCGTGTCTTGCCACATCTTCTAGAGTTTTAGGATTTCCCTGGCGTTCTGTGATCAGAGAGATATCCATTTCAGCCTACTCCTACCTGCCTGTCCGAACTTTTGACTTTGACTTGGTAGACAGATAAGTAGCTGATTTTCTAACTATTTACTCATTACTATGGGGAATATCTTAGCTCTTGTATACTTACCTTACTGATAGGTTACTAGATGTAATTATTGCAATGTCTATGAGGAATGTTAATATATTTAATTGTTTTTAAATGTTTATGTGGAGTATTTGACTTATGTATCCCTGTTTATATTAAAGGATTTTTACTTATATACTATCTGAGTGTGCAGGACCATTTATTAGGGATCTTTGTTCTCTTCGTCTATATCTAGATTGGGTATCTCCCTACCTAGCACTCATAGGTTACTGTATCCGCTATATATTGCTAGTGCCCTCTCTGATCTTTTCTATTCACCTGAAACAGATTGGCCTGGTGTATCTTAAAGGAGCCCCGACTAAGTGCATACAATTGGGCGTTCGGGTCGGCTCCCACGATGCATGTGTCTATGAACCTTGAGACTGTGTCTATGGGATAAAGTATATAAAGTGTTAGGCGGGTACACACCAGCAGATATGTTCGCCTGACTGACCGATCCCAGGCACTTTCGGTCGGCTGAAAGTATCTGCTGGTGTGGGGCGCCCGACCTCTGATCTGGACGAACGGACGTGGGACCGCACGGTGGACGTACGATCGCTCGTAGCGAGCGCTTGGTCAGCACAATTCTCCTTGTGTGTAACCAGCCTTATAGCTTTTATAAGGATTAGGACATTAGAAAACTCACAGCAGGAAATGCTAGTCTCATCGTCCCTGCCCCCTACAATTGCACATGAATTGGCTCACCAGTCCATTGGACTTTATCTTCTCCCACCAATTTAGCAGAAAACAAGGATTCCTACAACTGTCAGTTTGGAGATTTTCAAAGGAACAGTTTAATCTAGGTACAAACTTATAATTGCAGCCACAACACTGATGCTCGACAATGGTTCATTATGGGGTTTTTTGTGCACCGTTAGTGATCTTGACTGGCAGATCATCAGTGACTAAATACCCATACACATCCCAATTTATACAACCCAATCGTCAGCCATAGAGACTGTTAGTCGGAGCTGCAAATTGTAAGTGTACCTAGATATACCAACAGCTGCTAGCAAAGATATGGGTACACTGTTTGGCAGACAGTTATGGAAACACTGGTGGACAGAGAGATATGGGTACACTGGTGGGCACAGAGATATGGGTACACTGTTGGGCACAAAGATATGGGTACACTGCTGGGCAAAGAGCTATGGGTACACTGCTGGGCACAGAGTAGGGTACACTGCTGGCACAGAGATATTGAGACAATGCTGGGCACAGAGATATGGATACATTGCTGGGCACAGAGATATGAGTACACTGCTGGCACAGAGATATGGGTACACGCTGGCAGAGATATGGATACACTGATGGGCACAGAGATCTGGGTACACTGCTGGGCACAGAAATTGGGTACATTGCTGGCAGAGTATGGATACACTGCTGGGCACAGAGATATGGGTACACATGCTGGGCACAGAGATATGGGGTACACTGCTGGCAGAGATATGGATACACTGCTGGGCACAGACATAGGGTACACTGCTGGCACAGAGATATGGGTACACTGCGTGCACAGAGATTTGGGTACACTGCTAGCACAGATATGGGTACACTGTTGGGCAGAGACATATATGGAAACACTGGTGGGCACAGAGACATGGGTACACTGCTGGGCACAAATATATGGATACACTGCCAGGCACAGACATATGGTTACACTTTTGGGCACAGAGAAATGGGTACACTGCTGGGCACAGAGATATGGGTACACTGCTGGGCACAGAGATATGGGTACATAGCTGGGCACAGAGATATGGGTACACTGCTGGCACAGAGATATGGGTACACTGCTTGGCACATAGATATTGAGACAATGCTGGGCAAAGATATGGATACACTGCTGGGCACAGAGATCTGGGTACACTGCTAGCACAGATATGGGTACACTGTGGGGGCAGACAGATATGGAAAAACTGGTGGGCAGAGAGATATGGAAACACTGGTGGGCACAGAGACATGGGTTACTGCTGGGCACAAATATATGGATACAATGCCAGGCACAGAGATTTGGTACACTTCTGGGCAAAGAGAAAGGGTACACTGTGGGCACAGAGATATTGGTACACTGCTGGGCACAAAGATATGGGTACACTGCTGGGCACAAAGATATGGATATACTGCTGGGCACAGAGATATGGGCACACTGCTGGGCACAGATATGGGTACATGCTGGCAGAGATATGGGTACACTGCTGGGCACAAGAGCAATGGATACACTGCTGGCAGAGATATGGATACACGCGGGGCACAGAGATATGGGTACATGCTGGCAGAGATATGGATACACTGCTGGGCACAGAGATTTGGGTACCATGCTAGCACAGATATGGGTACACTGCTGGGCACAAAGATATGGATATAATGCCGGGCACAGAGATATGGTACACTGCTGGCACAGAGATATGGGTTACACTGCTGGCAGAGATATGGGTACACTGCTGGAACAGAGATAGGGTACACTGCTGTGCACAGAGATTTGGGTACACTGCTAGCACAGATATGGGTACACTGTTGGGCAGACAGATATGGAAACACTGGTGGGCACAGAGACATGGGTACACTGCTGGGCACAAAATATGGATACACTGCCAGGCACAGAGATATGGTTACACTTCTGGGCACAGAGAAATGGGTACACTGCTGGGCACAGAGATATTGGTACACTGGGGCACAAAGATATGGGTACACTGCTGGGCACAAAGATATGGAATACTGCTGGGCACAGAGATATGGGCACACTGCTGGGCACAGATATGGGTACACTGCTGGCAGAGATATGGGTACACTGCTGGGCACAGAGCAATGGATACACTGCTGGGCACAGAGATATGGGTACACATGCTGGCAGAGATATGGATACACTGCGGGCACAGAGTTGGGAACACGCTAGCACAGATATGGGTACACTGTTGGGCAGGACAGATATGGAAACACTGGTGGGCAGAGAGATATGGAAACACTGGTGGGAGAGAGATTGGAAACACTGGTGGGCACAGAGACATGGGTACACTGCTGGGCACAAATATATGGATACACTGCCAGGCACAGAGATATGGTTACACTTCTGGGCACAGAGAATGGGTACACTGCTGGGCACAGAGATATGGTACACTGCTGGGCACAAAGATATGGGTACACTGCTGGGCAAAAGATGGATTACTGCTGGGAACAGAGATATGGCACAATGGGCCCCTAATGGGTACACTGCTGGCAGAGATATGGGTACACTGCTGGGCACAGAGCAATGGATACACTGCTGGCAGAGATGGATACACTGCGGGGCACAGAGATAGGGTACACTGCTGGCAGAAGATATGGATACATGCTGGGCACAGAGATTTGGGTACACTGCTAGCACAGATATGGGTACACTGCTGGGCACAAAGATATGGATATAATGCCGGGCACGAGATATGGGTACACTGCTGGGCACAGAGAATGGGTACAATGTGGCAGAGATATGGATACATGCTGGGCACAGAGATATGGGTACACTGCTGGAACAGGATATGGTCACTGCTGTGCATACAGATTTGGGTACACTGCAGCACAGATATGGGTACACTGTTGGGCAGACAGATATGGAAACACTGGTGGGCACAGAGAATGGGTACACTGCTGGGCACAAATATATGGATACACTGCCAGGCACAGAGATATGGTACACTTCTGGGCACAGAGAAATGGGTACACTGCTGGGCACAGAGATATTGGTACACTGCTGGGCACAAAATATGGGTAACCTGCTGGGCACAGAGTATTGGTACACGTGGGCACAAGATATGGTACACTGCTGGCACAAAGATATGGATATACTGCTGGGCACAGAGATTGGGCACACTGCTGGGCACATGATAGGGGACAATGCTGGCAGAGATATGGTACACTGCGGGCACAGAGCAATGGATACACTGCTGGCAGAGATAATGGATACACTGCTGGGCACAGAGATATGGGTAACGCTGGCAGAGATTGGATACACTGCTGGGCACAGAGATTGGGTACATGCTAGCACAGATATGTGGTACCTGGTTAGGCAGACCAGATATGGAAACACTGGTGGGCAGAGAGATATGGAAACACTGGTGGGCACAGAGATATGGGTATACTGCTGGGCACAAAGATATGGGTACACTGCTGGGCACAAAGATATGGATATACTGCCAGGCACAGAGATCTGGGTACACTGCTGGGCAAAATGATATGGGTACACTGCTTGGCACAGAGCTATGGGTACACTGCTGGGCAAAGAGATATGGGTACACTGCTGGGCACAGAGATATGGGTACACTGCTGGGCACAGAGATTTGGGTACACTGCTAGCACAGATATGGGTACACTGTTGGGCAGACAGATATGGAAACACTGGTGGGCAGAGAGATATGGGTACACTGCTGGGCACAAAGATATGGATATACTGCTGGGCACAGAGATATGGGCACACTGCTGGGCACAACCCATAACGCTAGCCATACTGGAGGGCCTATTTGACCAATTAAACACGATAGCAAAGTCAAGATTCGAGAACACGCTGTTTCGACTGGCATTTTCGTGGGCATTTTACGGGGCATTCAGAATATCAGAGCTAGTTAGCAACAACAGGACAGTGCAAGGAGGCATACTAGCACGGGATGTCACAGCGGTTGGGAGTGAGCTTCACATAGGAATAAGGAACCCTAAGACAGCAAAAGGCGGGACGCTTAGGATTATGTTACACCAAATACTGGGCAAAAAGACCTGCCCGCTGCAATGTTTTTGGGACTTCGAAAGTCTACGCCCACAAAGTAATGGTTCATACCTAATACATGAAGATGGATCAGCATTGTCCCGATACCAATTCATAGCAGTCCTCAGAACAGCATTAAAGCGGTTAGGTCTTACACAGGAGGAATACGGAAGTCACTCGTTCAGAATAGGGGCAGCGACCGAGGCAGCAAGATGGGGATTGGGGGAAGGAACCATCAGGAAGATAGGTAGATGGGAATCCAACCGGTTCAGGTCCTACATAAGACCTTCGCAGAGTGAGCAGTTCTAGTAGTGACGTATACTTATTTCCTATTGCAGATACGTCGCCAATTGATGCTTGGGTACTAGGGCATTCCTTTATATACTGGGCCGAAAGGAGAGCTAGGGTGCGGCGCAATGGGAAACAATTAGGTTTACAGCAGAAAGATGCGATCGTTACCTGGCTGGGTAGAAGGGGACTCACATGGGAAGAAATAGTGCCTCTCGCCATCAAACAAGCCAAGCGTAGGGGCCAGCCTAAGATAATAATAATACATGCAGGGGGCAACGACGTGGGGCGCTGCCCCATGAGGGTGTTGATAAAAACTATACGCAGAGACTGCTTGCGTCTCTGGTCAGTATTTAAGGGCATAATCTTGATCTGGTCCAAAATTATTCCCAGACAAAAATGGCGGGGGGCAAGATCCACACAAGCGATAGAAAAAGTCCGCATAAAAATCAATAGGGCAGTCTCAAAGTTTATCCAACTGAACGGGGGAATAGCGATTAGGCATAATGACCTAGAGCACGACAGCTCTCTTTTCGGCCCCAACGGTGTGCATTTAAATGAGGTGGGTTTAGACCTTTTCAACCTCAAGTTACAAGAGGCTTTGGAAAGGGCGCTTGAAGTATGGCGTACCGTGCGGGGGTGAGTTGTCAGCCCCCGACGGTGTGGCGGGATCCTTGCCAGTCTGCCAAAAAATAGTTAGAAGCAATTGACAAACAATGCGTGAAGTCCTGGTCTAACTCCTAAGGTGGGTGGCCAGTGGTTTTTGGTTGGTTCCGTTAATCAATCACGGTGAAGGGAGTTCATGTGGCAGAGTTGGGGATTTATTGCCTGCCGAGCCAGGTTGTCCGGCTGGCTGGCATTGTGTTCAAATGGAAGGGCGGACTGGCACGGATCTTAACAACCAAATTGGCTAACAATTGCTATTAAGTTGTACAGTTATGTTGGATATTAACATTATGTGTTATTGATTGAAATATTACTAAAGACGAGATGTGTAAAATGTAAAATAAAAGCTGTGACCTTTATCCAAGTTAACGGTGTCTGTCGTTATTAGAAGGTGGGAGAAAAAAAAAGAAGAAGAGTGGTAAGAGGGAGGAGGAAGGGAAGGAGGAGATAGAATGGTAAGTACAGGGAAAAGGGACTTGACCCTACCTTGGTCATGAATCACTGTTATTAAATAGTGCTCAGACGAGCAGGTGTTTGTTTATTTTTGTTTTGTTTACCTGCATTGCTATTAAGCAATACCTGTACTTGTTGTGGAATAAAACACATTCCTACACTGAGGATCCTTGGTCTGTTTGTGTCTATGCACAGTGTGATTACTTTCCAACAAGTTCTTCCATTTGACTAATCCTCTACACCATGGAAATAATACTGTTACATATTTATAATCTAAATGCTGTAAATGGAACAATAAAAAAATGTCACATGCATGAGTGCTATGTAAAGCTAATAGCCCCATAAGGACCTTGAGTATAATTTTGGGGCTTTGTAAAATAGTCAACTATTTATTTTTTCAGACTAAATACCCTTTTTACCTTGAAAACAACCCCAACAATCTATATATTTTTGGAAAACACATACCTCCAGCTACGTATATAGTTCTGCCGTTTTTGCATTCATACATGCAGAGTTCCAGTATCCAGTTGCTCATCTACATCCTGTTTTAGTATCCAGTTACTTTCCTGCAACCAGGATCCAGTTACTCACCTACATCCATTTTGTGTTTTGGGTCAACACTTCCAAATCTAAGCACTCCCATTTAGTCCCTATCATGTTTCAGCTCACTTGGATGGATAATAAACAGGAAAAAGTCATGTCTGCGCCCACACAAAATCTCCAGTTCCTAGGGAATATAATAGATTCAGTTAATATGTCAATATCTCTCCCTTAAGGACGCAGAAGGAAGATTATCAAGAAGGTATTCAAATTTATATTCCTCCCTGTGTCAATAGAATGGGTATGTCAACATATTCTGGGCAAGATAGTTGCAACACAAGACTGGGCAATGGACAATGGTTCTGATCCACCCATTTCAGATTTCATTCCTCCCAGTTCCACCTCAGCAGTCAACATAGAGTTATCGTGGTGGACAAAGATTAAGAATTTCAAACCAGTATCTTTAGAAACCAACGACTGGAAAATCCTCACAACGGATGCCAGTCCCCAGGGTTGAGGAGCCACTCTGGGGAAATTTTTCCCAGGGAACATGGCCAACAAAAGCCTAACTAGAGTGGTAAATAAATCCGCAAATATTTCAGTGGATCAATCAAATTTGGGGAGTCCCTTACAGAGATCTTATGGCAACCCGTGCCAACACCCAGCTGAAGAAATTCTGCTTGAGATTCAAAGAATAAAAAGCATTCACAACAAAAGCTTATTCAATAAAATGGGATTAACCATGTTTGTACAGTATGTGTTTCTCCATATTCCAATCATCCCAGCAGTTCTAAAGAAAATATGGGGAGACCAGGCAAAAGTTAATGGCATTCTTACTTGGTGGCCAAGGAGACCCTGGTTTGTGTGGGCACTTCAAATGTGTGCAGCTTAGCTGATCACACTTTAACACAAGAAAGATCTTCTCATTTAGGGGCCATTACTATACCCAGATATGGAGAATCAACTGATGGCTGTTGAAACCACCAGAATGAAGGAAAGAGTTCTGTCCGACAACACCATTAGAATTTTGCTGGCATTCAGAAAACCTCAGCTCAGCTTCAACCTCAGCTTTAATGTACAGTCTGAAGAATATTCTCCCTTCCCTCATACTCTGGATGTCAGCAGGTCTTTAAAAATATACATTGAAAAGACAGCCAGTTTCCGAAAAGGAGATTACATCTTCGTACTATTCACTGGCAACAAAAGAGGAAAACAACTGGCTAAAGCTACTATTGCATCATGATTCAAAAAAGGCATTTAGCAGGCATTCTAGAAAAAAATCACAGCTCATTCTACCATTCTAATCACAGCTCATTCTGAATGGCAGCATCCTGGGCATTCAATGCCAGTGGTCATCTTTCTCTGTGTTTATCAAGCCCTACGTGATTGATGTTGCTAGCGAAGCTCAGTCAGAATTTGGCAGAAAAAAATCTTTATAAATTTGCATCAATCTGGTATCTGGCCCTGGGTTTCTAAGATTTTCAGATCCCAATGTTTATTACTTTAATGCAGGACCAGGAAATAACAAAAATGGTGTCATTACTTACCATAATTTTCTTTTCCTGGTCAGTAGCGAGGCAGTTCTAAATTCCCTCCTTTCAAATTTCATTTAAGATTTCTAAATTGGACAGTCATTCAAGACTAAGGTTGAAATATGTTTATCAGCTAGGGTAGGGGCCTGTCACATGACTTCAAGAGGGATTAACCCTGTCAGTGCCAGCAGAGTATCCTGTTTTCCGACCGTTTGTGCCTGAAGAATTTTCAGGATTTTGTCCTCAATCAATTTGTTTTGCTTTACTGGGGGGGTTTACAGTAGGAACCCCCCCAGTAAATCAGGAATATTATACATTGTTTTTTTCGGAACAGTATGTACTTTAACATGGTAACTGGAGATTTCACTGGAATTTTGGGTAAACTATGTAGAAAAAACTTAAAAATTTGCACATTTTCATGGATTTTCCCCATTTATACAGTTATCCTAAGGTTATGCACAAAAAATTTACTATTTCTCAAATCTCTAATACTCATGAGTACAATGATACTAGATATTAGTAGGTAACCCATTTTTCCTGTACTGGAGACCCCCCAAACTAAAACACTTTCAAGAATATTACACCAAATTGAAATGTATAAGCACTTCTGATGGTTAACATAGAATATCTACCAAATTAGCTAAAATATCCACACAAGTGAGATATTTTTAAAAACTACATAACCGCAGGATTTTATACATGAGGTAAGTTTTGATCAAAATGCAGATACCCGGATGCAGCTCTTCATCCAATTGTTAGTTATTGTCTCACATTTTACTTTTTTCCCCTCAACTGTAAAATCAGAGACAAAGTGAAATATGAATTTCAACTAAAAACTGTACAGGGGAGTTCAAAACTTTCTCAAATATGAAAGCCTAACTCCAACTGAATAAAACAGTATGCCACATTCATGGGTGTACCCAGAGGCTTGGCTACCAACTAACCCAAAGTGGGACCAATGTGAAATGGCAGAAACAGTTAAAAAAAAAAAATAGCCAGCTCTGTATTTAAAACAGTCTGCAGATTTTACCACAAAACACACCCTAACTTAGAAATACCCCCAACAAGCTATATATTCCTTGAATCTACACACCTTAAGCTACATAATGCTGTTGTTTGTTTATTCATACCATCAATGGTGGAGGCACAGTTCTTTGTATAATTTCACAGTTTTCGCAGATTTTCTGAAAACATTAACAAAAATCCACTTTCGAAGGTAGAAATCATGCCAAAACCCCATGGAATGTAAAAAAGTTACCAAATATCAATCCCCCAAATGTCCTGAATTTAACGGTATGCCATATGCATGGTTAGACACGTGGAATCAAGTAGCCACAAAGTGAGCCAATGTACAGTGGCCCAATTACAGCAACTTTTCAGCTTTGTCAGAATAAACACCCCTCTATATTAGGAATACCCCCCAAACTATATATTCTCAGAATCTACACACCTTCAGCTAATCAACAGTGCCATTTTTTCATTCATATCTTCAATGGTGTGTGCGCAGATCTTCATAGAATTTCCCACTTTTAGCAGATATTCTAAAGAAAACAAAGAAAAAACAAGTTTGAATTAAACGGTATGCCATATGCGTACTTGCACAAAGAGACATGGCCACCAACTAACTGAAGTGGGATGCATACACAAGTGCAATTTCAAGAAAAAATCAAAGTGCTAACTTAAACAGCCTACCTCTTTTAAAAGGAAACCTCCCTGAAACTTGGATATAACCCCCATAAACTATATATTTATGAAATCTACACACCTTCAGCTATGTAACAGTGTCATGCTTTCAAACATACATGAAAAATTCCAGACGCAGTAATCCAAAGAGAATATTTTGTAAAAAAATAAAACAAGATGATTTAAAGGTTGAAATCCTACCTTAACCCACTTGACAAGCTAAAAAATTTTACTAAATGTCAACCACCCACATGTAAATCAAAAAAATAGTGCACCATAGTGCTCTGTAATTTGAACAGCCTATACTTTTTAAAGAAAACAGCCATGAAACTTGGAAATACCCCTCACGAACTATGTTTTTTTTCAAAGCTACACACTTTCAGCTTTATACCGGTGCCATAAATACATTTTTTTTAGGAGATTTTGTGAAAAAATAAGATGATTCAAAGGTTGAAATACTACCTAAACACACTTAACAAGTAAAAAAAACCCACTAAATGGCAATCTCTCACATGTCCTGAATAAAACGCTATGCCATATGCATAGGTGCACAACGAGACTTTGCCACCAATAGTTCATATGGGACACATGTACACGTGCAATTTTAAAAAATCAAAAACCGCTACAACCCACCCCCCCCCACACACACACACACTACCCCTTTTAGTGATTTTTTTTAGTGAAAACTAGTTGGTTCTGAGAAAGGCACAAGTTTTTGCACACAATACTGATCCTAAAAATTAAATTTGGTCTTTTTTTGGTACCTCTGCAAACTTTCCTAATAAAATAGGCTTAGTTTCCTTTGAAATCGGAGAATAAATTATCAGTGTTTACTTTGCCGATATGACAGGAGACATTGGGCAGCTTGGAGAAGACAAAAAAAAAAAAGTGTGTATCGCTTTAAGAATTTTTTTTTTATGTGTGTTTCACTTTTTATTTAAATATACCCAAAGATAATTATCAGATCATCTTAGGGAATGATAACAAACTTGGAACTTGCCTGTTTTCCAAATCGAAATCCGATCAGAAAAATCACTTCTTGGAAAACTTTTTTTCCAGGGAGTGATTTTTCTATCATTGACAAAGACTAATAATTAGGTGATCAGAACTGATCACCTAATATTGATCTCTGATCCTATTTTTTTTTCTAAGTCTTTGCTAAGTAGCAGAAAAGTAGTAGGAAAAAAATCCTATTTGTGAACGGAACTCTGACAGCTTACTATAGCCTGTACTGCACTGCGATCTGAATGGAAATTGCAGTGCAGTACCCAAACTAGCATTGTAGCACTCTAAAAGAAGGCCCCGGTGAAGGAGGAAGTTCTTTTGTCGTCACTGGGTTCTCCCTTACCACGTGGACCAGGAAAAAAGCCTGCTCTCTATACGATCCGGCAGATAATTAGTCAAATTCTCCTGATCGTCACATCGGTTTCAGCCAAAACCAATAGGGGAGTAGGGGGGCACTTGCATTGTGCCCTCCTATCAACGCTGCATGTTTTAAAAAAAATGTTTACAAACTGAGAGAGCAAGCACGTATGCTGTATGTGCTTGGCCAGATAGACCAGCCAGTCGGGCACGTACAGCGGGTTAACTAACCCAATGTTTAACACAGCAATGCTATGGACAAGGAAAAGAAAGTGGTATTCCACTTTATTGATTTTATCACAAGGGCTCCTCCTGATTGTGATCGGGCGCCGCGTGTTGGGCATCACTGGTCAAATCTGTCTAACCAATCTAACCAACAAAAAAAGTGTGTATCATATTTTTTTATATGTGCATTTCACTTTTTTACGATCATCTTTGTCCTTTGCATATTGAAATCACTTACTGGAAAGCTTTCTCCAGTGAGTGATTTTCCATCTCATGGCACAGACCAGTAGTGATAAGCTGCAATTTTTTGCTTACTACTGTATATTTCTTATGCATTCATTAAAATAGTGAATGACCAGTTTACTATAGCCAAGAGAAGTTCTGTTTGTCTAACAAATCCTCTGCATTGAACATGAAACTGGCACGCCAATATAGTCCCTTTGTTTTAAAGGGTATTTCCACTGATAAAAAAAAATTGGCATTTGGTTTTATTGAAGAACGGAATAAAAACCGTTCTTCATTAAAATCTGCAGGAGCCAGGATCCAAGGTAAAGTAAACCTGATCACTCATTCCTCTGCTGCATAGTCTGACAAGTCCCGACAGACTTAGTATTCTATGCGCATGCGCAAGTGCAATAACCTTTAAGGAGCCATAGTAATTGTTATTATTATATATTACTACCTTTATTAGGTCCTACAGGAATAGCTTCATAGCTGTAGCTTATTTTAATTTACTGTTACTAAGTCAGATAATTGAGTATTATACTATATTCTGTGTGAATTTTTTTCTAATCATTTAGAATTAATGTCTCATATGACTTAAGGTATCTTGATAAAATATTAGATTTATTGTATATATCAAATACTTCAAAATGTTTTTAATGATATTAAATATTTTTTTTATTTTCGTCAAGGACAGTTAAGGCATTCAACCTACAACTTAATGCAAATCTCTGTTAAATGTTTACCCCCTACTAAACTGCAAAAGAATGCATGCAAATTACTTTTGTGTATAGTTTGATTACAATTTTTAATTCTAACTGAATTTTGATAGGTAGGTATACCGCAAATTATTATAAAATCTAAATCAAAATGTTTGTCTTTCTTGTATTTTTTTTAAAAATGTTTTTACCACGTGATTAACAAAAATAAAATTTCATAAACATTTGTTAACATTCATGATAAAAAAAAAAGTTGTCAACCAGGAAGCAGCTTGCTTTCTGATGCTTTGTGAGTGACAAATATACATAAGAGAATGGTCCACAGTATCAAAAGTTTGTAACAAAAGATACCAGAGGTGAAGAAGAAATGAAAGATGTGAGCACAATATTTTTATATATTAGTGCTGCCTTTTAAAGGGTATCTCTACCGCCAAATTCACATTTTCTATAGTGAAGGGGACCCCCCCAACCCTAAACTCTAGGGTTATAATTTAAAAATGATGTGCTTAGAAATAGACTTACCCACCTTTGTTCCCTCGGGCCTCTGACTCTACTGCTACTTCCAGGAACTGAAGAGCAATAGGGGCCAGACCGGCAGCCGCGTCTGTAATTGGTTAGAGAGTCAACCAATCACAGACGCTGCTGCAAGTTAATAGAGGGAACGAGGTTGGGTAGGTCTATTTTTGGATTCATTTTTATGTTACAAAAATTGCGTTTAGGGTTGGGGGGACCCCTACATTATGTGAAGATTTCAAAAAAAAAAAAATGAATACAGTGCAGAGGGCGTAGGGTTGGAAGGGAGGGAGGAGAACATGCAAGAATCCTCAAGGAGGACAAGTAAGACACATGCACCAGATAACACACAGAGAGACTCTTATTGTTCACATTCTGGACTTTCAGAAGTCACCACAGGGCAACTATAAGGAGGAATGTATGGGTTTTTAAACACTAGTGGGGCCAGCAGTGGGGCAAGTTTTAGTTTGGTAGGGGTATAATCGGGAACATGCCCTTTAAGAGGGAGTGGTAACATGGGGAAACCATATTTAAACATTATTACAAAGTTTATTCTTTAATGTTCTAATTTACATTTATATTTTTACTTTTTTTATTTTTTAGATATTCACTATAGCATTCTTTATGACCTGGACAAAAAAAGGAAAAAATGGCCTCTGTGCTGATACAATATGTGACGATGCTAAATATATTTGTTTTGAGCCAAGAGATACTTTTCAGATGTTTGCAATGTGTTCTTATGAGGATGATCTACAAGCCACAACAGACTTTGAAAAGGTAAGCACTAATAAAACACACAGCTATATATATTTAAAAAAGAACTAGAAACTATGCTCTGTATGTATGCATACTGTTTCATCTACAAGCCTGAAAGGATCACTATAGTCATGCAAACAACTTTACATTATCTGTAACAACAATTCGAGAGAAGTAAAATGGGGGTATTCACATATTTATCTGTGCTGGCTTTGTCATTAAATATTAATGTTTAATGAGTGCTTGTAATCCCCCACCCCTCCCCCTCACCATGCTAACACATCTTCCCATCCCCTTTCCCTGCTGATTGTCGGAGAAAGTGTGCCAAAGATCCTAGTAAGAGGTCAGGAATGGGGAATTATATATTATAATTTCTGCTTCTGGAGTAACAGGCTAATGCTATGATTTCAAATAATAATTTCTCAGAATCTACAGCTCAGATTTAAAATCCCAAAAAAGTTTAGTAGTAGTGGGAAACTACTGGGTACTTTTTGATATTTTTGACTAAAGATACCCTTTAATATGCAGCCACTATTTGACAGTGAAAATCTGTTCTTCTAAAGTAATCCATTGGGGATCACTATATTATATTTACAAAGGTTGTAAACAAGCTTAGTAGCTTTGCACTTACCTTGTTGCTTACTTGTATAGGGGATTAAGTAAAATAGCAAACTTCAATCCATATTACTAATCTTGGTTTCTGTCTCTTTTGGTGCCCTAAGAAAGTCTCTCAACTCAAACTTCCAACAAACTTATCTGTTGTATTCAATTAGATCAACTGTACTTGGAATTTAGTTAATCTAATTGAATACAACAGATATACCATGACCTGGATGAATGAGAACCTTCACAAGCATATTCCAACAAACTTCCTTTTGCATTCATCTTTTGTCCTTTTGCATTCAATTATAATGGTATTACTGCAATTTGAAAGAAGTAAAATGTTGGCCATCCATATTTATCTCTGCTTGTTTTGTCATTAAATTTTTAACTTAGATTTAATATCCAAAAAAGTTTTGTAGTAGTGGGATCTTGCTGTAGCTACACAGTGGGGACTGTAGTGGGTTAAATTTTAGTTTTGGGGTGTTTTCTTTCTTTACTTCCTGTAAGCAAAGATTCTTACATGTTGAAGATAGTGAGCTGGTAGGCAGCCAAGGGTTATTGGACCCATTACTACGGGCGAATAAGGGTTTGATGGGGACAGGAAGGGGACCCCCCCTCACCAGGTTTTCAGCTGTGCACAGGGAGAGGAGGCAGACCAGGCACAGGCAGCCGGGAAGTGAAGAGGCAGTCCCGCGATGAGCACGGTAAGGTAGAGGAGGCATGGCTTAAGGAGAGGCGGTACCAGTCTTTCCTGGGCCACAGCAGAACAGCAGCAGAGACACTGCTCTTTTGGGAACCGCCCTAGTCTACAGGATGGCGGAATCCCTAGAGGAATTGGCCCAACGTTTTCGAGTAACAGCTCAGCAGCATGGTCCAGACTGTGGTGGTCTGGAGCCAGCTGTGTGGTCTACTGTAGGCAGAAGACAGCCCTGCCAATAAAAAAATGGTCAGCGAGGTGCAGCAGGCCTCCAGCCCATTTATACCCTGAATAAGCACGTTCCGAGTGGGCAGGAGTAGCACAGTCCAGGTTTCAGCCAGGGCTGGGAGCAATGAACCTTTATTGACAACCTCCTCAAACCAAGACAATGTTGTCAACCGTTCAGCTACAGCATGTCCTAGAACACATCAGAGGAGCGTAGAGGGTATTTTCAAAACAGCTCAAGATCCAGGGGCAGACATTTACTGTGTCTCTCGGGATTACGGAAGGCGCAAGGGTTATTTGCATTCTTGGAGGGAGATTCTAGTGAGAGGTCAGGGGAGAGGAATCCTAATTAGAATATCTGGTTAGAGTGGAAAGTTATGTAAATTTAAACAGATTTCTCAGGATCTACAGCTCAGAATTAAATTCTGAAAAAATGTGTTGGTCTAGTGATTTTTTTTGCTATCAATGGGTATTGAAAATCCGATTTTTCACAGTAAAGATACCTTTTAAAGTTATTATACTGCACAGTACTAATAATAGTTAGGGGGGTGCTAGCATGTGCTTATCTATGAGACTACATACATTTTTCTGCTCTTTGCTCCCTTAAAAGCAGATTACTTACTGACTTTAATTTAACTGACAGTATGGGCAGGAGTTTACCCAGTGATCTCTGCAAAACCTACCCAGGCACTACAAGAGTTAAAATTCAACATAGCTGTCTGTATTCCTATCCACAACAGCATCCTGTATAAGATTCTAAATACTGTAGGGATCAGCTTGGTAGACAGCAGGGATGAGGGAACAGAAGGATATACAATACACCAAATTAGTCTTTTTGGGTTAAACAAAAAAAGAAAAAAATATTTATTTACCCAAAAATAAATCCAGACAATCTTTGCCATTCACAATTTAAAGGAGAAAATGGTAACACAAAGCACTGCACCGCTTATGTGACAACCCAAGGTGCGGGTTTATCTCCACAGTCACTCTCCTGTAACCCAAGTCAAATCTTTCACGTTTTTCTCTGGCTCACTCTTGACCACACAACATGGGCCTAATGGCACTCTGCCATCTGTTTGTCCAGGTCCCAAAATTTCTAAGTGTGAAAGAGGCACAGACGGGGTAGCGCCCAGTTTTATGCCCCATCCACTTTTTAGGTTACGCCCAATTTAAAAACTCCCCCATTTTACCCAAGTATATGATATAGCTTGGTAAGTTGTTAGTAATATATATCTACATATAGTAACAATACACCTACTGTTTCTTTGTTTGCTAAAGTAAGTTAAGAAGTTTCTAATGCAAAAATAAGTATAGTGGTTCTTGGGTTTGGGGGGTGCTGCATGTAACAAAGCAATGTGGTTCTGGGGATTGGAGGTTTCTGCATGTAACAAAGCATGTTAATTTCTGGGGTGGACTTACACTTTTAAGAGAGGAGAGGTTAGCATCCGTGATTGGCTGAGAGGCAGGGAGGGCTGCAATGAGCATGCCTCAACCTTGATGAGGTTGAGGAAGTCTCAGGCACAGCATGAGTCACACACTGCTCCTACACAGCAGTTTCCTGGACTTTGGAGGGGCACAGCAGGGGAACTATTTTGAGCAGGAATGTAAGGTAAGGATTGTTTTAAACTACTTGATGTGGCCAGTAAGGGGTTAAATTTTAGTTTTGGGGGTGGACATGCCCTTTAAACTTTTATGAGAGGAGAAGTTAGCTTAAAAGTGTCTCTCACACTTCACATAAAACTAGGTTACTGACCTCCTGCATAAATCGTCCAGCTTCAGCTTTTCCAGTCCCTGTTCTTCAACCGGAGCCTGGCAACGTCACTCCAGAGTCCTCAGCAGTGCAGGCAATGCTCTCAGTTCAGCAGCAGCAGGTGTGGGAGGTTATTCCTGACCCGTGGCCCATCCTGCTTCCATTTATTTATGCACACTTCTACTGGCCGGGCAGTGTACTGTCTCTGTAAAGTTTCTCTTATAGAGGAACTTACGGTTTTGAAATTTTTTTATGCAGAACTAAACTATCTGGCCGGTACAATAAGGGACAATGTGGGAACATAGCAGGTGTGCCGGGACGACAGGAAAAGCAGGGGAAAACAGGACAATCCCGGCGAAACCGGGACGGTTGGGAGAAATAGATATACGGTCCCAGGGCCTAGCTCACCCCAGACCATCAGCAGCCACTGTACAGGGCCCCCCTTCTGAGAACATGCACCACTTTATTGAACTCAGCCAGATGAGCTGATTGGGCTTGTTCCCACATTCAAAACCTTGCCTGGACTTGAAACAAGGGAATGCAATGACAATACATGCTGGTCCTAGATCCCAAAGAATCTGTTTTTTAGCTGCACCAATTATTATATTGGATTGTTTGCTCCAAATCTGTGCAGGAATAGTAAAAAGGCCACCTAATCCTGCTTAAATATCCTATGGGTCTCACAGTACATTAGAGCTGTTGATAACTCAATATGGATATAATTGGATATCTGTATACATTTGCCATAGTGTGATTTAGTGTAAGGTGCTATGCACACACTGACCCTCAAATCACATAACCAGCGGGTACACGACCCAATGCAGGACTCTACGAATAGATTGTTACATAAATTGTTGCATTGTTAATTGAGCTGCTAGTGAGAAGCATCATTTTTTTTGTTTCAAAAATGTATCCAGTCTGCCCTGTGATTGACAGCAGCATAGAGAAATGTATTAACGTTAACCCTGCAGCTGCCTGGGGTGATTCGAAATAGTCTATATTTATATGCCGTTAATGTACTTGCCTACCCTCCAAAGTCCATCATTTAATCGGTACAAACAACCTGGTGCAGAGCTGAACATGATCTTGGTACAGCTCTGTGCAATGGGTTTCTCAATAATGTATTGATTAAATGGTGGATGTTGGAGGGGGAAGATACTTACTGTATAATTTCACTGTGCTGGAGCTTAGTAAACAGGAAGAGAGACATTGAAAAATCCTGGTGGATTTTTCAATGTCCTGGTGAAGTATTATATGTGTAGAAATGTATGTATTAGTACATCTAAAACTGACCAATCATTGCAAATACACGATTGGTTAATTGTTGTTTGATGCGCCAATACATGGTCTGATGTTATTGTCTCTCTCTACTGTAGCAAAGGGACCATACACATTTACACTATAGTATAGTATTTGAGGTTGAATAAAGACATACGTCCTTCCAGTCCAACCCATCTAGCAATATCCTCATTTTCTGTCTAAATGTTGATCCAGAGGAAGGCAAAAAAAAACCCCCATCAAATATATGAAGGGGGAAAAAATTTCTTCATGACTCCAAGTGGCAATCGGAAATTTCCCTGGATCAACTCTACTTTATATATCAATACCAGTAACTTGCAACATTCCTTGTTTGCAGAAACTCTGACCAATGAACCTGCCATAACAATGTCCACTGGAAGACTGTTCCATAGCTTTATTGTTCTTACAGTGAAAAATCCTTTCTGAATTTGAAGCCTAAACCTTTTTTCTTTCAGAGATGTCTGCGTGTATCTTATGGGCTTCTATTTTGTTGAAAAATATAGCTCCCAGCACTCCACTACATCAGGGCATGTTCATACTACATCAGTTTGTAAGCGTTTTTCAAACGCAGGTGGGTTTTAAAAAATGGACAGTTAAACCCCATATTACAGTGGTGGCAAACCTATGGCACACGTGCCAGAGGTAGCACTCTGAGCCATCTCTATGGGCACTCAGGAACAGCAGAGCTCACCAGAGTTTGTTACCAGAAAGCTAGAGAGAAAGTATAGCGGCTGTCCGTAGCAGAGAGAGGTCACATAGTATAACATTAAGCTCTCCTGGGTGATTGATAGTTCTTTACGGACTAGCTGTGCCCTGCCCTCTTTAAAAAGTAAAACTCTGAGAGCTAAAAAAACAAGGGATAGGAAGGTGAAAGAAGATAGGAAGGTGAAAAAAGCACATTTAAGATTGGTGGTAATTTATACTTCCCAACATTTGGAAAGTCCAATGAGGGACAATTGTAAACCCCTCTTTTCTAAAGCCACTTTTTTGAAGTAACATCCATTTTAAGGCCCACTGCTCAATTTTACATTGTTGAGCTGACTACACCGGCTAATGAACTGGAGGGCTTACTAACACCAGCTAATGAACTGGAGGGCTGACTAACACTGGCTAATGAACTGAAGGGCTGACTACACTGGCTAATGAACTAGAGGGCTGACTAACACCAGCTAATGAACTGGAGGGCTGACTACACTGGCTAATAAACTGGATGCCTGTCTAACACTGGGTAATAAACTGGATGCCTGTCTAACACTAGGTAATAAACTGGAGGGCTGACTACACTGGCTAATGAATTGGAGGGCTGACTAACACTGGGTAATAAACTGAATGCCTGTCTAACACTGGGTAATGAACTGGAGGGCTGACTAACACTGGCTAATGAACTGGAGGGCTGTCTTCTAACACTGGGTAATAAACTGGAGGATTGACTACACTGGCTAATGAATTGGAGGGCTGACTAACACTGTCTAATGAACTGAAGTATCCCCACACACACACACGCATTCTTTTTCCAGAATGTCACTGCTTAACATGTAACTATGTGCTGCCTTACTAGTTAAGTATTAAACAGTGATGGTGCCTCCCAACCCACATACCTGACATCCACAGCATATAAATAGAAAAGAAAAAGTATAAGTGGGTCTGAAAACAGTACAAGGAGACCTTACAAATACACAAATCTATTGCCCTTTCTGCGACCATCTCTACACTCAATACCGTAAGTATCCCATGACAACATTGTGTGCATCCTGACTTTCAATCATACACGTGTGCTCACAAGTTAATTTTGTTTTTCAAAACTGAGGATAATTTATGTTCTGAGGACAAAAGAAGACCATCTCCATTTGATGAGTCTAATGCTGAGAGTGTTGACCTGTTCAGTAGCACTCCAGAGGATGAAACATTAATACACTCGATCCAGGCCTACACACGGCAACAGAAAGCTCCCTCCCACAAAGCACAAATCATATGAACATTCACCTTCCCAAGCATTCACAGTGTCCATGCAACACCAAAAAAGTTTACCAAACCAAAAAGAAAAATGGATGGTGATGATCTGGCAACTACATTTAAGTCAGTAATGTGATCGAAGCAAATAAGAAAGAAAAAAATTGTGTATATGTTATGGCTTGTAGCCTTTGCACCTTTAATTCAAAGAGTCCCAGAGGAAAAACACATAAGCTTACACGTTGCAATTTTGAACACTATACAGTCATTTAAACCCTCAATCAGGCACACAATCAACACACACAACACACTCCAGCGCAACTGCAACCACTACCAATTGAAAACCAAACCAGAAATCCATATTAAATGCACCACATACCATATGGACCTTATCCTGCTATGCCCCATACTCAAACCATACCCCGTTAGAAAATATTCTTCATACCGTCAAAAATCTCCAGTACCATATATAGAACCCACCTATGCTATACTTAACCCACCGTCATGGCCAACCAGCCAAATAAACTCAGACCGTCAAAGTTCAATATGTTCATCAACACCAACCATGACAGATTATCTGTTTGCCAATGACAAGTATGATTACTATACATCATCCCTTTTTCTTAATGTTTCTCAATCATCCAATGTTCTCAATGTTACTTAGTGCAACGTGATAAGAAGACATTCAGGTCATGGAACGCTCTTTCTGAATTAAGTATCTTCGTAGGTCAGGCTAGTCTTCAACACCTGCATTAGTTGGTGAAAGCTGCAGAAAAAAAATATACTTGTTAATGTTGCCTATTTAGGTACGTTTTTTTAAGTATTTACAGGGGGATGCACCGAGCGCCGCTAACAGCCCGGCGATGTTATATGCCGATAGCGGCGCTCGGAACATCGCTACTGGCGATTTTCTATTCCGGCATTTTTAACGCCAGCTATTAGCTGGCGTTGAAAGTGCCGCAATAAAATGCAGATTTCGGCATATAACATCGCTTGCGGCAGCTGCGCTGTTAACTTTCGCGTTAGCCACGCAGCCGCCGCAAGGAAGGAGTTAGAGTCACGCTAACCGATATATCATCGGTTAGCGTGACTTAAACTCCAAATCAGGAGCGATGCGCCCGTTGGTGCATCGCCCTGTTTGTATTTTATGATATGTACACAATGTGTATATATTGGTGTATTTAACCTAGACCCCCAAAACCTAAACCTCTACCTCTAATTTGGCTTTAAAAAGTAACAATCCTCAAATGTGGATATTTCAAAACAGTTTTATTCATGGTCATAAATACAAATGGTTATACCCCCAACCCCCCACACAGACCCAGGTACACCCACCTACTGACCTACCTTTCCATTCCCATGGAAGCCATATTTAAAGGGTAACTAAAGTAAAAAAAAAATTTAGATTTATCCTCAATAAAAGATAGTTTTATGGTTGTAAACACAAAAAAGACATACCCCCTCAACCAGACCCAGGTACACACACCTACTAATCTACTTATCCATTACAGTGGCAGCCATACTTAAAGGGTAAACTAAAGTAAAAAAACTAATTTAGATTTATCCTCAATAAAAAATAGTTTTATGGTTGTAAACACAAAAAAGACATACCCCTTAACCAGACCCAGGTACACACACCTACACCTACTGATTTACTTATCCATTACTGTGGAAGCCATACTTTAAAGGGTAACTAAAGTCAAAAAAGCTAATTTTGATCAATAATCAAAAAACTATGTTTTTTTTAACCCCCAATATGATACAGGTATACACAGCTACTGACTTACCCCTCCGTTACTGTTGCAGCCATACTTAAAGGGTAACTAAAGTAAAAAAACCTAATTTTGACCAATCATCAAAAAAGTTTTTTTTTTTTTAACTCTCAACCCGACACGGGTACACACACCTACTGATCTACTTATCCATTACTATGGCAGCCATACGTAAAGGGTAACTAAAGTAAAAAAAAAAAATTTTTTGGACCAATCATCAAAAAAGTTAGTGTTTTATCCCCCAACCTGATATGAATACACAGACACCAACTGACCTACCTTTAATGCATGTGACATATTTAAAGGGTAAGTAAAAAACAACAATATCCTCTTCATTGACATTATTGAGTTTTAAAATCTGCAGCACAAATTCCCTTCCAAAATGCAGTCTTTCAAGCCAAATGTAAAGTTTATACTTAAACTTTCCCTTTCCAGTTGTTGTTGTTTTAATAATACACAAGCACTTAAAAAAAATTGAATAATATATGTACAATGTGTGTTTGTGAAAACAAGGGGGTTAAACTATTTGTTTAACCCTTTCCCTGCAACAGAACAAGAATATACGTTCTCCACTGAAAAGGCTCAAACTGCCTCAGAACGTATATTCATGTTCTGTGGTTTCCCCGTTAAAAAAAAATAAATCCGGAAGTGCTAGGGGCAAAAGGGGGTCAGTATTCAGACCCCCCTAGCCCCCTCGATCCCCCATTGGTTCAATGAAAATCCGATGGGGGGGTCGGGAGCTAGCACTCTTTGAAGTACTTACCGGGAGCCCATTGGTGGTCCATAGCAGAGCAGGAAGAGATTGTGCTAAAGGAGACCCTGGTGACGTCACTGAACTTCCTCCTTCACCGGGGTCTTCCCTAAGAGTGGTAGGATGCTGCCCTTGGTGGTCTAGTGAGGGTACTGCACTGCGATCTCCATTCAGATCACAGTGCAGTACCTGGTATAGTAAAGCTGTTAGTGTGACAGCTTTACTATGCTTTATGGGAATGGAACTCAGAGCTCCATTCACAAATAGGATTTTTGCTACTGGAAAATTTGTTCCGGGAAGTGATTTTTCCGATTGGATTTTGACTTGGAAAACGGGCATTTATGCCGTATTCCAAGTTCAGTATCATTCCCTAAGATGATCTGTGATAATTATCTTTGGGAATGATTTTAAAAAAAGCGAAAAACACCTGCAAAAATTCTTCTATAATTTTTTTTCAATAATTAGCAAAAAATGTTTGTCTTCTCCAAGCTGCCTAATATCCCCGGAAGCAATACGCAAAGTAAATGCAGATTATTAATCCACTGATTTCAAGGGAAACTAAGCCTATATTTTAGGAGATTTTGCAGGTACCAAAAGGACATTGAATCAAATTTTTAGTCTTAGTAAAGTGTGAAAATACTTGTGCACCTCTCAGTACCAACCGGTTTTCACTAAAAAATCACTAAAAAGGGGGGTGGGGGGTTGCTTAGGGGGTGGGTTGTGGCTTTAAAAAAAAAATTCTTGAAATTGAACTTGGGCATGCATCAAATTTGAGCTAGTTGGTGGCCACGTCTCTGTGTGCACCCACGCATATAGCATACCGTTCGATTCAGGACATATGGGAGATTGACATTTAGTGGGATTTTTACCTGTAGGTTTAGGTAGGATTTCTGGAATTCTTCATGTATGTATGAAAGCATGACAGTGTTACATAAGTGACGGTGTGTAGATTCCAAAGATATATAGTTTGTGTGGGTTATTTCCAAGTTTCAGGGCTGCTTCCTTTCAAAAAGAGTAGGCTGTTCAAATTACAGGGCACTTGGATTTTTTTTGTAATTGCACTTGGGCATGTGCCCCATTTGAGCTAGTTGGTGGCAACATCTCTGTGTGCATCCAAGCATATATCATACTGTTTGCTTCAGGACATGTGGGAGATTGAAATTTAGTGGGTTTTTTTTACTTGCCAAGTGGGTTTAGGTAGGATTTCAACATTTGAATCATCTTATTTTATTTTTCACAAAATCTTCTAAAAACATAGAGTTCTTTGGATTCCTGCATCTGGAATTTTTCTTGTATGTCTAAAAGCTTGGCACCATATCGTAGCTGAAGGTGTGTAGATTCCAAAGATATATAGTTCATGGGGGTATTCAAATTACAGAGCACTTTGATTTTTTCCAAATTGCATTTGGGCATGCTTCACATTTGAGCTAATTGGTGGCCACTTCTCTGTGTGCACCCATGCATATGGCATGCCATTTGATTCAGGACATATGGGAGATTGACATTTAGTGGGTTTTTTTACCTGTCAAGTGGGTTTAGGTAGCATTTCAACCCTTGTATTATCCTATTTTATTTTTTCACAAAATCTCCTAAAAGCACGAGTTCTATGGAGTACTGTGTCTGTAATTGTTCATGTATGTATGAAAGCATGACACAGTTACATAGGTGATGGTGTGTGGTTTTCAAAAATATATAGTTTGTATGGGGTATTACCAAGTTCAGGGCTGTTTTTCTTTGAAAAAAAAGTAGGCTGTTGAAATTACATACCTAATTTTTTCTTATAATTGCACATGGGCATGCATCCCATTTGAGCTAGTTTATAGGGTTTTTTTTCTTGCCAAGTGGATTTAGGTAGGATTTCAACCTTTGAATCATCTTATTATATTTTTACAAAATCTCCTAAAAACATAGAGTTCTATGGATTACTGTGTCTGAAATTCTTTATGTATGTATGAAAGCTTGGCACCGTAACGTAGCTGAAGGATAGATTCCGAAAATATATAGTTTGTGGGGGGTATTTCCAAGTTTCGGGGCTGTCTCCTTTGAGAAAGTGTAGGCTGTTCAAATTACAGAGCACTTGTAATTGCACTTGTGCATGCTTCCCATTTCAGTTAGTTGGTAGCCATGTGTCTGTGTGCACCCATGCATATGGCATACCGTTTGATTTAGGGCATGAATGACAGAAACTACTGTATTATATAGCTGAAGGTGTGCAGATTTTAGGAATATATACAGGGAGATTCAATAAAAGTTCTTATCTTATAAAATGGTGCTAATTTTGCCCCAAGCAATCAGATCTTATTTAACATTTGAAAGCTAACATCTAATTGGTTGGGGCATAATTAGCACCATTTTAAACAAGAACTTTTATTGAATAATCCTGATAGTTTGTGTTGGTTATTTCTGAGTTACGGGGGTTGTTTTGTGGAAATAATTGCAGACTGTTCAAATTCGGTGTTGGCTAAATATTTTCGATGTTTCTGAGCCATCGTGCATCGTCTCACTTTGTGGCTATTCGCTTCCACGTCTGCATGTGTAACCACACATATGTCATGCCGTTTGATTCAGGACATTTGGGAGATTGATATTTAGTAACTTTTTTTTACATTCCATGAGGTTTTGTTGTTTTTTGTTAATTTTTTCAGAAAAGTGTGAATTCTACAAAGAACTGCGCCAACACCATTGATGGTATGAATGAACAAACTAGAGTGTTACATAGCTGAAGGTGTCTAGATTTTAGGAATATATAGTTTGTGGGGGTTATTTCTGAGTTACGGGGGTGTTTTGTGGAAAAAACTGCAGACTGTTCAAATTCGGAGTTGGCTAAATATTTTCGATGATTCTGAGCCACCATGCATTGTATAGTATAGTATAGTATTGTATTTGAGGTTGTATAAAGGCATATGTCCATCCAGTCCAACCCATCTAGCAATATCCTCATTTCTTGCCTAACTGTTGATCCAGAGGAAGGCAAAAAAAAACCCACCAAATTTATGAAGGGGGAAAAAATTCCTTCCTGACTCCAAGTGGCTTTTGGAAATTTCCCTGGATCAACTCTACTTTATGAATCAATACCAGTAACTTGCAACATTCCTTGTTTGCAGAAACTCATCAAGCTTTTTTTTTAAACCAATGAACCTTCCATAACAACGTCCACTGGAAGACAGTCCCATAGCTTTACCGTTCTCACAGTGAATAACCCTTTCCAAACTTGAAGCCTAAACCTTTTTTCTTCAAGTCTTAAGGGATGTCCTCGTGTCCTCTGACATGTTCTACTGGTAAACAATGCCCCAGATAGTTTGTATGGCCCGTTAATGTATTTATACACAGTAATCATATCCCCATGCAGGTGCCTTTTCTCCAGTGTACATAATTGTAACTTTTCCAGTCTCTCTTCATATTCAAGCTCCCCCAATCCCCTTATTAATTTAGTTGCCCTTCTCTGAACCCTTTCCATTTCAAAGATGTCCTTTTTGTTCACAGGATTCGAAAATTGCACTGCATATTCCAAATGAGGCCTTACCAATGCTTTGTAAAGAGGGAGAATAACATTTCCCCCCCTTGAATCCATACCTCTCTTTATACAAGACAATAACATGCTGGCTCTGGCTGTTGCCACCTGCTACTGCTTGCTACCTTTAAGTTTGTTATCCACCAAAACTCCCCTTTCCAACAGGGATTCTATTAACACAGAGCCATTTATAGTATAAGCAGTGCAGGGATTTTTAAGTCCAAAATGCATCACCTTTATCAACATCAACATTGAATCTCATCTGCCACTTAGCAGCCCAATGTGACAATCTATCTAGATCCCCCTGCAACGATTGCACATCCTCTGAAGTTTTTAATGGTCGACAAAGTTTTGTGTCTTCAGCAAACACAGAAACCTTGCTGACAATACCCACTTCCAAATCAATCAGATCAACCCACTTATCAAATCAAATAGATTAAACAGAAGCGACCCCAACACAGAACCCTGTGGCACCCCACTTAGCACTTTAGTCCATAATGATGAAGCCCCATTTAAAACTACTCTCTGCATCCTATTCATTAACCAATTTTCTATCCATGTACAAATGTGACTCCCCAGACCAATAGACCTCAGCTTATACATTAATCGCCTATGGGGGACTGTATCAAACGTCTTTGCAAGATCCAAGTAAACTACATCTACTGCTATGTCAGATTCTAAATTTCTACTTATTCCTCGTAAAAGCCAAGCAAGTTAGTTTGACAAGATCTATTCCTCCTAAATCCATGCTGGTTACTACTTATAATGTCAGTCCTTGAAACATACTCTAGAACATATTCTCATATTAAACTTACCAGGATCTTCCCCACCACTGAAGTTCAACTTACAGGCCTGTAATTACCCGGCTGTGAACGACTACCCTTTTTAAATATTGGGATAACATCAGCCCTTTTCCAATCCAGAGGCACACCTCCGGACATGAGGGAATCTGAAAAAATAAGAAACCATGGCCTAGATAAAACTGAACTTAGCTCTCTAAGTACCCGAGGATGTATTTTATCCATTCCAGGAGATTTATTAATATTAGCCTTATTTAGTTCTTTTTGTACCATATCCTCTTTTATAGCATATTTTATAACATTATTGCTACTATAATCTATGATATTTGTACTTGGATCTTCTATAGTGTATACAGAGGGGAAAAAAGTATTCAAGACATTTGCTTTATCGCCATCCTCCGTAACTAACGTACCCCCATTAATTAATGGTGCCAGATTCTCAGTCCTCATCTTCTTGCTATTAATATACTTAAAGGGCAAGTCCAGCCCCAAAATGAAAACTTACATACAGGTGAATAACCCCCCAAAACCCTAAACAGTAATAGTTTGAAATCTGAAATATATAAGCCTAACCTGAAATCCTGCACAATGTCCTGTTTCCCCTGTTTCTGCTTCCTGGTTCTTCCAGTTAGAAACTGTCAATTATGGATTTGACAGTTGAAATCACAGCCAATGGCTGAATGTTAATCCCCTAGCTGCCTCTTCTGAGCATGCCCAGGCTCAGTACAGGTCACTAAATTGCTCAGTTTTCATGAGGCATCCAGAAGCATAGCAGGCATACAGTAATGAATTCATAGGACAGTGTGACATATTAACATATTTTAAAAAGGCCATTCTTTCTAAAATGTGTTATTATGAGGGTGGAGTTGCCCTTTAATAGTATATTAGTGATGCTTTGTTCAGCTATCCTAACTTCATTATTAATTTTAGCTAGTTTGATTGCTTTCTTACACTACTTGTTATAGTTTTTATAATCCCTAAAGGCCCTTTCCGTTCCCTCTGGCTTAAAGGTTTTAAAAGCCTTTTTCTTCCTATCCATTTGCCTCTTTACATCAGAATTCAGCCCCATGGGCGCGGGTTTATTTTTTTTACATTTATTTCCCAAGGGTATAAATTTAGATGTGAACTGGCTTAAAATTCCCTTGAACACAGTCCACTTCTGTTCAGTACCTTTACCTGATAATACATTATCCCAGTTGACATTTTGAAGAGTTACTTTTAACCTGGGAAAATTTGCCTTCCTGAAATTAAAAGTCTTTGTTAACCCAGTGCAGTTTTCTTTTCGATAACAATGTCCAAATGCCACTATTTCATGGTCACTATTCCCTAAGCATCCAGTTACCTTTATCTATAATGTGCGTCATGATGTTGGATATTACCAGATCCAACCGAGCTCCTTTTCTAGTAGGAACCTCAACCACCTGTGGGAGAAAATTATCCTGCATCAAATTCAGGAACTCATTGCCTTTTTCTGTGATGGCAGTTCCTCTACACCAATCAATGTCAGGGTAATTAAAGTCCCCCATAATGAGCACACTCCCCAAACTTGCAACCCTTGCCAACTGCATATGAAGTTGACTCACCTCCTCTTTGCTAGCATTTGGTGGCTTATAGCAGACACCAACAATGACACTACCCCCTTTCCTGTTGCATAATTCCACCCATATTGCCTCCACTTTAACATCCATATCGCCAGTTATCACTTCTTGTGAGTTGTCTCGCTTTGTGGCTATTCGCTTCCACGTGTGTAACCACACATATGGCATACTGTTTGATTCAGGTAATTTGGGAGATTGATATATAGTAACTTTTTCTTTACATTGCATGAGGTTTTGCCATGATTTCATTCTATGTCTTCTATTTGCTTCTTATCTTTCTATTCTTTCTTCTAATCTGAGATGATTTCTATTTTCTTCTAGTCTAAAATACTCATTTCTTTTCTACTTTCTAAATTCTATTTCTATCCCCCCCCCCCCGTTTTTTTTCTAATTTCTTTCTAAATATAAATCTATTTTCATGGTTCTACAATTCTCTTCTTCTATCTATTCCTAATTCTTTCTAAATCATTCTATCTATTCTAATTCTAGCTACCTTTTGAAGTATATCTGTTGTATTCAATTAGATCAACTGGACTTGAAATGTAGTTCTTGAAGACGTTTCGCTAGTCATCCGACTGGCTTTCTCAATTCAGAATGACTTGTACAAGAATCTGTGGCAATTATGTACCCTGGAAAATCCCAATTAGCATATCACAGCCAGGTGTTAAGGGTGTGATTAGATAGTGGCTAAGAGGTGGATGAATGAGAACCTTCACAATCACAAGTTAGATTGAAGCATTTCCATTAGTTGTATGAGACTCTGATGGTTTTTTTTAGCCCTCTTGATCAATTTCTGTTTGACTGATTTAACAAGCATGTGCACTTGCTGGATAATCAGTAGAGAATCGACCACCCTGGTGTGTGGTTCTGCAATCAGTTCTTTTTCAATGAACAGTCGATAGTTTTATTTAAAAAGTTGTTAAAAATGTTAATTGGTCAAATAAAAGATCTTCCTTCAGGGAACTCTTTTCTAATGAAATATGTTACACTATGACCTTTACCACAGTTATACTAAGCACTTTACTTTGTTGCTTATATGGGAAAACTGCTTTTCCAAATAGCAACTTTTGGATCATCGTAGTATAATCCTAAAGTATTATTTACAGTACCCTTCTGAAGAAATGACAGAAGTAGATTATAGAAATTCATGGTCCCCCTAGTGGGAATTCTGTAAGCAGTCAGTGTTAGTTCAGGCAGTATAGAGCCAGACTGGCACATCATAACCTGGGATTCAGCCCCTCCATTGCAGAGACTTGTTTATTTATAGTTTTTGCATACCGGTGTGTTATGATCTGTATGATTGTATTTGCAGTGTAAGAATGGAGCCCTTACTGTGTAATAAATGAAGGTGTTTCTTTTTTTTTCTGTGTGATTGTTTTTGCTGTTTTGTTACCTTTTGTTGCACACCAGCATCCACTGGTGTTTGGGTTTTATTTATACACATGCGCTCCATTATATCACGGGAAAAGCAAATAGGAAATTTAATTTTTAGGTAGCAGGTTCTGGCTGCCTGTGTTCCTCTGCCCTCAGTAACATAGTAATTAAGGTTGAATAAAGACATAAGTCCATCAAGTACAACCCTTTCACCCACCTTTTAACCCTACCTAACAGTTGATCCAGAGGAAGGCAAAAAAAACAGCTAAAAACTCCGTTTTGACTCCAAATGGCAATCAGAAAGTATCCCTGGATTAACCAGAACTGCAGTATATATACCAGTAATTAAGCCCACTTTTAAAGCTATTCAATGAACTTGCCGTTACCACATTTGCTGGAAGATAGTTTCACAGTTTCACCGTTCTCACTGTAAAGAAACTTTTCCTAACCTGAAGATGAAACTTCTTTTCTTCCAATCTTATGGATGTCCACGTGTTCTCTGATATGACCTATTACGCAAGCAATGTTATATGCTGAAAGCAGCATTCTATTGCAACACTTTAAATGCCAGATAATTGCTGGCGTTAAAAGTGCCGGAATAGAAAAAAGGCAGTTAGCAATGCAGCGAGAGGCGCTATCAGCATATAGCCGGCTGTTGGCACTTGGGCGATCGGGTATGTTGGTGAATCACTGCGGGATGGCACGATTGGTCATGGCTAACTGTCAACCTCGGCTACTTTTGCTGCAACTGACAGGGATTTGTCCCAGCAGACCGCTCCCTAGTAGCGAATGGTCAGCTGGGACAAATCTCCTTACCTGTCTACCCAGCATTACACCAATATTCCTTTAAGACAACTCACAGCTGCAAAATTCCTGGTGTTAATGAGTAAGGTGCAATGTTAATTCAATGACACAGATAAAAACAAAAACTGGTAAAAAGCATAAAATGTTCACATCTAGTATCTGATATGTTTATGCTTAAAAATTAACTAAAAAATAGTCTCACTGCTTACAGATTTTGATAGTAATCTTTTAAATAGGCTCAGAGACATATTTTAGAGGTCTTGGTGTTAATTTTGCACAATGTATCCCTTTAAAGTAGAAGGTACATAACAGCCAGTAATACACATGTTTCAGTGTATCACACTGGTATCATAGCTAAGCATTGATTAAAACTAATGACATAGGCAAGCATCATTATTATTATTATTGATTTATATGGCAACAACATCTTCCATAGCGCTTTACAATTACATGTATATATTTACACCAGGCCCTGCCCCGAGAGCTTACAATCTTAGCACATTTATTTGACACATACAACCTATCAGTATGTCTTTCTGATTGTGGAGGAAAATGGAGTGCCCAGAGGAAACCCACACAAGCAGGGGGAGAATATATAAACTCCTGCTAAACACTGAGCTACCATGCTGTCAATAATATAATAATAATGATAATAACTAATGACATAGGCAAGCATCATTTATAAGAATATAATTTAAAGGGCATGTCCACCCCCCAAACTAAAATTCCACCAACTACTGGCCCCACTGTACAATTAAAAAAAATCCTTAGCTTACTTCCCTGCTCCTTGTGGTTCTCCTGTAGTGTCTCTTCAAAGTCCAGGAAACTGTAGGGTAGGAGCTTTCTTCCTGTCCAAAAGGTCTCTGCCTCTGTGATGCCTCCGGGAGGGATAGAGACATGCGCATTGGAGCCCTTTCCCCCCTCCCTCCCTCCCTCTCGATCCCTCCGTGCCTGGCATTCCTCCAGCGTTAAATGCTTAAGGGTGGACATGCCCTTTAAAGGATATTCATGGATCTTGTAGCAGTGAACACTTAAGGTGGCCGAACTCACTTAAATCAGAAAATTCAAAAATCCGCAATGTTTTGATATTTGTGTTCTTGATAGTTAGAGAGAGATGCCTCAGATTTAAAATCCAAAAAAGTTTAGTAGTAGTGGGAAACACTGGGTACTTTTTGATATTTTGACTAAAGATACCCTTATATGCAGCCACTATTTGACAGTGAAAACAATTGTTCTTCTAAAGTAATCCATTGGGGATCACTATATTATAATTACAAAGGTTGTAAACAAGCTAGTAGCTTTCACTTACCTTGTTGCTTACTTGTAGGGATTAAGTAAAATAGCAAACTTCAATCCATATTACTAATCTTGGTTTCTGTCTCTTTTGGTGCCCTAAGAAAGTCTCTCAACTCAAACTTCCAACAAAACTTATCTGTTGTATTCAATTAGATCACTGTACTTGGAATTTAGTTAATCTAATTGAATACAACAGATATACCATGACCTGGATGAATGAGAACTTCACAAGCATATTCCAACAAACTTCCTTTGCATTCATCTTTTGTCTTTTGCATTCAATTATAATGGTATTACTGCAATTGCAAAGAAGTAAAAATGTTGGCCATCCATATTTATCTCTCTTGTTTGTCATTAAATTTTTAACTAGTATTAATATCCAAAAAGTTTTAGTAGTAGTGGATTCTGGAGCTACACAGTGGGGATGTAGTGGGTTAAATTTTAGTTTTGGGGTGTTTCTTTCTTTACTTCCTGTAAGCAAGATTCTACATGTTGAAGATAGTGAGACTGGTAGGCAGCAAGGGTTATTGGACCCATTACTACGGAGCGAATAAGGGTTTGATGGGGAAGGAAGGGACCCCCTCACCAGGTTTTCAGCTGTGCACAGGGAGAGGAGGCAGACCAGGCACAGGCAGCCGGGAAGTAAGAGGCAGTCCCGCGATGAGCACGGTTAGAGTAGAGGGAGGCATGGCTTAAGGAGAGGCGGGTACCAGTCTTTCCTGGGCCACAGCAGAAACAGCAGCAGAGACACTGCTCTTTGGGAAACCGCCTAGTCTACAGGATGGCGGAATCCCTAGAGGAATTGGCCCAACGTTTGAGTAGCGAGTAACAGCTCAGCGCATGGTCCAGACTGTGGTGGTCTTGGAGCCAGCTGTGTGGTCTACTGTAGGCAAGAAGACAGCCCTGCCAATAAAAAAATGGTCGCGAGGTGCAGCAGGCCCTCCAGCCATTTATACCCTGAATAAGACGTTCCGCCTGGGCGGAGGAGTAGCACAGTCCAGGTTTCAGCAGGCGTGGGAGCAATGAACCTTTATTGACAACCTCCTCAAACCAAGACAATGTTGTCAACCGTTCAGTACAGCATGTCCTGAACACATCAGAGGAGCGTAGAGGGTATTTTCAAAACAGCTCAAGATCCAGGGGCAGACATTTATGTGCCTTCGGGATTACGGAAGGCGCAAGGGTTATTGCTATTGGAGGGAGATTCTAGTGAGAGGTCAGGGAGAGGAATCCTAATAGAATATCTGGTTAGAGTGGAAAGTTATGTAATTTAAACGAAGTTCTCAGATCCTACAGCTCAGAATTAAATTCTGAAAAAATGTGTTGGTCTAGTGATTTTTTTTGCTATATGGGTATTGAAAATCCGATTTTTCACAGTAAAGATACCTTTTAAGTTATTATACTGCACAGTACTAATAATAGTTAGGGGGGTGCTAGCATGTGCTTATCTATGAGACTACATACATTTTTCTGCTCTTTGCTCCCTTAAAGCAGATTACTTACTGACTTTAATTTAACTGACAGTATGGGCAGGAGTTTACCCAGTGATCTCTGCAAAACCTACCCAGGCACTACAAGAGTTAAAATTCAACATAGCTGTCTGTATTCCTATCCACAACAGCATCCTGTATAAGATTCTAAATCTGTAGGGATCAGCTTGGTAGACAGCAGGGATGAGGGAACAGAAGGAATACAATACACCAAATTAGTTTTTGGGTTAAACAAAAAAAGAAAAAATATTTATTACCCAAAAATAAATCCAGACAATCTTTGCCATTCACAATTTAAAGGAGAAAATGGTAACACAAAGCACTGCACCGCTTATGTGACAACCAAGGTGCGGGTTTATCTCCACAGTCACTTCCTGTAACCCAAGTCAAATCTTCACGTTTTCTTGGCTCACTCCTTGACCACACAACATGGGCCTAATGGCACTCTGCCATCTGTTTGTCCGGTCCCAAAATTTCTAAGTGTGAAAGAGGCACAGACGGGTGCGGGTAGCGCCCAGTTTTATGCCCCATCCACTTTTAGGTTACGCCCAATTTAAAACTCCCCCATTTTACCCAAGTATATGATATAGTTGGAAGTTGTAGTAATATATATCTACATATAGTAACAATACACCTACTGTTTCTTTGTTTGCTAAAGTAAGTTAAGAAGTTTCTAATGCAAAAAAGTATAGTGGTTCTGGGTTTGGGGGGTGCTGCATGTAACAAAGCAAGTGGTTCTGGGGATTGAGGTTTCTGCATGTACAAAGCATGTTAATTTCTGGGGTGGACTTACACTTTTAAGAGAGAGGAGAGGTTAGCATCCGTGATTGGCTGAGAGGCAGGGAGGGCTGCAATGAGCATGCCTCAACCTTGATGAGTTGAGGAAGTTCAGGCACAGCATGAGTCCACACTGTCCTACACAGCAGTTTCCTGGACTTTGGAGGGGCACAGCAGGGGAACTATTTGAGCAGGAATGTAAGGTAAGGATGTTTTTTAAACTACTTGATGGGCCGAGTAAGGGGTTAAATTTTAGTTTTGGGGTGGACATGCCCTTTAAACTTTTATGAGAGGAGAAGTTAGCTTAAAAGTGTCTCTCACACTTCACATAAAACTAGGTTACTGACCTCCTGCATAAATCGTCCAGCTTCAGCTTTTCCAGTCCTGTTCTTCACAGGAGCCTGGCAACGTCACTCCAGAGTCCTCAGCAGTGCAGCAATGCTCCAGTTCAGCAGCAGCAGGTGTGGGAGGTTATTCTGACCCGTGGCCCATCCTGTTCCATTTATTTATGCACACTTCTACTGGCCGGGCAGTGTACTGTCTCTGTAAAGTTTCTCTATTAGAGAACTTACGGTTTTGAAATTTTTTTATGCAGAACTAAACTATCTGGCCGGTACAATAAGGGACAATGTTGGAACAAGCTAGCAGGTGTGCCGGGACGACAGGAAAAGCAGGGGAAAACAGGACAATCCCGCGAAACCGGACGGTTGGGAGAAATAGATATACGGTCCAGGGCCTAGCTCACCCCAGACCATCAGCAGCCACTGTACAGGGCCCCCCTTCTGA
Source organism: Hymenochirus boettgeri (assembly GCA_019447015.1). Taxonomy (NCBI): domain Eukaryota; kingdom Metazoa; phylum Chordata; class Amphibia; order Anura; family Pipidae; genus Hymenochirus; species Hymenochirus boettgeri. Next base: position 119,885,490 of record CM033474.1, read on the forward strand.
GAACATGCAACCACTTATTGAACTCAGCCAGATGAGCTGATTGGGCTTGTTCCCACATTCAAAACCTTGCCTGACTTGAAACAAGGGAATGCAATGACAATACATGCTGGTCCTAGATCCCAAAGAATCTGTTTTTTAGCTGCACAAATTATTATATGGATTGTTGCTCCAAATCTGTGCAGGAATAGTAAAAGGCCCACCTAATCCTGCTAAATATCCTATGGGTCTCACAGTACATTAGAGCTGTTGATACTCAATATGGATAAATTGGATATCTGTATACATTTGCCTAGTGTGATTTAGTGTAAGGTGCTATGCACACACTGACCCTAAATCACATAACCAGCGGGTACACGACCCAAGCAGGACTCTACGAATAGATTGTTACATAATTGTGCATTGTTAATTGAGCTGCTAGTGAGAAGCATCATTTTTTTTGTTTCAAAAATGTATCCAGTCTGCCCTGTGATTGACAGCAGCATAGAGAAATGATTTAACGTTAACCCTGCAGCTTGCCTGGGGTGATTCGAAATAGTCTATATTTATATGCCGTTAATGTACTTGCCTACCCTCCAAAGTCCATCATTTAATCGGTACAAAACAACCTGGTGCCAGGCTGAACATGATCTTGGTACAGCTCTGTGCAATGGGTTTCTCAATAATGTATTGATTAATGGTGGATGTTGGAGGGGGAAGATACTTACTGTATAATTTCACTGTGCTGGAGCTAGTAAACAGGAAGAGAGACATTGAAAAATCCTGGTGGATTTTCAATGTCCTGGTGAAGTATTATATGTGTAGAATGTATGTATTAGTACATCTAAAACTGACCAATCATTGCAAATACACGATTGGTTAATTGTTGTTTGATGCGCCAATACATGGTCTGATGTTATTGTCTCTCTCTACTGTAGCAAGGGACCATACACATTTACACTATAGTATAGTATTTGAGGTTGAATAAAGACATACGTCCTTCCAGTCCAACCCATCTAGCAATATCCTCATTTCTGTCTAAATGTTGATCCAGAGGAAGGCAAAAAAAAACCCCCATCAAATATATGAAGGGGGAAAAAATTTCTTCATGACTCCAAGTGGCAATCGGAAATTTCCCTGGATCAACTCTACTTTATATATCAATACCAGTAACTTGCAACATTCCTTGTTTGCAGAAACTCTGACCATGAACCTGCCATAACAATGTCCACTGGAAGACTGTTCCATAGCTTTATTGTTCTTACAGTGAAAAATCCTTTCTGATTGAAGCCTAAACCTTTTTTCTTTCAGAGATGTCTGCGTGTATCTTATGGGCTTCTATTTTGGTTGAAAAATATAGCTCCAGCACTCCACTACATCAGGGATGTTCATACTACATCAGTTTGTAAGCGTTTTTCAAACGCAGGTGGGTTTTAAAAAATGGACAGTTAAACCCCATATTACAGTGGTGGCAAACCTATGGACACGTGCCAGAGGTAGCACTCTGAGCCATCTCTATGGCACTCAGGAACACAGAGCTCACCAGAGTTTGTTACCAGAAAGCTAGAGAGAAAGTATAGGCCTGTCCGGAGCAGAGAGAGGTCACATAGTATAACATTAAGCTCTCCTGGGTGATTGATAGTTCTTTACGACTAGCTGTGCCCTGCCCTCTTTAAAAGTAAAACTCTGAGAGCTAAAAAACAAGGGATAGGAAGTGAAGAAGATAGGAAGGTGAAAAAAGCACATTTAAGATTGGTGGAATTTATACTTCCCAACATTTGGAAAGTCAATGAGGGACAATTGTAAACCCCTCTTTTCTAAAGCCACTTTTTGAAGAGTAACATCCATTTTAAGGCCCACTGCTCAATTTTACATTGTTGAGCGACTACCCCGAGCTATGAACTGGAGGGCTTACTAACACCAGCTAATGAACTGGAGGGCTGACTAACACTGGCTAATGAACTGAAGGGATGACTACACTGGCTAATGAACTAGAGGGCTGACTAACACCAGCTAATGAACTGGAGGGCTGACTACACTGGCTAATAAACTGGATGCCTGTCTAACACTGGGAATAAACTGGATGCCTGTCTAACACTAGTAATAAAATGGAGGGCTGACTACACTGGCTAATGAATTGGAGGGCTGACTAACACTGGGTAATAAACTGAATGCCTGTCTAACACTGGGTAATGAACTGGAGGCTGACTAACACTGGCTAATGAACTGGAGGCTGTCTTCTAACACTGGGTAATAAACTGGAGGATTGACTACACTGTAATGAAATTGGAGGGCTGACTAACACTGTCTAATGAACTGAAGTATCCCCACACACACACACGCATTTTTTTCCAGAATGTCACTGCTAACATGTAAAATGTGCTGCCTTACTAGTTAAGTATTAAACAGATGGTGCTCCCAACCCACATACCTGACATCCACAGCATATAAATAGAAAAGAAAAAGTATAAGTGGGTCTGAAAACAGAGTACAAGGAGACCTTACAAATACACAAATCTATTGCCCTTTCTGCGACCATCTCTACACTCAATACCGTAAGTATCCCATGACAACATTGTGTGCATCCTGACTTTCAATCATACACGTGTGCTCACAAGTTAATTTTTGTTTTCAAAACTGAGGATAATTTATGTTCTGAGGACAAAGAAGACCATCTCCATTTGATGAGCTAATGCTGAGAGTGTTGACCTGTTCAGTAGCACTCCAGAGGATGAACATTAATACACTCGATCCAGGCCTAACCACGCAACAGAAAGCTCCCTCCCACAAAGCACAAATCATATGAACATTCACCTTCCCAAGCATTCACAGTGTCCATGCAACACCAAAAAAGTTTACCAAACCAAAAGAAAAATGGATGGTGATGATCTGGCAACTACATTAAGTCAGTAATGTGATCGAAGCAAAAATAAGAAAGAAAAAATTGTGTATATGTTATGGCTTGTAGCCTTTGCACCTTATTAATCAAAGAGTCCCAGAGGAAAAACACATAAGCTTACACGTTGCAATTTTGAACACTATACAGTCATTTAAACCCAATCAGGCACACAATCAACACACACAAACACACTCCAGCGCAACTGCAACCACTACCAATTGAAAACCAAACCAGAAATCCATATTAATGCACCACATACCATATGGACCTTATCCTGCTATGCCCCATACTCAAACCATACCCCGTTAGAAAATATTCTTCATACCGTCAAAAACTCCAGTACCAATATAGAACCACCTATGCATCACTTACCCACCGTCATGGCCAACCAGCCAAATAAACTCAGACCGTCAAAGTTCAATATGTTCATCAACACCAACCATGACAGATTATCTGTTTGCCAATGACAAGTATGATTACTATACATCATCCCTTTTCTTAATGTTTCTCAATCATCCAATGTTCTCAATGTTATTAGTGCAACGTGATAAGAAGACATTCAGGTCATGGAACGCTCTTTCTGAATTAAGATCTTCGTAGGTCAGGCTAGTCTTCAACACCTGCATTAGTTGGTGAAAGCTGCAGAAAAAAATATACTTGTAATGTGCCTATTAGGTACGTTTTTTTTAAGTATTTACAGGGGGATGCACCGAGCGCCGCTAACAGCCGGCGATGTTATATGCGATAGCGGCGCTCGGAACATCGCTACTGCGATTTTTTTATCCGGCATTTTTAACGCCAGCATTAGCTGGCGTGAAAGTGCCGCAATAAAATGCAGATTTCGCATATAACATCGCTTGCGGCAGCTGCGCTGTTAACTTGGTTAGCTAGCCACGCAGCCGCCGCGAAGGAGGAGTTAGAGTCACGCTAACCGATATATCATCGGTTAGGCGGACTTAAACTCCAAATCAGGAGCGATGCGCCCGTGTTGGTGCATCGCCCCTGTGTATTTATGATATGTACACAATGGTTATATATTGGTGTATTTAACCTAGACCCCCAAAACCTAAACCTCTACCTCTAATTGGCTTTAAAAAGTAACAATCTCAAATGTGGATATTTCAAAACAGTTTTATTCATGGTCATAAATACAAATGGTTATACCCCCAACCCCCCACACAGACCCAGGTACACCCACCTCTCGACCTACCTTTCCTATTCCATGGAAGCCATATTTAAAGGGTAACTAAAGTAAAAAAAAAATTTAGATTTATCCTCAATAAAAGATAGTTTTATGGTTGTAACAAAAAAAGACATACCCCTCAACCAGACCCAGGTAACACCACACCTACTAATCTACTTATCCATTACAGTGGCAGCCATACTAAAGGGTAAACAAGTAAAAAAACTAATTTAGATTTATCCTCAATAAAAAATAGTTTATGGTTGTAAACACAAAAAAGACATACCCCTTAACCAGACCCAGGTACACACACCTACACCTACTGATTTACTTATCCTTACTGTGGAAGCCATACTTTAAAGGGTAACAAGCACAAAAAAGCTAATTTTGATCAATAATCAAAAAACTATGTTTTTTTTAACCCAATATGATACAGGTATACACAGACTACTGACTTACCCCTCCGTTACTGTTGCAGCCATACTTAAGGGTAACTAAAGTAAAGAAATCTAATTTTGACCAATCATCAAAAAAGTTTTTTTTTTTTAACCCCTAACACGACACAGGTACACACACCCACTGATCTACTTATCAATTACTATGGCAGCCATACGTAAAGGGTAACTAAAGTAAAAAAAAAAAATTTTTTGGACCAATCATCAAAAAAGTTAGTGTTTATCCCCCAACCTGATATGAATACACAGAAACCAACTGATACCTTTAATGCATGTGACATATTAAAGGTAAGTAAAAAACAACAATATCCTCTTCATTGACATATTGGTTTTAAAATCTGCAGCACAAATTCCCTTCCAAAATGCAGTCTTTCAAGCCAAATGTAAAGTTTATACTTAAAATTTCCCTTTCCAGTTGTTGTGTTTTAATAATACAACAGCACTTAAAAAAAATTGAATAATATATGTACATGTGTGTTTGTGAAAACAAGGGGTTAAACTATTGTTTAACCCTTTCCCTGCAACAGAACAAGAATATACGTTCTCCACGAAAAGGCTCAAACTGCTCAGAACGTATATTCATGTTCTGTGGTTTCCCGCTTAAAAAAAATAAATCCGAAGTGCTAGGGGCAAAAGGGGGTCAGTATTCAGACCCCCCTAGCCCCCTCGATCCCCCATTGGTTCAATGAAAATCGATGGGGGGGTCGGGAGCTAGCACTCTTTGAAGTACTTACCGGGAGCCCATTGGTGGTCCATAGCAGAGCAGGAAGAGATGTGCTAAAGGAGACCCTGGTGACGTCACTGAACTTCCTCCTTCACCGGGTCTCCCTAAGAGTGGTAGGATGCTGCCCTTGGTGGTCTAGTGAGGGTACTGCACTGCGATCTCCATTCAGATCACAGTGCAGTACCTGGTATAGTAAAGCTGTTAGTGTGACAGCTTTACTATGCTTTATGGGAATGGAACTCAGAGCTCCATTCCACATAGGATTTTTGCTACTGGAAAATTTGTTCCGGGAAGTGATTTTCCGATTGGATTTTGACTTGGAAAACGGCATTTATGCCGTATTCCAAGTTCAGTATCATCTCCTAAGATGATCTGTGATAATATCTTTGGGAATGATTTTAAAAAAAGCGAAAAACACCTGCAAAAATTCTTCTATATTTTTTTCAATAATTAGCAAAAAATGTTTGTCTTCTCCAAGCTGCCTAATATCCCCGGAAGCAATACGCAAAGTAAATGCAGATATTAATCCACGATTTCAAGGAAACTAAGCCTATATTTTAGGAGATTTTGCAGGTACCAAAAGGACATTGAATCAAATTTTTAGTCTTAGTAAAGTGTGAAAATACTGTGCACCTCTCAGTACCAACCGGTTTTCACTAAAAAATCACTAAAAAGGGGGGTGGGGGGTTGCTTAGGGGGTGGTTGTGGCTTTTTAAAAAAAAATTCTTGAAATTGAAATGGGCATGCATCAAATTTGAGCTAGTTGGTGGCCACGTCTCTGTGTGCACCCACGCATATAGCATACCGTTCGATCAGGACATATGGGAGATTGACATTTAGTGGGATTTTTACCGTAGGTTTAGGTAGGATTTCTGAGATCTTTCATGTATGTATGAAAGCATGACGTGTTACATAAGTGACGGTGTGTAGATTCCCAAAGTATAGTTTGTGTGGGGTATTTCCAAGTTTCAGTGGGCTTCCTTTCAAAAAGAGTAGGCTGTTCAAATTACAGGGCACTTGGATTTTTTTTGTAATTGCACTTGGGCATGGCCCCATTTGAGCTAGTTGGTGGCAACATCTCGTGTGCATCCCAAGCATATATCATACTGTTTGCTTCAGGACTGTGGGAGATTGAAATTTAGTGGGTTTTTTTTACTTGCCAAGTGGGTTTAGGTAGGATTTCAACATTTGAATCATCTTATTTTATTTTCACAAAATCTTCTTAAACATAGAAGTTCTTTGGATTCCTGCATCTGGAATTTTTCTTGTATGTCTAAAAGCTTGGCACCATATCGTAGCTGAAGGTGTAGATTCCAAAGATATATAGTTCATGGGGTATTCAAATTACAGAGCACTTTGATTTTTTCCAAATTGCATTTGGGCATGCTTCACATTTGAGCTAATTGGTGGCCACCTCTCGTGTGCACCCATGCATATGGCATGCATTTGATTCAGGACATATGGGAGATTGACATTTAGTGGGTTTTTTTACCTGTCAAGTGGGTTTAGGTAGCATTTCAACCCTTGTATTATCCTATTTTATTTTTTCACAAAATCTCCTAAAAGCACGAGTTCTATGGAGTACTGTGTCTGTAATGTTCATGTATGTATGAAAGCATGACACAGTTACATAGGGGATGGTGTGTGGTTTTCAAAAATATATAGTTTGTATGGGGTATTACCAAGTTCAGGGCTGTTTTCTTTGAAAAAAAAGTAGGCTGTTGAAATTACATACCTAATTTTTTCTTATAATTGCACATGGGCATGCATCCCATTGAGCTAGGTTATAGGGTTTTTTTTCTTGCCAAGTGGATTTAGGTAGGATTTCAACCTTTGAATATCTTATTATATTTTTACAAAATCTCCTAAAAACATAGAGTTCTATGGATTACTGTGTCTGAAATTCTTTATGTATGTATGAAAGCTTGGCACCGTAACGTAGCTGAAGGATAGATTCCGAAAATATATAGTTTGTGGGGGGTATTTCCAAGTTTCGGGGCTGTCTCCTTTGAGAAAGTGTAGGCTGTTCAAATTACAGAGCACTTGTAATTGCACTTGTGCATGCTTCCCATTTCAGTTAGTTGGTAGCATGTGTCTGTGTGCACCCATGCATATGGCATACCGTTTGATTGGCTGCATGAATGACAGAAACTACTGTATTATATAGCTGAAGGTGTGCAGATTTTAGGAATATATACAGGGAGATTCAATAAAAGTTCTTATCTTATTAAATGGTGCTAATTTGCCCCAAGCAATCAGATCTTATTTAACATTTGAAAGCTAACATCTAATTGGTTGGGGCATATTAGCACCATTTTAAACAAGACTTTTATTGAATAATCCTGATAGTTTGTGTTGGTTATTTCTGAGTTACGGGGGTTGTTTTGTGGAAATAATTGCAGACTGTTCAAATTCGGTGTTGGCTAAATATTTTCGATGTTTCTGAGCCATCGTGCATCGTCTCACTTTGTGGCTATTCGCTTCCACGTCTGCAGTGTAACCACACATATGTCAGCCGTTTGATTCAGGACATTTGGGAGATTGATATTTAGTAACTTTTTTTTACATTCCATGAGGTTTGTTGTTTTTTGTTAATTTTTTCAGAAAAGTGTGAATTCTACAAAGAACTGCGCCAACACCATTGATGGTATGAATGAACAAACTAGAGTGTTACATAGCTGAAGGTGTCTAGATTTTAGGAATATATAGTTTGTGGGGGTTATTTCTGAGTTACGGGGGTGTTTTGTGGAAAAAAACTGCAGACTGTTCAAATTCGGAGTTGGCTAAATATTTTCGATGATTCTGAGCCACCATGGATTGTATAGTATAGTATAGTATTGTATTTGAGGTTGGTAAAGGCATAGCCATCCAGTCCAACCCATCTAGCATATCCTCATTTCTTGCCTAACTGTTGATCCAGAGGAAGGCAAAAAAAAACCCACCAAATTTATGAAGGGGGAAAAAATTCCTTCCTGACTCCAAGTGGCTTTTGGAAATTTCCCTGGATCAACTCACTGTATGAATCAATACCAGTAACTTGCAACATTCCTTGTTTGCAGAAACCATCAAGCTTTTTTTTTAAACCAATGAACCTTCCATAACAACGTCCACTGGAAGACAGTCCCATAGCTTTACCGTTCTACACAGTGAAAACCCTTTCCAAACTTGAAGCCTAAACCTTTTTTCTTCAAGTCTTAAGGGATGTCCTCGTGTCCTCTGACATGTTCTACTGGTAAACAATGCCCCAGATAGTTTGTATGGCCCGTTAATGTATTTATACACAGTAATCATATCCCATGCAGGTGCCTTTTCTCCAGTGTACATAATTGTAACTTTTCCAGTCTCTCTCATATTCAAGCTCCCCCAATCCCCTTATAATTTAGTTGCCCTTCTCTGAACCCTTTCCTTTCAAAGATGTCCTTTTTGTTCACAGGATTCGAAAATTGCACTGCATATTCAAATGAGGCCTTACCAATGCTTTGTAAAGAGGGAGAATAACATTTCCCCCCCTTGAATCCATACCTCTCTTTATACAAGACAATAACAGCTGGCTCTTGGCTGTTGCCACCTGCTACTGCTTGCTACCTTTAGTTTGTATCCACCAAAACTCCCCTTTCCAACAGGGATTCTATTAACACAGAGCCATTTATAGTATAAGCAGTGCAGGGATTTTTAAGTCCAAAATGCATCACCTTATCAACATAACATTGAATTCATCTGCCACTTAGCAGCCCCATGTGACAATCTATCTAGATCCCCCTGCAACGATTGCACATCCTCTGAAGTTTTTAATGGTCGACAGTTTTGTGTCTTCAGCAAACACAGAAACCTGCTGACAATACCCACTTCCAAATCAATCAGATCAACCCACTTATCAAATCAAATAGATAAACAGAAGCGACCCCAAACACGAACCCTGTGGCACCCCCATTAGCACTTTAGTCATAATGATGACCCCATTTAAAACTACTCTCGCATCCTATTCATTAACCAATTTTCTATCCATGTACAAATGTGACTCCCCAGACCAATAGACCTCAGCTATACATTAATCGCCTATGGGGGACTGTATCAAACGTCTTTGCAAGATCCAAGTAAACTACATCTACTGCTATGTCAGATTCTAAATTTCTACTTATTCTCGTAAAAGCACAGCAGTTAGTTTGACAAGATCTATTCTCCTAATCCATGCTGGTTACTACTATAATGTCAGTCCTTGAAACATACTCTAGAACATATTCTCATATTAAACTTACCAGGATCTTCCCCACCACTGAAGTTCAACTACAGGCCTGTAATTACCCGGCTGTGAACGACTACCCTTTTAAATATTGGGATAACATCAGCCCTTTTCCAATCCAGAGGGACACCTCGGACATGAGGGAATCTGAAAAAATAAGAAACCATGCCTAGATAAAACTGAACTTAGCTCTCTAAGTACCCGAGGATGTATTTTTCCATTCCAGGAGATTTATTAATATTAGCTATTTAGTTCTTTTGTACCATATCCTCTTTTATAGCATATTTTATAACATTATTGCTACTATAATCTATGATATTTGTACTTGGATCTCTATAGTGTATACAGAGGGGAAAAAAGTATCAAGACATTTGCTTTACGCCATCCTCCGTAACTAAAGTACCCCCATTAATTAATGGTGCCAGATTCTCAGTCCTCATTTTCTTGCTATTAATATACTTAAAGGGCAAGTCCAGCCCCAAAATGAAACTTACATACAGGTGAATAACCCCCCAAAACCCTAAACAGTAATAGTTTGAAATCTGAAATATATAAGCCTAACCTATGAAATCCTGCCACATGTCCTGTTTCCCCTGTTTCTGCTTCCTGGTTTCTCAGTTAGAACTGTCAATTATGGATTTGACAGTTGAAATCACAGCCAATGGCTGAATGTTAATCCCCTAGCTGCCTCTTCTGAGCATGCCCAGGCTCAGTACAGGTCACTAAATTGCTCAGTTTTATGAGGCATCCAGAAGCATAGCAGGCATACAGTAATGAATTCATAGGACAGTGTGACATATTAACATATTTAAAAAGGCCATTCTTTCTAAAATGTGTTATTATGAGGGTGGAGTTGCCCTTTAATAGTATATTAGTGATGCTTGTTCAGCTATCCTAACTTCATTATTAATTTTAGCTAGTTTGATTGCTTTCTTACACTACTTGTTATAGTTTTTATAATCCCTAAAGGCCCTTTCCGTTCCCTCTGGCTTAAAGGTTTTAAAAGCCTTTTTCTTCCTATCCATTTGCCTCTTTACATCAGAATTCAGCCCCATGGGCGCGGGGTTATTTTTTTACATATTTCCCAAGGGTATAAATTTAGATGTGAACTGGCTTAAAATTCCCTTGAAAACAGTCCATTCTGTCAGTAACTTTACCTGATATACATTATCCCAGTTGACATTTTGAAGAGTTACTTTAACCTGGGAAAATTTGCCTTCCTGAAATTAAAAGTCTTTGTTAACCCAGTGCAGTTTTCTTTTCGAAACAATGTCCAAATGCCACTATTTCATGGTCACTATTCCTAAGCATCCAGTTACCTTATCTATAATGTGCGTCATGATGTTGGATATTACCCGATCCAACCGAGCTCCTTTTTAGTAGGAACCTCAACCACCTGTGGGAGAAATTATCCTGCATCAAATTCAGGAACTCATTGCCTTTTTTGTGATGGCAGTTCCTTACACCAATCAATGTCAGGGAATTAAAGTCCCCCATAATGAGCACACTCCCAACACTGCAACCCTTGCCAACTGCATATGAAGTTGACTCACCTCCTCTTTGCTAGCATTTGGTGGCTTATAGCAGACACCAACAATGACCACCCCCTTCCTGTGCATAATTCCACCCATATTGCCTCCACTTTAACATCCATATCGCCAGTTCACTTCTTGTGAGTTGTCTCGCTTTTGGGCTATTCGCTTCCAGTGTGTAACCACACATATGGCATACTGTTTGATTCAGGTAATTTGGGAGATTGATATATAGTAACTTTTTCTTTACATTGCATGAGGTTTTGCCATGATTTCTACCTTTTGAAGTATATCTGTTGTATTCAATTAGATCAACTGGACTTGAAATGTAGTTTGAAGACGTTTCGTAGTATCCGAATGGCTTTCTCAATTCAGAATGACTTGTACAAGAATCTGTGGCAATTAGTACCCTGGAAAATCCCAATTACATATCACAGCCAGGTGTTAAGGTGTGATTAGATAGTGGCTAAGAGGTGTTATAGGAACGCCCAGAGTAAGGTGTTAAAACAGCATTGTACATGGCAGACAGTTGGTGTCGAACCCCCCCACCTCTATTTAGGCTTGGTTTCTTTATTTTAACATAAATGGCCTCCTTAACACCTCTTGAACCAGTCACGTTCCTTCGCCAGTATGTTAACATTACAATCTTCAAAGTATGTCCTTTATCCTTAGATGCAGATACACGGCTGAGTCCTGACCCGAGGAATTGGCTCTTCTGTGCTGGGCCATACGTTGATGCAGTTGCTGTTTGGTCTCCCCCACATACAAATCAGAGCATTTTCACTGCACTGCACTGCATATATGATGTTGCTTTTCTGTGTTTTGGTATTGGGTCTTTCGGATGTACCAATGCTGCCTCAGTGTGTTGTTCGGTTTAAAGCAGACAGGGATACGATGTTTTTTGAAAATTCTTCTTAATTTCTCGGAGACTCCGTTCTAAGCGGAGTTCCTCAGGGTTCTGTACTGGGGCCGCTTCTGTTTAATCTGTTTATAAATGACTTAGAAGGGGGCATTGAGAGCAAGGTCTCTGTGTTTGCTGATGACACTAAATTATGGAGCTTTGGAAACTTCCAATGATGTGCAAGTGCTGCAAGCAGACCTAGATAGATTATCAAAATGGGCAGCAGAATGGCAGATGAGTTCAATGTTGATAAAGTAAGGTGATGCATTTGGGATTTAATAATCCCTGTGCCACCTACACCATAAATAAACTCTGTGTTAAGTGCATCTGAAATGGAAAAAGATTTGGGGGTTCTGGTAGATAACAGACTTAGCTGTAGCAAACAATGCCAGGTAGCAACAGCTAGAGCTAGCAAGATATTGTCTTGTATAAAGAGGGGAATGGAATCAAGAGAGAAAAATATTATTCTCCCTCTTACAAGGCACTGGTAAGGCCACATTTGGAGATATGCGGTGCAGTTTTGGAATCCCATATACAAAAGGGAATCTTGGAAATTGAGGCAGTTCAGAGAAGGCAACTAAATTAATAGGGGAATGGAGGGGCTTGAATATGCAGGCAGATTAGACAGTTAGGGCTGTTTACATTGGAGAAGCGGCGGTTGGTGGGGGACAGATAACCTTATACAAATATATTAATGGCCCATACAGTGAACTCTCTGGTGCATTGTTCACTAATAGGTCATATCAGAGGACTCGTGGACATCCTTTAAGGTTGGAAGAAAAGAAGTTTCATCTTCAGGTTAGGAGAGGTTCTTTACAGTGAGAACGGTGAAACTGTGGAACTGTCTTCCAGCAGAGGTGGTAATGGCAAGTTCATTGAATAACTTTAAAAAAGGCCTGGATAAGTTTCTAAACTAAAAAATATTGAGAATTACTGGTATTAATGGATATAGATCTGGTTGATCCAGGGATACTTTCCGATTGCCGTTTGGAGTCAGGAAGGAATTTTTCCCCCCCTTTTTTAGCTGGGGTTTTTTGCCTTCCTCTGGATCAACTGTTAGGTAGGGTTAAAAAAAAAAAAAAAAAAAAAGTGAATAGGTTGGACTTGATGGACGAAGTCTTTATTCAACCTTAATATAGATTACTATGTTACTATGTTACCCGCTACATATGGGATGACCATGTTCTTCCTCCTGTCTTGCTTTTCCCTTCACTGTTGGTATTCGGGTTCTTTTCTTTCCTTCTACTCTTTTGACAAAGGCCCGTCTGGATATCCACAAGTTTTAAGGGCTCCTCTGAGATGTTCATTTCTTTAGCCTTCGCCTCTGTGCTAGTGGGGATGTTCTCGGTCTGTGTTGCAGGGCCGAGAACATCCCCACTAGCACAGAGGCGAAGGCTAAAGAAATGAAACATCTCAGAGGAGCCCTTAAAACTTGTGGATATCCAGACTGGGCCTTTGTCAAAAAAAGTAGAAGGAAAGAAAAGAACACGAATACCAACAGTGAAGGGGAAAAGCAAGACAGGAGGAAGAACATGGTCATCCCATATGTAGCAGGGGTCTCCGAGAAATTAAGAAGAATTTTCAAAAAAAATCGTATCCCTTGCTTTTAAACCGAACAACAAACCGAACAACAACTGAGGCAGCAATTGGTACATCGAAAGACCCAATACCCAAACACAAGAAAAGCGACATCATATATGCAGTGCAGTGCAGTGAAGAATGCTCTGATTGTATGGGGGGGAGACCAAACAGCAACTGCATCAACGTATGGCCAGCACAGAAGAGCCAATTCCTCGGGTCAGGACCAGCGTGTATCTGCATCTTAGGTAAAGGACAAACCTTGAAGATTGTAATGTAACATACTGGCGAGGAACGTGACTGGTTCAAGAGAGGTGTTAAGGAGGCCATTTATGTGAAAATAAAGAAACCAAGCCTAAATAGAGGTGGGGGGGTCGACACCAGTTGCCATGTACAATGCTGTTTTTTAACACCTTACTCGGGCGTTCCTATAACACTCTTAGCCACTATCTAATCACACCCTTAACACCTGGCTGTGATATGCTAATTGGGATTTTCAGGGTACATAATTGCCACAGATTCTTGTACAAGTCATTCTGAATTGAGAAAGCCAGTCGGATGACTAGCGAAACGTCTTCAAGAACTACATTTCAAGTCCAGTTGATCTAATTGAATACAACAGATATACCATGACCTGGATGAATGAGAACCTTCACAAGCACCTTTTGAAGTAGTTTTTTGTTAATTTTTTCAGAAAAGTGCGAATTCTATGAAGAACTGTGCCAACACCATTGATGGTATGAATGAACTAACTACTGTGTTGCATAGCTGAAGGTGTGTAGATTTTAGGAATATATAGTTTGTGGGGGTTATTTCTAAGTTTTGGGGGTGTTTTGTGGAAAAAAACTGCAGACTGTTCAAATTTGGAGTTTGCTAAATATTTTCAATGTTTCTTAGCCAGCGTGCATTGTCTCACTTTGTGGCTTTTCACTTCCAAGTCCATGTGTGTAACCACACATATGGCATACCGTTTGATTCAAGACATTTGGGAGATTGATATTCAGTAACTTTTTTTTTACATTCCATGAGGTTTTGACATAATTTCTACCTTTTGTATGATGTTTGATGTAAATTTTTAGAAAATCTGCAAAAAGTGCAAATTTCGACGAAGAACTGCGCCCACACCATTGGTGTTATGAATAAAGGAACTATAGCGTTACATAGCCGAACGTGTATTAATTTCAGGAATATATAATTTGTGGGAGTATTTCTGAGTTAGGGGAGTGTTTCGTGGGGAAAACTGCAGACTGTTCAAATATAGAGTTGGCGAATTTCATTTTGCGGTTTCTTACACTTGGCATTGGTCACGCTCTGGGTTAGTTGGTACATTGTGGGGAGTGGCTTTGGAGTAATTATTATCATATCACTTTGTGGGGGATAGCCTTTACGTATTGCTTTTAACTTGTCCTAAAATGGGATGCGGCCCCAACATACCATTTTTGTCTTTTGTACTTTGTGGGGGTGGCCTTAAAGAGTTTTGCAGCTTATCTCCCTGTGGAAGACAGGCCTGGAACCTTGCCCCTTTCTTAAGAGCAATGATTTAAGGCTATTCCCCATAATATGTTATCTTAACCCTTTGTACGCGTTTGCCTTAATATTTTATTTGCAACTTTGCGTTTTGTGTGAAGTAATCATAGTACTATTATCTTAACTCCTTTTGAGCATAAGCCTTAAAAGTGTTGTCTTTGACTCGTTGTGGCTTTTAGCCCTGTGACACAGCTTTAAAGCATTGTTTATGATTTAACCCATTGTGGGGGGTAGTCTTAAGGCTTGTTTTTGATTTAAGATTTTGTAGCAAGAATTCTTAAGGCATTTTTTAACTTACCACCTTGTGGGCACTTAATCTTAAGAGTTTTGTTTTCAACTGAGCACATTGTGGGAGTTATCCCCAGGTCACTCTAATTATTTTAACACATTTTAGGTAATAGTCTCAAAACTCTTGCTTTTAACTATACACCTTTTGGGAATTAATCCTTATATGTTATATGCTTGTGGAGGTTCTCATTCATCCAGGTCATGGTATATCTGTTTTATTCAGTTAGTTCTTGAAGACGTTACGCTAGTCATCAGACTGGCTTTCTCAATTCAGAATGACTTGTACAAGTATCTGTTGGCAATTATGGACCCTGGAAAGTCCCAATTAGTATGTCACAGCCAAGTGTTAAGGACATATGAATGCAAAAGGTCTTATGTATTAGTTTGCTATTTTATCTGGACGTCAATAGCCTTCGTCTACTTACTGTATTTGATGTTGGGGGCAGGGACCTCCTTTCCTCTTGTGGCAAGGCTCTAGCACTTATATGTCATAATAATGTTGCCAGGGAGTGTCAGCCCAGATAAATGACCCAAGGTAGTTTGTTAGGACTTTCCATACTGGGGTTACCTTAATGTGGTTGGAAGTCTTTTCACTTTATACATAAAATTGTAACTAAAAACCCCCATGTTTTTGCTGTTTACACTAGCAGATATTATGATAGTATATGGGGCCCAGGAATGTGCATTGATCATCTCTTTTCTTATTTGTTCTAATATAAAAGGTTTGTCCTTTACCTTCCAGTGTACTTTGGATCACTTTGGTTACCAGTTTTCATTTATTACATTGTTTATATCTTTACTTGAATCATTATATTTCAACACTAGGGGAACCCCTTGTGATCGTATCTCTTTCTTCTCTATTTATCCTGTTATAATTGAGTTGGCTCTATTCAGGGTCTTTTCCAAATCTATTTCTTTGTATCCTCATTCCAGAAATCTTTCAGTAATTGTTTGGATCTCTTTTCCTTTTGTGTTGCCATCACTAAAAATTCCCTAATCAATTTTAGGGGATGAAAACTTTATGCATGTAGCAGTGTTTCTCTCTGTCTTTTTCCAGAACAGAAAAGTTTTCAATGTATTTCCTTCTTTTATTACTGCTACATCAAAAAATGTATCTCATCCAAATTGTATTCTGGATTAAAAGTGATTTTGGGACACACGAGGGTATAGGTTTCCGGGTCATAGACATAGACTCTGGGATTAGGAAAGGCGATAGAGAGCGCAATTGGACAGGGATTTTGAGCTGAGCTGTTTTTGTGATTGAATGTTGTAACTTTTTGGTTTATATTCGTATATATTTGTGTATATATTATATTATATAGGCATATTTATTGCATTATGAAATAATTTAGTAGTATATTGCTTCAAGATACTTACAAGTGTTACTAAGAATATTCAGAGATTTAAAACTTAAAAAGTGAGAGCAATAAGCTCAATTGGATCTATAAGTATAATTGGCCCACAATGTGTACCAATGATGTATACCACCATTGAGATTGCATAACAAGTAACATGTAAAGAGATAAACTCTAATAACATTGTTTTGGTTTTATCTAACTCACTAAACTGTGCTATTTGTTTTTAATACATTTATTTTATGTTAACCATCAAAGGGTTAATTTGAGGGTTAATAGTCTTTGTTTGTAGTCGGCTTTTAAGTTTGTATCAGTAAATTTTCTATTTTATCAGGACGTCAATAGCCTGTGTCTACTTACTTAAAATTGATGTTGGGGGCAGGGACCTCCTTTCCTCTTGTGGCAAGGCTCTATCATTTATATACAGTAGTTATAATTATATTTACATAATTTATAAATTTATGTATTTGCCCCCCTTGTACGACTTTTTTGTATTTTGTTATTGTACTGCGTCCCTAAGTGGCGCTTTATAAATAAACAATACATACATACATAAAATTAAGAGAATCAGCAGAGAAAAGAAATAATGAGGAGATGTGCAAGCAGACCAGGGTTCATGGTGAGGCTGTGCAAAACACAGTGTCACAGACTCTACAATAAGGTAGTGAGTAAGGGAGGGTGGAGGCATTTAGGAGCACTCACTAAACATTAATAATTTAATGACAAAGCAAGCACAGATAAGTGTGTGATTACCACTATTTTACTTCTTTAAAATTAAAGTTTCAGATAATCTAAAGTTGATTGAGTGAGTATAGTGACCCTTTAAACACTTCTACAGATACTATACCAGAGGATAGTCTCTCAAATACTGATAGTCCTGTTGAGTAATTGTTATTATTTTGAATAATAATGTTTGGTTTTGGATTGCTGAGCACCAGTGTAATTAGTAAAATGAGTTTGTATTTCACTTAGTTTGGACTACAGAGTCTTTGATGTGAGAGAAATTCTGCTTTGTTTTGTTCTTTGTTCTTATTTAGCATAACATTTGAATTAATTAATAATAAAAAGTTAAACTAAGGGACTGGGTCTAATTTATAAAGGCTTTAAATGGCACAAAACAGAAATAATTGGGTTCTTAAAGGGACAGTTCAGTGGAAATTATCAATATTTGTTAAATTGTTAGTTTGTGTAATGCATACTTAGTTATACATACATACATATTCTCTCCCATTTTGAAAAATCAGTTGATTTCATACCCTTTGCTGTTCCCTGCTGTTGACATTCGTGAGCTGACATTTCAGGTTCTAACGGTCCTTCTTCCCAGGATGCACCACATCCTTGGAATGTTTCTAACAGTTATTTGTACTGATTGGCTGTTGGATGGGTCTCTACTGAGCAACTGAATCAACCCAGGAGCTGGGTCAAGGGCAAGACCATAACGGTCTCTATTAGGGGTCCTGCAAACAGGAAGTCAGTATTTCGGTTGCATTTATTTATACACAGACAAAATGCTGAATTGGCAGATTATGGTCACTGGGATGAAAAAGTACATTTATTTGCACTGAACTTCCCCTTTAAATCCTGAAAATGTTAAATATTTATATTATAATTTCTCTTGTTTTTATTTTCTTTGAACAGATACTTAATGCTCGAAAAAGGGCTCGATACTTAAGACTGGCCCGACCTCCTACACCAACTCAGCTTAAATTAAACAGAGAGAAACTTCGAAAAAATACAGCTATTGAGAAAACATTCAGGTAATTTAAGATCTTTTAAAGGGAAGTCCAGCCTGTTAGAAGACATTAAAAATGATGTACATTATTCATAATGCTTTATGACCAAGCCGAAATGGAAATCATAATTTTCTTATATAGGAATTATTATACTGTGTAGGCTCACTTTCTAAGTGCTTGTTTTTTTGTTTTGTTTTTAATTAACTAATTTTTAAAAAAAAATTATTTGTAAGAAAGCTAAGTTTTAGGCAGAAAAATCGTATTGTTTCTAAAATGTCTGATTCACCATCATTCAATGAGACACAAAGTACTATTTTTCCTGTCCAAGAGACCCCCTAAAATTTATTGCACCACTTTCTTGAATTTTACATATGCATCGGTTTTCATGCGTGGTATAAGATTTCTTTAAAAGGTTGGGGCCAGCAATTAACCCCAAATAGAACCAATGAATAAAGTTAATGACATCTTTAAATTTTAAACAGCTTCCAGATTTTCAAACAAAACACCCCTTAATTTCAGGGAAAAACCCCCCACAAAACCTATATATTTTTGGAATACCTACCTTCAGCTAAATAATTGAGTTACTGTTTCATTCATACAAATAAAGGAAAAACACAATTCAAAGTTAGAAATATTGCCCAAACCCTTACTAAATATTATTCTCCCATATGTCCTAAATCAAGTGATATGCCACATGCATGGATATAAACAGAGATAAGACCAACAAACTAACTTTAAAAGGGCCAATGCATAAGTCCAATTACAGGAAAAAATGATCCAGCTCTGCCTATTGAGCAACCCTCAAAATCAACAACTCACCCCACAAATTATACCTTTATAAAATATACACACCTTCAGTTAAAAAATGGTGCCATATCTTGCGCATCAAAGACAAAATGTATTACAATTAAGATTTAAAGGGCATCTATACCGAAAAATAGGATATTTTTAATTGACCATAACTGGAAACTATAATTCTTCCCAACCACCATTTTTGTGATCTGCCCCCTATTTCTTTAGCTATCCAATCTAAAACTTCTTATATTTCAGCTGTCAATCAAGTTCCTTGCTCTCAAAAACTATTCTTCTGTGAGTAGTTTTACTGTAGCTGGAATGGTGACAGAGTTTTTGACAGTTGGAATGCTGTATGTTTGCAGCTGCTGTATGTATACAGTTGGTTTGTGGGAAAAAAAGTCAGGTTGGATGGAAGTGGGAGTGGTTAAAAAAGGGAGGGTGATATTGCTCCTAAACAAAATGTGTGCTGGATTGAAGGCATGCAGCAACACATGCATATCAGAGTAATTGCTACTTACATGTATTCAATTATAGATTAAGATGAGGCAATGTCATTTTTTCAGTATAGTGCCCCTTTACTATTTCAAAAGGGAACAGTGCATATAATATAAAAATAAAACAGAAATGATAGGAAATGCACAGAGCCTCACAGATGAACAGAGTCTCCTGTCTCAGAGGCAAAGAAGAAAGTACAAAGAATAGTATAGTATAGTATTACATTTTTTTAAACTCCTTGTTTCTACATCCCTTCCTTAGCTATGCATTAGATAGGAGTGTCCAGGATTGTCTGGAATCATGACCTGTCTAATGTATACCCCAACAAAGTTTCTTTACCATTAAAATGAATATGATTTCATATGTCCTATAAAAACTTAATTTGCATATTCTTGTTGGTTATGATATATGTATTGAGTTGATACCATACAGGGGTAGGATCAAATAGATACATACCCAGTAGTGTGATTCTTTTATACAAGAAAAAGGTGTGTGTATGTGTGTTTTGTTCAATGGCTTACCTTTGAACAATAACACACGTTTTTACCAGTGTAAATACTATTACACTGTCTATATGTTTCTAATTCTCCCATTAAACACAATATTCCTAATTTTTATATTAGGGTAGACTCTGAGTACCCCTTTGTGACTACCAGATCTGTCTTTAGAAAATTCAAGATACCTGTTGAGCAGTGGACAGGCTGGAAGAGAGGGACTGGTTTCTTGCTTTACTAAACTAAAACACAAGTTTTTTTGGATTAAATGGCATTTTTATGGGCCCTTGAAGAAACCAACCCATTGCTTAAGCCATTCAGGCAAAAGAACTACACAATGTAATTACACTGGAGAATTTCTGACAAAGTTCTTCGTAAAATAAAATATCACACACAGGAAAAAGATGAATTAAAGTTAGAAAACCTAAAGGGCATCTCCACCCTCAATAATTATTTTTGATATACTGCAGGGCATGCCCTTCCTCCCCCAATCGCTATATTGGAAATGTAAAAATAGAATCCAAACTCTACTTACAGTGCCTCACTCCAGCGTCGTTCTGATCTGGCTCTATGCCTGCAGAAACTACAAGCAGGGGACTGGACCGGCAGCCGTGGCTGTGATTGGCTGAGAGGCAGCCAATCACAGCCGTGGCTGCCAGCAATACAGAACACCGCGGGAGTGAGGATCTGTAAGTAGAGTTCGGATTCTATTTTTAAACTCCAAAATAGCAGTTGGGGGTGGGAGTGCATGCCCTGCAATATATATATAAAATAGTTAATGCTACATGAAGGGCAGCCAGGGAGGGATCGTCAGGAAGGGGAAGGAAATGGCTCCCCTGCGCATGCCAGAAGCAACTGAGAGGACGAATTAGAGGCAGCAACCATTTGGACAGAAAGACAGCTCCCTACCCTTCAGTTTCCTGGACTTTAAACAAGCACTGCAGGAGAACCATAAGGAGCAGAAATGTAAGTTTTTTTTTTAAATTGTACAGTGGGGCCAGTAGTGGGTTAAATTTTAGTTTAGGGGGTGGCCTTTTAATCCTCACCACCTCCCTTTTTTTTTTACAATTACTCTGTCCCACACTCTTCCCCCTAGATCTAGCACCAAGGATCCCACTTTCCTGAGGTTTCCCACCCCCAGATTTAGGTCCCCAAAGGACTTTCCTCTCTTATATGTAATTAACGGATTACTCTTAAACTCCTCCACATCAGGATAAGCTTCCTGCAACACATACCAATGCTTTTTTAACAATCTGCTCTATTATCTTACTTTCGGAGCAATACTGCTTAACAAAAGGGATATTAACTCTGTTTCCTCTTCTTCCTTATTGGTCTCTCAAGGGCCCTTTTGACAGCTTGATCCAGTATCTTAACCGCATACCCCTTTTGTTGAAACTTAGTATACATCATTTCCAGTTGCTCTAAACTCCTTGCTTCAGAGTTCACAACCCTTTTAACCCACATAAATTGGCTTATGGAGACAGAATTTTTTACATGTACCGATGCCCACTATCATAATGTAAATGTTGATTTTGGTCAGTAGGTTTGGAATATAATTCAATATACCACCCATTTTTCTGGCAAACCTTAAAGGGCATGTCCACCCCAAAACTAAAATTTCCCCCACTACTGGCCCCACTATGCAATGTTTAGAAATACTTACCTTACCTCTCTGCTCCAAATGGTTCTCCCACAATGTTTGTCCAAAGTCCAGGAAGGTGAAGAGCAGGAGCCTGTCTGTGAGTGAAAAGGTTTCCGCCTCTGAGAGGTTTCTGGCTTGTACAGTGAAGCCCTTTCCCCTGTCCCTCCCTCTGGATCCTTCTTTGGTGCCTGGTGCCCTACCTATAAAACATTTTTCTGTAGTGTAATGTACTTACAAAGCTTGTCTGCCTCTCAGCCAATCATTGACATGGCTGCCGGTCCGGGACCAGATCAGAACGCCAGGGGAACTAAGCTCTGTAAGTACCTTCCTGATTGTTGTTTCTGATTGATGTTTTTTTGCGAAGAAATATGCCAGGTGGGTAGGATAGGTTACCCTACACTACATAAAGACTTTGCAGGAAATTTACGCTGCATATATCATACGTCAATGTAAATTTGATATTGTTATGGACATAATATCCATATAGAACGACTGCAGGGATCGAACGCTGCCCCACCAGATGATAAAAGTGTCAGCTATATATTTCCACCATGCCAAACAATGGCTGGTGAAAGATATATGATGATATACAAACTTCTCCTCAAACCATTTCATGAAGGAGTTTGCATAGGCAAGGGCGACGTTTGATCCCATTGCAGTCCCCCTTAGAATCTCTCTTTAAATCTAAAATAGTTCCTTGTTAAAACAATTTCAAGAAGTTACATAAAGTATTTCCCACAATCCACCAGCAACCTCCTACTGGCAGACATGCCCTCACTATGGGGAATAGAGGTGTACAGGTTGTACCAGTCACACTGTGTGCAATATTATATGTACCCTTCACACTGTGTCCAATATTATATGTACTAGTGACAGTGTGGTCAATATTATGTGTACCAGTCACACTCACTGTGGGCAAAATTATATGTGCCAGTCCCAATGTAGGTAAATTTATATGTGCCAGTCCCATTGTGGGCAAACATTTATATACCAGTCTGTGGACAAACATACTGTGGACAAACCTATGTCTAAAGTCTAAAATAGTAATGGATAGGCACACAAACACCTGCTAGTTTTCTCTGGTGCTGCTCCGTTGATACCCCATTCCAAAGGGCCAATCATCACTGCAGTACAAAAAGAGAAACCAGAGCTCAACTCAGATGAACAGGTGATAAAAGAGGACAACCCTTATAGTATATTCAGGCACACAAGCAATCTAACGTTTCAGGGAGACGTAACTACCCTTCCTCGGGATAACACTCAGCAAGTGAAGCTGCAGTAATATAATAACTAACAGTGGGATGAGTCTAAACTCACTCACTTTTTTCTTCCAGGAAAGTAAAGTATAAAAATAGTGCAAAACACAATATAATAATAATAATATATTCATTGCTCAATCCACATAAGTATGCTAATAAATATAAAAGTGCATTTTATATTTAAAAGATAAATTTGTGTAAAAAAGCTCTATACACCTAAAAAAGAAAAAACAACTCTATAGAAATACCACTTCTAATATTGAAGCCTAATGATACATAGCAGTGTAAAAAGATATAAAGTGTAAAATATATAAAAATGTAGCAAGTTAAAATATTGCAATTCACAAAATAATGCAGTAATCAAAATATATTACAGATAGGTACATATATGATACATTTCCTAAGGTAATCACAGCCTAAAGGGGAATTTTACCCTGAAGGGGAGACATAAAACATTCCAGAAGCGGGGCTACTGCGTAAAGCAGTATTTCTATTAATAATCATTTGCAGATATCAATTCATAAGGTACTCATCATTAAGTCAGTGAGGTTTCAAGGATTTTAGAGTCCAGATCCAGTAACATTTATGTTAGGACAGTTTTTTTTACCATATTACCCTGGCCTTTTATTTTAACATGTTCTAAAATGATTCACCTTAACTTATGTCATATTATGTCTTTTCTCATTAAATTGTATCGCTAATGGTGTTTTCTTATTTATGAGAATATCACTTTTTTTTAATCACTATGGATATGTCCCCCCTGAAACGTTGGATTGCTTTGGGTCTGAATAACATATAGGGGTTGTCCCCTTTATCACCTGTTCATCCGAGTAGCTTTCTGGTTCCTCTTTTTGTTCTAATTCCAAAAGTTAGAGAAGTCCAGATATTGGTTCAGGGTTAATAGTGCATATTTATTGCTCTATTTAAGAGTAAAAATAAGGCAATCTTTCTGGCCTACACTCAGCCCTTTATTAAGCCTCTTTTTGTTCTGCAGAAACAACCTTACATGTACCAATCACAATGTGGGGAAACTTATATGTATCAGTCGCACTCACTGTGGGCAAACTAATATGTACCAGTCACGCTCACTATGGGCAAACTTATATGTATCGGTCACACTCACTGTGGGCAAACTTGTATGTGCTAGTAACATTGTGGGTAAACTTGTATATGTACTAGTCACTTTGGAAAAACTTTTATGTACCAGTCACTCTGGGGAAACTTGTTATGAACCATTCACACTCACTGTGGGCAAACTTGTATGTACCATTCATACTCACTGTGGGCAAACTTGTATGGACCAGTCTCTGTTCAGGGGAACTCTGGCACATATATTACCACCATTCATATAGCATATATATGTGAGCCCTCCAGTGTCCCAGAAATTTTATGGTCAGCCCTCCAGTTCAGCAGACACTGTTAGGTCAGCTCTCCAGTTCACCAGCCACTGTTGAGCTGGAGAGTGGACCATAGAGTGTCTGGTGAGCTGGAGGACTAAACTAACAGTGTCTGGAGGGCTGACCTGACAGTGTTTGGAGAACTGGAGGGCTGACCTAACAGTGTCTGCTGAACTGGAGGAGTGAACTAACAGTGTCTGGTGAACTAAAGGGCTGACCTAACAGTGTCTGCTGAACTAACACCCACAACCCCACAAGCCATGCCCACCTTCCTTGTGGCTTCACATGCAGCAGGAAAATATAGGGTGTGCTTGAAAAGTTTGGCTCAGGTACCAAAAGGTCTATAAGCCCCCTTGAGAGGAATTAATCCCAAATAGATTATATTTTTTGTATTTACCACACCATAAGCTTTATTAAATCAAACCCAAACCAAAAGTTAAAAAAAATACCACTCAATCTTTATCTTTTACATATCCTGTATAAAATAGTACTTGAATTGGAAGACACTGAGGTATGGTGAAAAATAGTGCCAAAGTAGTGCAACGCATAATGGCCATTATAGCTAAAATTTCAGCTACTTCTGCATGGGAATGGTTTCCAATTTTTTGAAGATATAAAGCAATTTACCTCTAAATACCTGAACAGCTACATAGTGGCTCTAGTTTTTGATTCACAAATGAAAACAATCTGTTGTTCATAGAAAACTGCTTTGAGCAGGAAAAGAAACTCAAAGTTAGATTACTCATCCTAAGAAATACTACTGAATATCAATCGCTTTAAATTAATACGTACTCCTCTTGCCTTGAACCAACTCTTTTGAATTAAAGACTGCCAGGAAAATCCATTAGTAGCATTAAACTCTTAACTCTCTTAGCACCAGCACAAGAAATGATTCCTTAGTTGCCCCAATGGTACCTGTATTCTTACCCACCTTCTTTGGAGTAGAGACATTTGGGATCCTTAAATGGGAACTGTGGTCTCCATAAAAGTGGCCTTTTATTAAAAAGGGCACACTCCTACCTTTGAAATGTTTTTTTCTTGTTAGTACTTTGATCTGTGACATTGTCCCCAGAATTGTGGGGTCTGCCTCCAAGTTTAAGTTTGGAGCGTTCCCACTGCTGAGATGTAGTATCTAAATAGTTTGACCTTCTAAATAGTTTTTTAAAGCTAGCCACAAGCCTGGAAAGCCTGATATAATGCATGTTTATAATGTTTTAGAGTCCTATTTATAAGATTATTTGGGTACTATATATGAGGCCATTTGGTTACTATCTTATATTGTTTCTTTTGGTTCCACTATGTTCATGCGTTATGGCCACCACTGTTCTTTCTTTTTGGGAGGTGTTTAATTTCTTAAATAACAGGGTGAGCCTATTATTAAAGAGGAAATGGTTTGGGTTCTTCTCCCATTATCTGATACATGTTTATATTTTATATGCTTATTTTTGACAAAGGTTTTGTTACATTGTTATTAGTATTTTTATTATGATCACGAGTAAATTATATTGCATATTATGTATTATGTGCACTGTATATGAGATTGGTATATGGTGCAGGTGATGATACTGTATTCTAATAGTATCTTTTGGTCCTATAGTCTTTTACGCATTCACCTCCCCCCCTTTTTCTCTCCCTCCCCTTCCTTTCTTATAACTTTTTTCGTTCACATGCTTGTATATGAGGGAGTGTGTGAGGTGTGGCAATTTGACAGCGTCATGAAACGTGTTAGGCGGTACCTTGCCTCTGTTACCTTCCCTTCCTTTCTAGATGGTACAGCGTTTCTTTGTAAGCTGTAAGTACTTTTAATGGTTTGAATAAAGGTAAAGTTTTACCTATATGTGGAGCCTACCTATTTGTCAGACCAGGAACTGTAAATGTATAAACCTATATCTTAAAGGATCTATACTATATCTATAATAAAAAATTGAATTTTCAAAAATTATACATTTATATAAAGCAATATCCCACCACTTCAATTTTTTTCAGATTTTAAATCTGAGCTGTAGATTCTTAGAAATCATTATTTGAAACCACAGCATTTACAGGGAGAGACCTGTCACTAGAGAAGCAGAAATTACAACCTGTCCCATTTCTGACTTCTTACTAGGATCTTTGGCTGCCTGCCAGCACACTTTCTGCAACAATTAACAGAATCAGAAACCAACACACATCAGATACACTTTCCAAAATAAACAGGCAACTCCCCTTACCCTTTTTAAAGGGTATTTGTGGTCTTCATACAAGTGCCCTTTATTAGGCACATTACTTTAAAATTACTGCAGGATCATTCTTCTAGCTGCAGTCTATCCAAAATTACAGCAATATAAAGGATGGTGTTTCCAGCTAGCACATCACCAGCTATATGACCTTTCCCCTATGCCTGAGGCACTGAGCATGCCCAGTTATATCCTACTGCTGTAAATGAGCATCATCTGCTGCATCATAAGCCATGCCTCAAAACTATTACAGTATATTGAAGCTAATGTAGGGAATGGCTAGTTATAAACACTTACAGGAAGCAGGAAGATGTAATAAAAATTCTTATTGTTAAAAATGATGCTAATTTTGCCCCAACCAATCAGTTTTTATTAAACATTTGAAAGCAAAATTAGCACCATCCTTAACAATAAGAACTTTTATTACATCTCCCTGTTAGTCTGCATGCTTGCTAGCAGATGATGGGTCTGCAGTGGAAGGTTATGTCAGTCTCCTGTTTTAAGTTGATCATGAACTGAATTAGTATTAGGGGCCATAGGATTTTGTTAAACTTATGAAAGTTATTAAGCAAGAGGAAGCAATTCTACACTTTGTGGGGCACTTACCTACACAAAAACACAATGTTAATGTTCTCTCCAAAAAGAAAGTATGTATAACTACTAAAAAGGAGACACTATATTCTTAGACTTCAAAGTTATATCAACTAGAGTGGAACAGAAGTCCACCTGCTAAGCATTCAACTAAATGTTTTGGGTTTGGCAAGCAGGGACACTTTATTAGAGATTGCATTGAAAAAGATGCTTTGTATATATATATACAATATGTCCTGCAGGAAGCATGGAAATCTGATAGGTCCGAAGTACTTTAGGGACTTTCCTTTAGATGGGCACCCCGAGGAAGCCCTATTTGACACTTTATTCATCATAGTTACTATCAGAAAAATGTAGCCCACAAGCCTTTGCTGCCTGTCTGGAACTTTGGGGCCTCAACCAGAAAGCTTATCCAGTGCATGGGTGGATAACTGTATTTGTGAAAGGATTTGTTTATAGAACATCTCAACCTACAGACGTAGTAGTGCCCTGATACTGAAGATCCTAATGCTGTTCCTGTGATACTGGGTACAAATGTTTTTAAATTACAGTTTGTCATGAAAAGAATTATTGCATGGGCAGGGTCCACTCCCTTGTCTAATAAGAAGTCAAATGCTATTTGCAGTACCTTTTCTACTACTTATGCTTATAGACTGTTGCAACACATTGCTGGTCACATTGTAGAGCTCCCTCCATGGGGCATCAGAACTGTAAGAGTGTTGACATATGTAAAACTAGAGATGGTCGCAAAAGAAAAATACATTTTGATTGGAACCTGCCCTGAGGTTGTGACCCAGAAGGGGTGGAAAGTTGTTTCTGATCTGGAGGTTTGGAAAAAGAAAATACTAGCTACTGTTTAGTGACTGTACAAAACCTCTCTTTTCATCCTGTTAATAAATCAATAGTGGTTCAGACTTCTCATGTATATGCTTCTCTGTCTAATTTTGGAGATTACCCAGTTCCTGAGGTGTGTAAGCAGAGGCTGAGTAAAGGTGCCCGTAGATACAGCTTACCTGCAGACCGGTCCCACGACATTCAATCAATGATGGAGGAACAACCTTTCCAGATCTTCTTTGTTACTAACATATGTTTGCAAAATTAGTGGTAAAGACGGGACCTTGCAAGAAGATCCGGAAAGGTGGTTCCTCTAAAATTGATTGAATGTTGCGGGGTTGGTCTGCATTACTTAAGCTTTTTTTAGTTAGTCATTCCTTGCCTGTTATAGTTTTGGTTTCCAAACTAGTGGTCCCTACTATTTCCATAGTAGTTTTCTTTTTCATTGTTATTCTTGTTGTTCATTATATTCCTTGTTCTTTGTTCTCTTCTTGTCTACCAGTTCCTGTTTAGTCCTATTGGTGTTGCGGTTTTCCTGAGTATACCCGGCCTCAGCGTCTATACCTTGTGCTCTAACCTGACCTGGGGGTAACCATGTTCAGTGAGGCGCGACAAGGCTCCTGATGATCGGGGGCTTGTCTATAGGTGAAGACAGCAGCTATAGATTGGGGTATAGGTGCTGAAGGTATACTAGGGAACTCCAGGCATCACACCCAAGCAATATTATTACTTTGAGACCGATTTAGTGAAAGGGGCTATAATGTTAAAAACATAAAGAAAGCCTATGATAAAGCAGCATTAAGTAATAGAGTGGAACTCTTAAGAAATAGAAGTGTAAAAATAAAAAATAGACGGGTATAAAGAACAAACCCCCTATTTAATATTGACCTACACTTAAGATTTCCATAAAACCTGCCAATCAGAGGCCTATCTTGCACAATGACCTGTTATTAATGGATGTGCTAACTGAAAGACCAAGGTTTTCCTTTCGTAAAGCGAGGTCTATTGGCTCATATGTTGTACCAAGCCTCCTTAGATTTAATGAGATGTACAAACCTACTTGGTTACATACCCCAGGTAGGTACAGATGTGGTCTTTCGACATTTACTGTTTGTCCTTACATGAAGTCTTCAAAAAGTTTCTCTAGTACACACAATTAACAGGAGTACCATATAAAGTATTATGCTAACTGTAAGACCACATTTGTAATCTATCTGGCAACATGCGAGTGTGGTATGTGGGGAAGACTACTGTATCAGACCTTGGCACAAATGATTGCTGAGCATACTAATGAAATCCCATAGGGTGACAGTAAATCTGCAGTGGCCAAACTTAATCGAGATGCTTAAGAGTTGACTATGCATGAAACTCCAGATCATTGATAGGATTATTGATAATGTGAGAAAGGCGTTTTGGATTAGTAAGATGGAAACTATTACACCTGCAGGATTGAATAGGGAGTTTTAGCTCACATGCTTCCTAGACATAAAATCTCCCCTGATGTACCCTCTGTAAATAAATAGAATGATTGGTTCTGACCATGGGACATTAGAATTTTATGGAAGAGCAGACTATTATTAAAGGATAACTATCGTGTGTATAAAGTTTATTTAAAAAACAGTTACGGTAAACTGAAAAGTTCTTGGGACAGAGATACAGGACTGGTAATTACTACCTCCCAATATTATTTCTGTGAGGAGCACCAGCCCAAAGAAAATTGATTCTGCCAGTCTTCCTCCTGGCTTTAGCACTATCTTTAACACAGGAATAGTCCAGGACTAACCTGGCAAATGAAAACTGCAGGTGCTGTATCTCCTATACGAAACAATATTGTGAGGTAGGAATAATCAATCTGACCTACTTGCTGCAAGTACATTCTATTTTTAAAAAGTTAATTTAGAGTATAGATATCCTTTAATATCTATAGAAATATTTATATACATGTTTAGCTTATTTCTAGCCTATTTTAGCTTAACTATAAATATCTATTTGTCTACATACCTGTTATACAATAGAATTTGTTTCATCCAATTTATATATTCTTTTTAATATTATTCTAGACATTTTGGGGATATATTTTTATAATAATAGTAATGTCCCACTGTCATTTGTCTATCTTATCCTATATTCCATTGAGGAATATATTTAACCATATGTATATGGATTTACTTATGTATAAAACTATTGTACTGTTGTATTTTAGTATTCTACTTTAGAATTTATTTTCTCATGTTTTTGTCATTTATGCCCATATGGATATAACTGTAGTATACTGTAGTTTAACCTACATGGTATTTTGTGTCCATGATGTGGCTTACTTGTGCATATATATGCATATAAATTAATATATAGAAATGAATACTAGCAAAAGTGTGCCCGTTGGTGCTCAGTGCGAAATATGTGGGTGTATGTTTAGCTATATGTGGATACAGATGATATAAAATCTTTATACACACTACTATAAAATTTAGGGATTTGTACAAAAAAATAAAGGCAAGATGTTAAACATAAAAGAAATCCTATGAAATCTTGGTCACATCCCCTAAATGAATATTTTACACAATATACAGAGGCAGATGGGAACCTATTGGGTGTACCCCAATATGTATTAGAGGGGACAGGGTGCTTTAGAAATACATGTTAAATATACATAAAGTGCAGCCTAACATCTAGATAAGACAGACATTATGCATCTTATATTTGTTGTATTTGTTTCTGTTTTGTTTATTGATTTGTTTTGATAAATGTATACAGGAAGATATTTAAATCCAGCGTTTTGAGAGATGAGCGAATCTGCTAAAATCCGTTCAGCCTGTGGACCTGGAAAATGGTCTGGGAAAAACATACATACATCCAGAAGTTTAAAAAAAATAACTTTCCTCACTATCAAACTGATTTTCGAGATTAGGCATTGTATTTTTGAGGGTCACCGAAATTTTAGATACTGTAACTTACTGTAAATGGCTCTGGGACCTGGGAAATGATCTGGGGAACAGATAATCAGATTCTTTCAAATCAGAATTCGTTATAATCAGATTTTTTCAGAAAGAAACTGATTGGTTTATTAACCATTCAGATTCTTTCTGAAAGAATCTAATTGAAACCAATTCTAATTGGAAAAAAATCTGATTTGTATACTAACCAAACAAAATCTTTCTGAAAAAATTTTAATGTAACAAATTCTGTTTAGAAAATAATCTGATTGGTTAGTATACCAAACAGATTCTTTCTGAAAGAATCTCATTGTAACCAATTTTGTTTGAAAAATAATCTGATTGGTATACCAATAAGATTCTTTAAAAAAAAAAATTTGATTGGTATGCTTTCTGGAATAATCTAATTGTAACCAATCAGAATAAGTTTCAATCAGATTCTTTTAGAAATAATCTGATTGGTATAGTAACCAACTAGATTATTTTCTAATCCGAATTTTTTACAATCATATTCTTTCAGAAAGAATCTAAATGTCTTTTTCACAGACCATTTTCCGAGTCCCAAAACTATTTACAGCAAGTTACGGTATAATTTTTTTCAAAATTTAAAAAGAATGCGCCTCCAAAAAATCTGCAAAGCGGAATTCCCGCAAAATCCGTGAATCACGCAAATCTGTTGTGGAACTTCCCCCTTAAATTCCCAACCAATAAGAGATCAATAGGAGATCATTCTATAATTAAAGTTATCAATCTGTCTTTCAATACTCACCCTCCCCATTAACTCACAGCTGTCACCAGGGATTCTGTTAGAGAGGGATCACTTTTGGTAAATGTGAGGTCCTATAAAGAACCCAGACTAACCTGTCATGTTTCAATCTTATAACATTTTATCTGTACAGGACACAGGTTCATGGCTTCTATGGAATCTATTGCATGCTCAGTTAAGGGTTAAAGGAAAACTAAACCCCAAAAAATCAAAGTTTAAGTTAGAAAGTACTTGCCTCAACATCTTTCTCAGCATGGAAGATTCCACTCAGGGGCCTTTTCTTTACCTCGCTGAGCTCATTTTAGGTTCTGTTTGCTCCCCAACTCTGAAGCTGACATTTTCCCTTGCCTGCCAGTACTTTTACCTTCATTACATTTTCAGCACCTGTGTGATTTCCACTCCCACCTCTTAACCCCTATGATGTAGAAATATATTAAATCATAAATATTCAAATTGGTGGTGCAGCTGATTAACACTTTCCTAGTAGCAGTGTTGTAGGTCTGGGTATCTAGTGTGTCCGGATCTGAAGTAATGTATCTCACCTACGGCTTTCACTCCACCTAATCCGATATATAAACAATAAATTGCAGGTGAAACATACAAAGACAGAGATCTGTAGCTGTGAATATTGCAAGTTTATTGTAAAACATGCGTGCTACATGTTTCAGACCCACTCAAGCAATTGAGGAAGGACAAGTGGGTCAGCAATAAACCTCCATTATTCACACTTACAGACCTGTGTCTTTGTATGTTTTAACTGCAATGTTTAAGTGTTGGAGGGCCATATTTAAAAACTTGCGATACCACGGGTTTTCATTACTGTACATCCGTGGCAGTAGTATACCATGCTGTAAACTACCGTAATGATATTCTACAGGCAGTCTTAGATTTGCGTTCGCTATTGTACATTTATAAGATTTCCAATAGCGATAATAAATTAACGATAACCACACTTTTATAAATATGGCCCATAGTGTGAAGGTCTTAAGCTCTCACTGTCAGCTGCAGCAATATTAGTGAAAAGTGTAGATTCTTAAAGAAACCACATGGTTAAGAACTGTAGGGGGAGGATAATGAAGTGAAACTGATCTTAGCACAGCTCTGTGTAATGCATTTGTCATCAGTGTACCTTCTTAAAGGTGAATGTTGGCCTCATCAGCGTACCTTCTTAAAGGGGAATGTTGGAGGGAAGGAAGAGTGTGTTTTTATAGAAATCACATGGTGTAGAACTGTAGGGGGAGGATAGTGAAGTGAACCTGATCTTAGCACAGCTTTGTGCAATGCATTTCTCAGCAGTGTACCTTCTTAAAGGGGAATGTTGGAGGGTAGGAAAAGTGTGTTGTTAAAGAAACCGCACGTTGCAGAACTGTAGGGTGACGATTGTGTTGTGAACCTTATTTTAGCACAGCTCTGTGCAATGCATTTCTCATCAGTGTACCTTATTAAAAGGAATGTTGGAGGGTAGGAATTGTGTTTTTAATTCAGCTGTCTGTATAAAAACAACAAACTGTTGTACACAGCTAAGCTAAGAAATGCATTACACAGAGAAATGCATTGCACAGAGCTGTGCTTACATCAGGGTCATTAT
Source organism: Hymenochirus boettgeri (assembly GCA_019447015.1). Classification (NCBI taxonomy): domain Eukaryota; kingdom Metazoa; phylum Chordata; class Amphibia; order Anura; family Pipidae; genus Hymenochirus; species Hymenochirus boettgeri. The sequence continues at coordinate 119,918,891 of CM033474.1, forward strand.
ATTATCCTCCACCTGCAGCACTGCACCATGTTCTATAAGTGTACGCATTAAAGGAGAATGTTGGAGGGTATGCTACTTGCAGCACTGCACCATGTTTTTTCTATAAATGTACATATTAATCGGAATTATTGGAGGGAATGCCAATTAAAGGGGTACTGTTAGAGGAATGCAAACATTATATGTATAAAATTAAAGGGGAACTGTGGTCTCCAAACAGGTTAAGCTTAAATGAAAGGCCAGTTACCTACCTTTAAAACGAGCCATCAACCACCCCTCTACGCTCCACAGCCCAATATATACAGAAATTACTGACCAGAAAGTTAATGGGTGGGAGGCTGACATGTGACATTCCTAATGCTTCTCCTGCAGAGTGCCGCCAGCGAGCACAGCCTTAGACTCCCTCAGTGTGTGAGGGAGACAGGAAGTCCCTCCTCCTCTCTGCTGTGTGAAGTCCTGACAGAGAAGGTAAGGGAATCTACAGCCCTTCTCTTTCACTGTGTGAAAACAGCTTTTTCAGGCAGAGTTCTCACTCTGCCTGACAGAGTTTTCTGTAGGGGGTGGTCTGAGCAACCCACTGCACCCGCAAGTGGGCGGGGCTTAGGCACCTGCAAGTGGGCGGGGCTTAGTCATCCATGGGTGGGCGGGGCTTAGTCACCCACTGGTGGGCGGGTCTTGGCACCCTTGAGTGGGCGGGCCACATGGGGCTGTAAGATAATGGACCATGGGGGGCCTGCAACTGGAGGGACCATGGGGTCCATGAGTAGGAGTGACCAGGGGGGCTGCAAATGGGAGGAGAAGACACAGGACAGATTGACTGACAGTTTCAGAGCAGGAAGTGCAGGGGACCTGGTGATGCTGCTGCCATATCACACATAAAAATGTAAATATCTTCAAAACTATGCAAAATAAACAATGGAAATAAATTGCAAAAATTCTCAGGGGAGCAATTCCTATCAATTTACCTCAATTTACCTAAAGTCATTTTTGGACCACAGTTGCCCTTTAATGCAGCAGGTGGGCTGCCTGTGGGAAGTTTTGCATAAACAAAAACCCTCTTCCAACTAGGGTTCCCACCTTTGCCTTTAAGACCCGAGCACATATACAGGCCTATGTATTAAAAGTTCTTATCTTTAAAAATTATGCAAAATTTTGTTACATAGGCCTGATAATATCTACACAACAAAAGGTTGTTAGTATTTTCTTCAGAAGCATGATGCAGGCTGATACAGTTTGTATTTAATGCAATGGTACTTATCACTGCAACATGTAGATTTAATACGTTTGAATTTAAAAGGCAAAGGTGGCCTGTAAAATGCATTGCACAGAGCTGTGCTAAGACCATGTTCAAGTCAATATGCTGCACCAGCAGCTCTGAGCTGTTTTGTTTTTATAAGTGTACCTTGTGAAGTGGTCAGTTCAATTCTACTGAGGTTGCCATCTTTCCATTTAAGGCTCAAACTCTTAGGGCTACTCCTTCTAGCGCGTTTTAGGTTTGTGATCTGATTGTGCGAGTGAGAATGCAGTCATGTAATAGTTTACGGGACCGTCTACATGCGAGAGCCTGACAGTCTCTTGCAGAAATGCTCACAAATATAAAGGGTTAACAAGTTGCTTCCTAAATACATATCAAAAGGGTTAACGCCATGTAAACCAAGAATTGAAAAATTGACCAATCAGAAACATTAGGGTTTTCTGCAAACCTATATAAAGAGCTGCAATCCTCCGCGGAGCTCAGAAGTCATTGCAGTAGATGGCAGAAGAAAAAAGCAGCTAGCAACAACAGCTCCGCTGAGGCCGGCGGTGCCAGTGGGCTCACTGTCGGCCGCAGTCAGATCGTTGACGTTGCGTCAGATCAAGACGCCGGTAACATCTGCCTCGTTGAGGCCACCGGCGCCAGAGGTACCCCTGGCGCCCACAGGGGTACTTCTCGGGGTCGGTGGCCTCAGCGGAGCTGGTGTCACCGGATAGAAGACAGAAGACGCTGCCTAAGGGCTCTTTTAAGAGCCGACGGGGGTCCCCGTTCGAGCTGCGGGACCCCCAACAAAGGCACTTATCAGTGCCGCAAGGGCCCTTACAAGCGTCGGGGAGGGGGTCCCGGCTCAAGCTGTGGGACCCCTTAAGCCCCAAAGGGCCCTTGTCAGGGCCACAAAGGTCCTTGTAAGGACCCAGGAGGGGGTCCCGGTTTCGAGCTGTGCACCCCCGAATATCCAGCCAGATTATTGGCCGTTTGGCAATCCGTGAATGGCCGTTTTCGGGAATCTCTGTCCGTTCAGGGATTTTCGGAAGTGGCCATTCGTACCGAAAGCGGCACACGGAAACCAGAAGTAGCGTGCGTGCGCTATTTCTAGTTTTTATGCTGTTCCCCATGCATGGAGGTGTTCCCCAGACCATCTCCCAGGTCCCAGAGGCCTGTATGGTAAGTTAACACTGCTTCTATTTACCCCCCATTGACTTTAATGGGTCCATTTTCGAACTTTTAAACTTTTTTAGAAGTTCGAAAACGGACCAAACTTTCTAAAGTTGGGCCATCTCTAGTGGATATGCCCTTTAATTGCTTTCTTAAAATCCTTGTTACAGTTTTTATAGTTCCTATAAAAATCCCTCCCTCACTAATCCCTCCAGTTACATTCATATCTATAAAACATTACATATTATTATATCCAACAGAGCATCTCTTCTAGTAGGAACTTTAACTACCTGTGAGAGAAAATGATCATGCAGCAAATTCAGGACGTTCAGATGAGGAAAGTGTTTTATGCCATTCCATCCAAGTACTGAAAACAGATTAAAATTGTACCTAAGGACAAGCTAGCTAAAATACCACCACGTCAGTGTGAACGTTATAACATAATACACAATTGGGAATTTCAAGGGGGTAAAGTTAGAATTAAGGGTTAAGGGAATTATGTGGGTGTATGTTTAGCTATATGTGGATACAGATGATATACATTCTTTATATACCCTACTATAAAATTTCAGGGTTTTGTACAGTAAAAAGAAATCCTGGTTCTATTAGTGTCACATCCCCTAACTGGACATTTTACACTATATACAGAGGCAGAAGGGAACCTATTTGGTGTACCAGAGAGGACCCCCACTAAGCAAAAGGCTAAGGACTTGCAAGCGAGCACCTTCATCCCAACCATTAATAGTGGCTGCCAATTTAAATTGTTGTAGCCAATCAATTCACTCCCTAGTTACCCCATCAAATGGATCAGGTTTAAAAATAGGTTTGGCAATTGGGCCTGGTAGAGCTACTAAGTCTAATTGGGGTATTTCATCTGCAGGTACAAGGATCAGTATCAGTAGCAGCCTCCATAGCTTAATACAGAGAAGAAATATACAAAGAAAACAGGTAGAATAAATGGTATTACCAGCACAGCTGTCACTAATGTGTACCAGATTACTGCTTTATGGGATGATTATGGGTAGCATGGCACAGAGTGGGTTACTCTGGTGGTCTGGCAAACAGTGCACTTACTTTCTTTAAACAAGATAAACCAGTTTTAATTACATTTAAAAGTAAGTATTGAAATGATTTAATAACAAAACATAAACAGTTTCCTCACATAACATGTGCAGTAAATTAATAGTCCCTGCCTATGGTGCACCACTTTAAATATTAAATTAAATAAAGTAGGGCCTCATTTGGAATATTCATTGCAATTTTGGAATCCGGTGTACAAACACATCTTTGAAATGGAAAGGGTTCAGAGAAGGGCAACTAAAATAATTAAGGGCATGGGGGAGCTTGAATATGAAGACAGATTGGATAAGTTACAATTACTTTAAGTACACTAGAGAAAAGGTGCTTGCATGGGAATATGTTTACTGTGTTTTAATACATTATTGGGCCATACAATACACTATCTAGGGCATTGTTCACCAAAAGAACACGTCAGAGGACATGTGGACATCCCTTAAGACTTGAAGAAAAGAAGTTTAGTCTTTTAAGTTCAGAAAGGGTTTTTAACTGTAAGAACGGTAAATCTATGGAAGTGTCTTCCATTGGACGTTGTGATGGCAGGTTTATTATATAGTTTCAAAAGAAAGCTGGATACGTTTCTGAAAACAAGGAATGTTGCAGGTTACTGGTATTGATACATAATGTAGAGTTGATCTTGATCCAGGGATATTTCCGATTGCCACTTGGAATCGGGAAATAATTTTTTTCCCCTTCATAATTCTAGTGGAGTTTTTTTGCCTTCCTCTGCATCAACAGTTAGGCAGGAAATGTGGGTATTGCTGAGTAGGTTGGACTGAATGGACATATGTCTTTATTCAACCTCAAATACTATACTATATTAATATTTGATATTATCAAATATTCGGGGAACGTGCCCTGGATATTTGCTATTTGTAACAAATGAGAAGAGAGCCATAATTTGATTTCACAGTTTCCCTCATCTCATCAACGGATGCGCACGTTATTGCGAGTGGGTGGTGCACGCATCCACAGAAATCATATTTGCATTGAGATGGGGGAAACTACAGTAGGCGACCTACAGTTGCTGGTGATCTGCTCCAGACTCTGCTCTGCTTTACTGCTTGCCTGCCATCAGTGAATACAGGGGCACTTCTAGGGTTTTTGCTGCCTGAGCCAAACTTTTGAATGCCGCCCTTCGCGCCCCACAAAGCCTATCACCAAGTCAAGCTCTCACTAGCATAACTAGACTTACCTAGCCTAACAAACTAAAGCTAACCTAACCACATAAAATGTTGAAGTGGAGTTGAAGCAACTTCAAGGTTCGTGTATTGGAGTCATGCGGGCAGAATACTTCTCGTGCACGTTTGCTGGTTAAGGGGAATTTTTTTCACCACTGCCTGTCTGCCGCCTTTCTTCTTTAGTGCAGAGGTGCCGCCTGAGACAAATTTCTCACTCTGCCTAGTGGTAGATGTGGCCCTGAGTGAATACTTGGCAACTTGTCTGATTTGGCAACTTGTATGTACCTGTCATTGTGGGGCAACTTGTATGTACCAGTCAGTGTGGGGCAACTTGTATGTACCAGTCAGTGTGGGCAATGTGGGGCAACTTGTTTGTACCAGTCATGAAACGAAAATGCCAGTTGGCTACCAGCATATAACAAAAATGCCAGATTTCTACCAGTATATAACAAAAATTCCAGAATACTACCAGTATAGAAGGAAAAGGTCAGTTTGCTTCCAACCAGTATATAACAAAAATGCCAGATTTTTACTATTATACTAGTAGTAGTATACTAGTTTGCTACAAGTATATAGTATTTCTATTTGCTACCAGTATATAATGAAATTGCCAGTTTGCTACCAGTATATAATTAACATGCCAGTTTGCTACCAGTATGTAATGAAAATGCCAGTTTGCTACTTGTATAATGTGCCTCTGTGTCATTAATTTATGTATCACTGTCTACCTCTCTTATCTCTGTCTCTGACTATCTATTTATCACTTTCTGGCTGTGTATCTATCTCTCGCTTTGTCTGTCTGTTTGTCTCTCTGGCTATCTGTTATCTCTACTAACTACCTAGTGGCTGTGTCTTAACTGAGGAAAGGAAGGGGATGTGGCCTATAAAATTAGAGTGCCCAAAAGTGCCCCTGATCTTTTTAGACACTAGAGATACCCATAGCTGTTATAAAACATGTGATAAGTATATTTATATATTCTAAATGTTTGTATGACCATGTATCTAATATTCTCTTTCAAGGGAGTTTTTTATTCATTGCATGATGCTTTTTATACTCATTATTACGACAACTGGAACATTCTCTCATAAAGAGTATTCTATCAACCAAGCAATAAAAAATGAATTTACCAGGTATGTGATTTTACTTTCTATCCTTTATTTAAAAACACATATATTTCTTGTTTCCTTTATTAAATATTTAGCACCATTATTATCTCCACTTACTGGTGTATTCATTTTCCTTTACCTGCAATAATGCTTTAATTACCAATCATGACTGCTTAAGTTACATTTGTAATGGTTTGATAACTAAGGATCTGTGCTTTAGTGTTATTTTTAGTAGGCAATTTTACATTGCCTTAAAAATACACAGGGAGATTCAATAAAAGTTCTTATCTTTAAAATGGTGATATTTTTGCCCCAACCAATCAGATGTTAGCTTTCAAATGTTAAATAAAATGTGATTGGTTGGGGCAAAATTGGCACCATTTTTAACAATAAGAACTATTATTGAATCTCCCTGACAGTATATGGCTATTTCTTTTGGGTGATAGGGTATGTATACCTTTTAGATAGTTAAGTGAGCCCATTGTGCAGTGTTAAATGATATGATGAAAGTCCAGAAAAATGAAAAGTAAGAAGGCTTTCTGTGTGCAGGGCAGTTTCTAGACATCTTGGTGCCCTAGCGTGATCAGATCGCAATCCAATCATAAAATCGCAGTAGTGTGGCCTAGCTCTCCAAGTGTATTGGCATTAACACTTTCAGTGCCAGCAGACTTCCCCAGAATATTGTGATTACCACTTTTAGTGCCAGCAGAGTATTGCCATTAACCCTTTAGTGCCAGCAGACTTTCTTACTAATAATTTCAGTGCCAACACTTTACCAGAGTATTACCATTAACCCTTCAGTGCCAGCAGACTTCCCCAGAATATTGTGATTACCACTTTTAGTGCCAGCAGTGTATTACCATTAACCCTTTAGTGCCAGCAGACTTTCTTACTAATAATTTCAGTGTCAGCACTTTCCCAGAGTATTGTTATTAATACTTTTGGTGTCAGCAGAGAATTACCTTTACCGGTAACCCTTTCATCTGACAGCATTGACATGATATACAGTATGTACCTGCTTTCCATGTTTCCTCCATTGATTTGTTCACTCCTCACCTACTCGTAAGTTCTAATTGGAGAGTTGAGGTTAAGGAAGAAAGAGGCTGCTGATCTCATGGCTGCTAGTCACAAGGGGCACTGTTATAAAGTCTGCAGCAGCTTTTACCTGGTATTTTAAAACTGCTCTCCCCACTTTTAGCTGAGCTCATCCTCCCCCCTCCTTCGTCCTCCCTTCACCTTCAGTTCATTTGCAACATTGTTTTCAAGTAGATGGAGCTGAGTTCAGGCTCTCTACTCACTACAATGTGGCCAATTACAGCAGAACAAGGAGAGCAGATCTAACACAGCAAATAAAATCTGACGGAGATGCTAGGGAAAACACTGGGCTTCTAGTTTAACATAGGCACCCTAGCACCCACCTAGGTGGCCTATGCCAAAAAATGGCCCTGTCTGTGTGTAATCTGTGTCTGCCTCTTCCTGCTCCTCTGAGAGGTTTGTGGCATGCACAGTTGAGCTCTCCCTTGTGGAGAGGTAGATCTATTTAATAACACCTGTATTTCTAAGAAGTTTGATAGTTTTTATCTTGAAGTGAATGGTGGTGTAAATTCTAGCAAACTGCTATAAGGCATCTGGTGCTGTAAAAACATGATTACATAATATCTTCTTTAATCTCAGACTAATTGGATGAGACGTAATAGGTAGATTTCCAGGGTTAAATCTAAACAGCTATACCAATGGTAAGTTATGTTGTAAATGTTTGCTTCATAGTGCACAGAGAGATCTTGGAAGCATTTTCTTATATTTTGGTCCGTTTTCTCTAGTCCATTTCATCAACAAACTCTTTTTCCCACTTATGTATATAGGAATGCATATGAAATAGCTGTTCACCGTAGGTATAAAGTTGTGATATAATTCTTATAAATTGTGGTTCTATTGGTAATCATCTCTAGTATAGTATTTAAGGTATTTAAGGTTGAATAAAGACATATGTCCATCCAGTTCAACCTACTCAGCAATACCCACATTTCCTGCCTAACTGTTGATCCAGATGAAGGCAAATAAAATCTCACCATAATCATGAAAGATATGAAGATGTCTCCTGGCCAACCATTTATATCAGCATTGGGTCCTTGACTACCAGTGTATTCAAATTTGTAGATTATTGCGTAATAAGGGTTGGAAAGTCCACCTATGTCCAAGTTGGAACTAATGAATAAGGGAAATAATGTTTCTGAAGCAAATTCCTAGCCATTGATTGGCTAAATGTAATCACATGACAAACGATATATCTAATTATTAATTATGTATATGACTAATTTTAAAATGCATTAATACACTTGTTATGTAACAAAATAATATCAGAACAGTTCTATCTCAAGAGACTCCAATGTCTTATATTTTGTTCTCTCACAGCTGGGATACATGTGATATTCGGGCCTAGTAACTGACATCTATTTGAATGTATATTTGTATTACCCTGACAGTAACAATAGTGTAATCATTAACATGCTTTAATGCAAACAATTTACATATTTACAAACATATAATATAATAACTAAAAACTAAAATGTTTCTATACACATATGTAAAATAGTACAGTATTACAGTATGTACAAACCTGTCACCTACCTACATATACACAATGAGGGATAACATACAATCAATGCCACAGAAAAAAATATTCACACAATAAAATATGCACAAAATATTTTGTAATAAATTACCAGAATACCTGTGGAATGAAATGGATTTATTAAGCCTTGATAGTATAGTATAGTATTTGAGGTTGAATAAAGACATACGTCCATCCAGTTCAACCCATCTAGCAATATCCTCATTTCCTGCCTAACTGTTGATCCAGAAGAAGGCAAAAAAAACCCCACCAAATTTATGAAGGGGGAAAAAATTCCTTCCTGACTCCAAGTGGCAATCGGAAATTTCCCTGGATCAACTCTACTTTATGTATCAATACCAGTAACTTGTAACATTCCTTGTTTGCAGAAACACATCCAGCTTTTTTTTGAAAATGACCAATGAACCTGCCATAACAATGTCCACTGGAAGACAGTTCCATAGCTTTACTGTTCTCACAGTGAAAAACCCTTTCCGAGCTTGAAGCCTAAACCTTTTTTCTTCAAGTCTTAAGGGATGTCCATGTGTCCTTTGACATGTTCTATTGGTGAACAATGCCCCAGATAGTTTATTGTATGGCCCGTTAATGTATTTATACACAGTAATCATAACCCCACGCAAGCGCCTTTTCTCCAGCGTACATAGTTGTAACTTTTCCAGTCTCTCTTCATATTCAAGCTCCCCCAATCCCCTTATTAATTTAGTTGCCCTTCTCTGAACCCTTTCCATTTCAAAGATGTCCTTTTTGTACACAGGATTCCAAAATTGCACTGCATATTCCAAATGAGGCCTTACCAATGCTTTGTAAAGAGGGAGAATTACATTTTCCTCCCTTGAATCCATACCTCTCTTTATACAAGACAATACCATGCTGGCTCTGGCTGTTGCCGCCTGGCACTGCTTGCTACCTTTAAGTTTGTTATCCACCAAAACTCCAAGATCCCTTTCCAACAGGGATTCACTCAACACAGAGCCATTTATAGTATAAGTAGCACGAGTATTTTTAAGTCCAAAATGCATCACCTTACATTTATCAACATTGAATTTCATCTGCCACTTAGCAGCCCAATGTGACAATCTATCTAGATCCCCTTGCAACGATTGCACATCCTCTGAAGTTTTTAATGGTCGACAAAGTTTTGTGTCGTCAGCAAACACAGAAACCTTGCTGACAATACCCACTTCTAAATCATTAATAAATAGATTAAATAGAAGCGGCCCCAGCACAGAACCCTGTGGCACCCCACTTAGCACTTTAGTCCATAATGATGAAGCCCCATTAACAACTACTCTCTGCATCCTATTCATTAACCAATTTTCTATCCATGTACAAATGTGACTCCCCAGACCAACAGATCTTAGCTTATACATTAGTCGCCTATGGGGGACTGTATCAAAAGCCTTTGCAAAATGTTGATGATAAATGTTAGTTACAAAAAAAGGTAATAAGCTTGACTTTTGAACCCAGCTAAGCAGGAATTTATATGTCCCAAGATACAGTTTATATACAGTATATAGTATATAAGATAAGATAATTTACAATTGAAAAAGTGTGCACATAGATGACATCCTTTTTAATTGGAGTGGAACACAATTGAACTAGAAAGGGAAAGTTAAGTATAAACTTTGAATTTGGCTTGAAAGAATGCATTTTGGAAGGGAATGTGTGTGTTTGTGCTGCAGATTTTAAAACTCAATAATGCCAATGATGAGGACTTTGTTGTTTTTTACTTACCCTTTAAATATGACTGTCACATGAATTAAAGGGAGGTCAGTTGGTGTGTGTACTCGTGTCAGGTTGGGGGATAAAAGACTAACTTTTTTGAAGATTGGTCAAAATGTTTTTTTTTTTTACTGTACTTACCCTTTAAATATGATTGCCACATAAATGAATGGGTACCTCAGTTGGTGTATGTACCTGTGTCGGGTTGGAAGTTAAAAAAACAAACTTTTTTGATTATTGATCAAAATTTGTTTTTCACTATAGTTACCCTTTAAGTATGTCTGCCACAGAAATGGAAGAGTAGGTCAGTAGGTACCTGTGTCAGGTTGGGGGTTAAAAAAAAAAAACTTTTTTGATGATTGGTCATGAATTAGTTTTTTTGATTTTAGTTACCCTTTAAGTATGGCTGCCACAGTAATGGATAAGTAGATCAGTATGTGTGTGTACCAGGGTCTGGTTGAGGGGGTATGTCTTTTTTTGTGTTCACAACCATAAAACTATCTTTTATTGAGGAAAAATCTAAATTAGTTTTTTGACTTTATTTACCCTTTAATTATGGCTTCCAAAGGAATAAAGGGTAGGTCAGTAGGTGTGTGTACCCATGTGAGGTGGGGGGCATATGTTTTTGCATGTATGACCATATAACTAACTTTTATTGATGATTGATCAAAATTATTTTTTTGACTATAGTTACCGTTTAAGTATGGCTTCCATGGGAATAGGTGGGTGTACCTGTGTCTATGTGTGGGGTTGGGGGTATCAGCGTTTGTTTATATGACCATGAAACAAACTGTTTTGTAATATCCACATTTGAGGATTATTACCATTATAGTCTATGGGAAAAATGTCTCATAATTCACCGATTTATTTAATTTATTTAATTTATTTAATTTCATGTCTCTAGCTCAAAAACTGTGGGAGGAGATACAGTCCAAAAAAGCGGTAGAATAAAACGGAAGAAGAAATAGAAAGAACAGGAATTTGGCTTTTTCAAATTAATAAATGTTAAAGGTGATCAAAACCTAAAATTTAAAGGCAGGTCCATATATCCTATTTGTCTCTCTCCTCTGAAATGTAGAAATCATTTGTAGAATAGATCGCTGTACATCTGTGATGTCGCTCACTGCAGATTTGTCTCTTGCTGTGGGTCCTGGGTCCAAAACTCTACCTGCACATGCACAAGTAGGTTCCTTGTGTTTGTATTCCCATCCCTCTTCATATTAGTAGAGATTGAATAAAGACATACGTCCATCTAGTCCAAATTTTATAGCCTAATATTTTACCCTACCAAACGATTAATCCAGAGGAAGGTTAAAAAAAAATGCTGAAAATGGGGGGGGATTCTTCCTGACTACAAATGGCAATCGTAAAGGATTCCTGGATCAACCAGAACTATATATATTAATACCAGTAATTCTCAATATTTTTTAGTTTTAGAAACTTATCCAGACCACTTGAATATTGGTATTACACCGGCTTTTTTCCAATCCAAGTTCTCTAAAGATCTGAGGATGTATTTCAGGTCCTGGGGCTTTATTGATATTCATTTTGTCTAATTGTTTTCGTACCAGATATTCCTTGTGTAGAACAAGGGTAAATGCCAATATGTTTGCTTTGTCTGAATGCTACTTCTTAATAGACCCTTTACACCATCTGTCCCAAAAACCTTGGCAAAGCTCTAAACTATATTTATATAAATCCCTGCCATCAAATGTTTCAGAAGTTACTGGACGGGAATTAAGTATTTGTGGGTCTTGAGGATCTGTTTCAAGGGCCTTGAGTTTTTTTTTTTCACAAACATATCTTTTAGCAGTAATGAATATTTAAAGGGCGTGTCCACCCCCAAAACTATAATCCCCCCAACTACTGGCCCCACTCTGTAGTGTAATAAAATCCTTACCTTACATCCCAGCTCCAAATGGTTCTCCTGTGCCCACCAAAGTCCCAAAAACTGGCCACCCGAAAGATAGCAGAGTCCATATAGGACTCTGCCTCCTGTCTCCCCTCCAGAAGAAGTTGGCATGCACACTGCAGCCCTTCTCCCCCTCCCTCTCCCACCCGCTTTGGTCTCTCTCCCCCTAGCATAAATCCCTTTTAGTATATTATAGCCCATGTTTCCCTAGCCCCAACCGCTATAATTATAGTCTCAGAAAGTCCCCCGATCATTACTTTACTTTACCTCTCTCCTTCTCCGTTCTGAAAGTAGCCGGCTGCCGCGTCCGTGATTGGCTGCCTCTCAGCCAATCACAGATGCGGCTGCCGGTCCTGTCCCCTGCTTGCAGTAAGTAATAATCGGGGGACTTTCTGAGACTATAATTATAGCGGTTGGGGCTGGGGGAACATGGGCTATATTATAGTGGATAATACACCCCCAACTGTAAATTATAAGGATATTAGAAGTCACAGATATTAGAAGTCACAGAGGAGTTCCGTGACCAAGTACGAGGCCTCAAGCCGAGTACCTTTTATACTGGGCATGAAACTCCAGTTTGGGGTGCATTATTTATTATAAGCTACCCCTTTGTGGCTTCTGGTTTCCTTCTCCTCCTGGAACTGTAAGATTATAAGGCTATAAAATTTTCAGTTCCTCCCATAGAAATCCACTACAGGGGTAGGTTGCATATTAAAAGTTTCTATAAAGGGATAAAGGGTGGACATGCCCTTTAAGTAAAGATGGTAAGAAGCAGAGTAAAACTGGCCTATACTTGTTTCTGTGGTGCCTCTCCTGTCAGTTTCAGCCCCTGCACAACCCTCACAATCCTCTTGATATTCCATACTTTTCACCATGATTTAAGTGAATTTTGTATTGTGGCCTCAGTACTTATTAGAATAAATCTGCCATATTCTTGCAACTAGCTCCCCCTTTCCCTGAGCCTGCAAATAGCCCCCATGCTTCCAAACAGAAGCAGAAATGGAAAATTTGACTTTTTTTTTACCATAAGTGATAAGTGAAATAGGCCTGTAATTGGAAGTTTGAGTAGTATTTCTGTCCTATTTTGGAATGACTATGTGTGCCTCCAGCGTTTCAGAGGGTAGTTGCTTAGAGACAGATAATAGAGCATCACAGACTGTCTGTGAAGGATCAAGATTTTTTATACTACAGAGGTTTGAACCCATTGGGTCCCAGAGCTTTTCTAGGTTACATTTTTTTTTATCACAAATTAAATTTCTTCCTTTCTCACATCCTCTTGCAGACATCCCACCCTGCTGAACCTGGCTTCCGGGCAGAAGGAGGCGTGACCAAGTGACGTCACGTCACTGACATCACTAAAGGGGTGGGGGCAGAGTCAGGGGAGGGGCCAGTTACGTCACATTAGAGGCGTATTTAGGGGCATAACTGGCTCGTGTGACGTAATTTACGTCACATAGGAGGTGTGACCAGAAGAAAGAAGGCGTTCCGGAGGCGGACTCTCAGGTAGGTTCAGGTCGCGGTTCAGGTTCAGGTTTGGGGTGGTCTCGCGGGTGTGCGGGAGACCACCCCAAAATCAGGGAGACTGCTGCGACTCCCGGGAGGGGTGGGATGCCTGCTCCTGTGAGATTTCCATATGTTCTGAAATAAGTTGTGGGATTGCTAACTCTCGTAGATCATTTTCTATGCGGTCAGTTGTATGTTCTTTTTGTCAATAGTAGTTTCATCATATAGTTTTTGATATTACTGGACATATCTGTTATATAATCAGGATTATACTAAAGTTGTACCTGTTATCCCTCAAGGGTAGAAATTATTCTGGGTAATTTTTTGTCCAACACGGTATCTTGTGTATTACTTTTATCATAGAAACTCTGGTTTGTCCAGTGCAATGCTCTTTCTGCTCAGTAAAAAAAAAGTCTCCTCCTTGTATTTGTGTAGCTAAGCTCATATATTTTGGCTAGTTGTTTCTCCAATCTGCTTATGCATTTGGTCAGTTCTTCGATTTGTGTATTTCTATGTTTTGTTTTTTTTTACAAGCTGCTTTTTGTATGAAGGGACCCCTCATGAAGGCCTTGTATGCTGGCTATAATGTAGGTTAGGGTTGTCTTATCATTATTGTTTTACTGAAATTATAACTCTAAATCTAAGATATTCAGATGCCATCAGGGTAGTTCTAATGTGACATGGGCTTGGCCTGACCATGTGAATTTAGCTACCGTATGTCATTGTACATACGTGTGCCAACATGTGTGGAGAAGCAAATGTGTAGTCTAGCCTGGTGAAAATTTTGTGTACCAGCAAGTAGAACTCTTGCGAGGAAAAGCCAATCTCCAAACATCTAAAAGGATGTATTCATTTATCAGTTAATAGTGTCTTATAGGAGGGGTTTCTGGTGAGTGAGGAGGAGGGTTTGGATCTGTCTAGTATAGGGCCCAGTGTTACATTGAATTCTCTAGTTACTATTAGGGGCCCTATAGCATGTAGCCGGATTTTAGTTTTTGAAAAAACATTTTATGGGATGTGTTAGGGGTGAATACATTGATAGTTGTCCGTCTCATGTGTGGCCATTAAGGATAATAAATCTTCACTGTGCGAGTCCTTTGTAAATGCTACGTTTTTGTGGATCAGTATCGCTACCCCTCCTTTCCTTGATTGTGCTAAAGCCCAATAATATGTGCAATATTTATTGCCCCATTATTTGGGTTCTGATTTGAGTCTCTTGTCACATAAGTACATCTGCCCGTGTTTTTTATTAATATTTTAGGGATAGTTTACGTTTCGCAGGCGTCTCCATCCCGGTGGGTCAGGTCAGCAATAGATATCATTGTTGAGCTGTAGCTGAGGAAGAAGGCAGAGTGATCACAGAGAAGTATATCAGATTGATCTTGCCTGAAGGACAAGCATAAGGGATTTGAAAGCTTGCATTTTCAATAATTTTTAGATAATAAAAGGAATTACTTAATATCCAAGATGTTTTTTCTTTCATCGATGCCTAACACGATACAATTCTCTACTACTAATTTAATTAATTGCATTAATTGTATCCATAGGGTTTTTCATTGTCTGGGAAATGGTAGCAAATACATTTGTGAAGGTTCTCCTGGTCATGGTATATCTGTGATATTTAATTAGATCAAGTGGACAAGTTTAGTTCTTAAAGAGTCACTGGCTTTCTCAATTCAGAATAACATACCCAAGAATCTTTAGGCAATAAATACCCTGGGATGTCTCTGAATCAGCATGTAATGGCAAGGTGTCAGGCACCTCCTGAAAGCAAGATGCTGATTGCATTGTAGCAAAGAGGTGTTATCAAAACTGCCCAGGGTAAGGCATCAAAAGAGCATTGTACATGGTAGAATGTGGCAAACCTGCACGTAGAGGGAGTGGAAACATACACTTTAATACCTTCAAAGGCATTTCACCCAGTCACTGGTTCAGATAAGTGGATGACACTTATCAGAAAGTAGAACAAGCTTTCACAGAACACATCAATGCTGTGGACCAAAACATCAGATTTACACGGGAAGAGGTAACAAAAAAACATTGGACTGCTTGGTAAAAGTCAGGGAGAATGGTAAACTGGGAGTAGAGGTTTACTGAAAATTAACCTACACAGACCAGTACTTGATGTTTACACATCCACCACTTTTTAGATAACACGCTGGGTTGTCATCAGTACTTTACAACACAGAGAAGAGAACATCCCCACTAGCGCAAAGGCTTCACCTTTGCAGTCAACATAAGGAGGATTGCATAAATGAAAGTGAATTTAAAAAAAAAAAGTCATCAATACACAAAATAAAGCATTCCAATCACTGGTTTCACATTTACAACTATAGAAGACTTTAATCCAAGAAAAATATTCATATTTGATCAGTTAATAATTTTTTTTACTTTTAATATGTTGGAGCATCCAAAACTTATGGTGCTGGCAAATGGATACAAATTATTTTCTTAAATCTAGTGCATAGTAAGTCTCCAACAGGACAATGTCTATTTTGGTTTAACTGTTAAATTATATTTATTCTGTCAAAATTACATTTTTAAACTTGGCAAATCCTTTAGCTTCATATAAGTATTTTTTCATGTCATTATTTCTATTTTCCTCTTACATTTCATTTTTTTTTCCACTTTACTGTATATTGCAATAATGTGCTGTTTGTAAAGGTACTTTCAATAACCATATCTAAATTCTTTTAGATATTTAAAACAGACATACAGTACAGAAGACGTCTGGTGGAATTGGAGTTTTAATGTTTTACTTGATGGTTTATATAGGTATAACATTTCTAATAATGTGTCCGGTATGGTAGAGGTAAGTTGCCTAAACATGCATTATTGCTCTGCATTTGCGAATTACCATAAAATAAGTGTAAGGTGATAATAAAATGGGGGTACTTAATTTTCTCCAGAGACTGTCAGCCTTATTAAAATTCTATGCAATTTCCTTGGCAGGAAATGAGGATATTGCTAGATGGGTTGGACTGGATGGACATATGTCTTTATTCAACCTCAAATACTATAACTATAACTCATATTATCAGGAGTGGACCCTTGTTGGAGGCAGGGTGTTGCTGAACTACCAATAAATGGGTGCCAGTGGTTCTTGAACTTAACAGCATCTTATTTAGTATAGTATAGTATTTTTTGCAGTTGGATAAAGACATACGTTCATCCAGTCCAACCCATCTAGCAATATCCTCATTTCCTGCCTAACTGTTGATCCAGAGGAAGGAAAAAAAAATAACACCAAATTTATGAAGGGGAAAAAAATCCCTTCCTGACTCCAAGTGGCAATCGGAAATTTCCCTGGATCAACTCTACTTCATGTATCAATACCAGTAACTTGCAACATTCCTTGTTTGCAGAAACTCATCCAGCTTTTTTTGAAACTGACCAATGAACCTGCCACAACAACGTCCACTGGAAGACTGTTCCATAGCTTTACCGTTCTCACATTGAACAACCCTTTCCGAATTTGAAGCTTAATCATTTTTTCTTCAAGTCTTAAGGGATGGCCACATGTCCTCTGACATGTTCTATTGGTGTACAATGCCTGTTAATGTATTTATACACAGTAATCATATCCCCACGCAAGCGCCTTTTCTCCAGCGTACATAATTGTCACTTTTCCAGTCTCTCTTCATATTTAAGCTCCCCCAATCCCCTTATTAATTTAGTTGCCCTTCTCTGAACCCTTTCCATTTCAAAGATGTCCTTTTTGTGCACAGGATTCCAAAATTGCACTGCATATTCCAAATGAGGCTTTACCAATGCTTTGTAAAGAGGGAGAATAACATTTTCCTAACTTGAATCCATACCTCTCTTTATACAAGATACAAGTGCCGCCTACCACTGCTTGCTTCCTTTGTTTGTTATCCACCAAAACTCCAAGATCCCTTTCCAACAGGGATTCATTTAACACAGAGCCATTTATAGTATAAGCAGCACAAGGATTTTTAAGTCCAAAATGCATCAACTTACATTTATCATCATTGAATCTCATCTGCCACTTAGCAGCCCAATGTGACAATCTATCTAGATCCACCTGCACCAATTGCACATCTTCTAAAGCTTTCAATGGTCAGCAAAGTTTTGTGTCATCAGCAAACACAGAAACCTTGCTGACAATACCCACTTTCAAATCATTAATAAACAGATTAAATAGAAAAGGCCCCAACACAGAACCCTGTGGCACTCCATTTAGCACTTCCATATTGATGAAGCCCCATTAACAACTACTCTCTGCATCCTATCCATTAACCAATTTTATATGCATGTACAAATGTTCCACCCCAGACCAACAGACCTTATCTTATACATTAGTCGCCAATGGGGGACTGTACCAAAGCCTTTGTAAAATCCAAGTATACATCAACTGCTATGCCAAAGTTTTACACACTTCCTTATAAAAGCCAAGCAAGTTAGTTTGACTAGATCTATTCCTCCTAAATCCATGCTGGTTACTACTTATAAGGTCAGTCCTTGAAACATACTCTAGAATATCTTCCCTTATTAAACTTTCCAGTATGTTCCCCACCACTGTTTTAAACTTACAGGCCTGTAATTACCTGGCTGTGAACGACTAGCCTTTTTGAATATTGGAATAAAATCAGCTTTTTTCCAATCCAGAGGCACACATCCGGGCCTGAGAGAATCTGCAAAAATAAGAAACAATGGCCTAGATAAAACTGAACTTAGATCCCTAAGGATCCAAGGATATATTGGAGATTTATTAGCAATAACCTTATTTAGCTGTTTCTGTACCATATCCTCAGTTAACCAAAGTGTCCTTGCATCTTTTAATACTGTTATTGTTACTATGCCCTATGATATCTGTACTTGGTTCTTCTATAGTGTATACAGAGGGAAAAAAATTAATCAAGATATTTGCTTTATCACCATCTTCCATAACTAACTAATCCCCATTAATTAATGGTAGCACATTTTCAGTCCTCATCTTCTTACTATTAATAAGCTTAAACACATTTTTTTAGGATTAGTGATGCTTTGTTCAGCTATCCTAACCTCATTATTAAGTTTAGCTTGTTTGATTGCTTTCTTACACTCCTTGTTACAGTTTTTATAATCCCTAAAGGCCCTTTCCGTTTTTGACTTAAAGGTTTTTAATGCCATTTTCTTCCTTTCCATTTTCCTCTTTACAGCAGGATTCAGCTACATGGGTGTGGATTTATTTATTTTTTTTACATTTATTTCCCAAGGGTATAAATTTAGATGTGAAATGACTTAAAATTCCCTTAAACACAGTAAACTTGTGTTCAGTACCTTTACCTGATAATACCTTATCCCAGTTGACATGCTGAAGAGCTACTTTTAACCTGGGAAAATTTGCTTTCCTGAAAATAAGTCTTTGTTAACCCAGCACACTAGTAGCCAGTGTAGTCAGCCCTCCAGTTTATTAGTCAGTGTGGTCAGCCCTCCAGTTTATTAGCCAGTGTAGTCAGCCCTCCAGTTTATTAGCCAGTGTAGTCAGCCCTCCAGTTCATTAGCCAATGTTAGTCAGCCACCCGGTTTATTACCCAGTGTTGTCAGCCTTCCAGTTCATTAGCCAATGCTAGTTAGCCGTCAAGCTCATTAACCAGTGTTAGTCAGCTACCCAGTTCATTTGCCAGTGTTTCCAGACCCATAGTTCATTAACCAGTGTTAGTCAGCTCTCCTGTTCATTAGCCAGTGTTAGTCAGCTCTCCAGTTCATTACCCAGTGTTAGCCAGCCCCCAGTTCATTGGCCAGTGTAGTCAGTCTCCAGTTCATTAGCCAGTGTAGTTAGCCCTTCAGTTTATTAGCCAGTGTTAGTCAGCCCTCTGGTTCTTTAGCCAGTGTTAGTCAGCCCTCCAGTTCATTAGCCAGTGTTGTCAGCCCTCCAGTTCATTAGCCAGTGTTCCAGCCCTCCAGTTCATTAGCCAGTGTAGTCAGCCAGTGTAGTCATTAGCCAGTGTTGTCAGTCCTTGAGTTCATTATCCAGTGTTAGCCCTCCAGTTCATTAACCAGTGCTAGTCAGCCCTCCAGTTCATTAGCCAGTATTGCCAGCCTTCTAGTTCATTAGCCAATATTGTTAGCCCTCCATTTGATTATCCAGTGTAGTCAGCCCTTCTGTTCATTAGCCAGTGTAGTCAGCCCTCTATTTCATTATGCAGTGGTCAGCCCTCTAGTTCATTAGACAGTATTGTTAGCCCACCAGTTCATTAGACAGTATTGTCGGCTCTCCAGTTCATTAGACAGTGTTGTCAGTCATCCAATTCATTAAACAGTGTTGTCAGCCCTCCAGTTCATTATACAGTGTTGTCAGTACTCCAGTTCATTAGACAGTGTTGTCAGCCCTCCAGTGTATTAGACTGTTTATTACATGTACAGTTTATTAATATGTTACTGTAATTTTAAAGGATAGGTAAAGAAATGGGACAGCTTCATGGCTTTTATGGGATAGAATTTGGGAGAACAAGATACCAGTCAGCTGGGCTCACCTCTTCTTTTGCCTATGGAGAGGGGAGAGGTGCAAGTGAAGCTGCAATGTGTGTCTGAGACATATATTTTTGATTGGCTAAAACTGTCACATGTTTAAAAACAGTCTATAATTAGTGTAATACATAAACTTCCTTACACTTCCATTCAGTTTTAATTGGTCTAATCACATGCAGAGCTTTTAGCAATGACAGTGGTGTGGCTAAACCTTCCATTTTGACTATTCCATATTAAAATTATGGTTTCAGCTATGTAAATACATTTATAACGTTGTCATGTACCTAATATAAGTGAGTACTATACTTTAAATGCATATATTTGTGGTCATTTAGATGGTAAAAGTGAGAAATGCCAAACATATACACTTTACCCATATATAATATTACATACTCCCACCTCATTGGTAGCTCCTAAAAACTCAATGAATTCTCCTATGAACATATAAATAGTCTTATACAATAGTAGGCATATTTGTATTTGGAAAAATCAGCACACTACTTTGCGGTTTAATTTCTGATGCAAGTGCAAAGGAACATAACTGGACTCTACTTGATATCACACATGTTATGATTGAATGGGGAGATTATCAACAGAAATAGAATAATGTGAAGTAGCAACAATTTTATGTGGGAAATTATTAGTTCAGTTTTAGTAAGATTTGTTTAAGACAGCAGTGGCCATCCAGACGGAGATACTGTAGCAAGGAGACAGTCTGAGGTACAGGCTATTTTATTTTGTGGTGTTTCTAGAATAGGAGAAGTTTATTTGGAAAACATAACTTTTGTATAAATAAATATGCATAAATAAAATGTATATTGTTTCCTGAAAAAAATCCAGTCAAATCTACTGAAAACTGTTAAAAATTATTTTCAGTTTTTGTTGAAAAAGATTATATAAATATTTACTCTAGATACTTTATTTCTTACTTCACTAATAAATTAAATAAGATACAGATGGGTGAAGCTTGGATTGTGAGATCACAAAGGAAATCTGAGCCAAACTGAGTTAACTTACAATTTAACTCATTTAACTCACATACCCAATTAGCTTTAGGGAGAAAAAAGAACCTTTTTTCCCTGCCATGTAGTTGCAGCAGACAGACACCAGGTCATACATAGTCATACAATGTTCCCCATTGATACAATAGTGTCTATTTCTTTAAGGCTGGGTACACACTGCAGGACTTTTTGTTCTGACCAAGCGTTCGCAGCGAGTGCTCGGTCGGCCCCCATAGGGGACCACACGATCGTCCGGGATTTACCAACGGACCCGATCGTCCGTTTGTCAATTCAGACAAATGGGCAATTGAGCTTGGTCACTTCCCTACACCAGTAGATATTTACGGCCGACCATCCGATAGTGCTGTGGATCGCTTTGTCGGTCGGCCAAAAATATCTGCTGGTATGTACCCAGCCTAACACCTCTACCTGCAGAAATCTGCTTGTGTGTAATCAGCCTAAGGGCAAACTGTCAGCCACAAACGACAGCTGGGTACATACCATAAGATATTTTCGGTTGACTGTTGGTGGAATGGTTGTAAAATTGTTGGTGGATTGGTTGGTAGATTGATGGTGGATTAGTTGGTGGATTGATGGTAGATTGTTGGCAGATTGGTTGTTAGATTGTTGGTGGATTGATCGATGGATTGTTGATAGATTGGTTGGAGAATTGTTGGTGGATTGGTTGGTAGATTGATGGTGGATTGGTTGGTAGATAGATGGTGGATTGGTTGGTAGATTGTTGGTGGGTTGATTGATTGGTGGATTGATGGTGGATTGATGGTAGATTGTTGGTGGATTGGTCGGTAGATTGTTGGTGGATTGATTGGTAGATTGTTGGGACACAATGACCCCTTCCCTATAACCTTTTGCTATATAATAGAACCCAGGCAGCAAGGCAATGAATTACTTAAGCTGGGTACACAAAGCAAAGATGTTTGAAATAAGAAGGTGGCCATACATTTGTTCAATATTACTTATCCGACCGAACGGTGACATAAAGGACTGTTATGCACTCCGCGTAACAGATCCGTGCATGCTTTTCCCCTGCTTACTGCCCACAAACATTCCCGTTGGCCTTGCAGTTGCTTACAAAGGACTGAACATTTTCCTTGGCCGCAGGCATCTCCCTGTACTAAAGTATAGGGGAGTCGGCCGCAGTCATGGGAAACATGCAGTCCTGAGCATTTTACACTGATTTTTAAAAAATGAATATGATATGTATGCACAGCAATTTCGGACAATAATCGTGCCGCATATGGGCACTTTGTCAGCTGAAACAGATTCGCCTGAAGCCGCAGCAGAAGCCGACGTCATTGGCGAGCGCGTCCGGCCCTCCTCGTGTCTTGCCACATCTTCTAGAGTTTTAGGATTTCCCTGGCGTTCCTGTGTATCAGAGAGATATCCATTTCAGCCTACTCCTACCTGCCTGTCCGAACTTTTGACTTTGACTTGGTAGACAGATAAGTAGCTGATCTTTTCTAACTATTTATCTCATTACTATGGGGAATATCTTAGCTCTTGTATACTTACCTTACTGATAGGATTACTAGATGTAATTATTGCAATGTCTATGAGGAATGTTAATATATTTAATTGTTTTTAAATGTTTATGTGGAGTCATTTGACTTATGTATCCCTGTTTATATTAAAGGATTTTTACTTATATACTATCTGAGTGTGCAGGACCATTTATTAGGGATCTTTGTTCTCTTCCGTCTATATCTAGATTGGTTATCTCCCTACCTAGCACTTCATAGGTTACTGTATCCGCTATATATTTGCTAGTGCCCTCTCTGATCTTTTCTATTCACCTGAAACAGATTCGCCTGGTGTATCTTAAAGGAGCCCCGACTAAGTGCATACACATTGGGCGTTCCGGGTCGGCTCCCACGATCGCATGTGTCTATGAACCTTGAGACTGTGTCTATGGGATAAAGTATATAAAGTGTTAGGCTGGGTACACACCAGCAGATATGTTCGCCTGACTGACCGATCCATGGCACTTTCGGTCGGCTGAAAGTATCTGCTGGTGTGGGGCGCCCGACCTCTGATCTGGACGAACGGACGTGGGACCGCACGGTGGATCGTACGATCGCTCGTAGCGAGCGCTTGGTCAGCACAATTAGTCCCTTCGTGTGTAACCAGCCTTATAGCTTTTAATAAGGATTAGGACATTAGAAACTCACAGCAGGAAATGCTTAGTCTCATCGTCCCTGCCCCCTACAATTGCACATGAATTGGCTCACCAAGTCCCATTGTACTTTATCTTCTCCCACCAATTTAGCAGAAAACAAGGATTCCTACAACTGTCAGTTTGGAGATTTTCAAAGGAACAGTTAATCTAGGTACAAACTTATAATTGCAGCCACAACACTTGATGCTCGACAATTGGTTCATTTATGGGGTTTTTTTTGTGCACCGTTAGTGATCTTGACTGGCAGATCATCAGTGACTAAATACCCATACACATCCCAATTTATACAACCCAATCGTCAGCCATAGAGACTGTTAGTCGGAGCTGCAATTGTAAGTGTACCTAGATTATACCAACAGCTGCTAGCAAAGATATGGGTACACTGTTTGGCAGACAGTTATGGAAACACTGGTGGACAGAGAGATATGGGTACACTGGTGGGCACAGAGATATGGGTACACTGTTGGGCACAAAGATATGGGTACACTGCTGGGCAAAGAGCTATGGGTACACTGCTGGGCACAGAGCTATGGGTACACTGCTGGCACAGAGATATTGAGACAATGCTGGGCACAGAGATATGGATACATTGCTGGGCACAGAGATATGAGTACACTGCTGGCACAGAGATATGGGTACACTGCTGGCAGAGATATGGATACACTGATGGGCACAGAGATCTGGGTACACTGCTGGGCACAGAAATCTGGGTACATTGCTGGCAGAGATATGGATACACTGCTGGGCACAGAGATATGGGTACACTGCTGGGCACAGAGATATGGGTACACTGCTGGCAGAGATATGGATACACTGCTGGGCACAGACATATGGGTACACTGCTGGCACAGAGATATGGGTACACTGCTGTGCACAGAGATTTGGGTACACTGCTAGCACAGATATGGGTACACTGTTGGGCAGACATATATGGAAACACTGGTGGGCACAGAGACATGGGTACACTGCTGGGCACAAATATATGGATACACTGCCAGGCACAGACATATGGTTACACTTTTGGGCACAGAGAAATGGGTACACTGCTGGGCACAGAGATATGGGTACACTGCTGGGCACAGAGATATGGGTACACTGCTGGGCACAGAGATATGGGTACACTGCTGGCACAGAGATATGGGTACACTGCTTGGCACATAGATATTGAGACAATGCTGGGCAAAGATATGGATACACTGCTGGGCACAGAGATCTGGGTACACTGCTAGCACAGATATGGGTACACTGTTGGGCAGACAGACTAACCTCATTATTAAGTTTAGCTTGTTGATTGCTTCTTACACTCCTTGTTACAGTTTTTATAATCCCTAAAGGCCCTTTCGTTTTTGACTTAAAGGTTTTTAATGCCATTTTCTTCCTTTCCATTCCTCTTTACAGCAGGATTCAGCTACATGGGTGTGGGATTTATTATTTTTTTTACATTTATTCCCAAGGGTATAAATTTAGATGTGAAATGACTTAAAATTCCCTTAAACACAGTAAACTTGTGTTCAGTACCTTTACCTGATAATACCTTATCCCAGTTGACATGCTGAAGAGCTACTTTTAACCTGGGAAAATTTGCTTTCCTGAAAATAAGTCTGTGTTAACCCAGCACACTAGTAGCCAGTGTAGTCAGCCCTCCAGTTATTAGTCAGTGTGGTCAGCCCTCCAGTTTATTAGCCAGTGTAGTCAGCCCTCCAGTTTATAGCAGCAGTGTAGTCAGCCCTCCAGTTCATTAGCCAATGTTAGTCAGCCACCCGGTTTATACCCAGTGTTGTCAGCCTTCCAGTTCATTAGCCAATGCTAGTTAGCCGTCAAGCTCATTAACCAGTGTTAGTCAGTACCCAGTTCATTTGCCAGTGTTTCCAGACCATAGTTCTTAACCAGTGTTAGTCAGCTCCCTGTTCATTAGCCAGTGTTAGTCAGCTCTCCAGTTCATTACCAGTGTTAGCCAGCCCCCAGTTCATTGGCCAGTGGTAGTCAGTCTCCAGTTCATTAGCCAGTGTAGTTAGCCCTTCAGTTTATTAGCCAGTGTTAGTCAGCCCTCTGTTCTTTAGCAGTGTTAGTCAGCCCTCCAGTTCATTAGCCAGTGTTGTCAGCCCTCCAGTCATTGCCAGTGTTCCGCCCTCCAGTTCATTAGCCAGTGTAGTCAGCCAGTGTAGTCATTAGCCAGTGTTGTCAGTCCTGAGTTCATTATCCAGTGTTAGCCCTCCAGTTCATTAACCAGTGCTAGTCAGCCTCCAGTTCATTAGCCAGTATTGCCAGCCTTCTAGTTCATTAGCCAATATTGTTAGCCCTCCATTTGATTATCCAGTGTAGTCAGCCCTTCTGTTCATTAGCCAGTGTAGTCAGCCCTCTATTTCATTATGCAGTGGTCAGCCCCTCTAGTTCATTAGACAGTATTGTTAGCCCACCAGTCATTAGACAGTATTGTCGGCTCTCCAGTTCATTAGACAGGTTGTCAGTCATCCAATTCATTAAACAGTGTTGTCAGCCTCCAGTTCATTATACAGTGTTGTCAGTACTCCAGTTCATTAGACAGTGTTTGTCAGCCCTCCAGTGTATAGACTGTTTATTACATGTACAGTTATTAATAGTTACTGTAATTTTAAAGGATAGGTTAAAGAAATGGGACAGCTTCATGGCTCTTTATGGGATAGAATTTGGGAGAGAACAAGATACCGTCAGCTGGGCTACCTCTTCTTTTGCCTATGGAGAGGGAGAGGTGCTAAGTGAAGCTTGCAATGTGTGTCTGAGACATATATTTTGATTGGCTTAAAACTGTCACATGTTTAAAAACAGTCTATAATTAGTGTAATACATAAATCCTTACACTTCCATTCGTTTAATTGGTCTAATCACATGCAGAGCTTTTAGCAATGACAGTGGTGTGGCTAAACCTTCCATTTTGACTATTCCATATTAAAATTATGGTTTCAGCTATGTAAATACATTTATAACGTTGTCATGTACCTAATATAAGTGAGTACTATACTTTAAATGCATATATTTGTGGTCATTTAGATGGTAAAAGTGAGAAATGCCAAACATATACACTTTACCCATATATAATATTACATACTCCCACCTCATTGGTAGCTCCTAAAAACTCAATGAATTCTCTATGAACATATAAAATAGTCTTATACAATAGAGGCATATTTGTATTTGGAAAAATCAGCACACACTTTGCGGTTTAATTTCTGATGCAAGTGCAAAGGAACATAACTGGACTCTACTTGATATCACACATGTTATGATTGAATGGGGAGATTATCAACAGAAATAGAATAATGTGAAGTAGCAACAATTTTATGTGGGAAATTATTAGTTCAGTTTTAGTAAGATTTGTTTAAGACAGCAGTGGCCATCCAGACGAGATACTGTAGCAAGGAGACAGTCTGAGGTACAGGCTATTTTATTTTGTGGTGTTTCTAGAATAGGAGAAGTTTTTTGGAAAACATAACTTTTGTATAAATAAATATGCATAAATAAAATGTATTTGTTCCTGAAAAAAATCCAGTCAAATCTACTGAAAACTGTTAAAAATATTTTCAGTTTTTGTTGAAAAAGATTATATAAATATTACTCTAGATACTTTATTTCTTACTTCACTAATAAATTAAATAAGATACAGATGGGTGAAGCTTGGATTGTGAGATCACAAAGGAAATCTGAGCCAAACTGAGTTAACTTACAATTTAAAATCATTTAACTCACATACCCAATTAGCTTTAGGGAGAAAAAAGAACCTTTTTCCCTGCCATGTAGTTGCAGCAGACAGACACCAGGTCATACATAGTCATACAATGTTCCCATGATACAATAGTGTCTATTTCTTTAAGGTGGGTACACACTGCGGACTTTTTGTTCTGACCAAGCGTTGCAGCGAGTGCTCGGTCGGCCCCCATAGGGGACCACACGATCGTCCGGGATTTACCAACGGACCCGATCGTCCGTTTGTCAATTCAGACAAATGGGCAATTGAGCTTGGTCACTTCCCTACACCAGTAGATATTTACGGCCGACCATCCGATAGTGCTGTGGATCGCTTTGTCGGTCGGCCAAAAATATCTGCTGGTATGTACCCAGCCTAACACCTCTACCTGCAGAAATCGCTTGTGTGTAATCAGCCTAAGGGCAAACTGTCAGCCACAAACGACAGCTGGGTACACTACATAAAGATTTTCGGTTGACTGTTGGTGGAATGGTTGTAAAATTGTTGGTGGATTGGTTGGTAGATGATGGTGGATTAGTTGGTGGGATGATGGTAGATTGTTGGCAGATTGGTTGTTAGATTGTGGTGGATTGATCGATGGATTGTTGAGATGTGGTGGAGAATTGTTGGTGGATTGGTTGGTAGATTGATGGTGGATTGGTTGGTAGATAGATGGTGGTTGGTGGTAGATGTTGGTGGTGATTGATTGTGGATTGATGGTGGATTGATGGTAGGATTGTGGTGGATTGGTCGGTAGATTGTTGGTGGATTGATTGGTAGATTGTTGGGACACAATGACCCTTCCCTATAACCTTTTGCTATATAATAGAACCCAGGCAGCAGGCAATGAATACTTAAGCTGGGTACACAAAGCAAAGATGTTTGAAATAAGAAGGTGGCCATACATTTGTTCAATATTACTTATCCGACCGAACGGTGACATAAAGGACTGTTATGCACTCCGGCGTAACAGATCCGTGCATGCTTTTCCCCTGCTTACATGCCCACAAACATTCCCGTTGGCCTTGCAGTTGCTTACAAAGGACTGAACATTTTCCTTGGCAGGGCATCTCCCTGTACTAAAGTATAGGGGAGTCGGCCGCAGTCATGGGAAACATGCAGTCCTGAGCATTTTACACGATTTTTAAAAAATGAATATGATATGTATGCACAGCAATTTCGGACAATAATCGTGCCGCATATGGGCACTTGTCAGCTGAAACAGATTCGCCGAAGCCGCAGCAGAAGCCGACGTCATGGCGAGAGCGGTCGGCCCTCTCTGTGTCTTGCCACATCTTCTAGAGTTTTAGGATTCCCTGGCGTTCCTGTGTATCAGAGAGATATCCATTTCAGCCTACTCTACCGCCTGTCCGAACTTTTGACTTGACTTGGTAGACAGATAAGTAGCTGATCTTTTTAACTATTTATCTCATTACTATGGGGAATATCTTAGCTCTTGTATACTTACTTACTGAGGATTACTAGATGTAATTATTGCAAGTCTATGGAGAATGTTAATATATTTAATTGTTTTTAAATGTTTAGTGGAGTCATTTGACTTATGTATCCCTGTTTATATTAAAGGATTTTTACTTATATACTATCTGAGTGTGCAGGACCATTTATTAGGGATCTTTGTTCTCTTCCGTCTATATCTAGATTGGTTATCTCCCTACCTAGCACTTCATAGGTTACTGTATCCGCTATATATTTGCTAGTGCCCTCTCTGATCTTTTCTATTCACCTGAAACAGATTCGCCTGGTGTATCTTAAAGGGAGCCCGACTAAGTGCATACACATTGGGCGTTCGGGTCGGCTCCCACGATCGCATGTGTCTATGAACCTTGAGACTGTGTCTATGGGAATAAGTATATAAAGTGTTAGGCTGGGTACACACCAGCAGATATGTTCGCCTGACTGACCGATCCATGGCACTTTCGGTCGGGCTGAAAGTATCTGCTGGTGTGGGGCGCCGACCTCTGATCTGGACGAACGGACGTGGGACCGCACGGTGGATCGTACGATCGCTCGTAGCGAGCGCTTGGTCAGCACAATTAGTCCCTTCGTGTGTAACCAGCCTTATAGCTTTTAATAAGGATTAGGACATTAGAAACTCACAGCAGGAAATGCTTAGTCTCATCGTCCCTGCCCCCTACAATTGCACATGAATTGGCTCACCAAGTCCCATTGTACTTTATCTTCTCCACCAAATTAGCAGAAAACAAGGATTCCTACAACTGTCAGTTTGAGATTTTCAAAGGAACAGTTAATCTAGGTACCAAACTTATATTGCAGCCACAACACTTGATGCTCGACAATTGGTTCATTATGGGGTTTTTTTGTGCACCGTTAGTGATCTTGACTGGCAGATCATCAGTGACTAAATACCCATACACATCCCAATTTATACAACCCAATCGTCAGCCATAGAGACTGTTAGTCGAGTGCAGTAGCTGCAATTGTAAGTGTACCTAGATTATACCAACAGCTGCTAGCAAAGATATGGGTACACTGTTTGGCAGACAGTTATGGAAACACTGGTGGACAGAGAGATATGGGTACACTGTGGGGCACAGAGATATGGGTACACTGTTGGGCACAAAGATATGGGTACACTGTGGGCAAAGAGCTATGGGACACTGTGGGCACAGAGCTATGGGTTACACTGCTGGCACAGAGATATTGAGACAATGCTGGGCACAGAGATATGGATATAGGTCATACATAGTCATACAATGTTCCCCATTGATACAATAGTGTATTTCTTTAAGGCTGGGTACACACTGCAGGACTTTTTGTTCTGACCAAGCGTTCGCAGCGAGTGCTCGGTCGGCCCCCATAGGGGACCACACGATCGTCCGGGATTTACCAACGGACCCGATCGTCCGTTTGTCAATTCAGACAAAACGGGCAATTGAGCTTGGTCACTTCCTACACCAGTAGATATTTACGGCCGACCATCCGATAGTGCTGTGGATCGCTTTGTCGGTGGCCAAAAATATCTGCTGGTAGTACCCAGCCTAACACCTCTACCTGCAGAAATCTGCTTGTGGTAATCAGCCTAAGGGCAACTGTCAGCCACAAACGACAGCTGGGTACATACCATAAGATATTTTCGGTTGACTGTTGGTGGAATGGTTGTAAATTGTTGGTGGATTGGTGGTAGATTGATGGTGGATTAGTTGGTGGATTGATGGTAGATTGTTGGCAGATTGGTGTTAGATTGTTGGTGGATTGATCGATGGATTGTTGATAGATTGGTTGGAGAATTGTTGGTGGATGGTTGGTAGATTGATGGTGGATTGGTTGGTTGGTAGATAGATGGTGATTGGTTGGTAGATTGTTGGTGGTTGATGATTGGTGGATTGATGGTGGATTGATGGTAGATTGTTGGTGGATTGGTCGGTAGATTGTTGGTGGATTGATTGGTAGATTGTTGGGACACAATGACCCCTTCCCTATAACACTTTTGCTATATAATAGAACCCAGGCAGCAAGGCAATGAATTACTTAAGCTGGGTACACAAAGCAAAGATGTTTGAATATAGAAGGTGGCCATACATTTGTCAATATTACTTATCCGACCGAACGGTGACATAAAGGATGTTATGCACTCCGCCGTAACAGATCCGTGCATGCTTTTCCCCTGCTTACTGCCCACAAACATTCCCGTTGGCCTTGCAGTTGCTACAAAGGACTGAACATTTTCCTTGGCCGCAGGCATTCCCTGTACTAAAGTATAGGGGAGTCGGCCGCAGTCATGGAAACATGCAGTCCTGAGCATTTTACACTGATTTTAAAAAATGAATATGATATGTATGCACAGCAATTCGGACAATAATCGTGCCGCATATGGGCACTTTTCAGCTGAAACAGATTCGCCTGAAGCCGCAGCAGAAGCCGACGTCTTGGCGAGCGCGTCCGGCCCTCCTCGTGTCTTGCCACATCTTCTAGAGTTTAGGATTTCCCTGGCGTTCTGTGATCAGAGAGAGATCCATTTCAGCCTACTCCTACCTGCCTGTCCGAACTTTTGACTTTGACTTGGTAGACAGATAAGTAGCTGATCTTTTCTAACTATTTACTCATTACTATGGGGAATATCTTAGCTCTTGTATACTTACCTTACTGATAGGATACTAGATGTAATTATTGCAATGTCTATGAGGATGTTAATATATTTAATTGTTTTAAATGTTTATGTGAGTCATTTGACTTATGTATCCCTGTTTATATTAAAGGATTTTTACTTATATACTATCTGAGTGTGCAGGACCATTTATTAGGGATCTTTGTTCTCTTCCGTCTATATCTAGATTGTGTTATCTCCCTACCTAGCACTTCATAGTTACTGTATCCGCTATATTTGCTAGTGCCCTCTCTGATCTTTTCTATTCACCTGAAACAGATTCGCCTGGTGTATCTAAAGGAGCCCCGACTAAGTGCATACAATTGGGCGTTCCGGGTCGGCTCCCACGATTCGCATGGTTTATGAACCTTGAGACTGTGTCTATGGGAATAAAGTATATAAAGTGTTAGGGTGGGTACACACCAGCAGATATGTTCGCCTGAATGACGAGTCCACGGCACTTTCGGTCGCTGAAAGTATCTGCTGGTGTGGGGGCGCTCCGACCTCTGATCTGGACGAACGGACGTGGGACCGCACGGTGGATCGTACGATCGCTCGTAGCGAGCGCTTGGTCAGCACAATTAGCCCTTCGTGTGTAACCAGCCTTATAGCTTTTAATAAGGATTAGGACATTAGAAACTCACAGCGGAAATGCTTAGTCTCATCGTCCCTGCCCCCTACAATTGCCACATGAATTGGCTCACCAAGTCCCATTGACTTTACTTCTCCCACCAATTTAGCAGAAAACAAGGATTCCTACAACTGTCAGTTTGGAGATTTTCAAAGGAACAGTTTATCTATAGTACAAACTTATAATTGCAGCCACAACACTTGATGCTCGACAATTGGTTCATTTATGGGGTTTTTTTGTGCACCGTTAGTGATCTTGATGGCAGATCATCAGTGACTAAATACCCATACACATCCCAATTTATACAACCAATCGTCAGCCATAGAGACTGTTAGTCGGGAGCTGCAATTGTAAGTGTACCTAGATTATACCAAAAGCTGCTAGCAAAGATATGGGTACACTGTTTGGCAGACAGTTATGGAAACACTGGTGTGACAGAGAGATATGGGTACACTGGTGGGCACAGAGATATGGGTACACTGTTGGGCACAAAGATAGGGTACACTGCTGGGCAAAGAGCTATGGGTACACTGCTGGGCACAGAGCTATGGGTACACTGCTGGCACAGAGATATTGAGACAATGCTGGGCACAGAATTGGATACATTGCTGGGCACAGAGATATGAGTACACTGCTGGCACAGAGATATGGGTACACTGCTGGCAGAGATATGGATACACTGATGGGCACAGAGATCGTGGGTACATGCTGGGCACAGAAATTGGGTACATTGCTGGCAGAGATATGGATACACTGCTGGGCACAGAGATATGGGTACACTGTGGGCACAGAGATATGGGTACACTGCTGGCAGAGATATGGATACACTGCTGGGCACAGACATATGGGTACACTGCTGGCACAGAGATATGGGTAACTGCGTGCACAGAGATTTGGGTACACTGCTAGACACAGATATGGGTACACTGTTGGGCAGACATATATGGAAACACTGGTGGGCACAGAGACATGGGTACACTGCTGGGCACAAAATATGGATACACTGCCAGGCACAGACATATGGTACACTTTTGGGCACAGAGAAATGGGTACACTGCTGGGCACAGAGATATGGGTACACTGCTGGGCACAGGATATGGGTGGACACTGCGGGCACAGAGATATGGGTACACTGCTGGCACAGAGATATGGGTACACTGCTTGGCACATAGATATTGAGACAATGCTGGGCAAAGATATGGATACACTGCTGGGCACAGAGATCTGGGTACACTGCTAGCACAGATATGGGTACACTGTTGGGCAGACAGATATGGAAACACTGGTGGGCAGAGAGATATGGAAACACTGGTGGGCACAGAGACATGGGTACACTGCTGGGCACAAATATATGGATACACTGCCAGGCACAGAGATATGGTTACACTTCTGGGCACAGAGAAATGGGTACACTGCTGGGCACAGAGATATGGTACACTGCTGGGCACAAGATATGGGTACACTGCTGGGCACAAAGATATGGATATAATGCTGGGCACAGAGATATGGGCACCACTGCTGGGCACAGATATGGGTACACTGCTGGCAGAGATGGGTACACTGCTGGGCACAGAGCAATGGATACACTGCTGGCAGAGATATGGATACACTGGGGGCACAGAGATATGGTACACTGCTGGCAGAGATATGGATACACTGCTGGGCACAGAGATTTGGGTACACTGCTAGCACAGTATGGGTACACTGCTGGGCACAAAGATATGGATATAATGCCGGGCACAGAGATATGGGTACACTGCTGGGCACAGAGTATGGTACACTGCTGGCAGAGATATGGGTACACTGCTGGAACAGAGATATGGGTACACTGCTGTGCACAGAGATTTGGGTACACTGCTAGCACAGATATGGGTACACTGTTGGGCAGACAGATATGGAAACACTGGTGGGCACAGAGACATGGGTACACTGCTGGGCACAAATATATGGATACTGCCAGGCACAGAGATATGGTTACACTTCTGGGCACAGAGAAATGGGTACACTGCTGGGCACAGAGATATTGGTACACTGCTGGGCACAAAGATATGGGTACACTGCTGGGCACAAAGATATGGATATACTGCTGGGCACAGAGATATGGGCACACTGCTGGGCACAGATATGGGTACACTGCTGGCAGAGATATGGGTACACTGCTGGGCACAGAGCAATGGATACACTGCTGGGCACAGAGATATGGGTACACTGCTGGCAGAGATATGGATACACTGCTGGGCACAGAGATTTGGGAACACTGCTAGCACAGATATGGGTACACTGTTGGGCAGACAGATATGGAAACACTGGTGGGCAGAGAGATATGGAAACACTGGTGGGCAGAGAGATATGGAAACACTGGTGGGCACAGAGACATGGGTACACTGCTGGGCACAAATATATGGATACACTGCCAGGCACAGAGATATGGTTACACTTCTGGGCACAGAGAAATGGGTACACTGCTGGGCACAGAGATAGGTACACTGGGCACAAAGATATGGGTACACTGCTGGGCACAAAGATGGATATACTGCTGGGGCCAGAGATATGGGCCACTGCTGGGCACGATATGGTACACTGCTGGCAGAGATATGGGTACACTGCTGGGCACAGAGCAATGATACACGCTGGCAGAGATATGGATACACTGCGGGGCACAGAGATATGGGTACACTGCTGGCAGAGATATGGATACACTGTGGGCACAGAGATTGGGTACACTGCTAGCACAGATTAGGGTACACTGCTGGGCACAAAGATATGGATATAATGCCGGGACACAGAGATATGGGTACCACTGCTGGGCACAAATATGGGTACACTGCTGGCAGAGAATGGAACTACATCTGCTGTGCCACAGAGATATGGATACACTGCTGGGCACAGAGATATGGGTACACTGCTGGGCACAGAGATTGTGGTACACTGCTAGCACAGATATGGGTACACTGTTGGGCAGACAGATATGGAAACACTGGTGGGCAGAGAGATATGGAAACACTGGTGGGCACAGAGATATGGGTATACTGCTGGGCACAAAGATATGGGTACACTGCTGGGCACAAAGATATGGATATACTGCCAGGCACAGAGATCTGGGTACACTGCTGGGCAAAATGATATGGGTACACTGCTTGGCACAGAGCTATGGGTACACTGCTGGGCAAAGAGATATGGGTACACTGCTGGGCACAGAGATATGGGTACACTGCTGGGCACAGAGATTGGGTGGGGGGGGGGGGTGGGTTTTTTTGTGCACCGTTAGTGATCTTGACTGGCAGATCATCAGTGACTAAATACCCATACACATCCCAATTTATACAACCCAATCGTCAGCCATAGAGACTGTTAGTCGGAGTGCAGGAGCTGCAATTGTAAGTGTACCTAGATTATACCAACAGCTGCTAGCAAAGATATGGGTACACTGTTTGGCAGACAGTTATGGAAACATGGTGGACAGAGAGATATGGGTACACTGGTGGGCACAGAGATATGGGTACACTGTTGGGCACAAAGATATGGGTACACTGCTGGGCAAGAGCTAGGGTACATGCTGGGCACAGAGCTATGGGTACACATGCTGCACAGAGATATGAGACAATGCTGGGCACAGAGATATGGATATAGGTCATACATAGTCATACAATGTTCCCCATTGATACAATAGTGTCTATTTCTTTAAGGCTGGGTACACACTGCAGGACTTTTTGTTCTGACCAAGCGTTCGCAGCGAGTGCTCGGTCGGCCCCCATAGGGGACCACACGATCGTCCGGGATTTACCAACGGACCCGATCGTCCGTTTGTCAATTCAGACAAACGGGCAATTGAGCTTGGTCACTTCCCTACACCAGTAGATATTTACGGCCGACCATCCGATAGTGCTGTGGATCGCTTTGTCGGTCGGCCAAAAATATCTGCTGGTATGTACCCAGCCTAACACCTCTACCTGCAGAAATCTGCTTGTGTGTAATCAGCCTAAGGGCAACTGTCAGCCACAAACGACAGCTGGGTACATACCATAAGATATTTTCGGTTGACTGTTGGTGGAATGGTTTGTAAAATTGTTGGTGGATTGGTTGGTAGATTGGGTGGATTAGTGGTGGAATGATGGTAGATTGTTGCAGATTGGTTGTTAGATTGTTGGTGGATTGATCGAGGATGTTGATAGATTGGTTGGAGATTGTTGGTGGATTGTGGTGTGATGGTGGATTGGTTGGTAGATAGATGGTGGATTGGTTGGTAGATTGTTGGTGGGTTGATTGATTGGTGGATTGATGGTGGATTGATGGTAGATTGTTGGGGATTGGTCGGTAGATTGTTGGTGGATTGATTGGTAGATTGTTGGGACACAATGACCCCTTCCCTATAACCTTGCTAATAATAGAACCCAGGCAGCAAGGCAATGAATATAAGCTGGGTACACAAAGCAAAGATGGTTGAAATAGAAGGTGGCCATACATTTGTTCAATATTACTTATCCGACCGAACGGTGACATAAAGGACTGTTATGCACTCCGCGTAACAGATCCGTGCATGCTTTTCCCCTGCTTACTGCCCACAAACATTCCCGTTGGCCTTGCAGTTGCTTACAAAGGACTGAACATTTTCCTTGGCCGCAGGCATTCCTGTACTAAAGTATAGGGAGTCGGCGCAGTCATGGGAAACATGCAGTCCTGAGCATTTTACACTGATTTTTAAAAAATGAATATGATATATGCACAGCAATTCGGACAATAATGTGCCGCATATGGGCACTTTGTCAGCTGAAAACGTTCGCCTGAAGCCGCAGCAGAAGCCGACGTCATTGGCGAGCGCGTCCGGCCCTCCTCGTGTCTTGCCACATCTTCTAGAGTTTAGGATTTCCCTGGCGTTCCGTGTATCAGAGATATCCATTTCAGCCTACTCCTACCTGCCTGTCCGAACTTTTGACTTTGACTTGGTAGACAGATAAGTAGCTGATCTTTTCAACTATTTATCCATTACTATGGGGAATATTTAGCTCTTGTATACTTACCTTACTGATAGGTTACTAGATGTAATTATTGCAATGTCTATGAGGAATGTTAATATATTTAATTGTTTTTAAATGTTTATGTGGAGTCATTTGACTTATGTATCCCTGTTTATATTAAAGGATTTTTACTTATATACTATCTGAGTGTGCAGGACCATTTATTAGGGATCTTTGTTCTCTCCGTCTATATCTAGATTGGTTATCTCCCTACCTAGCACTTCATAGGTTACTGTATCCGCTATATATTTGCTAGTGCCCTCTCTGATCTTTTCTATTCACCTGAAACAGATTCGCCTGGTGTATCTTAAAGGAGCCCCGACTAAGTGCATACACATTGGGCGTTCGGGTCGGCTCCCACGATCGATGTGTCTATGAACCTTGAGACTGTGTCTAGGGATAAAGTATATAAAGTGTTAGGCTGGGTACACACCAGCAGATATGTTCGCCTGACTGACCGATCCACGGCACTTTCGGTCGGCTGAAAGTATCTGCTGGTGTGGGGCGCCCGACCTCTGATCTGGACGAACGGACGTGGGACCGCACGGTGGATGTACGATCGCTCGTAGCGAGCGCTTGGTCAGCACAATTAGTCCCTTCGTGTGTAACCAGCCTTATAGCTTTTAATAAGGATTAGGACATTAGAAAACTCACAGCAGGAAATGCTTAGTCTCATCGTCCCTGCCCCCTACAA
The DNA here is from genome assembly GCA_019447015.1 of Hymenochirus boettgeri. NCBI lineage: Eukaryota > Metazoa > Chordata > Amphibia > Anura > Pipidae > Hymenochirus > Hymenochirus boettgeri. The sequence continues at coordinate 119,956,291 of CM033474.1, forward strand.
TTGCCATGAATTGGCTCACCAAGTCCCATTGTACTTTATCTTCTCCCACCAATTTAGCAGAAAACAAGGATTCTACAACTGTCAGTTTGGAGATTTTCAAAGGAACAGTTAATCTAGGTACAAACTTATAATTGCAGCCACAACACTTGATGCTCGACAATTGGTTCATTATGGGGTTTTTTTGTGCACCGTTAGTGATCTTGACTGGCAGATCATCAGTGACTAAATACCCATACACATCCCAATTTATACAACCCAATCGTCAGCCATAGAGACTGTTAGTCGGAGCTGCAATTGTAAGTGTACTAGATTATACCAAACAGCTGCTAGCAAAGATATGGGTACACTGTTTGGCAGACAGTTATGGAAACACTGGTGGACAGAGAGATATGGGTACATGGTGGGCACAGAGGATGGGTACACTGTTGGGCACAAAGATATGGGTACACTGCTGGGCAAAGAGCTATGGGTACACTGCTGGCACAGAGCTATGGGTACACTGCTGGCACAGAGATATTGAGACAATGCTGGGCACAGAGATATGGATACATTGCTGGGCACAGAGATATGAGTACACTGCTGGCACAGAGATATGGGTACACTGCTGGCAGAGATATGGATACACTGATGGGCACAGAGATCTGGGTACACTGCTGGGCACAGAAATCTGGGTACATTGCTGGCAGAGATATGGATACACTGCTGGGCACAGAGATATGGGTACACTGCTGGGCACAGAGATATGGGTACACTGCTGGCAGAGATATGGATACACTGCTGGGCACAGACATATGGGTACACTGCTGGCACAGAGATATGGGTACACTGCTGTGCACAGAGATTTGGGTACACTGCTAGCACAGATATGGGTACACTGTTGGGCAGACATATATGGAAACACTGGTGGGCACAGAGACATGGGTACACTGCTGGGCACAAATATATGGATACACTGCCAGGCACAGACATATGGTTACACTTTTGGGCACAGAGAAATGGGTACACTGCTGGGCACAGAGATATGGGTACACTGCTGGGCACAGAGATATGGGTCACTGGTGGGCACAGAGATTTGGGTACAATGCTGGCACAGAGATATGGGTACACTGCTTGGCACATAGATATGAGACAATGCTGGGCAAAGATATGGATACACTGCTGGGCACAGAGATCTGGGTACACTGCTAGCACAGATATGGGTACACTGTTGGGCAGACAGATATGGAAACACTGGTGGGCAGAGAGATATGGAAACACTGGTGGGCACAGAGACATGGGTACACTGCTGGGCACAAATATATGGATACCAGCCAGGCACAGAGATATGGTTACACTTCTGGGCACAGAGAAATGGGTACACTGTGGGCACAGAGATATGGTACACTGCTGGGCACAAAGATATGGGTACACTGCTGGGCACAAAGATATGGATATACTGCTGGGCACAGAGATATGGGCACAATGCTGGGCACAGATATGGGTACACTGCTGGCAGAGATATGGGTACACTGTGGGCACAGAGCAATGGATACACTGCTGGCAGAGATATGGATACACTGCGGGGCACAGAGATATGGGTACTGCTGGCAGAGATATGGATACACTGCTGGGCACAGAGATTTGGGTACACTGCTAGCACAGATAGGGTACACTGCTGGGCACAAAGATATGGATATAATGCCGGGCACAGAGATATGTGTACACTGCTGGCACAGAGATTGGGTACACTGCGCAGAGATATGGGTACACTGCTGGAACAGAGATATGGGTACACTGCTGTGCACAGAGATTTGGGTACACTGCTAGCACAGATATGGGTACACTGTTGGGCAGACAGATATGGAAACACTGGTGGGCACAGAGACATGGGTACACTGCTGGGCACAAATATATGGATACATGCCAGGCACAGAGATATGGTTACACTTCTGGGCACAGAGAAATGGGTACACTGCTGGGCACAGAGATATTGGTACACTGCTGGGCACAAAGATATGGGTACACTGCTGGGCACAAAGATATGGATATACTGCTGGGCCAGAGATATGGGCACACTGCTGGGCACAGATAGGGTACATGCTGGCAGAGATATGGGTACACTGCTGGGCACAGAGCAATGGATACACTGCTGGGCACAGAGATATGGGTACACTGCTGGCAGAGATATGGATACACTGCTGGGCACAGAGATTTGGGAACACGTAGCACAGATATGGGTACACTGTTGGGCAGACAGATATGGAAACACTGGTGGGCAGAGAGATATGGAAACACTGGTGGGCAGAGAGATATGGAAACACTGGTGGGCACAGAGACATGGGTACACTGCTGGGCACAAATATATGGATACACTGCCAGGCACAGAGATATGGTTACACTTCTGGGCACAGAGAAATGGGTACACTGCTGGGCACAGAGATATTGGTACACTGCTGGGCACAAAGATATGGGTACACGCTGGGCACAAAGATGGTATACTGCTGGGCAAAGATATGGGCACAAGCTGGGCACAGATAGGTACACTGCTGGCAGAGATATGGGTACACTGCTGGGCACAGAGCAATGGATACACTGCTGGCAGAGATATGGATACACTGCGGGGCACAGAGATATGGGTACACTGCTGGCAGAGATATGGATACACTGCTGGGCACAGAGATTTGGGTACACTGCTAGCACAGATATGGGTACACTGCTGGGCACAAAGATATGGATATAATGCCGGGCACAGAGATATGGGTACACTGCTGGGCACAGAGATATGGGTACACTGCTGGCAGAGATATGGATACACTGCTGGGCACAGAGATATGGGTACACTGCTGGAACAGAGATATGGGTACACTGCTGTGCATACAGATTTGGGTACACTGCTAGCACAGATATGGGTACACTGTTGGGCAGACAGATATGGAAACACTGGTGGGCACAGAGACATGGGTACACTGCTGGGCACAAATATATGGATACACTGCCAGGCACAGAGATATGGTTACACTTTGGGCACAGAGAAATGGGTACCCGTGGGCACGAGATATTGGTACACTGCTGGGCACAATATATGGTACACTGTGGGCACAGAGATATTGGTACACTGCTGGGCACAAAGATATGGGTACACTGCTGGGCACAAAGATATGGATATACTGCTGGGCACAGAGAATGGGCACACTGCTGGGCACAGATATGGGTACACTGCTGGCAGAGATATGGGTACACTGCTGGGCACAGAGCAATGGATACACTGCTGGCAGAGATAGGATACACTGCTGGGCACAGAGATATGGTACATGCTGGCAGAGATATGGATACATGCTGGGCACGAGATTTGGGTACACTGCTAGCACAGATATGGGTACACTGTTGGGCAGACAGATATGGAAACACTGGTGGGCAGAGAGATATGGAAACACTTGGTGGGCACAGAGACATGGGTACACTGTGGGCACAAAGATATGCGTACACTGCTGGGCACAAAGATATTGAATATACTGCTGGGCACAGAGATATGGGCACACGCTGGCACAGAGATATGGGTATACACTGCTGGCAGAGATATGGGTACACTGCTGGCAGAGATATGGATACACTGCTGGACCAGAGATATGGGTACACTGCTGGCAGAGATATGGATACACTGCTGGGCACAGAGATATGGGTACACTGCTGGCAGAGATATGGATACACTGCTGGGCACAGAGATATGGGTACAACTGCTGGGCAAGAGATTGTGGTACACTGCTAGCACAGATATGGGTACACTGTTGGCAGACAGATATGGAAAACATGGTGGGCGAGAGATATGGAAACACTGGTGGGCACAGAGATATGGGGTATACTGCTGGGCACAAAGATATGGGTACACTGCTGGGCACAAAGATATGGATATACTGCCAGGCACAGAGATATGGGTACACTGCTGGGCAAAAATGATATGGGTACACTGCTTGGCACAGAGCTAGGGTACACTGCTGGGCAAAGAGATATGGGTACAATGCTGGGCACAGAGATATGGGTAACATGCTGGGCACAGAGATTTGGGTACACTGCTAGCACAGATATGGGTACACTGTGGGCAGACAGATATGGAAACACTGGTGGCAGAGAGATATGGGTACACTGCTGGGCACAAAGATATGGATACTGCTGGGCACAGAGATATGGGGTACACTGCTGGGCACAGAGATATGGGTACACTGCTGGGCACAGAGATAGGGCACACTGCTGGCACAGAGATATGGGTACACTGCTGGCAAGAGATATGGGTACACTGCTGGGCACAGAGCTATGGGTACACTGCTGCACAGATATGGATACACTGCTGGGCACAGAGATATGGGTACACTGCTGGCAGAGATATGGATACATGCTGGACAGATATATGGGTACCTGCTGGGCACAGATATGGGTACACTGCTGGACAGGAGTATGGGTACAATGCTGGGCACAAGAGATAGGGTACACTGCTGGCACAGAGAGATTGAGACCAATGCTGGGCACAGAGATATGGATACACTGCTGGGACAAGAGATATGGGTACACTGCTGGGCACAGAGAATGGGTACACTGCTGGGCACAGAGATAGGGTTACACTGAAGGCACGAGAGAGATATGGGTACACTGCTGGGCACAGAGATATGGGTACACTGCTGGCACAGAGATATGGGTACACTGCTGGCATTGAGATATGGGTACAATGCTGGGCACAGAAATGGTTACACTGCTGACATTGAGATATGGGTACAATGCTGGGCACAGAAATGGTTACACTGCTGACACAGAGATATGGATACACTGCTGGGCACAGAGATATGAGTACACTGATGGGCACAGAGATATGGGTACACTGCTGGCAGAGATATGGGTACACTGCTTTTGCACAGAGATATGGGTACACTGCTGGGCACAGAGATATGGGTACACTGCTGGCACAGAGATATGGGTACACTGCTGGCACTGAGATATGGGTACAATGCTGGGCACAGAAATGGTTACACTGCTGGCACAGAGATATGGATACACTGCTGGGCACAGAGATATGAGTACACTGATGGGCACAGAGATATGGGTACACTACTGGGCAGAGAGATATGTATACACTGCTGGGCACAGATATGGGTACACTGCTGGGCACAGATATGGGTACACTGCTGGGCACAGATATATGGGTACACTGCTGGCACAGAGATATGGGTACACTGCTGGGCACAGAGATATGGGTACACTGCTAGGCACAAAGGTATGGGTACACTGCTGGCTCAGAGATATGGGTACACTGTTGGGTACAGAGATGTGGGTACACTGCTGGGCACAGAGATATGGGTACACTGCTGGGCACAGAAATATAACTGAAGGAGGTGAATCATGTTCCACCTGTAACTGGGTCGTTAATGAACTTTCCCTGCACTTTGTACAGTTCTTGCTGCAGAGCTTTGATCCCCACATCTCACTACACATTGAAGTTCCCAGCTGTACAGTGAGGGGGTGGAGGCACTGACCTGATCCATAACTTGCTGCACTAGGAACCAGGATGTAATGGCACGGATGACGCATTTTATCCTGATTTACATCTCAACAGCCTCCCAATCCACTGTTCACCCATCTGTAGGGAGAGTATAAGGCGTTAATACCTTTTGGTAACTTCCATGTTTCCATTGTAGCTCCTAGGAAAGCTATATCTATTAAAAGGTTTTTACAGCATTCAACAAGCTAAATGCAAAACCATAGAGCCATCATCAGTGCAGCGTAGGCCTCTGGTTTTGCTTTGTGAAGCGCCTATAGACAGACATCACTAATAAATTAAGTAAGAAAGGGAGAGTATAAGGCATTACAGCTCCCCTTCAAAATATATAAATAAGGAAAGATGACTTCTGGGTAATTTCCATGTTTCCATTATAGCTCTTAGGAAAGCTATACCTGTTAAAAGGTTTTTATTAAAACCAGAGAGACAGCACAGACCGATTTGGCTTTATAGAGCCATCATCATTGTAGCATAGGCCTCTGGTTTTGCACAGTAAAGCGCCTATATACAGACGTCACTAATAAATTAAATAAAATAAGTGTAAGACATTACAGCTCCCCTTCAGAATAAGCAAATAAGGATTTCTGAGTAATTTCTTAGGAGTGTTCCAACTGTAGAATTTGACTAAACCAAATAAGTCCTGAGTGATGAAAATTCTTCTGGCAGTGACAGGGTTAAGCATGTTATGTGAAGGTGAGCTAAAGTCTCCAGACAACATAGTTCCAATAGACAGAGCACATTCACAAACATACAACAAGCTGTATCTTATCTCTTCCTTTTCTGTGTGATATTTGAAATAAACCTATGGGTACTGTAGGTTTTACAAATATATACAATGAATTATTCAAGGTTTTAGATATACTTAAAGGGAATGTCCACCCCTCTCTACAAAAATCTTATATCTTGTACAATACCCCCAAAAGCTCAACACCGTTTTATACAAAATCTTTAATTTACCTCCCAGCCAGAGATATTATACTTACATGCTCCTCCATAACCCTCCAATGCAACATATTTGTTTACTTTCCATTGGCTTTTATAAAAGTTTGCTAAGCCACCATTAATTCAAACTGTTATTTTTTTCTCTTCTGGTCAAAAATGCATGTGGCTTTATTGTTTTTTCCTTTTTTGGGTTAATTTATATAAGCAACCTTATATGAAAATGAAAGAAATCAATGAAAGTAACCAGGGGGAGGACCTTAACCCCCTTTGAAACATCTGCAAGTACGAACTGGGACATAGATCTTTACCATTGTCTGAAGATTTATGCAAATATAAGGTATAAACCTTACAGATTAGGTCCTCATTGGGAGTATGAAGGGGTTAAGTTACTCTTTAATTGTGGCATAGCTTATTATCTTACTATTGGATCTTGTGTTGCAAGTTAATACATTAAAATCCATATTATTGGTTATGCTTTCAACCACAGCAGTTATTAAAATCTAATTTTAAATATTTTTCTTATTCAAGCTACAGAATGGCCCTATTGGAGGAAAGTTTTTTTTAATTGGAACCCCTATTCTTCAGAAATGTAGACTGGAAAATATTTCTGCGTCTTTGGTAAGGATAAAAAGATATAACACTAACTTTATAACTGGTTTAATTGGTATTTAACTGAATATTTTTTTCTCGAACAAGGTAATATTGCCCAAATGATTAACTGGTAAAATATTTTAGTAGATCGACTAGATGATCAGATGTCACTTCTGTGTGGTCGTGCTGGAATATTTGTCAACTGTGGCCAAAATTCCAGCACCACCACACAGAATTACCTTACCTTGTTTACCAGGCCTTAAACTATCTATCAAGAGATACAATAGAACTGCATGTTGATTTTTGATCTTACCTACTAATAGCCAACTTTCCTTTTAGTGTAAATGTTTCAGTGCTCATGTTTTGCCTGCATGATTTTTATGTAATTCAGATGATCGAGAAAGTCTTAGTTTTGTGGAGTGGTCATAGCTTGTAGATGGAAAATTTAAATCTAGGTAAGTTTAAAAAAATAATAACATTATTATAGGGTCACTATACTCACTCAAACAACTTTACATTATCTGAAACTACAATTAAGGGAAGTAAAATGGTGGTACTCCCATATTTATAAGTGCTGGCTTTATCATTTAATTATTCATTTTTAGTGAGTGCTTCTAATTGCCCCCTTGTATAAGTTCTGCACAGCCTCATCGTAGACACTGCTCTGCTTACACAGCTCTCCCTCCCTTCTTTTCTCTGCCGATTCTCTTAAAGGGAATCTATAGTAAACATTTTTTTAAAAAAGCAAACAAATTTATATACTCTGCTGCCTTTCTCCTACCTCTGTCAGTGACTCCTTTTTTCCATGGTGTCAGATCTCTCTGCTGGACTCCTCCCCACATCCCCCTCTGTTAGCTCTCTCTTACCTTGTTCATGTCTAAACGCTGGCTGCCTGACAAGCTTTTCATGTGCAGTAGGATTTACAAGTAACCACACTGAATGTAGTGTGTCCTTCCAACTCTAATTTTGCTACCCCTAAATCACAGGTAAGTATTAATTCCCACATTCATAAGAATAGTTTTCATACTTCATACAAATATACAACTTACTCAAGGGGTAGGGTGACCCGGGTGTAATATAGAAATAATGTATGGAAGGTCGCACACCAAAGGTATATATTGTGAAAACTTTTATTAAACCATTACACACAAAACGTTTACAATATATACCTTTGGTGTGTGACCTATATTTGATACTATTTACCCCATGGGGTAGGGATTGGAAGGGTCTGCAACCCGGCTGCTGGATGTGCATGGTAATTCTTCTTACTGAGATTGACCCAGGTGTAATACACCCCGGATCCTTCACTGGTGTCCAATATTCATATAAATTTAAATCCATAAAAACATCCTTGGCACGTAGTTTTAACACTCAGCACAATTTGTAGTGTTTTAATGCACATCCAGGTGGGTGTCCCAGGTGCAGCTGCCCCAAGCCCTTTCCAAAGTCTTGATAAGCTGTACAGCGTGCCGACTAAGAAACAGGTAGCGCACAACGGAACATGAAAAATCCTGGATCCATTTCATTGAGATAAAAGCTTCTTTATTACATATCAAACAGAAGCAACATAAAACACAGCGATGCCTGACAGCATCGCATCGCTGTGTTTTATGTTGCTTCCGTTTGATATGTAATAAAGAATCTTTTATCTCAACAAAATGGATCCAGGATTTTTCATGTTCCGGTGTGCACTACCTGTTTCTTAGTAGGATTTATAAGCCTATCTACTGAAAAACACACCCACACACAGTGGCCAATAGAAATCAAGCTGTCCTGGAGACACAGAAGCTGGAACACAATCTCCCTCTTTGTGATTCATCATCAAACAGTGAAAGCTATCAAGAAGGGGGTGCTACCTTATCTATGCTGTCATAGCTACCTCTCTCCTCCTGCTCTTATTCTTAATTTTGTTTTTGCCAAGCTTGAAACACTGCAGGGAAGAGGATCACAGGGATTTGCTTATCATTACAAGTAGGAGTAGAGGAATGAAATCACATATTTATCTACTTTGTGTATCTCAGGACAGAGAAAGAAAATGAAGAAAGTAAAGACACTCTGGGGGTTTTATAGAATACATGGAAAGAAAGAAAAAAACCTTAATTTTCCCACTATAGATGCCCTTTAATTGTTACATAAAGGGTGCCAAAGATCCTAGTAAGAGTTCAGGGATGGGACACATATTATAATTTCTGCTTCCTGTAAATTCAGAAAGCTCAAATGATAATTTCTCAGAATCTACAGCTCAGATTTAATATCCGAAAATTTTTTGGAGTAGTGGTAAATTAGTGGGAAATCACTGTATCTACAATTTTTTAGAGTAAAGGGTAATTTTACTAATTTCTTTGTATGTTACTGCTGATCTGTCTAACAGTGTACAGCAGCAACACAAAGAAAATGCAACTTCATTTACAGGTTTCCTGAAAAAAATAAAAACACATCCTTTTCTCAAATAGATAGAGATACAGATAGATAGACACAGATAGATAGAGATAGATCTGTGATGCCCAACGAGTGGACACGCAGAAGGGCATGGTAAGGGGTGTGGGCATGTCAGGGATGTAACAGAGCGTGTCTGGGTGGCGCTGTGCCGGTGGCCCGGACAGAGCATGGACCAGTTTAGTCAGGAATGGTTGTGCTCAATATGAAAAATAAAAGATATAAAAAGATCAAGTTGTTTTAAAAGTTCTTAAAAAAGTATAAAATCTAGTAAAAACATACATTAAAGGGTTAAGAATTCACTTACTTCCTAGGGTAAGAATGCAGGTCCGGTCAGTTTGTAGGATTTTCTCAAAGTAGCTTTACTGAAGTTACACTTATACGCAAAAATATAAAGTGCTCAGTGCAAAATAAAAATCAGAATAAAATCAGCATAAAAACACACGCTACAGTGTTGTTAGGATCCCCTTAGATTTTCTGTGTCTGCAGGGGACAAGATTAAAGCGTTTCACTGCTTGCTTTCTCGTGACTATATACACTATTCTCCTGTTTTTGCTTTTAAAACGCGGCATTTCGCGCCATTTTCGGACTTTGCGATTATTTTTTTTGTCTGGGCTCTAATGGCTTATCCTAAATATTCTATCATACACAAAAGTGGGGCTGTGGGAGCACTCCTGTGGCAAAATGACTTTATAACAAATAGTGGAAGTGCTACTGATCTGACCAAAACCTTAGAACAAACAAGAAAAGAGATGATCAATGCACATTCCTGGGCCCCATATATCATAATATCTATGCTAGTGCAAACAGTAGAAACATGGGGGGTTTTAGTTACAATTTTATGCATAAAAGTGAAAAGCCTTCCAACCACGTTAAGGTAACCCCAGTATGGAAGGTCCTAACAGTTTACCTTGGGTCATTTATCTGGGCCGACACTCCCTGCTTGGTTGCATTTTCTTGGAAAGGTTGTCTCCCTGACCTTGCATTGGATTAGTATTACAGGCTATCACTTCCCCCCGCCTACTGGCTTTTAACAAGGAGGGAAGAGGCCTTTCATCCAATGCTTAGTATTCAAGGCATAAGACCTCCAATTGAAGGGACGTGTTTGGGGTGCTACTACCCCATGGAAGCTTGGTCAATCTTCCTGCAGAGAAACCATACCATGCCATACTCATGGCATGGCATGGTTTCATAGGCACAATAACGCATAGGCACAATAACGTAAAAACTGATAAGGCCAAACAAACCAATAAAAAACATGGTAAAATATAGTAAAAATAGGACTAAATATAAATTCTGATTAAAAAGTAGTAAAATCCAAAACTGAAGGTTCTTTTACTCATTAGTTAAAGCTCCACAAATCTATTTCTCTGTTTACTCCTTGGGGGGATAATGTCTGCATTTTGTAAATCCATTTGGTTTCTAGTCTGGATAAAGCGGTTTGTATGTCTCCCTTCCTCTCTGGTTCTTTCATTATTTGTATCCCATGCCAGGTTAGTTGATTACCTTTATCACAAGAGTTCCAGTGTCTGGAACATGGACCATGTTGCGACCTGACATAGACTGAATTCAAAGAAAGAGAGACAGTCCTAGATAGAGCAATAAAAATTATAAAGAAATATAGATTAACAGTTAGAAAGAAATAGACATATAGAGTAGAGATATTGATATATAATGATAATGACAGACAGACAAAGATATACATAGAGAGAGCAATAAATATCGATAGATATAGGCAGACAGAAAGAAAGAGATAGTCAAAGACAAAGATTGACAGATATACAAAGAGAAACAAAAAATCAGAGACAGTGAAAATAAACACTGACAGGCAGATTAGATAGATAGATATAGGCATATAGAGAGAAAATAGACAGTTCTAGATAGATATATAAAGAGATAGATAGATATATAGAAGAAATACAAATACCTATAATGATCCTTTATAAATATGGCCAATAGTCAAAGACAAAGAGACAGATATACAGTACATACTATGGGCACTTGTAGACTGGCATATTAACATCACTGGCCAGTAACTGCCATATGGAATGCCCAAAGCAGTTACTGGCATATAATTAGCACTGGGCAGTGACTGGCACCATAAATGGCACTTGGCAGTAGCTGGCAAATAAATGACACTGGAATATAACTGAACATTAATGTCACTAGATAGTAAAGCTGGCTATACATGGGCAGATGTTCTTCCAATCTGATTTCCTATCGAGCGCAACAATCGTAATTCCGATCAGAAGAAATGATTGAAGCCTCCTACTTTGAGTCTCTGATCAGACCTCTGATGGGGACTGAAAATGGGGTTGGCGGAAAACTTCCAACCTGGCTCAAACATTGTTTTTTCCGATAAACCACTCGACATTGAGCGATCTAAACAAAATGTTAATGCTACTGCCCAGTGCCAATAATGTGTCAGTTGACATAGTGATGACCCTTCAGTAAATATTATCCTGAGTGACAATATCTACTGTATGACTGTTGTAACAGTTTGAAAATAAATATTAAAATTAAATAATAATAAATTCAAAAGTCTCTGCAACCAAATTGCTTTTGTATTATCACCCATCCTTTTAATATTTGTAAAATGCATTTAAATAAATTACAAAAAAAGTCTCAACTAAAGTTTCCTTTTTTTTAAATTCTCCTCTTATAAACAGACTACGCATACACTTAATGAATCCGAAAAGGTCACAATTACGCAAGATTTAATTTATCAACCTTGTGGCAAGTTTCAGTGTTACAAAAGCGGTTGCTCTGTAATTGATTTGGGCATGTCAAGGTACGAGATGAATTTGAGTACACATGTTATTATGTGTGAAATGCATGCCATTTAAATTGATAACTCTCTTCATTTATTAGGACTGAAGCCTTTTCAGCTATGCTACGTGCACAGAATCAGCGCTGGATAGACCGAAAAATAAAGGCATTTAATGTACTGTTTACTCTTTATAATCCTCCGACAAATATTTTTACCATAGTATCATTTCTAACAGAATTTTCTGCCTCTGGAAGTATAATTACATCATCCTCCACTGAATCTTTCACAATATACCGTACTACCACCGTAGTTGATTATTTCATCATGGCACTTAAGGTGAGCTATATAAAATGAATTTACATTTACAGAAGTTTTTACTGACTGTTTTTTATACTATTTATTAAGACAGCTATACAATAAAATTGCAATACTATTGTATGGTTTAAAAGTAAAAAAAAAAAGGTTTTCTGAGTTTTCATACCATAAGATACAAATATTAATTTAATCTTATAAGCACTCTTACAGGCTCATTTACAGAGGAGCAGCGCTCCACTCAGTTCTTAACGTTGCGGTAACTGATTTACGGTCGGTTACCGCGACGTTAAGCCTTGCTTTAAAGTGGCTGCGGGAGTACTGGAAGAGGCACTCACGTAGTGGTCGCAAACCAATTTACCATAGGCTGTGTGTCTCTTTGCGCACAAGTGTTTATCTCAGCTTATAGCTGGCATTAAATACTTACGTGCGGGTGAGATTCACCCAGAGTCGCACAGCCTCTGGTAAATCCGGAATGGCAGAATTGCCCTGAAAGCTTGTGCCTCTGGGTGAATCTCCCTGTTATAATCAAATGAACTGTGTGTATGTTTATAATCTATATATGTGCCATAATTTATAAACACCGACACAAAATTTTGTTTTGGTAACAAAAATTTCTCTGCCAATTTTTTTTTTATCCTCAAATTGATGCAAATGAAATTTGCATCATGTTCAATTTGACTTTAAGTTTTTGCTTAAGGAAAACAGGTCCAAAAAAAGTTACAAACCTTTATTTTTTAATTAAAATGATGGTTTAAATGTATTTATAAAAATGGCCAGGGTGATTCTAAAGATTCTAGTATTTATTTGTGAATACATGTCCGGGTGCATAAAAATCCATAAAATTGTTATTACGTTAAAAGCTGGACAGCATATCATTAAACTTGCATACAATATTTTAATAAACTATTTATTTCAAAATAGTATTATAGCAGGCTACTAGTTTGTTTGTTACTTATAAATCCTGATATTGTACTGTTCCATAACAATATAAAATATTTTAAAAGGGGCATAATGATTTTTGTTTTGAGTACTTATCCTTTGCTTTGGGGCTTCCACACCAGATTCTGAATATTAGGCTTTCAGGGAAAGCGGGTTAGACAGGGTCTGATGAAAAATCGCTAACGTGATAGGACTAGATGGACTAGAACTCAAACCCAAGTATAAATTGGATTAGAACTTTTTGGATTTTTGAACTTATAATAGTCAATGTATGTATGTGTGTTTGTATGTTCCAGAAAAACCTTCAAACGGCTAGGACAATTTTCATGAGACTTGGTATACTTATGTATAAGGATCTGGAAAAAAGCATAGGCTACTTTACAACTTTTTAAAATGCTTTCATACCCCCTTTTTTTTTAACTTAATTAACCTGTGTGCTGCCATCTGGTGGTAAATTGAGTGAATCAAGTTCTACATGACAGTTTGTTCAGGGCAGTACAATGCTTTGCTTCATTTTGTTCTGTTGTTGCTGTGATAGGAGGATAGAGCTGTCGATCTTGAGGATCAGCAGACAATGTAATGTAACAATGTCATGTGACCACACACTCAGTCTCCTCCTCTCACTTGTGGTTCACCCAGAGTCAAGATTGGGAGGTAAACTGGCCAATCCAAGATAAGTCTCTTGTACTGGGGGGTGGGCAGGCAGCTACTCATGGAGATCACAGTTTGCAGCAATCTGGAGCAGAGGTCTCCTGTATTAATTATCAATTCAAACAAAATCAAACATGACCAGTGCGTAATACATATTTCCCAAGATATTAATAACTAGCCTTGGCAAGGGAAAAAGGTCTCCATGTTGGATATCATTTTAATGGGCTTACCTCCCTATTCACAAATATAATATTGGTTTCTGTGTCACATATTCCAAAATTAATTGGATGTGCACTAGGCTTCTAATTTTTTTATGTATTGAAATAAGTTGGTCTCTTGTTGCACTCTGCATGGATGTATACTATCCCATTTCTATATATATATATATTGCTTGTTGCATTGGGGGTTTGACCAAGCCTCTGGGAAATGTGCACCCACAGTGGGTCATGTGTTCAAGTACTGAAAGCTGTAAAGTTAGCCGCAAGCAAAAGAGCAGGGACTTTCATCTCATAAAAGGCAGGTACAAGACAATGTTTGAGAATTACGTCTCCTAAGAAGGTAAAAAGTTACTAAGGTAAAATAGGTTAAAAGTTAGGACCCAGCAGAATAAAGCAAACCGTGAAGTGGTTGCTGGGCTTAAAATAATTTGGCCAAGTTATTGAACTTGCTTTAACTTATTTAGAGAGAAGGGCAGGCTTTTTAAGTCGCATTACAATGGTAAAGTAAAATGTAAGCAAATTAATTGGATGTGTACTAGGCTTCTAATTTTTGTATGTATTGAATTAAGTTGATCTCTAGTTGTACTCTCTGTGGATATATACTATCCTATTTCTATAGAAGATACTTGAAAGTTTGATATGGAATTCTAGAGTATGTTTCAAGGACTAACCTTATAAGTAGTAATCAACATGGATTTAGGAGGAATAGATCTTGTCAAACTAAATTGCTTGGCTTTTATGAGGAAGTGAGTAGGAATTCAGGCTCTGGCATAGCAGTGGATTTAGTATACTTAAAGGGTATGTCCCCCCCATAATCAAACTTTTAATATAATGAAGCTCCTCCCTATCCAGACCTAAACACTCTATTATTTCTTTAAAAATCAAATCCGAATCATACTTACATGCCTTCACTCCCGTGGGGCGCTCCTCACGGCTCTGTTTGCAGGAAGATGCAAACAGTGTCCGGACCGGCAGCCATGGCATTGATTGGCTGAGAGGCAGCCAATCACAGATGATGCTGCCGGTAATGGAGACTAGAGATGGCCGAACTTCCGAAAATTCAGTCCGTTTTCGAACTTTTGAACTATATGGAAAGTTCGAAAACGGACCCATTAAAGTCAATGGGAGTCAAATAGTTTGAAAAGTTCTAATGAAATACAATTAAAATATCAATGGTAACTTAATGTAAATGGCTCTGGGACCTGGGAAATGGTCTGGGGAACACGTTTGAATATCCAGAAATTTTTCTATAATTATCCCATAAAGATTCGAACATTCGATAATTATCCCATAAAAGATTCATACATTTGATTATTATCCCATAAACGATTCGAACATTCGATAATTATCCCATGAATGATTCGAAGATCGTTCGATTTTCGAATTCGATAATTATCGAAAGTCCGAGAAATCCGGGTCTGGGATAGTTCGAGAAGTCCCAGTCTGTTCTAACTCGATAAGTTTGACTCGAACTCGGGTACAAGTTCTAGTCCATCTCTAATGGAGATGCCGTGGGAACGAAGGCATGCAAGTTTGATTCGGATTGATTTTTTAAAAAAATAATGCAGCGTTTTGGTTTGGGCAGGGGGGAGCTAGATTATACAAAAAGGATTAAATGCTAGAAATATCCATTGCAGAGGATGGATCCGGATGGTAGGACGGAGGGGGGAAAAGGGTTCCCCTGTAGGGTGCCTAAAACAACTGAGAGGACGCATCAGAGGCTGAAACCTTTCCCACAGGAAAACAGCTACTACTCCTCGGTTTCCTGGACTTAGGAAAGACACTGCAGAAAAGGAGTTGGGATGTAAGGTAAGGATCATTTTAAACTACACAGTGGGGCCTGTAGTAGGCTTAATTATAGTTTTAGGGGTGGACATGCCCTTTAAATTTTGCTAAGGCTTTTGATACAGTCCCCTATAGGCGACTTATGTATAATCTAAGGTCTGTTGGGCTGGGGTGGCACATTTGTACATGGGTAGGAAATTGGTTGATGAATAGGATGCAGATAGTAGTTGTTAATGTGGCTTCATCAATATAGATTAAAGTTCTAAATGGGGTGCCACAGGGTTCTGTGTTGCTGCCACTTCTATTTAATCATTTTATTAATGATTTGGAAGTGGGCATTGTCAGCAAGGTTTCTATGTTTGCTAATGACACAAAATTTTATCGACCATTAAAAGCTTCTGAGGATGTGCAATCGTTGCAGGGGGATCTAGATAGATTGTCACATTGGGCTGCTAAGTGGCAGATGAGATTCAATGTTTATAAATAGAAGCCCTCATTTGGAATATGCAGTGCAATTTTAGAATCCTGTGTACAAAATTATGTACACTAGAGAAAAGGCGCATGCATGGGGGTATGATTAATGTGTATAAATACATTAAAGACCCATACAATAAACTATTGGGGGCATTGTACACCAATAGAACATGTCAGAGGACATGTGGACATCCAATAAGACTTGAAAAAAGGATTTTTCACTGTAATAACGGTAAAACTATAGAACTGTCTTCCATTGGATGTTGTGATGGTAGGTTCATTGGATAGTGGTGTTTTGTTTTGTTTTGCCATTCTCTGGATCAACAGTTAGGCAGGAAATGTGGGTATTGCTAAGCAGGTTGGACTGGATGGACGTATGTCTTTATTCAACCTCAAATACTATACTATACCATACATTTGCTTACAGTCATGCTTTCCACACCACATAAACAGTATTTTTTAGAAAGTGTTTTTTTCCCTATTTTATTTTAACAGCTGTTGTTTCTTGGACTCGTTTGCATGAATTCCTATGTCCAGCTAAGCTTTATTTTACAGAGCGGCATCAAGAACTACTGTCAGGAACCATGGAACTTCATTGAGGTATTTAAATTGCATCTGTTTTATAGTTAGCAAAATTCCCAAAATATACCTACAGTACTTTCAAAAGACCATGCCAGTAAGTAATATTATCTCTCTTAGACTGCAATAACAGTTAAAGGGCAACTGTGGTCTCAAAACAAGTGAGGGTTGAATGAAAGCCTGCAGTATTTCCTTTTAAATGAGCTGACAAATACATCTCTGGTTGGAGCCTTGAGACATTACACTGGGGGGAATGTTTCCAGTAGGTTGAGTGACATCACCTGACCTCTGCCCCGCCCATCCGCCCAGGGGGGAGAAGAATGCTTAATTAAGACTTAATGCTGGGGAAATCAGGAAGTACCTGGGGGGGAAAATGACAGTTGAGAAGGGGAGCCTATTAAAGCACACAGAGGCTGGTCACATGACTACAAGCTGGTCACATGGCTGAAAACAGAAAGAGTTCAAGCAGGAAGTAATATTGCTGAACTTTCCCAGCAATAACTTCTCACAAGTTTTATCTAGAGATGTGATTTAGGTTTTATTTTGAAGGCACGATAGAAGGCTTTTTATATAATTCTTACTAGTTTGGAAGAATTCAAGACCACAGTTACCCTTTAATTGGCCTGATACAGTATTAACAGTAACTCTGAGTTAAAAAAAAGTAAGGCAAAAAAATTTTAACCTTTAAAATAAGAGTAAAATAAATTGGTCACCATAAAGTCAGCACTTATTGTAATAGTTTAATTTACAGCAGGAACATAATTCAATGGACACCCTACATTAAAGGACATTTAAAGTGAGGCAAATAATTTTTCAACTAATCACAAAGTAATTATGATTAATTACCAACAATCTTAAATCTGCTTTTTTCCCCTTCTGACCTTCCTATCCTTTGTTTTTTTAGCTCTGGGAGTTTTACCTTTTATAGTAAAGAACTATCAATCACCCAAGCCCCTCCCCTATGCACACTACATGTAAAACTTGTATCTGTATTTTGTCCCTACCACATGAATTGTAAGCTCTTCGGGGGCAGGGATCTCATTCCTAATGTGTTAAGGCTTGTTGCACTTATATTAATTTATACATAATTTATATATATGATTTCTTAACCGATGTATGAAATTGTATTTATTTATTTAATTTAATTTTTATCTATTTGTATAATTGCTTGCACTTACGGTATCCCCTTGTTTGTATTTTTTAATGTACAGCGCTGCGTACCGAAGTGACTCTTTATAAATAAAATTATACATACATACAAACATACATAAAAACTATCCATTCTAAAGTAAAGCTTATTTCTCTATCACTGTATGGCTAATTAATTCAGCCTTAAGATCAGAAAAGTTAATAAGTATTATCTTTTGCGCTGTACTCTTTCTGTGCAGATAATACCCAATTCTGCAGTTAGCTGCTCTCTGTGTTAGTTAAGTCCCAATGTAGCACTGTACCTAGTCCTAAAGAAATCAATTACAAAGCCACACACACCTTTAAACTCCTACAGCTAAAAGAAAATTACTTGATTCAAGCAGTGATTACAACCCCCAGTGCTGCTTATCTTGCTATTGCAAAGCAGTTTTACTTTCACTATAACACAAAATCACTGGGTGAATGTTATTGGCTGTAATGAGGCACAGATCATCTTCACTGCACATGCTCCACACTCCATTTGTGCCTCAGTTTTGGGCAGGGGTGGACTGGCCCAGTAGGCTTAGGGGCAAATGCCTAAGCCTACTGGTCTCCAATACAAAAGTTGGTCTGCTACAGAAGCTATTAGTAAGTTACACGCTTAAACGGCTCAGTGTGCGCCTCTAGCTCTACATGGGCAAGGAACAGAAGACTCCTCCTCTTCTGCTGAACTTCTTTCCTTTGCTGACACTGGGAGCTGACATGCACCACAACCTAAACGTAAATTATTTATGAGAATGGGAGGTGGGGTTTTGAAGACATTGCCTCAGTTTAAACCTTAACTATGTGCTGCCTGCCTTGGCTGACATGCTAAAAGATGATTGGGGGGGTTTCTAGCATGTGCTTATCTATGAAACTACATACATTGTTCTGCTCTTTGCTTCCTTCAAACTCCTGCCCAGACTGTCAGATTAATAGAAGCAGCACAACAGTGTCTAAAGTTTAGCAGGTTACTTACTGACAGTCCGGGCAGCACATTGATGGAAGCTGAGAGCAGTGCAATATGTGGGGGGTTCAGGTAAATAATCTTTATTATTAGTCAGCCCTTCAGTTCATTAGCTAGTGTTAGTCAACCCTCCAGTTCTTTAGCCAGTGTTAGTCATTACTCCAGATCATTAGCCAATGTTAGTCAGCATTCAAGATCCATAGCCAGTGTTAGTCATCCCTCCAGATCCTAAACCAGTGTTGTAAGTCCTCCAGATCATTAGCAAGTGTTAGTCAGCCCTCCAGTTCATTAGCCAGTGTTAAGTTATCCCTCCAAAAACTTAGCCAGTGTAAGTCAGCTTTCCAGATCCTAAGCTGTGTACTTGCATCTTAAGGAAAAAGGACATACCTTTGAAGATGTTAATGTCAACATCTTGGCAAAGGAACATTACTGGTTCAAGAGAGGTGTTAAGGATGCCATATATGTGAAAATTAAGAAACCAAGCCTGAATAAAAATGGGAGGGGGGGGAATTTCGATACCAACTGTCTGCCATGTACAATGCTGTTTTGACACCTTACCCTGGGCAGTTTCGATAACACCCCTTAGCCACAATGCATCCACACCTTGCATTCAGAAGGTCCCTAACACCTGGCTGTCATATTCTAATTGGGACTTTCAAGGGTACTTATATTGCCAACAGATTCTTGTACAAGTCATTCTAAACTGAGACAGCCAGTCGATCTAACTGAATACAACAGATAGGCCACATGGATGTATTTGCCCAGTCCTCCCCTGGTTTTGGGAGGGGGTGGATACATAGAGAGGAGACATGCATACTAACTAGGAGTGAGCTGAACAGGACATTATTTAACATCAGAATTAATTGGCTCTTTTAAGGTAAGAACAGAATTTAAAAACACAATTGCAGTTCTACAGTTAAAGCAGAATTACAGTAAAATCAGAATTTTTTGGCCCTACACATCATAAGAGAAGAACATTGATAGAATATATATATTGAATTAATTCTTTATTTAAAATTAAAATAATTGATTGCTTTATAAGCACCTAATAATAATAATGAATGCATATTATTTTGTGTAATTACTACTTTACATTATTATTTAATACTATTTGTTATATTTAGCATGGGTGTTTATGAAGGCATATTCACTAGGTTTGTTTTAAACAAGGTTAGTTGACTAAGGGCACCATTATCAAGCTGTGTAGCAAAATTTCAGATAAAATGGTTGTAGCTGTATTAGTCCAGTATCATATAGACATGAGTACTGTAGGATAAGGTGATACCTGTTTATTATGGACTAACAGTTCATTTTTACAGACACGCTTTCGAGAGATACACTTCTCTCTTCCTCAGGTCAAGCAGTACTAAGAAAACAGGGTACATCACATCTTGAAAGTTGATAGAGTTCCAACCTTTTTTGGTGGAGAAACACCTTCTTATAACAGAAGGCATCTTGCAGTCTCATGCTATATGAATAGCATTGCCCACAAACTCTAAGAAACAAGAGGTAATTTCTTACTCCCAGGTTCCCAAGAGTAAAGGGCAGAGATATGCAAAATACTCCTTTATGTCCCTTAGCTTATGCATGTGTCCAGAACCGCTGGCCTAATAACATGCAATATAGCCTGCAAGATGCCTTCTGTTCTAAGAAGGTGTTTCTTCATCTTTATGCTCAGTGGAGGGCCTTTTGTTCCTTTTGGCCCCTCTCTCCCTAAGCTTTCTAGTTGCCTTTTCTACTCTATGCCCAAGTCCTACACCATAGAGATATGAATCTGTATCTTGCACCGATGAAATCTAACAAGATCTAAACATGTCTGCAGGTCAGATGATTGGCTCTATATCTTAGGCTATATTGCATGTTATTAAGCCAGTGGTTCTTTTTCCAAAAAAAGGTTGTAACTCTATCAACTTTAACGATGGGCTGTACCCTGTGTTTACTGCTTGACCTGAGGAGAGAGAAGTGTATCTCTCGAAAGCTTGTCTGAAAAAAAAAAAACTGTTAGTCCATAATAAAAAGGTATCACCTTATCCTACAGTACTCATCTCTTTCTCAAAATTTCAATTCACTTTTCAAAAACATTCTGTTTGCATGCGGCCACCCAGTGTTGTAATTAAGTGAAGAATCATCTTTTATAAAAACAGAAACAAACTTGTGCGTATCTGTGAGTCATTTACGTTTTTGTTTGTAGTGCAGCTCTTCAAGGGCTATCTCCAGGATGATCAGGAGGAACAGGATGCACCTGAGCTCAATTTTGAGCTTCATGGCAAAGGCAGTACATACTTATGTACATGTGATTTCTCATATATTTAATTAATCTGCCAAAACCTCAAGTACATTTTTTTCACGTTGTCATTATGGGGTATTGTGTGTAGAATTCTGTGGGAAAAAAGATTTAATCCATTTTAGAATAGGGCTGTAAGATAATAAAATGTGGAAAAAGTGATGAGCTGTGAATACTTTCTGGATGCACTGTATGTGGCCAATAATGGGGTCCTGTTTTGGGAACAGGGTGAGGCAAAAGGGATGGAAGCACCAGGGTCGCTGGTGGAGAGTTGGGGGGGAATCAATGTAAGACAATTAGAATAGGAGAGTCATCAGACACGCTTCTAGGTAAGTGTGACATGTTTTTAACAAGAAGATTTGTATGTATGCTGACAAATATATAGTCTTATATTTTGGAATGACAGGTGTGTTCTCTGATGTGTGGGTTACAAAACCTCCAAGTGTCCAACTAATCCAATTTAGAAATTAATCTGCTAAGGGACAGAGGAGGAAGAAGCACCCCACGCTCCAGGTCCACAGTACCTGTCGCATCCTGGATCCATTAATGCGTTAAAGCCCCCTAGGCATAATGTATGTGCATAGGGATAACTGGAGAGGAAAGATAGCGCTTCTTTTTATGGTTTAGGAGTGTTAGATGGGGATCGTAAATTCATTTAACATATTGGGTTGTGTTGATGGTAGAAGCAACAGTATTGCCCTTATATATTATATAAGGGCAATATATCTTTATTATGCAGTCCTAGTTATTCTTTATATTCTGCTCCATTTTAAAAAATCCTTTGCCATACTTTTGTCATTAGTGAACTGACATTTCAGATTTTGTAATGGTCATTCTTCCCAGGATACACTCTTCCTTGGAAAGTCCCTTACAATATTTTCTACTGATTGGCTTTTGGATGGGCCAAACATGCTCAGACCTCTACTAAGCAACTGACACAACCCAGGCAAAACCATAACAGACACTATAAGGGGTCCTGCAAACAAGAAGTCAGTACTTTGGAAGCATATATTTGTGCACAGGCAAAATTCTGGATTGGCAGGTTAAGGTCATTGGCATGGGAAAATACTGCCGTTTCCCCTTAAAGTTATATATATTTGCACTGAAATCCCCCTTTTATTGGGTGAATACTGTTAGTCTCATTCCTGGATCATTAAATGATAACTGTATTGCCTCAATGCATTTTCTTTTTTTAATTGCTGTAAAAAGAGAAAAGGTATGCAGCCCTCCCCATACATTTTTTTCCTGATTTCGAGCCTCTCTCTGCCTTCAGAGAGGGCCTAACAATGCTGTCTGCCTCTAATTGTCTCTCAAAACTAGCATGCAAGAAAACACTCCTCCACCATCCTTGGTCAGCTTGATTATGTAGGCTGTATCCTAGCAACAGGACATTTCAAGTTTGTTTGACTGGCAGTCGAGGAGGAGAGAGTTTGTAACAGACATTCCCACTAGCCAATGCCAAGTGTTATGTTAACCATGGCCCTGGGCCATCTAGGAGGCGGGCTTTTAGCACTCATCTTTGCTGTGTGATATCTATGGGAGGGCAGCCCGGTTATAAATTTGAGTAAGCAATTTCAGCTGCTGGAAGTATGGACATGTAATGGGGGTGATGTTATTTTTTTTATATTGTTGTCCTTTAAGGCCTCTCACATACCAAGTTATGAATTCTTAAAGGTACAATTTACTGAAAAAATGACTTTGCCTCATCTTAATCTATAATTGAATACATGTAAGAAGCACTTACTCTGATTTGTGTGTGTTGCTGCATGCCTTCTACATTTTGTTTAGGAGCAGTATCCCCCTTCCCTCTTTTAACCACTCCCATTTCCATCCAAGCTTGCACACCGCATACAGCATTCCAACTGTCAAAATCACCATTCCAGCTACAGCAAAACTGCTCACAGAAAAATAGTTTTGGAGAGCAAGGAACTTGATTGACAGCTGAAATAAGAAGTTTTAGATTGGATATCTAAAGAAATAGGAGGCAGATCAACAACAAAATGATACAGTGGTTGTTGGGAAGAATTATACTTTCAAGTTATGGTCAATTTAAAATAACCTATTTTTCGGTATAGATGCCCTTTAAGTGGAGATCCCATGGCTGCCATTTAGATGCACTATAATACATTTATTTTCATAGTTTATGTGGCTCAGGTAATTAATTAAACTTAACAACATAAACAATAAAACTGTAGTCCCGTAGCAGGACACCAAAACCAGTTAACAAAAAATCACCAGGGTACCTAAGAAATTCCAGGAATGCTGTTTCTGCAGAGACAGAAAAGGGAGAGACGGCATTCCGAATATACACTAATAAAAATACAGACTACAAAATTCTCGCTAAGATGCAAACAAACAGACTCTAGACCATAATACATGATGATCAAACTGGGTTCATGCTGGGTAAATCAACTTCAACAAACTTAAGTAATAAAGCGCTAATTGAACTAGTGATTGACCATGACAGTGAAGTTAGAAAAATAATGGTATTGCTGGTTCCCACAAAGCCTTTGATTCAATTGAATGGCCCTACTTGTAGACATGCCTTAGAAAATTTGGGTTTGGAGAAAAATTCATATCACGAATACAAATATTACACAAACACCCCCATAGCAAACATCTGTGCTGTTTCTAAACAATTAAGACTCCACAGAGGCACTATATTTTATTCTTCTTTTTGCCATAGCCATTGAGGCTCACCTCCTTATCATTGGATTTTGGCTGGGCCATCTAGAAGAATATAAAGGATTATACGCAGGTTTTATAATTCTGTACTTGGAAAACAAGCATAGCACAACAATGCAAATAATAACTAGAAAGGTAAAGTTTAAGTATAATATCAAAAAGTAATTTTTAATTATAGTAACCCTTTAAGTATGGCTGCCACAGAAATGGAAGGTGTGTGTACCTGTGTCAGGTTGGGGGTTAAAAAAAACAAACTTTGTTGATGATAAGTCAAAATTGTTTTTTTATCTATAATTACACTTTAAATATGGCTGCCATGAAAATGGAAGGGTAGGTCAGTAGGTGTGTGTACCTGTGTCAGGTTGGGGGCTAAAAAAAATAAACTTTTTTGATTATTGATCAAAATTTGTTTGTTTTTTTACTTTAGTTACCCTTTAAGTGTGGCTGCCACAGTAATGGATAAGTAGATCAGTAGGTGTGTGTACCTGTGTCGGGCTGGGGGTTAAAAAAAAAAAACTTGTGATGATTAGTCAAAATAGTTTTTTTGACTATAGTTACCCTTTAAATATGGCTGCCATGAAATTGGAAGGGTAGGTTGGAAGTAAAAAAAAAAAACAAAAAAAAAACCTGTTGATTATTGATCAAATTTTTCTTTAACTTTATTTACCCTTTAAGTATGGCTGCGACAGGAATAAAATGGTAGGTCAGTAGGTGTGTGAGGTTGGTGGTTTGTGTTTTTCATGTATGACCATATAACTAACTTTTATTGATGATTGATCAAAATTAGTTTTTTGACTATAGTTACCCTTTAAGTATGGCTTCCATGGGAATGGAAAAGTGGGTCAATAGGTGGGTGTACCTGTGTCTGTGTGTGGGGTTGGGGGTATCAGCGTTTGTTTATATGACCATGAAACAAACTGTTTGATCTCTTGACCCTTAAACCTCGAAATATCCACATTTAAGGATTGTTACTATTATAGTCTATGGGGAAAAAATGTCCCAAAACTCGCCAATAACAACGTAACGCTTCTGCAGATTCCTTAGCTAGGAATTAGCTAGGTAATAGCACACTTGTGCCCCGCACGTCTGTACTGAATTTCATGTCTCTACCTCAAAAACTGTGGAAGGAGATACAGTCCAAAAAAGCGGAAGAATAAAACGGAAGCCAAATTAAAAAACATTTGGGATCTTTTCCGGTCTGAATATGAACTGACAGAAGTCAATACCCGTTGCAAATACCTCATTCAAATATTTAGGTTCAGATACCAACGACAGCGACGCAATTTTACGACTTAAAGGGTAACTGTGGTCTCAAATTCTTCCAAACTAGTAAGAATTATATAAAAAGCCTTCCATCACACCATCAAAATAAAACCTAAATCACATCGCTAGATAAAATGTGAGAAGTTATTGCTGCAAAAGTTCAGCAATGTAACTTCCTGGTTGAACTCTTCCTGTTTTTAGCCATGTGACCAGCTTGTAGTCATGTGACCATGCTTCTCCCCCGGGGGAAAAGGGCCGGCAGAGGTCAGGTGATGTCACTCAACCTACTGGAAGCAGGAAGTTTGAACATTCACCCCAATATCATTTCTTACAGGCTCCAGACAGAGATGTGATTGTTGGCTCAGTGTAAAGGAAATACTGCAGGCTTTCATTTAACCATAACTTGTTTTGAGACCACAGTTGCCCTTTAAATTTAGGAGCCCTAATACCACTAGTCGGAACCAAATTACAAACCTGAAAAGCTTTACCAGTTAATCTAATTGGCAGAATTAATTTAATTAAAATCATAATTCTCCCTAATCTTTATACATCCTACAGCACTCACAGCAATATATCCAAAAACATTTTTTTTCAATAACAAACAGCATGATATCCAGATTCTTACGGGGCTCAGGTAGAAGCAAAAATGAGAAGAAAATCTTCCATGTATATGTGAAAACAGTGTTATATCATTTATTCACCCTTCTGTACACAACACAGCAACGTTTCGGACAGAACTGTGCACTTTCTCAAGCCCTTTCTCAGGTAGAACCCGCATTAAATTCACCATCCTACAGTAGCCTAAAGACAATAGAGGTCTGACACTCTGCAGCATAGAATTATAACATTTAGCATCTCAATTTCTATACATGCAAAACTGGGTCTGTGACCCAACTAAACTGTCCATTTCTGAGAATATGATAACACACTACCTTACTGGAGATTTTATGACGTTCCTGCACACATCATCTAGACATGTGGTGGGCTCGGGAATGCCACTCCATATACAATTTTGGAAAGTATGGAAAGAAATGTTAAATATATTAGGCATGAAAAACCAGATACTGATCTGGTCGAACCATTTTGTAGGAATATGTTTCTTATGTTATTGTTTTAAAATGCAATATACACCTAGCTATTATAAGAATGCTGATCTTTTTCTAAATGCTTTACTATTCCCCCTTCCCTCTCCCCCTTCCCTCCCCCCCCCTCCCACCTCAAAATGTTATGTTAAAATGTCTAGTGATAAGGGGACGGTGTTAAAGGTCTGGTCTTTTAACACTAGAGGGATAAATGTTCCGCAGAAGCGATTACAAATCCTGCACAAAATAGACATAATATTGCTGCAAGAGACGCATTTTAAAACTGATTCAACCCACTCATTGTGGGATAAAAACTACAACTAATGGTTTTATAGTACCAACCCTGAAGCCAAAACTAAAGGAGTCTCCATAGTAATTCACAAAAGATTTCCTATCACAATAACAAACTCACTCTCCGATGAAAACGGAAGAAACATTACACTTTACTAGTAAGCTAACACTAATAAATCTTTACCTACCAAACCACTCTCAAATACACACTTGCATACGATATCTGGAAAAAATAAGAGATTTTGCTGATGGACATATTATACTTGGTGGAGATCTCAATTTTATCTTAGACCCCACCCTATACTCCACATCTGGCCACTCCCATCTCTCTTACAGATCACTTAACAGATTCAAACGTAAACTCCATGAACTACACCTCTCATGACATCTACAGCAGAATAGATTTATTCTTCACTTCTAATAACCTACTATCCTGGCAACCTAAAAGCACTATAGATTTTATAATTTAATCCGACCACTCACCAATATACTTCTCCATAAGGTTGCCAACACAAGCCCTTGTGGACTTGGAAACTAAACAATCACCTCCTAAAAGACCAAACTTGTCTCCAAGCATTAAAACAAAACATATCCACTTTCTTGAAAACACATGAAAAGGACTCTACAAGTGATACTATCAAATGGGAGGCATTGAAATGTGTCCTGAGAGGTACACTCATATAGCACGGTACCAGACCCAAAAGAGATTCCAAAAAACACATACAATCCCTACAAGATGAAGTACATAAACTAGAAACCACCAAAATTATACAGACATTCAAACGACATCAGACTTAAATCAGGCCAGAAATCAGCTATTACACGCATTAAACACTACCTATTGTCTAAGACAAGATTTTAAAAAAAGAATAATGTATGGATATAGCAACAAATGCGGCAGACCTTTGGCAAACTCCCTACATGATAAAAAATCCAATTCATATATCTCTAAGATAAAAACATACAGAGACATAATGGTGCACAGGTCAGAAGATATTGCCCTAGAATTTAAAAAATGTTATTCCAAATTATACTCAATCGAGCCATTATTTTCCCATACAAACACCTCACATAAAGCCGCAACAATTCAAAAATATATCACCAAAACAGCTATCCCCAAACTAACACCATATCAAACTTTATCCCTCAAAACACCCTTCTCATCCTTTGAACTAATGCAAGCAATCAAATCCCTCAAGAGTAACAAAAGCCTAGGCACTGATGGATATACCACTACATTCTACAAAACATTGAAAAAAGAACTCTCCCCCCTCCTGCTAAACTCTTTCAGCAAAGTATCCCCCAATTACCCATTCCCTCCCCAAGCAACAGAAACACACATACCCATTATCCCAAAACACAACAAAGACCCAACATCATGCAGTAGCTACCGCCCAATCTCGTTAATAAATGTTGATATCAAAATCTTCGCTAAGATGATCGCGACAAGACTACAAAATTTCATCCCCCAATGGAACCATCGATATCAGGTGGGATTTGTCCCTGACCGCGAGGGGAGAGACAATACCATACGAACACTTATGCTAATGACACACGCCCAAAAATACAAACTCCCAGCATGTTTCCTATCTCTAGATGCTGAAAAGGCATTTGACAGGGTTGACTGGGGCTTTCTCAGGTCGACCCTGTCAGGAGCAGGAATCTGTCCCACCTGTCTAAATAAAACTATGGCTTTGTACAACTCAAACAGTGCCAAAGTACAAATAAATGGCATACTATCTAAATCGTTCTGCCTATAAAAAGGCACACGACAGGGGTGCCCCCTGTCTCCTTTCCTATATTTTTTAACTATAGAACACTTAGCTAATGTTATTAGGAACAACCACAATATAACAGGCATCATGACAGGACACACCAACCACAAACTGGCCCTGTACGCAGATGATCTTCTTATTTTTAACCCACACATCACACTCCCTAATTTACTGTCAGAAATTAAAAGATATGGCTCGGTAAGTAACTTTAAAGTGAACTATCAGAAATCTAACTGTATAAACATATCCTTACCAGAAGATCAGATAAATCCCTAAAGTCTAACTTCCCCTTTAAAATACAAGATACATCATTCACATATCTTGGGATTAAAATACCAACCAACTTAAACTATACAAATTAAATTTTAAGATCCTTATGGGCGATATCACTTCCGACCTGGGCACATGGAAAAATAAACAAGGTAAAATTAACGTTATACGCATGAATATATTACCCAGAATACTGTGTATGTTTCTAGCCTTACCCATCAAACTACCAAAAAGCTTTTTCGATAAAGCTTTTTTTCATTCAACTAATGAAAAAATGTATCTGGGGAAACAAACCCCCCAGACTCAAACTCTCTGTGATGACCAAAAGGAATGAGGCCTAAACCTTCCCGACTTATGGAAATACCACTCAGCAGCCCTACTCTCCCACATTTTAGACTGGTTCCATCATATGAACAATAAACTTTGGGTTGAGGTAGCCACCTGGCCGCAGTAGAAGCTTGTGTAGCGAAACGCGTCTGGTCTGACTGCCTCTCAGATGGTCGTATCATGGATTAGTCTGTTGTATACCCTAAGTAGCCTCTGAGCTCAATTAAAACCCCTTTATTGGCCACGCCTGACGTATGAGACCTTTGACTGTGGCCACACAGGGCTTTTTATCGACTGAGCAGCTAAGTATAGGAATAGTTTATAATTGTGCACTTTATGTCCAACTGCTGTATTAGGCTTCCTTAGGTTCATTTGGATATACTAATTAGAGACTTTAGTCTTGGGATGGCAGGGTGACGAGTGTTTTAAATGTTTTTAAATATTTTTGTCTGTAAAAGCATTCTATCACATTCATGAGTTTGGAGTTTAATAAAGAATAGTAATGAATTACACTGTATACTAACCTGTGTGAGTGAGCGATTTTTATGGGTGATTTTGCTCTTATTCATATCAGCCACCAACCTCTCTAACATACCACTAACAGTACTCCCCTGGATGCCACCAAAAGAACGGAAACAACACAAAATTATTTCTTTATTCCTCTATCCAATCCTATACAACTAGGACAGAGCCGTCAGAAGATACAAAATATCCAATCCTATTGGCCAAATGCTCCCTATCCTTCACTCCCCCACTTTTCTACCTGGATATAAAACAGATACCTATCTAAACTGAAAGAAGGATAAAACACCTCAACTAGGCCAAATCATGAAAGACAATCACCTACTACCATTATCTTCCTTGATGGACACTCAAGCATCTACCCCAATGACATACTTCCAATACGCCCAACTTCAACACTACGTGCAAACTCTGCACAACAAAGGACTCTTACAACCCTCCACAACACCATTTGAATTACTATGCTTAAAAGACTAAACCCCACAGCACCTAATATCCAAAATATACCGGATAATACAAATTGTAACACCTGATCAACTCCCAGCATTTATTAAAAAATGGGAACAAGACCTACAATGCCAATTCACCGACTAGGAAAAAAATTTCTCGCTCACACATAAGCTGTCAATAGCCTGCAAGGCACAAGAAAAGAATTATAAAATACCTACAATCCCCAACATATGCTGGAGATGCCAACAGTCACCAGGGACACTAATACACATCTGGTTTGAATGTCCGATGATACAACATTATTGGACATCCATCATAAGCATATATGATTAACTTTTTGCTGACCAAATACCATGCACCGCCCCTGTTATTCTTCTCAATATACTTCCAAAACCACAAACAAGCTATAAATCTGGAATTCTAAGTTTTTTCATAATTGCGGGCAGAACCGTACTCCCAAGATTCTGGAAAACAACAACTCCCCCATGCATAAAAGACTAGATCTTCGAGCTTAATCAAATAATTGCGAATGGAGGAACTCACTGCTAAAATAAATAATAAACCAACTCGTTTCACCAGACAATGGTCTATATGGATAATGTTCCAAGAAACTGATCGATACAAAAACTTAACTTAACGAAACCCTGAAATCAAAATACGCAATTCTTTGTCTGTTTTGTAAGAAATGTAAAACATTGACACTTAAGATACCTGGATACCCTCCTTCCTCACCTCCTCTCGCCCTCCTTCACTCTCTCTTTCTTTCTATACCTTTCCTAACATAAACAAATATCTCGTTTAAAATGTTTAATACTGTTTAAAATAAAATTAAAAAAAAAAATAAATAAATATATATATATATATATATATATATATATATATATATATATATATTACACAAAAGACTCCAGCACTCAACTACACATACAATTATAAATGAATGGAGTAAAAGAAATAGACATGTATGCAAGCAATGAAGGGTAATCACCTGCACTGTAGTTCAAATGGATACCTTTAGTTACATTGTTTGTACAAACATGCATAAGCTGATGCGCCACTCCAAGGCAGTATCCTAGCATCAGTCCTAACCTAGTGAAAAAAATATATGTATCCTTCCCTGGCTACCAGCCATACCTGCTTCTCTCTTTGTCTAGTATGACCTTTTCCAAGGACTCAAATGAGCTTACAAAGCTTCTATACCTTTTTAAACCTTCTTTCTGGACTGCCTTAAAGGGGCGGAGAATACATTTACACAGGGAGCAAAGCATATATAAAATACAAACAGGTCGCAGCACACTCCAATACCAATAAAGTATTTTACGCATTTCATCAAGCTGCTGATGCATACGTTTTATATATATATATATAATATTATATATATATATATATTATATATAATCTATATAATAATTATATATATATATATATATATAACTTGGCGTACGTCCGCACTCCTGCTCGTTCAATTAGTTTCCTCTGCCCAGGTGCTCTCCATATGGTATAGAATATAGAAGTATCTGAGGCACTCCTCAGGTATTGTAACCCTCTATATAGACAAGTGCCCTCCTTCTAACCCTCCCACATCCCAACCCCACAGAAGTCACCCACAAGTGAACGGATACAATGATATAACACATAAATGTCACAAGTAGATACAAGTTAAAAACATAGAAACACTCCAAGGATAAAAGATTACAAAGGATCAATGATTTTCTATTATCACATCCATGAATACAACATATCAAGCTGGATTCAGAAGAATTACACATTATTCCCTAGGTCGCCCATGGTTATAGGCTACTTGCCACAATATTAGATCAAATCAGACCAATACCAGGTGTCCCACTACAGGGAAAAGGGTACAGGCATACTCGCTTACGATCACCCGTCTAATTGTGGGTGACCCCAATAACTCAAATAGTCCGATGAAGGGTGATACTGAGGAAGTAGCACTGTAGGCCAATAGGGCCACTACACTAGTGTCCGACTCTAGTGTCCATGGACCAATAGAGCAAACCATCACCTGATAAAAGGGGGGCAAAGTGCTAAATTAATATTATAGAAAACAAGATAATGCCAGTTGTTTATTCAAGCCTCTGGGTTATAATGTGTCCAGGGCTCTAATCCACCTGGCTTCTCTTCTTAAAAGGGCCTGGCCCCGATCCGTTCCCTCTCTAGCTGGTTCAGAATCAGTGGCCATCCATCTGAAACTTGACAGGGGGTGACCCATATCCCTATAGTGTCTAGCGACTGACTCTTCACCAAAGTGGCCAGTTTTCTTAACACCCTCAGTGGCTATTTGTCTTAATGCTTGGCGATGGTTGGCTCTCTCACGGAGGGTGGTTGTTAAGAGTTCTTCAGGATAAGGCCCCTATGAGACCCCCTCTGGACGTACCTGCTGGTCTTCACCAGAGCCTCTAATGGTGAGGATGTTTCGCGGCGGACAGGCACCAGGTCGCGGCTCCAGAAGAGAGAATCACAAAGACCAATCCCACAATGTGGAGATGCGGGCCGGAGGTAGAAGCTGTGGTAGGTATGCAGGCCGGAGGTAACTGGAGGTAGGAACTGTAGTAGATAGGCAGATTGGAGGTAGGAGCGGTGGTAGATATGCAGACCGGAGGTAACTGGAGGTAGGAGCTGGAGTGGAGATACGGACCGGAGGTAGGAGCTGTGGTAGTTATGCTGACCGGAGGTAACAGGAGGTAGGAGCTGAAGTTGAGCTGCAGACCGGAGGTAGGAGGCATGGTAGTTTTATGCGGACCTGAGGTAAACATGAGGTAGGAGCTGAAGTGGAGCTGCAGACCGGAGGTAGGAGCAGGGAAGAAATGCAGGCGACTGGACACCAGATACAGGGAACAACTGGATACCAAACACTAAAGCTAACCAGGAGCAACAAAATCTGAACTGGCAGCAAGAGGCCAACTGCCAGGAGGAGCCTAAATAGGCCCCTGTGACCTCATCCCTGCTGGCCGTGCCCCGGAAGAAGATGGCTGCCAGCAGGGCAAAAGCCTGCGCCGCCCACGTCCTCGCGTCACTGAGGGCGCGCGAGCGTCATCGGCGCGCTCCCGCTCGCGACCGCCGGAGGAGGATCCCAGGCTTGCGGCAAGGTAAGTTCCTGACAGTGGTTGTAGTTTTACCAACATAATACAAGCCGCATGGGCATGTTATAATATATATTACAAATGTGCTGAGACAGGCAAGTCTTCCCTTGATTTTAATACGTCCATTATGGGGATGGGGAAAATCTATCCCTGTCAGTATATGTCTGCAGGCTTGACCGCCACTACATTTATAGCAGCCCCATTTGTTATGGGGTAGCCAAGAGGTAATACTCCTGCTTTTTGGGGTCCCCAAATCAGTTTTTACAAGCACGTTTTCTTACTAATAAAGAGTTTGTTTTAAAGTCCAGCGGAGTGTCTCAGATACTTCTATATTCTATACCATATGGAGAGCACCCGGGCAGAGGAAACTTATTGAACAAGCAGGTGTACGGACGTACGCAGAGTTATATGTTTATCCTGTCCTGCACCTGCATCCATATTTGAATAGGAGCCTGATCTGACCCAATTTCACCCTCATTACCTGTGATGGAGGAAACATTGCCTGCAGACTTTGTGACTATCGACGCGGAGGGAGGTCTATACTTCACCCAAGAGGATGTACAATGGATTTTGTTCATGGATACATCATTAACATCATCTACTGATCCACATAATAAAGATATCTTTTTCCAAATGTTACACCTTAAGAAAGAGTGTGATCTACAACTGCATGGGGTGTTTCTATCCAATTATCACTGTAGTCGAAGAATCGAAGGGGGTTCAGGGTTCGAAATATCCCTACCATCGGACTTTATGACAAAGATTTCTGCTCTCGATGGTGTAGTATTCTAAACCATTGTTCTTTCGACCTTATGCTATTAGTCATCGAGCAGGTCACCAAAGAGTTGGAGAGTACTAAAAAGAGGATAAATGAATTAGAAACAAAACATTTGATGGCGTTACAAACAGACACAGAATGTGAATGGCTGACTAAATTAAGCCAACAAGTTGCCAAATATAAAGAGGAGCTGATAACTTTTAAGAAAAGAAAGACTGTTCAAGTAGAACAGGATTACCAGAACCGAAAGATCTACGGCTGGCTATTTGGAGAACAGAAGGGCAATTACTATAATAAACAATTGATAGCTCCGGAGACTCCCCACAAACAGATAATGAGGGAGAGAACCCATCAAAGAATAATCCCTCTAGTACAAAGACAGGGAAACATTTTTTAGGTATGGTGACCAGATCTGAAGGAAGAACAAAAGGAGGAGGGAACACACCAGGAGAGGGGGCTTCAGGAACACACGGCAAGCCCCCACGAGCGAAACCTCCAAGGAGAATGTAGTGGTCAACATTAGCAAAAGAACCTTGTCTCAAAATGAATACAAACTATTGAACAGGGGCCTTACGTTTGTTCCTACTCCAAAACATGATTTTTTTGACATGAGTATGCCTGTACCCTTTTCCCTGTAGTGGGACCCCTGGTATTGGTCTGATTTGATCTAATATTGTGGCGAGTAGCCTATAACCATGGGCGACCTAGGGAATAATGTGTAACTTTCGGGTCTTCTGAATCCCGTGCTCGATATGTTGTATTCATGGATGTGATAATAGAAAATCACACATAGAGTGTTTCTATGTTTTTAACTTGTATCTACTTGTGACATATATGTGTTATGTCATTGTATCCATTCACTTGTGGGTGACGTCTGAGGGGTTGGGATGTGGGAGGGTTAGAGGGAGGGCACTTGTCTATATAGAGGGTTACAGTACCAAGATGGAGTGTCCTGATGACGGCCGCATGTTACGGCTAAAACGCGTAGAGTTTACTACTAATAAAGAGTTTGTTTTAAAGTCCAGCGGAGTGCCTCAGATACTTCTATATTATATATATATAAAGTAGTAGATGATGCCGCACTCCTGTTAAACAGAGCGTTAGGTGCGGGTGTTCAGCGGGACCGTAGCCAACAGGTCCCTAATATGTATGAATAATGTAATACACCGCACTCACAGTTCATGCAATGATCCTTTATTATGTGGCTCTCTGTATATCCGGGCGACGTTTCGGGAACAGCATGTCCCCTTTCTCAAGCCCACAGCGTCACGGCCATGCCATAATACAAAAAACAATTCATAACACACTTCAATAGTACTTCCTATATATACTCTCCTCCCAGGTGTAACCGCCCCCCCATTGCACCAATAACATGCTAGATAATATAACAGGTAAACCAGTGTACATAATCACATACAGTTATAAGAAAGAGACAAAGGGAGATATCAAGGCGCCACCCATAGATCCATAAAAGACATGATCACATAAAGCAACGAGGATTCCAAAAAATCATACAATAACAGCTTGTATTAAAATATGTTTAACATCACAAGTATACATGTAGGTCATAATCATGATTCAATCCTATAGGATGGAGGGTACCCAATCTGTACACCCACCATACTTCCCTTTTCTTAAGCAGTAACTCCCTGTCACCTCCCGTTGGGTCTAGGGACAGACTCAAGAAATTAAGAATCTCAATTCAGACTCATCATGATGTGCTTCATGATAATGAGTTGGTACAGGTAATTTGGTATTTTTCAACTTAATGCTGGATTTGTGTTGTGATATACGATTCTTAACCGGTTGTGCCGTTTCACCACGTATATTTTGTTACATGGGCATAACAGGCGTATACCACAAATTTTGTTATCACAGTGAAATGGCCTCAAAGTTGAATACTTGTTTGGTGTTGGGATGTGTAAATGCATTGTTTTTATAACATGTTTGCACTGTTTGCAGCTTCTGCAAGGAACATGCCATGGGATAATCCACCCTTGGTTTTATGTGATACCGCCAATCTGATGTCACAAAATAATTAGCCAAGGTTTTTCTTTTTTATATGATATTCGGGGGGAGTGCGAACTCTGAACAGATGGAAAACCCTCCTTCAATAAGTTCCAATGCTTATATATACACTTATTAAAGAGAGCTGTGCAAGAATATTGGGTGACAATGGTATACGTGTGCTATTCTTTTCATTAGATCTAATAAAGCTCCTGGAGGATTTATCAAGAGCTTGGTCCAAAACCCGAGGAGGATACCCTCTTTCCTGAAATTTGTTATACATCTTTTTCATCTGCATGGCCGTCTATGTACTTCCACTATTTTGCAGGCACTGTGTGGCCTGGTGGAGGTACATAGACGACGTCTTTGTGTTGTGGCGGGGCGACGTTGAGACACTCATGGAGTTCCATCACCAATTGAACACATTACATCCTAACATAAAATATACCTTAGAATATCATGATCATAATATTAATTTTTTGGATGGGAAGGTGATCCAGGAAGGGGGCTTTCGCACGGAGTTATACTCCAAACCCACGGATCGCAACCAATTACTTATGTATAGCAGTTACAATCCGGTCAAACTAAAAAGTCACTGGCCATCAGTCAGTTCACCAGAGTATCTAGAATAGTATCTGATCCCTCTATGAAAACCATGCAGATGAAAAAGATGTATAACAAATTCAGGAAAGAGGGTATCCTCTCGGGTTTTGGACCAAGTTCTTGATAAATCTCCAGGAGCTTTATTAGATCTAATGAAAAGAATAGCACACGTATACCATTTGTCACCCAATATTCTTTGCACAGCTTCTTATTAATAAGTGTATATATAGCATTGGAACTTATTGAAGGAGGGTTTTCCATCTGTTCAGGAGTTCGCACTCCCCCACGAATTCGTATAAAAAAGGAAAAACCTTGGTAATTATTTTGTGACATAGATTTGGCGGTATCAAATAAACCAAGGGTGGATTATCCCATGGCATGTTTCCTTGCAGAAGCTGCCAACAGTGCAAACATGTTATAAAAACTAATGCATTTACACATCCCAACACCAAACAAGTATTTCAACTTCGAGGCCATTTCACTTGTGATACAAAATTTGTGGTATACGCTCTGTTATGCCCATGTAACAAAATATAAGTGGGTGAAACGACACAACCGGTTAGAATCGTATATCACAAACACAAATCCAGCATTAAGTTGAAAAATACCAAATTACCTGTACCAACTCATTATCATGAAGCACATCATGATGAGTCTGAATTGAGATTCTAATTCTTGAGTCTGTCCCTAGACCCCAACGGGGAGGTGACAGGGAGTTACTGCTTAGAAAAGGGAAGTATGGTGGGTGTACAGATTGGGTACCCTCCATCCTATAGGATTGATCATGATTATGACCTACATGTATACTTGGTGATGTTAAACATATTTTTATACAAGCTGTTATTGTATGATTTTTGGAATCCTCGTTGCTTTATGTGATCATGTCTTTATGGATCTATGGGTGGCGCCTGATATTTCCCTTTGTTCCTTTCTTATACCGTATGTGAGTATGTACATGGTTTACCTGTTATATTATCTAGCATGTTATTGGTGCAATGGGGGGGCGGTTACACCTGGGAGGAGAGTATATATAGGAAGTACTATTGAAAGTGTGTTATGAATTGTTTTTTGTATTATGGCATGGCGTGACGCGTGTGGTTGAGAAAGGGGACATGCTGTCCCGAAACGTCGCCCCGGATATACAGCGAGCCACATAATAAAGGATCATTGCATGAACTGTGAGTGCGGTGTATTACATTATTCATATATATATATATATAAAAAAAAACATTAAAGTTCCGTTAATGTCTTAACGGTGATTTATCAACACTTAACGTGACTTTTAGGCGTAACTTGCGATGCGTTCGTGATTCACATAACTTTGTGCGTCTAGACAACGCAAGTAATGTACCAAATTTTAACACAATAATGCATGAATGTGAACGTGATATTTTAGATTTTTTATGGCACCGAAATGATGGTCTTAATCAGACGTTAACACAAAAAGGCCTATGTAAAGAGAGGTGGTATATGTGGGCATTGATATCATGTAATTTCACCTTCAAGACCAGCCTATTTTCTAGTGTGTAATTGGTACACACAGACCAATCACAAATCACGCATGCATGTGTGTAGCAAGCAAGCTTTTTTTGATGTTACTTTATACATGCAATGAAATAATTATTGCTGCATATATAATTATAAATCTACGTTCATTAAAGGGTATGTCCACCCTAAAATGGAACTTTTTATATAAGGTCCCCCTGGGCTCCCAGCCCCACCGCTATATTTTTTTTTTTAGAAAGCCCCCCAAACTCTACTTACCTCCCCTCTTTCCTCCGCCGCGGCTCCCGCCCTCTGCTTGCAAGAAATGCAAGCAGAGGGGCGGGACGGCAGCCGCGTCTGTGATGCTGAGGCAGCCAATCACAGACGCGGCTGCCGCAGCTCACTTCGCTGAGGAAAGAGGAGAGGTAAGTAAGAGTTTGGGGAGCTTTCTAAAATAAAAAATACCGGTTGGGGCTGGGGGACATGGGGGCAGAGGTATTAAAGGGGTTTTATGCTAGGGGAGGGATAGCAGAACGGGAGGGAGAGGGAGGGAGAGGGGGGGAGGGAGGGGGGAGAAGGGCTGCAGTACGCATGGCAAAAATCTACCTGAGGCCAGCTAGCAGGCAGTGTCTATATGGACCTGCTAGCCTCCTGGTGGGCAGTTTTTGGGACTTTGGGGGGGGGACTACAGGAGAACCCTATGGAGCTGGGATGTGAGGTAAGGATTACACTACACTACATGATGGGGCCAGTAGTTGGGGGGATTATAGTTTTGGGGGTGGACATGCCCTTTAAGAATTATCGTGTGTGTTGCTAAGCCAATTTGTTAACTACTTAGCTAGCCACTACTTGCTGTTTATATGTGAAAGGATTTGTGTGAATATATGCAGTCTTAT
Source organism: Hymenochirus boettgeri (assembly GCA_019447015.1). Taxonomy (NCBI): domain Eukaryota; kingdom Metazoa; phylum Chordata; class Amphibia; order Anura; family Pipidae; genus Hymenochirus; species Hymenochirus boettgeri. The sequence goes on from CM033474.1 coordinate 119,995,465, forward strand.
ATTATAAAAGGGACTGTTTTATGGAGCAAAAATCTTCAGTTACATAAATCCTGTCAAACAAATGTCAGATTGCATAGATAACTCAGCATATTCATATTACAGTCAATACTGCAAATCTGTCTTAGTCACCCATGTTGGTCTAATGAACCACATACACAGACAAGTGATAGCTACGTAGGCTTCAATATTAAAACAAATTTTATATATATTATAATTATATATATATATAATATATATATATATATATATATTATATAATTTTCCTCTGCTGGAAGTATTTTAATCAGGTTTACAATACATAAGAAATAAATAAAATCTATCCAATTCTATCAATTTTATGGCTTTTAAATCTGCAATAAATGGTATGAGAAATGTTGGTGATTCTATATAATGCAAGTACCACAATTCACGCAATTCTACTACTAAAAAAACGCTAAACTCTTAACGTGACTTTTACGCTATGTATCAAGACTTACGCAACTGAAGTACTAAAACACGTAGCTCTTAACATGACTTTCTAATGCAAACACTTGTGTACTAATCGCAAACAGTTTACTGAATACAAGAACGCTCGTTATTTTAGAACCATCTTTGCGGATGGCGGCTCGCCATCACACTCTTGTAAAGCCCAATTGGGCACTCTGTCCATACCAATCTCTAAGCATATTATGAATTCAGGGATTTCAACAAATCACTCCTAATGGGGCCTAGCCCTATAAGGTACATGCAAGGTGAGAAGAGAAAGGAAAAGGTGTTTGAGACAGAATACTTATTTTTAGCAGATGTACAGTACATGACTTGAGTGCAGACAAAAAGAGACAGAGATAACCAATAATAATTAAACCACCATCTCTAAGGGCAGAATAGAATACGATTATAAAGGGTATGTCCATCAAAAATGTAAGTTTGGTCTAACTGATTTACTGAAGAACAGGAGGTAAACGCGACCCGCTCTAGCGCGACTTCACTGACAGTCTCCACATGCATGCACAGTGCAAAGGACTGGAGATGGTCGGTGATTTTGGTGCTGGAATGGGTCCGCGGGTAAGTGTCTCTCATCTCCGTAAGATATACTGAAGAAAGGGAGGTAAGAGATATTGCATTTACATCCTGTTCTTCAGTAAATCAGTTAGAAACAAACTTACAATTTTGATGGACATAATGTGATTGCAGCTCTTGGTAAATCTCCCTTACATTGTTAAAAAAATCTATTGAGAAAATGAAACATGGAGATGGGTACAGAAAAATAAACTAAAAAGGGAACAGCTATTATCATTGTTAAAAGGCATTAAGTATTTAATTTAATTATTTGCTTTTCACTGCAGCTCCAATACTTCCAGTAATTCTGAAAGTATTGAAATACTGTGAATTCTGGAATATATAAGGGATAATGCGCCCCTTACAGTGTAATATAAGGATATTACGCCATCGAGGAATTCCCAACCATATAGAGCACGAGGCCGTAGGCCGAGTGCTTTTATACAGGACAGGGAACTCCGAGGTGGCGTAATGTCCTTATATGATAAGTGAAGGGGCCATTTTTTATAATACATACGTATCTGATCTTTCATCCCATTCACATTTTAAATTCTAGCCTTGTCCTTATTTCCACCTTAAATCCCTCAAGCTACCTTCTGTAATTAAACCCAGTAGAAAGCAACCACCAGCATCTATGCGGTTAAACAAATCTTTGTGGAGGAGGAGAGAGACATTGGTTATGAAGTGACAGGAAGCAGCTCCAGCAGGTTCTGTTAGTGAAGTTAAACATGGCAAAAAATGTGGTCATTGTCCAGGCATGAACACTGGAATGGCGGAGTGTGGAGTGGGAATAGAAATATAAGAAATGAGTCACTTAGTGACATAGAGAGTGATTTTTATAAGGATATATACCACTTCAGCTCCCATTATAAAATATCACACTTATGTATATATAAGGGATAATATGCTGCCTACAGTGTAATATAAGGATTTCACACCGCAGAGGAGTTCCCTCACCATGTAGAAGCACGAGGCAGTAGGCTGAGTTCTTTATACAGGGCAGGGAACTCCAATGTGAAATAATGTCTGTATATTATTCTAGATAGTGTATTATTCCATATAATATACATAGGGCAGCCTAAAAAAGAAAACAGCGGGCACACACTGTCTCCTCCCCTCCTGTTCTCCCCCCCTCTCGTCTCTTCCCCCCCTCTCATCTCTCTCCTTCCTGTATAAATCATGTAGATATGAGCCTGTTTTTCTGAATAGAAATAGTTAACTGCCATTTCTACTTCAAGTAAAAAGAAGGGACTGTCCATTGACTCTCACCCTGTCCCCATCAGTTCTGGTTTCACTGAATGAATTATGGTGAATTCCTGTGTGATTATAATTGATCGGCTTACTTGCTCCACTTATCTGCACCATAATTCATTCAGTGAAACTAGAAACCTGACGGGGACAGGGTGAAAGCTGATGGTCAGTCCCTTCTTTTACTTTAGAGATGGCAGTTAACTATTCATATTCAGAAAACCAGGCTTCATATCTACATAACTTGTACAGGGAGGGATAGAGACAAGGGAGTTGCAATGGGAGACAGGAAGTCGCTCAGTAAAGCAACTGAGTGACTGTAATATAGATTCTCGCCACTGCACCTTCCCATTGAAATTGCCTAGCCTTTTGTATTATAATCTTTTTATAATGTATTTCCAGGTTTGCACAATTGGAGGAAGTGTCTGCTATTATGCATGTGCTACCTATAAGATCATGCTTACAATGGATGTGATTGACAATCTTCCAAAAGGATTTTTAGAATTTTTCTAAATTCAGCATCCTTGCTGCATGGGAAAAGGTACTAAAACCATCTAAATTATTGCATGACTGTTTTACAGAAAGTGTTTTTGCTGTGTTATCATTTTTTAAGGAGAATGAAAGCCTATAATCACAAACTAAACACGTCAAAAACACATCAGGTGATTGTATACACTCCGTGTTTTTCCAAGATAGTTTAACGACATGCTAATAAAGGTTTGGTTTTAGAATTACCCATGTGCAGGCCTGCTCCATCTTTATCTTTATTCTACTGTGTCTTCCTGCAGCCGAGTTCTTGGGGTGTGTGAGCCCGCCAATGAAGCTTTCATGAGTGAGCTCCCGTGAGTATGTGTTTTGGGTGTTTAAATTTTGGTATGAGTTGTTTACATTGAATGAGCCTGGAAAATGTGTTCTATGTACCAAAAAACAAAATAACACCCACCAAGATAAAGTTGCAGGTTTAAAATGAAAAATTGCAGATACAGAAAATGTACACAGTGGTGCAGCATAAAAATATTAAGTATTCTAAGTGAGTATCCTACAGCTACAAAACACAATTTAAGGATCTAGAAAACAGAAGTCGCTACCAAAACATGGATACTGGGCCTGCCAGAAAATGTTCCCCAAACTGAATTGGCTGATGCCAATCAAAGATATTCCATAATAATACTCAACTATCCGAATGAATCTGAATAGACTACAGTGTGTTGTAATTATACCTTACTATGCAGACCTAAACTGCAAGTAGGTGTGGGCTCTCCAGATTTAAATTACTGGTAGATTACCAGTCAGCTCACTTATTTATAGAGATTGGATGCATAAAATTATTGTAACTTGTAAAAATTTTATTGATATGTTGTGTACTGCAATGAGTAAAACATCATCAACAAAATTTCCAAATCAAAAGATTAGGTTAATCAATGTCAAATTTCACATTCCCAGCAGGTTAGAAATAAAAATGTGAAGTTTTACAATTCCAACAAAAGAATTATACAATACAAGACTGCCTATAAAGATGTTTAAATTCCATTATATTATTTTATGACATGAAATACAAACCTAACATAAGCTAATTTCACATAAAATACCTAAGATAAGTAGCACGATAGAAACAGCAACACCATTCAGATAACGTGGTATATTTGACCATTTTATCAGTTGCTATCCTGTTTTCGCACCAAATTATATTTTACATCTGCATTGCAATGGAACCGGAACCAAAAAGAGTTTGAATCATATTTTACGAGTTTGAACAAATTAGACTTTTGGATTTCGACCTTTCGAGGATTTTCGAATTTTAGCAAATTTGTGGAAATATCCAACCACATTTTCCAAATTCACCAATGACAGCAATTTTTAGCAGTGCTAACCCCTTGGTTGCCTTTAAACTGTTACCTTTTCGACCCTTTTCTCCTGTGTGAGACAAAAATTACTCTATGCAAATGCAAAAATAAAGATTAAAGGTGAAGTTCGTGTAAACATGTACTTTTAAGAAAAAAGACTTATTCCCATCCTAATGACATTAATCTGCCCATTCAGCATTTTTTTTTTAAAATAAATGCTTCCAAAATGCCAACGAATGTCCATAGTCGGGTTGTTATGGCCATTAGGGAAAGACGGAAAATTTCAGTCGGTATTGGCCTTTATTTAAGTAATGGGAGCCTATACTATCGGTCGTGTATGGCCACACGGCCGACCAATCCCAATACTGCGTACGGATGATCAGTCAGGTCCATGTGTGCTATTCCCTCCGCATGTGTGCGCCACAATGTGATCTGTTGGCAGGAATGTGTCTTTGTAAAGCAACATTTACTTTTGATCTATCTACCTATCTCTCTCTATCTGTCTCTATTTATCTGTATATGCAAATGTCTATCACTCTATTTGTAGATATCTGCTGTATCTCACTCTGTTAATATCTTTGTCTGTCTCTTTGTCTATCTTTTTATATTTATGTCTATCTCTCTATCTATTCATATCTTTATCTGTCTAATTCTGTTTATCGTCTATTATATTATGCTATACTTAGATTTTTTTAAGTTATATTAAATTTTCCAAATGATCTCCCCACAAGGCCACGGCCACCCATCATGGACCTCACTATGTGTTTAGCTACACTCAATCGGTGTTTTTTTAAGGATAGCCCCTCATGTTCCTGTATCATTGTTTTCAAAGCCCTCTTGGTCTTACCAACATATTTGTTGAACTCGCATGTGATTAAATAAATCAGCGGCGAGTTCTTACAGATAAGATTGAAGCGTATCAGTTAAATGACCAGACCCAGTAACATAGTAATTGAGGTTGAATAAAGACATATGTCCATCAAGCCCAATCTATTCAACCTCCTTTTGACAGTTGATCACAGAGAAGGCACAAAAAAAAACAGCTAAAAAAGGGGGGGGGATTCCTTCCTGACTACAACGGCAATCGGAAAGTATCCCTGGATCAACCAGATCTATATGCATTAATACCAGTAAATCTCATATTTGTTAGTTTTAGAAACTTATCCAGGCCTTTTTTAAAGCTATTTAATGAACTTGCCATTACCACATCTGCTGGAAGACAGTTCCACAGTTTCACCGTTCTCACTGTAAGAAACCTTTCCTAAACTGAAGATGAAACTTCTTTCTTTCAACCTTAAAGAATGTCTATGAGTCCTCTGATATGACCTATTTGTGAACAATGCATCAGAGAGTTCATTGTATGGCCATTAATATATTTGTATATGGTTATCATATCCCCACGCAAACGTCGCTTCTCTATTGTAACAGCCCTATCTTGTCTAATCTGCCTGCATATTCAAGCCCTTCCATTCCCCTATTAATTTAGTTTCCCTTTTCTGAACTGCTTCCATTTTCAAGATGTCCCTTTTGTTTATGGGATTCAAAACTGCCTTACCAGTGCCTTACTAAGAGGGAGAATAATATCTTTCTCTCTTGAATCTATTCCCTCTTTATACAAGACAATATCTTTCTAGCTCTAGCCGTTGCCCTGGCATTGTTTGCTACAGCTAAGTCTGTTATCTACCAGAACCCCCAAATATTTTACCATTACGGTACACTAACACACAGTTATTTATGGTGTAGGTGGCACAGGGATTATTAAATCCCAATGCATCGCCTAAGCTAGGTACACACCTAGCGATTTTTCCTCCTGACCGACCGTTCGATACTTTCGAACGGTCGGCCAGGAGGAAGGACTGTCGGTCGCGGCAAAAGCAGCCGCGTCCGATAGTCCACCGCGACATCGCGTTGCGGTCCATAGAGGACCACACGATCGGACGAGGTTTTCCACCCTGTCCGATCGTCCTTTCGTCCGATTCGGACGAACGGTCGATCGGACAGGGCACATTCGATTCGATAATTTCGGTCCGTCGACCGATACACTGAACTATCGGTCGATCGGACCGAAATATCTAATCGTGTGTACCCAGCTTTACATTTATCAACATTGAATCTCATCTGCCATTCTGCTGCCCATTTTAATAATCTATCTAGGTCTGCGAACACTTGCACATCATTTGAAGTTTCCAAAGCTGCTTAATTAGGGTTTCCAGACATCCGTTTTCTCTTCCCGGATTTGTCTCTTTTAAAGGATAATCCAGGGTCGGTCTGTTTTGGGCTGTCTTTGTCCGTTTTTTTAAAGGCTTTCAGTGGTTATTACCTCTGCGCATGTGTGGCTCCGCCCACTTATGAGCCATGACAGCATCTGTCCCAGGAGGAGTCCCCTGTGCCTGCCTTCACTCCTATAAGAAAGAGACAAAGGGAGATATCAAGGCGCCACCCATAGATCCATAAAAGACATGATCACATAAAGCAACGAGGATTCCAAAAAACATAAAGCAACGAGGATTCCAAAAAATCATACAATAACAGCTTGTATTAAAATATGTTTAACATCACAAGTATACATGTAGGTCATAATCATGATGGTATTTTTCAACTTAATGCTGGATTTGTGTTGTGATATACGATTCTTAACCGGTTGTGCCGTTTCACCCACGTATATTTTGTTACATGGGCATAACAGAGCGTATAACAAAATTTGTGGTATACGCTCTGTTATGCCCATGTAACAAAATATAAGTGGGTGAAACGACACAACCGGTTAGAATCGTATATCACAACACAAATCCAGCATTAAGTTGAAAAATACCAGAATCGTATATCACAACACAAATCCAGCATTAAGTTGAAAAATACCAAATTACCTGTACCAACTCATTATCATGAAGCACATCATGATGAGTCTGAATTGAGATTCTTAATTCTTGAGTCTGTCCCTAGACCCCAACGGGGAGGTGACAGGGAGTTACTGCTTAAGAAAAGGGAAGTATGGTGGGTGTACAGATTGGGTACCCTCCATCCTATAGGATTGAATCATGATTATGACCTACATGTATACTTGTGATGTTAAACATATTTTACTACACTACATGATGGGGCCAGTAGTTGGGGGGATTATAGTTTTGGGGGTGGACATGCCCTTTAAGAATTATCGTGTGTGTTGCTAAGCCAATTTGTTAACTACTTAGCTAGCCACTACTTGCTGTTTATATGTGAAAGGATTTGTGTGAATATATGCAGTCATTTTATATTATAAAAGGGACTGTTTTTATGGAGCAAAAATCTTCAGTTACATAAATCCTGTCAAACAATATGTCAGATTGCAATAGTCATAACTCAGCATATTCATATTACAGTCAATACTGCAAATCTGTCTTAGTCACCCATGTTGGTCTAATGAACCACATACACAGACAAGTGATAGCTACGTAGGCTTCAAATTATTAAAACAAATTTTATATATATATATATATATATATATATATATATATATATATATATATAATTTCCTCTGCTGGAAGTATTTTAATCAGGTTTACAATACATAAGAATAAATAAAATCTATCCAATTCTAATCAATTTTATGGCTTTTAAATCTGCAATAAATGGTATGAGAAATGTTGGTGATTCTATATAATGCAATGTACCACAATTCACGCAATTCTACTACTAAAACAAACGCTAAACTCTTAACGTGACTTTTACGCTATGTATCAAGACTTACGCAACTGAAGTACTAAAACACGTAAGCTCTTAACATGACTTTCTAATGCAAACACTTGTGTACTATTAATCGCAAACAGTTTACTGAATACAAGAAACGCTCGTTATTTTTAGACCATCTTTGCGATGGCGGCTCGCCATCACACTCTTGTAAAGCCCAATTGGGCACTCTGTCCATACCAATCTCTAAGCATATTATGAATTCAGGGATTTCAACAAATCACTCCTAATGGGGCCTAGCCCTATAAGGTACATGCAAGGTGAGTAAGAGAAAGGAAAAGGTGTTTGGAGACAGAATACTTATTTTTAGCAGATGTACAGTACATGACTTGAGTGCAGACAAAAAGAGACAGAGATAACCAATAATAATTAAACCACCATCTCTAAAGGGCAGAAATACGATTAGTTAAAGGGTATGTCCATCAAAAATGTAAGTTTGTGTCTAACTGATTTACTGAAGAACAGGAGGTAAACGCGGACCCGCTCTAGCGCCGACTTCACTGACAGTCTCCACATGCATGCACAGTGCAAAGGACTGGAGATGCGTCGGTGATTTTGGTGCTGGAATGGGTCCGCGGGTAAGTGTCTCTCATCTCCTGTAAGATATACTGAAGAACGGGAGGTAAGAGATATTGCATTTACATCCTGTTCTTCAGTAAATCAGTTAGAAACAAACTTACAATTTTGATGGACATAATGTGATTGCAGCTCTTGGTAAATCTCCCTTACATTGTTAAAAAAATCATATGAGAAAATGAAACATGGAGATGGGTACAGAAAAATAAACTAAAAAGGGAACAGCTATAATTCATTGTTAAAAGGCATTAAGTATTTAATTTAATTATTTGCTTTTCACTGCAGCTCCAATACTTCCAGTAATTCTTGAAAGTATTGAAATACTGTGAATTCTGGAATATATAAGGGATAATGCGCCCCTTACAGTGTAATATAAGGATATTACGCCATCGAGGAATTCCCTAACCATATAGAAGCACGAGGCCGTAGGCCGAGTGCTTTTATACAGGACAGGGAACTCCGAGGTGGCGTAATGTCCTTATATGATAATGTGAAGGGGCGCATTATTTCTTATAATACATACGTATCTGATTCTTTCACCCCATTCACATTTTAAATTCTAGCCTTGTCCTTATTTCCACCTTAAATCCCTCAAGCTACCTTCTGTAACTTAAACCCAGTAGAAAGCAACACCCCAGCATCTATGCGGTTAAACAAATCTTTGTGGAGGAGGAGAGAGACATTGGTTATGAAGTGACAGGAAGCAGCTCCAGCAGGTTCTGTTAGTGAAGTTAAACATGGCAAAAAATGCTGAGTCATTGTCCAGGCATGAACACTGGAATGGGCGGAGTAGTGGGATATAAGAAATATAAGAAATGAGTCACTTAGTGACATAGCAGAGTGATTTTTATAAGGATATATACCACTTCAGCTCCCATTATAAAATATCACACTTATGTATTATATAAGGGATAATATGCTGCCTACAGTGTAATATAAGGATTTCACACCGCAGAGGAGTTCCCTCACCATGTAGAAGCACGAGGCCGTAGGCTGAGTTCTTTTATACAGGGCAGGGAACTCCAATGTGAAATAATGTCTGTATATTATTCTGTAGATAGTGTATTATTCCATATAATATACATAAGGGCAGCCTAACAAAGAAAACAGCGGGCACACACTGTCTCCTCCCCTCCCTGTCTCCCCCCCCTCTCGTCTCTTCCCCCCCTCTCATCTCTCTCCCTTCCTGTATAAATCATGTAGATATGAAGCCTGTTTTTCTGAATAGAAATAGTTAACTGCCATTTCTACTTCAAAGTAAAAGAAGGGACTGTCCATTGACTCTCACCCTGTCCCCATCATGTTCTGGTTTCACTGAATGAATTATGGTGAATTCCTGTGTGATTTATAATTGACTCGGCTACTTGCTCCACCTTATCTGCACCATAATTCATTCAGTGAAACTAGAACCTGACGGGGACAGGGTGAAAGCTGATGGTCAGTCCCTTCTTTTACTTTAGAGATGGCAGTTAACTATTCATATTCAGAAAACCAGGCTTCATATCTACATAACTTGTACAGGGAGGGATAGAGACAAGGGAGTTGCAATGGGAGACAGGAAGTCGCTCAGTAAAGCAACTGAGTGACTGTAATATAGATTCTCGCCACTGCACCTTCCCATTGAAATTGCCTAGCCTTTTGTATTATAATCTTTTTATATATGTATTTCCAGGTTTGCACAATTGGAGGAAGTGTCTGCTATTATGCATGTGCTACCTATAAGATCATGCTTACAATGGATGTGATTGACAATCTTCAAAAAGGATTTTTTAGAATGTTTCTAAAATTCAGCATCCTTGCTGCATGGGAAAAGGTACTAAAACCATCTAAATTATTGCATGACTGTTTTACAGAAAGTGTTTTTGCTGTGTTATCATTTTTTAAGGAGAATGAAAGCCTATAATCACAAACTAAACACGTCACAAAACACATCAGGTGATTGTATACACTCCGTGTTTTTCCAAGATAGTTTTAACGACATGCTAATAAAGGTTTGGTTTTAGAATTACCCATGTGCAGCCTGCTCCATCTTTATCTTTATTCTACTGTGTCTTCCTGCCAGCCGAGTTCTTGGGGTGTGTGAGCCCCGCAATGAAGCTTTCATGAGTGAGCTCCCGTGAGTATGTGTTTTGGGTGTTTAAATTTTGGTATGAGTTGTTTACATTGAATGAGCCTGGAAAATGTGTTCTATGTACCAAAAAAACAAAATAACACCCACCAAGATAAAGTTGCAGGTTTAAAATGAAAAATTGCAGATACAGAAAACTGTACACAGTGGTGCAGCATAAAAATATTAAGTATTCTAAGTGAGTATCCTACAGCTACAAACACAATTTAAGGATCTAGAAAACAGAAGTCGCTACCAAAACATGGATACTGGGCCTGCCAGAAAATGTTCCCCAAACTGAATTGGCTGATGCCAATCAAAAGATATTCCAAATAATAATACTCAACTATCCGAATGAATCTGAAATAGACTACAGTGTGTTGTAATTATACCTTACTATGCAGACCTAAACTGCAAGTAGGTGTGGGCTCTCCAGATTTTAAATTACTGGTAGATTACCAGTCAGCTCACTTTATTTATATTAGAGATTGGATGCATAAAATTATTGTAACTTGTAAAAATTTTATTGATATTTGGTGTACTGACAATGAGTAAAACATCATCAACAAAATTTCCAAATCAAAAGATTAGGTTAATCCAATGTCAAATTTCACATTCCCAGCAGAGTTAGCAAATAAAAATGTGAAGTTTTACAAATTCCAACAAAAGAATTATACAATACAAGACTGCCTATAAAAGATGTTTAAATTCCATTATATTATTTTATGACATGAAATACAAACCTAACATAAAGCTAATTTCACATAAAATACCTAAGATAAGTAGCACGATAGAAACAGCAACACCATTCAGATAACGTGGTATATTTGACCCATTTTATCAGTTGCTATTCCTGTTTTCGCACCAAATTATATTTTACATCTGCATTGCAATGGAACCGGAACTCCAAAACGAGTTTGAATCATATTTTACGAGTTTGAACAAATTCAGACTTTTTGGATTTCGACCTTTCGAGGATTTTCGAATTTTAGCAAATTTGTGGAAATAATCCAACCACATTTTCCAAATTCACCAATGACAGCAATTTTTAGCAGTGCTAACCCCCTTGGTTGCCTTGTAAACTGTTACCTTTTCGACCCTTTTCTCCTGTGTGAGACAAAAATTACCTATGCAAAATGCAAAAATAAAGATTAAAGGTGAAGTTCGGTGTAAATACATGTACTTTTAAGAAAAAAGACATTATTTTCCCATCCTAATGACATTAATCTGCCCATTCAGCATTTTTTTTTATAAATAAATGCTTCCAAAATGCCAACGAATGTCCATAGTCGGTGTTATGGCCATTAGGGAAAGACGGAAAATTTCAGTCGGTATTGGCCTTTATTTAAGTAATGGGAGCCTATACTATCGGTCCGTGTATGGCCACACGGCCGACCAATCCCAATACTGCGTACGGATGATCAGTCAGGTCCATGTGTGCTATTCCCTCCGCATGTGTGCCGACACAATGTGATCTGTTGGCAGGAATGTGTCTTTGTAAAGCAACATTTACCTTTTGATCTATCTACCTATCTCTCTCTATCTGTCTCTATTTATCTGTATATGCAAATGTCTATCACTCTATTTGTAGATATCTGCCTGTATCTCACTCTGTTAATATCTTTGTCTGTCTCTTTGTCTATCTTTTTATATTTATGTCTATCTCTCTATCTATTCATATCTCTTTATCTGTCTAATTCTGTTTATCTGTCTATTATATTATGCTATACTTAGATTTTTTTAAGTTATATTAAATTTTCCAAATGATCTCCCCCACAAGGCCACGGCCACCCATCATGGACCTCAGCTATGTGTTTAGCTACACTCAATCGGTGTTTATTTTAAGGATAGCCCCTTCATGTTCCTGTATCATTGTTTTCAAAGCCCTCTTGGTCTTACCAACATATTTGTTGAACTCGCATGTGATTAAATAAATCAGCTGGCGAGTTTCTTACAGTATAAGATTGAAGCTGTACATCAGTTAAATGACCAGACCCAGTAACATAGTAATTGAGGTTGAATAAAGACATATGTCCATCAAGCCCAATCTATTCAACCTCCTTTTTGACAGTTGATCCAGAGGAAGGCAAAAAAAAAACAGCTAAAAAAGGGGGGGGGATTCCTTCCTGACTACAACGGCAATCGGAAAGTATCCCTGGATCAACCAGATCTATATGCATTAATACCAGTAAATCTCAATATTTGTTAGTTTTAGAAACTTATCCAGGCCTTTTTTAAAGCTATTTAATGAACTTGCCATTACCACATCTGCTGGAAGACAGTTCCACAGTTTCACCGTTCTCACTGTAAAGAAACCTTTCCTAAACTGAAGATGAAACTTCTTTTCTTTCAACCTTAAAGAATGTCTATGAGTCCTCTGATATGACCTATTTGTGAACAATGCATCAGAGAGTTCATTGTATGGCCCATTAATATATTTGTATATGGTTATCATATCCCCACGCAAACGTCGCTTCTCTATTGTAACAGCCCTATCTTGTCTAATCTGCCTGCATATTCAAGCCCTTCCATTCCCCTTATTAATTTAGTTTCCCTTTTCTGAACTGCTTCCATTTTCAAGATGTCCCTTTTGTTTATGGGATTCCAAAACTGCCTTACCAGTGCCTTACTAAGAGGGAGAATAATATCTTTCTCTCTTGAATCTATTCCCCTCTTTATACAAGACAATATCTTTCTAGCTCTAGCCGTTGCTACCTGGCATTGTTTGCTACAGCTAAGTCTGTTATCTACCAGAACCCCCAAATATTTTACCATTACAGGTACACTTAACACACAGTTATTTATGGTGTAGGTGGCACAGGGATTATTAAATCCCAAATGCATCGCCTTAAGCTAGGTACACACCTAGCGATTTTTCCTCCTGACCGACCGTTCGATACTTTCGAACGGTCGGCCAGGAGGAAGGACTGTCGGTCGCGGCAAAAGCAGCCGCGTCCGATAGTCACCGCGACCGATCGTGCGGTCCATAGAGGACCACACGATCGGACGAGGTTTTCCACCCTGTCCGATCGTCCTTTCGTCCGATTCGGACGAACGGTCGATCGGACATGGGCACATTCGGATTCGATAATTTCGGTCCGATCGACCGATACACTGAACTATCGGTCGATCGGACCGAAATATCTAATCGTGTGTACCCAGCTTTACATTTATCAACATTGAATCTCATCTGCCATTCTGCTGCCCATTTTAATAATCTATCTAGGTCTGCTTGCAACACTTGCACATCATTTGAAGTTTCCAAAGCTGCTTAAATTAGGGTTTCCAGACATCCTGTTTTTCCCGGATTTGTCCTCTTTTTAAAGGATAAATCCAGGGTCCGGTCTGTTTCTGGGCTGTATGTCCGTTTTTTTAAAGGCTTTCAGTGGTTATTACCTCTGCGCATGTGTGGCTCCGCCCACTTATGAGCCATGACAGCATCTGTCCCAGGAGGAGTCCCCTGTGCCTGCCCTTCACTCCACATAACTGAAACAGGAAGTGAAGGGACTTGCTGTTTAGCCTGCCTGGTGCTGGAGCCTGGATGCAGCAGCAGAAGGTGGGGCTGGGGGGCTAATAACTCATAGAGTGCAAGGTGAACCTGAGCCTGATGTCTGTTTGTCTGGAGGGGAGGGGAGAGAGAGAGGAGTGTAAGACTTGACTCACAGACAATGCCAACCATTTACAACTACTGGGTGGATAGATAGATAGATAGATAGATAGATAGATATACAGGCAATGTCTATCTATCTATGAGTGGACTAACTGCCTGTCCACTCATAGAGTGCAAGGTGAACCTGAGCCTGAGGTCTGTTTGTCCAGAGGGGGGGAGAGAGGAGAGTAAGACTTGACTCACAGACAATGCGAACCATTTACAACTACTGGGTGGATAGATAGAGAGAGAGAGAGAGAGATTAGACAGATAGCTAGATAGATTGATGGACAGAGACAGACAGACAGACAGACAGACAGACAGATAGATAGATAGATAGGCAAGATAGATAGATAGATAGGCAAGATAGATAGATAGATAGGCAAGATAGATAGATAGATAGGCAAGATAGATAGGCAGAGATAGATAGACAGACAGACAGACAGACGGCATTAGATAGATAATACATAGATAGACAGACATAGAGAAAGACAGATAGACAATAGGCAGAAAGACAGACAGAGTGTAATAGATAAACAAGAGGCAGATATATGGACAGAGAGGGAGGGACAGACAGATAGAGATAGATAGGGGCAGAGGTCCATGTAGAAGGTACAAGAAGATCACCCTGGCCAAAAGTGTGGGCAGTCTACAACTGAAACACAACAGTAACTTTAAAATGACCAAATTGCTACCAGTATAAAATGAAATTGCCAGTTTACTGTGGCTTAATTGGGGCAGAGAAAGGGGCATGGCCTAAAAATATTTGCTACGTGCGGTACATGGAGTGCTCAGAAGTGTCCCTGATCTTCTTAGACACCAGAGACGCGCCTGCCAGAATGGGAATAATAATTATACTTAAATATCTGGCTAGTAATGCAGGTAATAAATTTAGGGGCAGATATCTGCCAATTCACCAGTTTTAAGGGTGGACATATACTTTATTTACACAGTTTATTTATCTATTTATATTATTCATTAGCTAAGTAGTCAGTCCTTCAGTTAATTAGGCAGTGTAGTCAGCTCAACAATGTAAAATGGCAATAGTGGCCTTTAAAATGGGCGTTACCTTAAAAGTGGGTGTGGTTGTTGACAAGTGGGCATGGCCACAAAAAAAATTTGCTTCATTACCTGTCTTCTATTTTGGATTTCAAAATCTGGAAACCCTACCAAAGCTCTGCATAGTTTAGTGTCAAAGTTCACTAGGAAACAAAGAAGGAACACCGCTGCACTGCGAAAGCGGCCAATTAATCCTGCAAGCAACTCACCACTCCGGTTCTTCATAAAAACATTCCTTTATTAATCAGCATGTTAAAAAAGCTTATTGTTAGCACTTAGTTCTGGGGGACAGTGGTAAACATCTGACGCGTTTCAGGCCAAAGGCCCTTAATCATAGACTCTAGTTTAGTGTCATCCGCAAACACTGAGACCTTGCTCTCAATGCCCCCTTCTAAGTCATTTATAAACAGATTAATGAAGAGCGGCCCCAGTACAGAACCCTGAGGCACTCAGCTTAGAACTTTAGTGTAATAAATGGCCGGACGGCCGGGTACTCACAGTACGCTTTTAGGAGGAGGCTGACAGTCCGGAAGGTGCAGGATACAGAGGCTGCTGGGAAATGTAGGCTGGATACTGGAACAAGGTTCGGCTGGGTACTGTAGGCTGTTTACTGGAACAATGGTGCTGTTGGGAACTGTAGGCTGACTGCTGGAACAATGGTGCTGCTGGGTACTGTAGGCTGGACCAAAGGTGCTGCTGGGAACTGAAGGTTGTAATAATGGTGCTGTTGGGAACTGTAGGCTGACTGCTGGAACAATGGTGCTGCTGGGTACTGTAGGCTGGACCAAAGGTGCTGCTGGGAACGGAAGGCTGAATGCTGGCAAGGTAAGTAACTGGATGCAGGCAAGGTGAGACACTGGAAACAGGCAAGGTAGGTACTGGATACAGGCAAGGTAAGCACTGGATGCAGGCAAGGTAAGTATAAGGAGCAGGATCCAAGGCAGGTAAGTACAGGAGCCAGGGAGGTAGCAGAATGCTACAATCGGGCACCGGGTCCAGGAGGACACCGGCTTTTCAATTTTCGCGCCGCCCGGCGTGTCGGCGGCGTGACGTCATGACGTCGACGCCGCCCACCCGGAAGTGCAGTGCGGCGCGGGACCGGAGCGGCAGGTAAGTTCGTGACATTTAGCCCACATAGATGAAGCTCCATTTACCACCACTCTGTTTGCGATCCAATAACCAATTCTCTATCCATGCATAAATGTTTTCTTCAAGGTCAATATTCCTCAGTTTATACATTAGTCGCCTATGTGGCACAGTATCAAAAGCTTTCGCAAAATCCAAGCATACCACATCTACTGCTGTACCTACGGTAAATCTAAATTCTTACTCGCTTCTTCATAAAAACCAATTTAATTTGTCTGGCATGATCATAAATCTCATGAATTCATGCTGACTACTACTAATAAAATGAGCTCTGGAGACAAAGTCAAAGATATGATCCCATAACAAAGTTTCCATCACCTTCCCTACTACTGATGTTAGGCTTACAGGTCTATAGTTACCAGGCTGTGAAACAATTACCTTTTTTGAATATTGGTATTACTTTGGCTTTTTTCCAATCCAGCGGCACATCTCCAGACCAAAGTGAATCTGAAAAGATGAGAAACAGTGGTCTACGCAGAACTGAACTAAGCTCTTTTAAAATCCGAGGATGCAATCCATCTGGTCCTGGGGCCTTATTGATATTAACTTTGTCTTATTGTTTTCGTACCATATCCTCCGTCAGCCAATGTGAATACTCCTCCTTTCTCCCCTGCATATTATTACAATCCCTGCTGTAAGGACTAGGATTCTCAACGTGAAAACCGTTGTAAAAAAACGGTTTAGCAGATTAGCCTTTTTCAGCCCCATTATTTAATGGTCCCACATTTTCAGTCCTCATCTTTTTACCATTTATATACTTTTGGGGTTGGACTTGCTTTGTTCGGCAATCCGTATTTCATTTTCTATTTTAGCTAATTTAATTGCTTTCTTGCTCTTTTTATTACATGTTTTAAGCCATGCAGGAGTGGACCTAATTTTTTTTACACTTGTCCCTAAAGGTACATATTTAAGAATGTAATAGTTTAATATCCCTTTAAAAGTGGTCCACATCTGATCAGTATCTTTACCTAGAAACAATTCCCCCAATCTATGAGCAGGAGTGATTCCTTTAACAGCATAAAATTAGCTTTCCTAAAGTTTTTGTTAACCCAGTGCACTTTAGTTTTTTGCAACCTATATTAAATGACACTATATCATGGTCACTATTCCCTAATCTTCACATTACCTTTATTTCCAAAATGAGCTCAGGATCATTAGATATCACTAGATCCACAACGCATTCTGTCTAGTAGGAACTCCTACCATCTGTGAAAGAAAATGCTCATATAGGAAATTTAAGAACTTATATCTTTTTGTCTGGCAGTTCCCTTACTCCAATCTATGTCAGGGTAGTTAAAATCCCCCAGACCCAAAACATGCCCCATACCAGCAGCCTTCGCCAACTGCATATGGAGATTCATTTCCACCTCCCCCCCGGCATTTGGCAGCTTATAACATACCCCAACAATTAATTTACCTACCTTTTTCTTCCTGTGCACAGCTCTACCCATATTGTTTCTGCCATATCGTTTATGTCCCCATCTATTCCATCTTTTAGATTTGGCTTCAATTCCTGTTTAACATACATACATACTCCTGCTCCTTTCTTATTAACTCTGTTGTGTCTAAATAAGGAGTATCCTTCAATATTTACTGTCCAGTCGTGTAAATCATTTAGTCATGTTTCTGCTATACCAATTACATCATACCTTTCCTTTAAAGCTATTAGTTCTAGTTCCCCAGTTTTTCCAGTAGTTCAATGTACCCTCCACCCATACCTAGTTTAAAATCTCCTCCAACCCCCTAGCCATCTTCTCCCCCAAAACAGCTGCACCATCATCATTAAGGTGCAATCCATCTCTACTAAAGAGCCTGTAGCCTACAGAAAAGTCAGCCCAATTCGCTAAAAACCCAAACCCCATCTCCTTACACCACCCTCTTAGCCACGCATTTATACTCCTGAGCTCCTTTTGCCTCCCTAGCGTAGCAACGTGGCTGCGGTAGTGTTTCTGAAATCACTACCTTTGAGGTCCCTTGCTTTTAGCTTGACCCCTAATTCTCGGAAATCATTTTTAAGGACCTCACCTCCACCTCTAACTTTGTCATTGGCTCCAATGTGAACCAAGACCACCGGGTTACTTCCAGCCCCACCCAATAATCTGTCTACACGATCCACCACATGTCGAATCCTAGCACCAGGCAGACAACACACTGTTTGGCATGTAGGGTCTTGACAACAGACTACCCTATCTACCCTATCTGCAAGCAGACCTAGATAGATTATCAAAATGGGCAGCAGAATGGCAGATGAGATTCAATGTTAATAAATGTAAGGTGATGCATTTGGGATTTAATAATCCCTGTGCCAGCTACACCATAAATAACTCTGTGTTAAAGGGCAACTGTGGTCTCAAAACAAGTTAGGGTTAAATGAAAGCCTGCAGTACTTCCTTTACAATGAGCCAACAATCACATCTCTGGCTGGAATCTGTGAGAAATTACATTGGGGTGAATGTTCAAACTTCCTGCTACCAGTAGGTTGAGTGACATCACTTGACTTCTGCCGGCCCTTTTCCTCTGGGGGAGAAGCATGCTCAGTTAAGACTTAATGCTGGCGGAATCAGGAAGTACCTAAGAAAAAAATTGACAGTTGAGAAGGGGAGCCTATTAATGCAGACATGCTGGTCACATGACTACAAGCTGGTCACATGGCTAAAAACAGGAAGAGTTCAACCAGGAAGTTACATTGCTGAACCTTTCCAGCAATAACTTCTCACCAATTTTATCTAGAGATGTGATTTAGGTTTTATTTTTAAGGTGTGATGGAAGGCTTTTTATATAATTGTTACTAGTTTGGAAGAATTTGAGACCACAGTTGCCCTTTAAGTGCATCTGTAATGGAAGATCTGGTAGATAACAGACAGCTGTAGCAAACAATGCCAGGTTGCAACGGCTAGAGCTAGCAAGATATTGTCTTGTATAAAGAAGAGAATGGATTCAAGAGAGTAAGATATTATTCTCCCTTTTTACAAGGCACTGGTAAGGCCTCATTTGGAATATGCAGTGCAGTTTTGGAATCTCATATACAAAAGGATACAAAAAGTTGAGAAAGTATAGTATGTGATATGCTTGTGAAGGTTCTCATTCATCCAGGTCATGGTATATCTGTTGTATTCAACTAGATCAACTGGACTTGAAATGTAGTTCTTGAAGACGTTTCGCTAGTCATCCGACTGGCTTTCTCAATTCAGAATGACTTGTACGTCTTGAAGACGTTTCTGTGGCGAAAGTCTTCAAGAACTACATTTCAAGTCCAGTTGATCTAATTGAATACAACAGATATATAGTATGTGATACTCTTTTTATTTGCACTAACAATAGTTTTCTTAATAGATTAGCTTTTTGGAGCTTCCTCACTTCTTCAGATCTCCCAAAAGCTAATCTATTAAGAAAACTATTGTTAGTGCAAATAAAAAGAGTATCACATACTATACTTTCTCAACTTTTTGTATGCTACAAGTGCACTAATACGGCTACAATCAATTTAACTTTATATACAAAAGGGACATCTTTGAAATGGAAGCAGTTCAGAGAAGGGCAACTAAATTAATAAGGGGAATGGAGGGGCTTGAATATGCAGGCAGATTAGACAAGTTAGGGCTGTTTACATTGGAGAAGTGACGTTTGCGTGGGGATATGATAACCTTATACAAATATATTAATGGGCCATACAATGAACTCTCTGGTGCATTGTTTACTAATAGGTCATATCACAGGACTCGTGGACATCCTTTAAGGTTGGAAGAAAAGAAGTTTCATCTTCAGGTTAGAAAAGGTTTCTTTACTGTGACAACGGTGAAAATGTCTTCCAGCAGATGTGGTAATGGCAAGTTCATTGAATAGCTTTAAAAATAGCCTGGATAAGTTTATTCAACTAAAAAATATTGTGAATTACTGGTATTATTACATATACATCTGGTGGATCCAGGGATACTTTCCGATTGCCGTTTGGAGTCAGGAAGGAATTTTTTCCCCTTTTTTTTGCTGTTTTTTTTTTTTGCCTTCCTCTGGATCAACTGTTAGGTAGGGTTAAAAAAAAGAAAAAAAGAGGGTGAATAGGTTGGACTTGATGGACGTATGTCTTTATTCAACCTCAATTACTATGTTACTATGTTACCCTTCTAATAATTGAGTCCCCTACCACTACCACCTGCTTATCCTTCCTAGCCCCAATTCTCCCTCCCTTGATTGGAGATGGCCGTCCCCTGGGTGCTTAAAGGAACGGCCCGCTCCATACATGCTATTTCTGAGCCATCATCCTCCACATTTTCACCTAACACAGCAAATCTGCTGGGATCGACCAACTGGGAAGAAGCGACCCTACCCTTCTGTCCCCTACTTCCTCTGGTGGCCTTTACAAATCTATCTTCCTTTACCCCCTTATCTGCCCCATTTCCACCCTCCACTTTACTGGCCCCTGACAGTACCTGCATTTCTCACCATGATCCCCTTAGTATCCAGAAATTTTTTTAAGAGCATTTGGGATTATGGCAAACAACAAGGGGTTATAAACGAGAATTTGATTTCTTATGGGTCCCTTTTTGCAGACTGCCCATTTTCCACCTGGCAGACCTGTTGTGTCAGGAATAGGGGGCCCTACTGAGCGTGTTTGTCAATATGTTAAGATGCTTCGTCCCTTTCTTGGGACTCTCAGTTCCTTTGTACTGGATACAGGGCACGTCTTGAGAAAAAATTATAGCTTGTGATTCAATTTTAGTAACATTGGTTATTGAGGGGTTGTACTCTTATATCCCCCATGCTGCTGGTATTAGGACAGCATGGGGACAGAATGCTGCCCTAACGAGAGACGAGAGGTGAGAAATATAAAGCAAACACCTATATTGTAATTTCGGCAAACATATACAGTCGGCCTCTCACATGCAGGTAAGGCCCGTTCAATCAGAGTGCGTATTGCTCAAGCGGGTTTCCACTCCTCATGTAAGACAAACGAAAGCATAGAAGGAGTCCACACTTCCTTTAAAAACATAAAACTTTATTCTGGCATATCCGCCATCCAAGAACACACAGGGCACGCCTGACGTGTTTCTGGGGAACACGCCCAATTAATCATAAACACATGACCTATAACATAGATTTCCTTTTATATGCACACAGTCTTAAAGGTGTATACACATCCAATATTAAAGGTGCAAATTAACAAAAAACATTAAAAAAGAGAGAAACAAACGAATCCACGCAAATGTATGAAATATAAAATCACACATGGTGATACACATCCCACCTAAAATTTAAACCTTGGGGCTGTCTGGTACATAAGGTAAAAATCTAATAAACCTCCTGTTTTCCCAGCAGATCTAGGAAGTCCCCACTTCTAGTTGGTAGTTTAACCTGTTCAATAGCAGACATTTTAAGATCCAAAAGACATGCATTATAAAAGTCCAAAAAATGTCTGCCAACCAGGGTGGAGACATCCCTACATTCCATAGCCCGTACATGTTCCCTAATATGGCTTTTAAGATTATGGGTTGTCAAGCTCAAATATTGTTTGGAGCAATTTTTACATTCCAAAACATAAATGACCCCCTTACTGTTACAATTAATAAATGTCTTGATGTCATAAGCCTTCTTAGTGACAGAGGAGGTAATGTGGGTACTTTTTACAATATATCTACACGTAATACAATTATGTTTACCACATTTATATACCCTGGGAGTTACTAGCCAATTACAAAAGTTGGCCTTAGGTGGAATGACCAAACTAGGAGCTAAAAGTCTACTTAACATAGGAGGTTTATGCGATACAAATTTAATGTCATGAGACATAAGTATACTTTGGATCTTCTTATCATTATACAAAATGTTATCTTACATACTGGAAAATAACATATTTTTGTTAAACTATAAGTTTTATCGCCAAATAAGAGGGACCGCCATGGGGGAAGCCTTCACTCCTACGTATGTATGCCTCTATCTCGGTGTCTGGGAAAACATAGTAACATAGTAATTGAGCTTAAATGAAGACATACATCCATTAAGTCCACACTTTTGACCCTTCTTTTTAACCCTGCATAACAGTTGATCCAGAGGAGGGCAAAAAAAAAACGCTAAAAAGGGGGGGGGGGGGAATCCTTCCTGACTCCAAATGGCAATCAGAAAGTATTCCTGAATCAGAACTACAGTTTATAGGTTAAGGTTTAAACAAGGAAATATAAGAAATATGATTCCTCCTTTCTATACAATTAACCCCACTCAGACATGATGACAATGGTGCAAATGGGAATCATCCTAACCCCATTACCACCACTAGGGCACATAATGTCCTAGCCTAACTTGTCTAAACCGGAAAGTGGAATTCATTTTTCTTAACAGTCTACATATATTAACCCTGTCTCTGTCTGAAATTTCTCAAACTCTCCATACCCTTCTCCTCTTTAAGACTATCCTTACTATGTAAAAGACTAACATCCCCTACTGGGCCTGCAGTCCCAATGTACTAAAGTAAATAAATAAAAGAACAGCCCTTTAAACTACTCAAATAATTATCTAACTTAATAGCAAATGTCTAAATGCTTACTATATAAATGTTATAAAAGGTTGATTTTACTATTGTATGTTGTTGAATCTTTAACATGCACTGTAATACTCCCCCTTTACATACTGTATATGCAAAATTTCTCTCAATATCTCTTTCATTTCCCATCTCTAACCCTCTCCAAGGGTACTGCCGACCCTCAAATCCAAATAGTCCCTATACCTGCCTCTATAACTTAACATGATTAGCTTCCTAACATGGAATATCCAAGGTTTTAATAACAAATGAAAACAAAAAGCACTCTACCACATTTCTTCACCACAAACCTGATGTTATCTGCCTGCAAGAAACCCATCTGACAAAATCCACCACTAAATATTTACAAAAGAAATGGGTGGGCTGGCCAGCACACAGCTGCCATACATCATATTCAACAGGAGTATTGGTCCTTATCTGCAACTCTACTAGGTATAAGCTCCAAAAAAAGCTAACAGATAACCATGGTAGATTTATATGTATAGCACTGGAACTAAATTTAACAAATTATGTAATAATGGCTATTCATTACCCTCATCCAGCAGAATTACAAGCTCTTAACAAAATTATAGACTTTGCCTCTGCCTACCCTTTTATCATATAATATGTATGGGTGACTTCAACCTTTTGATGGATCCCACGCTAGATAAACTACACCATAATCTCAATTCACAACAACTTAACAGTTCTTATTCGTCACTGCAAACCTTAATAACTGAGATTGGATGGATAGATATTTGGTGTAAACACAAAAACGTGAATACACTTGCTACTTAGCCTCTCATCAACTATGTCAAGAATTGACTATGTCTTTCTTAATGAACTAGCAGCCACTAAATTCAAATCAAATGCTTTTCTCTGGGTGATACAACTAAAACACTTGGACTATATGCAGATGACGTCATTGTTTACCTAGATAACCCCAGCTCATCACTTTCATCCTTAGTGCAAATCCTGGAGATATTTGCAACATATTCTGGATTGAAAGTAAACTGGAAAAATATCTGTATTATACCCAATGGACAATTCCACTCTTGACAAATCCTTAATACCATGTCCCATCCTAATGGTTGTCATTCGATTCATTTGGTATATAGACGGGATATCAGTCCCTGCTTACTTCTACAAACTGAACATACAACCATGCAGGGACTGATATCCCGTCTATATACCAAATGAATCGAATGACAATCAATAACACTGACAACAACAACAAAATGGTATATAAATGGCATTTATATATATACCGAAATTGTCAGATGACTCATGGATCGACTTTGCCAACTCACACGCAATTATCTCACGTCCATGAACAACAGACTAATTCAATACAATATTATGCATCAAACTTACCTTTCACCGAAAAGACTACATTGTATTTCGACATCCAGAAAACATATATGCCCAAAGTGTCTCCAAGACCAAGCCAACTTTTGGCACCTCATTTGGACCTGTCCACATATAAGATCATTCTGGCACCAAATCGTTATTTTTCTCACCAATCTAATTGAAATACCAATCCCTTTCAAAAGTAAAATCTGTATTTTGGGAATACTAGATAAGGAAAACTGGACCAAATACCTAAAGATCTTTCTAAGCGAATCCCTCTTTTATGCCCGGAAAACAATAATACTTGAATGGCCCCAGATATACCAACTCTAACTCAATGGAAAACGCTAATTAACAACACATTACCATACCTCAAAATCCTATAACGAAAGAGGAAATGCCCACAGAAATTCTCCAAAATATGGAATTATTGGACAGATAGACATGACACCACAAACTAATTCAACCAAGGCAGCAGTGCCCTAGCCTAATACTCCACCCCATCCCCACCCATCTTCAACTCACCCCCCACCCTCCCTTCATTAACTATAAACCAAATGGGGAGATTACAAGCAAGTTATTACAAATGTACAAGAAAGGGTGCTTGTAAATAGTTAAATTGTTTATTGTTTAGTTATACATTAATACAAAACCTCTGTCTTAATGTTACGATATACAAGCAGTTATTATTTATTACTATGCATAACATATAACATAAGCCAAGATCATATACAATTTCATTCTGTACCCATTGTATATCATATACTAACTGTTGAATAAACTTGAAGTTAAAAATATGCATTGCATAGAGCTGAGCAAAGATCAGACTTCAATATGCTGCACCTGCAGCTCTGCGCGGTTTCGTTTTTATGAGGGCTAGTCTACACTAATGCGCTTTTAAGCATGATCAACAGTTTGCTTCATAAATACATATGAAAGGCTAAACACCTTCCCCCAATCAGTTTGAGCAGGTAAATCAGCTAATAATATTCACTGCTATCTCTGATGATTGGCTGGGAGACACTGCCAGGTGGGAACTCTGACACTGTTACATGCAGCTTAGCATAAGGGAAGTGGAAAACAAACACAAGGTTCATAGTTAGCATGTGCAGAGGGAGTTTTGGGTCCAGGACCACCAGGAAGAGGCAACACTAGAAGTCAGCCGAGACATCATAGATTGCCAGTATCCTAAAATATTCTATAAATGATTTCTACACTAAGAGGCTGAATTCACAGGTGAGAAACAAATGATTTTACTAAGAGACAGTTATGGAGCTGCCTTTGCATTTTGGGCTTAGTTCTCCTTTCAATCTATTCACCTCTTTATACAAGACAATATCTTATTAATTGGCCCATTAATATATTTGTATAAAGTGATCATATCCCAGCACACACATTGCTTCTCCAATGTAAACAGCCCTAACTTGTCTAATCTTCCTGCATAGTTAAGCCCCTCCATTCCCCTTATTATTTGAGTTGCCCTACTCTGAACTGCTTTCGTTTCCAAGATGTGCCTTTTGTATATGGGATTTCAAAACTGCACCGCATATTCCAAATGAGGCCTTACCAGTGCCTTGTAGAGAGGGAAAATTATATTTTTCTCTCTTAAATCTATTCCCCTATTTATACAAGGCAATATCTTGCTATCAACTTACATTTAGCAACATTGAATCTCATCTGCCATTCTGCTGCCCATTTTGATAATCTATCTAGGTCTGCTGCCAATTGCACATCATTTGAAGTTTCCAAAACTCTGCATAGTTTAGTGTTATCCACAAATACAGAGACCTTGCTCTCAATAATTTATAAGTCATTTATAATTAGATTAAAAAGTAGTGGCCCCAGTATAGAACCCTGAGGCACTCCGCTTTAGCCCACATAGATGTAGCTCCATTGGCCACCACTCTCGGTTTGAAATCCAATAACTAATTTTCAATCCATATACAAATGTTTTTTCTAGGTGCCTTCAAAGCCTTACTATGCCTCGGAAAAATGCCGGCCATCTTGTGTTATGTCTGCAGTCAGGTAAGCCCTCCCCTCGAGAATCGGAGGACCCCGTTCCAGGCTTGGGTCCATAAAGCATGTAGCAGTTACCTCCATGCTCAAGTGCGCCACCCGCCGCACGTGGGAGTGATGTCATGATGCCCGTGGCATAACGTCAGCACGTGCACGGAGTCATGCGCGCATGACGTGATCACGCCGTGCGCGCTTGTAACAGTGTGCAGGGTGTGATGACGTCACACATGCATGCCTCCGTGCACGCGCTGACATCACGTCGCGTGCGTCATGACGTCACCCATGCGCGCGGCGGGTGGCGTGCGTGAGCATGGAGGTAACTGCTACATGCTTAGGACCAAGCCTGGAACGAGATCAGCACTTTCCCGAGGCATAGTAAGGCTCGAAGGCACCTAGAAAAAAAAAAAAGGGACAAGGTTTTTTTTTTTTTTTTTTTTAAGTTAGGCATACAGCTTCCATTTAAACTTTATTTTTTTTTTAGTGTACTCAATAAATATCTCTATTTATATTACCTTTACCTCACTGTGCTAATTAAGCTGACTATAATATGATTGCTTAGTATCTAATTATCTTAAATAGACTGAATGTAACTTGATTATTCCTAACATAACAATTCAGATAGAGTGTAGCAAATTTACCTCCAACTTAATTGTGTTACCCAAACCGAACCTGCAACCCAACTGAATTTTATAGATCTTATAGTATATATGCTGCTTATCTAAAATGTAAATTTACCTATAATTTAACCATTTTGACACAGCTTATCGGGGGCGGAGTCTCACCAGACATGTAGGTGGACACGACTTAGAGCAGCTCCCGCCACGAGGCTTCTAAAAGCAACCAAAAAGGAACCATCAAACCCCCAAACTGCACCCAACTGAGCCTCCAAGCCCTGGTCTATGCCAAGATGCCCCCAATGCCTCCGAAAAAAGGCAACAACCAGCATAAAGGGGACATGGAAGACTGGCTCCAGAATGAACAAAGTAAAACCTCCCAAAATAGAATCATCAGAGATAAGGCAGGAAATTGCCCAGTTGGGTGATAGTCACACCACACCACATGGTCTCCTAGTGCACAACAAGTGGATATTGAGTTAAAAGAAATCCGATATGATGTATATCGGCGAAGGGATCAGATGGAGGACGCCCGCAGAGGTAATATCAGGATCCCAGACATCCTGGAGGAAATCACGGACTTACAAACCTACCTCCCTAATTTTTTTGCTTCCATAGTCCCAGAACCCCCCATGGAACACTTTCTATACCAAAACTTATCTCCCACAACACTAGCCAAAAGAAGGGAATTCAAACCGCTGATTGAAATCCTCCTGAGCCACAACCTGAAATACCCATGGGGTTTCCCATTTAAACTCACAGTTCTCCATAATGGACGCCCTATTTCTATCACGAGGACAAGTATAATATAGTATTTGAGGTTGAACAGAGACATATGTCCATCAATTTCAACCCATCTAGCAATATCCTCATTTCCTGCCTAACTGTTTATCCAGAAGAAAGGCAAAAAAAAACCCCACCAAATTTATGAAGGGGAAAAAAATATTCCTTCCTGACTCCAATTGGCAATCGGAAATTTCCCTGGATCAACTCTACTTTATGTATCAATACCAGTAACTTGCAACATTCCTTGTTTGCAGAAACTCATCCAGCTTGTTTTTTAAACTGACCAATGACTGACAAAATGGACTTCCTTAAGAGACTAGGGCTACAGCAAAAAAAGTAACGGAGGATAACAGAAGGACTCCCACCACCAAAACCTCAATGGCACTCTACATCCCCTAGAAAGGAAAGGAGCCCTCCCAGGAGCTAAACGGACGTTTATCCAAACATAATAAAAAAGTGAACTTATTTCTACCCCAAAATGAAAAAACTTTCCCCTTACATTTCTCTGGTCTCCCTCTCTGTATAGGAATAATACTACAGGCAACATACCTACCTAAATATCAAACTCTCTTTGAATTTTTAAAGATAAATGATAAGGGTAGATCCTGACCAGATTTAGCAATAAATGTTAAATGATATGATAGTTACCGCTAATAACATAATCTAATCAAAGATTTATCTCACTAACTTTTGAAAAAACAATATTTTGTTTGTTACAACTATGTCTCATATCTTCTTTCTAAAACTAAAAAAAAAATCTCTTCTCACTTTTCTATAATATATTATAAACCAAAAAACTACCGCTAACAACATGGTTTAACACAAAATTGGGTATTTTTGGTACCCCTAAAATGTATAATGGTTGTTGCTAATGCATAACAATTGTATTTATGTAAATTAAGCCAGAAGATTAACTGTATTGGTGTACAACTGCAAATAATGCAAGCTGTAATCCTACAACAGGATCCTAACCTTAAGATAATACAAATGTTTAATGGCAGTTTATTGCCATGTAATATACCTCTTCTATGCCTTTCCTTCTAATACTTAAGAACATCTCTTCCAACTTTTTTATCAAGCAAAATAATGTATTTACTATTTTGGCAATGGAACCAAATGTGATGCTATGTATGCTCAGAGTCTGACCCATAACCATATAGAACAAATCCCTCAAAACATACTGTGATACTGGAAATACAATCCAGATTTAAACACAAAACTGGAATATAACACCCCAACCACCAACAGACACACAAGCTAACCAAAATAAGTACAGAACTATATGAACATTTTTTACACCACATTGTTCTGAAAATCTTAATGTTAAATAAGATCTGATTGTTCGAAACTGATGAGTTTCATCCCGAAAACGGACCCATAGAAGTCTATGGGAGAAAAAAATTTGAAAGTTTCTATCAATTTGAAAGGTGAAATAGTAATAGTAGGTTACAGTAAATAACACAGGGACCTGGGGAATGGTCTGGGGAACCCGTAAATATAAGTAAAATTCATTTAAAATCTATCTTTCCTCACGATCGGGCTGTTTTCGAGCTTTCGAGGGTTACCGAAATCGAACATTACTTTCGAGGGTTACCGATATCCCAAATACGAGGGTTACCGAAATCGGCTTGTACATTCGAGGGTTGGCGAAATCGGCACATACATTCGAGGGTTACCGAAATCAATCGCTACTTTTCGAGGGTTGACGGACTTACGATTTCAAGGGTTACCTGGATTCGTACAATTATCGAGGGTTACCGAAATCGATCCCCACTTACGATACAATTTTTCGATGGTTACCGAAATCGATCCATGCTTTCGAGGGTTACCGAAATCGATAACTGTTTTCGAGGGTTGCGGGCGCTGTACATTCGGTGATTACCGAAATTGGCGTGCGGTTTCGTGGATTACCGAAAGCGGCCGTTCTGCTTCCGCGGATTACCTAAAGCGGCCGTTCTGCTTTCGGAATCTACTTCCTGTTTTCGGCAGCTTGTTCCTGTTTGCCCCACTATATAAGAATCTGCATCACAGCCTCACTTTCAGCCAGGATGCCTAGTATGGAATGGCAGCGTTATATGGCGGCCTACCTGGCCAAGAAGAAGTATGCCGGGATGCCGGCTGGCACCCCACATATTAAGTTGCGCAAATTGCGCATCATGCGCAGTTTGCAGTGGAAGCTGCAAATTAAATTTGAAGTCACCCAGACCATCTTCCAACTGCAGAGGAGATGGTCTGACCTGAAGAGGCAGAGGGACAGCTATGTTGCTGACATAGCAAAGAGAGCAGAAGGCAAGTATCACAGTTTTAGCCATTTTTTTCTGCTTTGATATATAAAATGTTTATATAAAATATCTCATTTATTTGTACTTTTTTGTAAACCACATAAATAATAAGTCTCTACTTATTACCGATAACCACATTGAAAACCGCCGCTAACATTAGAGGGACCTTATTAATGTTAGTTAGTGAATATACTGGTGGGGCATTAAAAAGACCAACAAAGCTGTCGCTACCATCATATTAATTGATTTTTTTTTTATATAATCTTACAGAAGAGGAAGATACAGGGACAGAGGACTCTGACCCATCCTCTCCTCCACCTCCTCCTGCTTCTCCTCCTCCTCATCTGGCACCACCACAAGGCAAGTATCACGGTTTTAGCCATTTTTTTCGACCTTGAGGCTGAGGCCACAATGCATCGCATTGAAGCGTGCATGCAATTCCAGTGCATTGTCTCATATTGTTGATGTGATGTTGATAATTTCCATTATGGATGTGCAATCGCAGGAATTTTTGCATTCCCGTAATTTCCACAATATTTAAAATCGCAGGTGTAAATGTTTAAAAAACGCGTTAATTTAGCCTAGCCCCGTTTGTTATATAAAATGTTATCACTTTTTTTTTTTTATTATCATTAATTTTTATTGAAGATTTTTTTTCTGTAAAAGTAATATTCAATACATATTGAAACTCAACTCTACAGACCTTATATTTATATAAAATTAACATAAAATAAAACATTATTATCTAGTACAGTATATTTTATCTTCTGCATACACTATATTTCAGAACAAAAACAAAAAAATAACAATAACTTAATTTAAGGTACCTTAAAGGGCAACTAAAGCCACAGAACAACACTTAACCAGAAGGCAGAACACCTTCATATAAAACCAGTAATCTGTGTCTTACCTCTCATTTTGATACGGGCGCTGGGAAATTTACCTAAATAACATATAGTTTGTGCTTTACTTCTCAGCATTCTAGTATCACACAGTTTGGTCAACGACTATTATGTTCTGCTCATGCTCAGTCCTTAGCTATGGCACAAACTTGTTACAGTTGGTCACACCCATTAATAATCTCTAGCCAATCCTTTTACAGGACAGATAAAGCAAGGAAGCATGTGACTGAGGTCAAGAGGTGTGGTCTGACACTGCACATACACACAGATTCTTCAACAGGTTTTGATTTATTTTAACAGAGTTTACTAAAGTGGCATTTTATAGTTTATTGGTGTTTTTAGGGGGGTTGTTTTCAGATTCTGGAGTATAAAAAATTGGGTTTAGTTCTCCTTTAAATTTGCACGCACAAAATATATTGTTTTAACAAAGACATCATCTATAAGACTGAATATGAAGGTCTTGTTTGGGATCTGTTATCGATATACCAGCATTCCCAGTTTTTATAAAACTTAGGGAAATTATTATTTACTATATAAAACATTTTTTCATATTGCATATTTGTTGTCAGGTTAGTTATTATGTCCTGTAGTTTAGGAACATTAGTTGATAACCAGTTTTTGGCAATTTTATTTTGAGTTATGGTGATAGTATGTATTATCACTTTTATTTACATAAATAATTGTCAAGGAAAGTTGGTTTTATAGTTTAAATTTGTGTAAAGCACTTCTTATTAGCTATTAATGTTAATATGTTAATGTAACTTAGTGGCGTGTTAACAAGTGTGGTAAAGCTGTCGCTACCATCATGAATCACCATTTATGTATTTTATTTTTTATATGATCTTACAGAAATGGAAGCTTCCCCCAATGCACCGCCTCCAACCCCAGCACCACCCACGGTGGATGAAAGGCTGGACAGCATGGAGAGGGCCATGACGGCAATGGCCCGCAAGATGATACGCATGGAGCGTGACATAACTTTTCTTAAAAGAAAAATTTAATTTATTTATTTTTTGTAAATAGTTATTTTTATATATATATATATTATATATATACTAAAAAAGTGTAAACTTTAAAGATGTTGTCTTTATAATTTACTGCACACATACATCACACCGCACACAGTTTTCATTGTTTAGAGGAAAGTGGGTGATGGGGTACCATTTTTTACAGCACCACAGAGTACAGGAGCAGGCCCAGTGTAGTACAGGAGCAGGCTCACTGTAGTTTGTTACCATTGTTGCTGAGACAGGCAGGCTTTGTCTTGGAAGAATGACCCAATGCCTTAAGTAGCAACTCTCCCTCAGGGTATTCGAAGTGCAAGGGAAAGTGAGTAATGGGGTAGCGGTCCTTTGAAGTGTCACAGGACCACAGTGTCTTAGCATTGTGGATGAGCCAGGTAGGCAGCCAGATAAGCAAATGTAGACTCTTGCTTTGGGCCAGGCAGGTAGAAACATTAGCCACAGAGTATCTGGTGCGGCTGTACAAAATAGTCAGAACAGGTGACACCACAAGGGTGTAAACATTTGGCATGGGCCAGGCAGGATTGACCCACAGGTAAGAAACATTAGCACATGAGTATCCTGGGTGCGGCTGTATATAATGGTCAGAACAGGTGACACCACAAGGGTGTAAACATTTGGCATGGGCCAGGCAGGATTGACCCACAGGTAAGAAACATTAGCCACAGAGTAGCTGGTGCAGCTGTATATAATGGTCAGAACAGGTGACACCACAAGGATGAAAACATTTGGCATGGGCCAGGCAGGATTGACCCACAGGTAAGAAACATTAGCCACAGAGTAGCTGGTGCAGCTGTATATAATGGTCAGAACAGGTGACACCACAAGGGTGTAAACATTTGGCATGGGCCAGGCAGGATTGACCCACAGGTACATTAGCCACAGAGTAGCTGGTGCAGCTGTATATAATGGTCAGAACAGGTGACACCCACAAGGGTGTAAACATTTGGCATGGGCCAGGCAGGATTGACCCACAGGTACAAACATTAGCCACAGAGTAGCTGGGTTTAAAACATTTGGCATGGGCCAAGCAGGATTGACCCACAGGTAGAAACATTAGCCACAGAGTAGCTGGTGCAGCTGTATAATATGGTCAGATCAGGTGACACTACAAGGTGTAAACATTTGGCATGGGCCAGGCAGTATTGACCCACACGTAAGAAACATTAGCCACAGAGCAGCTGTTCTTAACTTAGTGATCATGAAAGATTAGCTTTAGTATAGCTTAGTCAGCCATGATAATAGAGCCACACATAACTGACCCTACACTGGAAAAATTAGCCGTTACACAGCTTAAATGAGGTAGAGTGAGGTAGGACTATACATGACCCAACCAAATAGAAAAATTAGCCACTTGCCAGCTGAGCTGGCATTAGCTAGGCCTCAAGCAATTCTGCAGTGGGAAGGAGCAGTATGGGTAGCAAAGGGCAACAGGCCTTCAGTCACAGACATCAGCAGCAGGGATGCTGTACTGAGATGTGATCCACGCCTCATTCATCTTAATGATCCACATTCTCAGTAGATAGACGAGTCCTCATCTCCGTAACGCTTGATGCCGGGCAGGACAGGACCTCAATGGCATGCTGTGCCAACTCAGGCCAGATGTCAAGCCTCGCCACCCAATAGTCCAGTGGATCCTCAGTCTCTAAAGAGTCTACACCGGCCCTGGATCCGATGTAGTCAGTGACCTGGCGACTGAGGTATTGCCTGTTTGAGCTGCCAGTAGATGGTCCTGGCAACTGCAGCTGGAAGAATAGTCGGAAGTTGGCTGCGAGACCGCCTCCAGTACTGCTCCTCCTCTCAGGCACAGGGGGATGTGAGCCCTGTGCATCCCCAACATCAGGTGCTGTCGGCCTGCTAGCACTTGGGAAGGCAGAACAGAGGTGACACAACAGCAATGCCTCATAGTTCTGCATTCTCCCTTCCCTCTGAGATGCGGGGATGAACTCAGACATTTTACCCTTGTAGCAGGGATCTACAAGGGTGGCCACCCAGTACTGCTCCTTCTCCTTGATGGCCTTGATCCGGGGGTCCTTGCGCAGGCATTGCAACATAAAGGAGCACATCTGATGCAAATTGCCTGCCTCAGAGGACCCCATGTCCTCTGTGTCACTGAGGACTACAGTGTCGGATTCAACCTCTCCCCAACCACGGATGACATGTGGTACTTGGGAGGGTGGAAGTGTCCCCCTAGAAGAACGCCCCATTTCCACTGGTTCCAGGTCAACAAAATCCTCCTCCTCCTCATCATCAGACGGCTGCTCTGTACCGTGATCACTGGGCTCAGAAAGAGCCAAGATATCGTCATCCTCCTCTTCACATAGCTGCTGCTCTGCGGCTAGTGCCCTGTCAAGGATGCCGTGTAGGCTGTGTCACTAAAATGAGCAGCTTCAGCTGGAACCTCACCCCCTATATTAATTCCCTGGCTGCTATCTCTGGACTGCTGCATGATAAGCTCAGTCTCCTGTCCCCCTGTGCACTGAACACTTTCTTCCTCTGCCACAGGCATCAGGAAGGACTGTGCGTCCATACAAAGCTCCTCCTCGACCACACTAGTGCCACACATGGTGTGGGAAAATGTTTCCTGTGACTCCTCCGGATCCCCGAAGATTCGGACCATGTGGTCAATAAACTCCTGATAGACAGGATCAGGGTCCATGCCCACAGTAGGAGCCACAGGGGAGGGAGGGGCAGGCACATTATCAGTGGTGGCAGCTCGGCTATCCTGTGCCTTTGAGGAGGTGGAAGGGGAAGGCTGGATAATCCAGTCGACTACCAGCCTCCAGTCAGGATTGATAGCCCTAGCCTGGCTACCCCAGAACATATCGGGCAGTGTTGCCCTGCCCTGTGAAGGGCCAGGTGGCTCCTGCATAGCAGCAGCAGACTGCATGGGCCCACCTCTGCCTCTAACATCAGGTGCAGAGGCACTTCTGCCTCTGCCTCGTCCTCTTGCCCTGCCTGGCATTTTGCTCTCCCTATATATCTGTATGTATATATACTGTATACTCTCTGCACTAATACAGACAGAGAGAAATAAAACTCGCAAAGCCCTCAAAAAGGACTCACAGAAAATTGTCCAAAGGACTTAAAAGGATGGGTTAGTCCTTAAAAGGACTTTTGGTTTCACAGTAGTCCTTAAAAGGACCTTTGGTTTCACAGTAGTCCTTATAAGGACTTTTGGTTTTATCAATGTGTGAACACAGGGGGGGATAACAGCAAGTGTTAACCTATTACACTGAAATCCACACAATCAAAGCTCAAGTTCGCTCAAAAAACGAAAGAAATCTCTCCAAACTCCAACACAATCAGCTCTCCAACTAAACTCTCCAACACACTGACAAAATGGTGTCTGAAAGGTTGCCTTTTATACCCAGGGGGTTAGCACTACTGTGGTTGGTGAATTTAGGTCATGTGGCAGTCATTTCCATAAATTCGATGATTATTGCGTTTTTGATTTCATTTTTGATAATCATCTACTTTCGATTTCGATAATCATCTACTTTCGATTTCGATAATCTTCTACTTTCGATTTCGATAATTATCGAATTTTCGATAAAAATCGAAAACTCGGAAAATTTGAGTTTCGAAAAATCCGGGAGTTCCGAAAGTTTCGACGGTACTTCAAAACCGCCAGATTCGATTCGAAACTGGGTTCTATTAGAACCCAAAGTACATCGCTACTGATTGGTTGGGAAAAAATTAGCACCATTTTTAACGATAAGAGCTTCTATTAAATCTCCCTGTCAGTTTACTTCTAATAACTAGAGCAGAAAAAGCACTACGATTCACAACTCACAAATTCTACTCCAAAAGCAATAAACCAGACACAATGATGGCTAACAAATTAAATCAAAGGATGACACAAAATCGATTTCTACCACTAAGAGATCAAAAAGGCCACCTCCAATATGACCCAACATACATCACCAGCACAATATTATCAAAATTTATATAGCGTAACAAGAACCAAAAAAGACCCAACCACCACTAAAGCCCTAGAACAATTTTTAAGCGATATCAATCTCCCAACCCTAACAGAAACACAAATAAGCTCCAAAGTGAAACCACAGAGGAAGAAATCACAAAAGTTATTAAAAACTTAAATAAAGAAAATCTCCTGGCCCAGATAGGCTTATAGCATTATATTTCAGAATATCCTAAACCCACAAATCCACATCTTATGCAATAATATCCTAGAGGGTAACACCACAATACCTCCCGATATGCTGGCTGCACATATCGTTGTTATCCCAAAACCGGATAGGGACACCACACATCCTTCAAACTAGAAGTCAATAAATACAGACATCAAAATAATAGCCTAAATATTAGCAAACAGACTGAACGCACCTAATTAATTATGACCAAAATGGATTTATCCTGGGTCGTCAAACAACACATAATGCAATATGCTGACTCACAACATCTGCCCTCCATATTTTTATCCTTAGACATTGAAAAGGCATTTGACTGGGTAGATTGGATATATCTAAAAAGAGTATTAACTAGATTCGACTTCCATACCCGTTTCATAACCGGAATTATTCAGCCTTTACAATAACCCTCAAGCATTAGTATGCAACATGGGCTACCCGTCCAATATATTTCAAATAGAAAATGGTGCAAAGCAAGGATGCCCGTTATCACCACTCCTATTTGCCCTTGCTATGGAGCCCTTAGTGGTCAAAATAAGAGCTTTGCCAGATATAACGGGAATAAAAGTTGGCAATATGCAGTCGAAAATATCACTTTTTGCAGACGACACATTAATACACACAACTAACCCACTTATTTCTCTCCCAAATCTCTATAAGTTACTATCGGATACTATGGGAAGATTTTGGGATTTAATATTAACCAATACAAATCTGCAGCATACCCTATACATTTACTCATAAAGATTCTCTACAAGAAAACTTCCATTTCAAATGGAACACAACTTCACTGAAATATTTGGGAATACAATTAAGCCCTTACCAAAACACCCTTTATGAACAAAATTATGATAAGCTTATTCCTGAATTAATCAAATAGTTGAAGCAATGGACACCTTACTCTTTCTCACTAGGGGGGAGAATATCTGCAATCAAAAGGACCATGCTTCCTAGAATATTATACCTGTTTCGCGCCCTCCCCTTGGCAATCAAACAAACAGATTTGATTAAACTACAGAGGGAAATTTGAAATGTTTTTATGGCAAAACAAATGTGCCCGAATCAAATATGAAAATCTAGCAAGAAACAAATTTAAAGGCGGTTTTGCCCTTCCAATGTTATCACACTATTTTAACGCAGCTAGGTTAACACAATTAATCCCAGCAACTAACGGAACAGGTAAACTAGCATGGGTCAACATAGAAAATACACTACTCTCACCTCTACACTATTCCTCTATCCTATGGATCCCCAGAGCGATCCGCATCAACTACAGCACCCAGCACACACAATCCATCAAAACATCACTACAAATTTGGAACACGTGTAATAAAAAATTCTGACTAATCCCATACCCATAGATTAGAACCTCTCTACTACATTCCCCTCTCTCCCCTGTAGGTTTCTCTGACAGGGACTCAAACATATGGAAAATTCAGGTATCCTGACTATAAAAGATATTCTCACAAACGAGAAGAAACCTTTCTCATGGGAAGAAGCGACAAAAACATATCATATCCCTGCTCAGCTGTGGTTTTCATATACCAAAATTTATCATTTTACACAAGACACCCTGCAAAAATGTAAAAACACCGATCTCACCCCACACGAAAATTATTTAATAGGACATCAAACACCTCAGTATTAATATCCAGCATATACTCAATCATATGGCATGACCTACAACCTATCAAAACTAAACATACACACAATTGGGAGGAAAGAATACAAAATGAGATAGACAATGATTGATGGATCTCTATATATACATACTCCCATCAAACGTAGTTACCAAAGAACGCCCATTCAAAATATTGCACGATTGGTACATAACCCCGGAATACCTGAATAAAATATCAAACACATACCCCAATATATGTTTCCGGGATTGTGGTCTCCCGGCACCACAACAGCATTACTGGTCTTGTCCACTAGTACAGTCTTTCTGGAAAACATGTGAGTCACTTATAAACCATGATGCAGGAAGATTCAATAAAAGTTCTTATCGTTTAAAATCAGATCTTATTTAACATTTGAAAGCTAAAATTTGATTGGTTGGGGCAAAATAAGCAACATTTTAAACAATAAGAACTTTTATTGAATAACCCTGCATGTCTTTTCTAGTCCCATTACACTAATCCCATTCACGGCATTTTTTAATCTGTCTATAGAGTGTCTGAGTGCACCGGCAAACAAATTAGTTGCTCATATATGTTCGACTGCAAGAGACCTTATTGCAGCCACATGGAAGGCACCACCTCCCACTAGAACAGAACTAATTAATAAAATATGGCAGATATACTCCAACGCATACATATTTATCCCAAAATGCACTGAAATACTGGTCTAAGATATGGATCTTTTGTGAAATAAGTATGCAACCACAGAGCACCAACCGGGGGGAGAGGACCAAGATACTTGAGAGTTACCAATATTTCCACTATTGTCTATATATATTAAAGATTAGACAAGAAATACTGTAAGTTGTTTATAATTTTACTTACCATGAGAAATAGAAAGTCAAAGTTTTTATGTCTGATATTGTACTAAATTATTAAGTTTAATGCTATATTGAATGACATTTCAAAATTGTGAACTATATACTGTACAAAGTGAAAGATAGAACCATTGTGCTTTGTTAAAGTTGAACTTTATTGTTATAAATATTGTTATACGTTAATAAAAAAAAAATATTGAAAAAAAAAAAAGATACATCTTATCATCTGAATGGTTGAAGGATATCCTATATCCTGATATGGGCTGTGGAAAATTTAATGTTGATTTGGGGGTAAAAAATTTTGTGCTGTTATACTTTGTAACTAATCAGCATATTTTTAAATGTGCCAATTAATCCTTACAATATTCAAATTTTTTTTTTGTTATTTATAAAAAGTCTATCCATTATTACATTATTTACTGTCCATGTTACACTATCAGGGCCCTGTATAAATTTGTGGCATATTTTTATAACTTTTTTCACCATAAAAAATCTTGTGTTCTCATGCATCGTTATTTGCTTTCTTTCCCACTTTTATAATTTCTCACCAGTTATTGTATACGAATAGTTGACTGGTGATTAGAAACAATTTGACATGCTAAGAATACTGGCTAGTATGTAGTAACTGCTTATTTCCTCCTGGTGGCTTCTTGTAAAAAGGCCTTTACACACGTAAAATTTTTCTCAAGTAGAATGCCGATGTGTATGGGCACACGATCGGGGGTCTTCATTGATCTGTCCTCAGCAACCGCCAAGCAAACACCTATACACGCTACATCCTCTGCAAAATTTTAAACAAATAATAATTTATATCTCTATTGACAAGTGGTGAAGCTTTTATGCAGGTGAATGGTACATGCTGCATTAAAATTCAAAACGTTGTATTAAAGGGTATCTATACTTCCAAAAATGGAATTTTTAAATACCTAGATAGTGTAATTGTCCACTACTATAACACATTTTTCAGATTTGAAATCCGAGCTGTAGATTCTCAAAAATCTTCATTTTAAAAAATGTACAGGGAAAGACCTGTCACTTAAACCAGGTGTGCTAACTTGTGTCCCTCCCCAGTGACTTATTAGGATCTCCCAAAACATGTCAAAACATATATTAATACAACCCCAAATATAATGAGCTGATTAATCATATTGGTATCCTGTCTATCTATCTATCTATCTGTCTGTCTGATATATCTATTTATATATCTGTCTATCAATCGCTCTCTGTCT
Source organism: Hymenochirus boettgeri (assembly GCA_019447015.1). Lineage (NCBI taxonomy): Eukaryota > Metazoa > Chordata > Amphibia > Anura > Pipidae > Hymenochirus > Hymenochirus boettgeri. The sequence continues at coordinate 120,035,218 of CM033474.1, forward strand.
ATTATATATCAATCTATCTATCTGTCTGTCTTTCTATCTATTATATATCTATTGTCTGTCTGTCTGTCTACCTGTCTGTCTGTATCTATGTATCTGTCTGTCTGTGTATCTATCTATCTATCTATCTATCTATCTATCGAAGTGTGTCACAGAAGTCTCACACAGCAGCACCCCCTACCCCACCCACTTTCAGCAGTGTCAAGAAGATATGTTAATGAGCTGTATAGTGTCAGCTGTGAAGGCTCTTTATTGTGTAAATTAATGTATCCAGTGTCTGCTCGATTACAAGTGGGCAGTGACAAAGGGAGGGGGCAGTTAGGAGCAGTTACTAAACATTGAAAATTAATTAAATTAACTAAACATCATTTTATTACCCTAACATTGTCCTTTCAGATTATACAAAGTTGGTTGAGTAGAGTGACCCTTTAAAATAAATATGGTGCAAAGTCTATGCATATTAAAGGGCAAGTCAAGTCCAAAAATAAATTTTAGCTATAAATTTTAATTCCACCTCCCAAACGTAGCTTTCACATTACTAATATGTTCCAAAGATACCCCTGAAGTCTCTTACCTGACCTGGTCCCTCGACACCTAGGCGCTGCCCCCTGCTCCTGTTTCAAGCTTGTTGCAAGCAAAAACAGGTGCAGAGGGCTTCTGCGCTCCACTTCCTGATTGTGGCTATCAGGAAGTGGAGCGGCTGCAGAGCATAAAAGGGGTTGGCGAGGGACCGGGTCAGGTCAAGAGATTTCAGGTGTATCTCTGGAATATATTATTAATGCAAAATCTAGGTTTGGGGAGGTGAGAAACATTTATAGGTAAACTTTATTTTTGACTGTACATGCCCTTTTTTCAATGTACGCTCTATCAATAACCTTTACAGTGTTTTAAAGATGTGACCTTAGGGTAATGTCCTTTAATGCTGCTTAATCTGAAATCTTCTTTTTAAAAAGTTATCATGAATTTATGGCACAATGAAAAATTCTGTCAGACAAATATCCCTAAAGCTTACCTGTGTATTTGGTTACTCCAATCATATCAGTTACTTCTAATAATTTGAATGTGATTATGTAAAACACTATTTTAGACATTTAAGAAAACATATTTTTGCTTTTTTTCAGGGCATTCGGTCTGTTCATGGAATTATTTTATTCTTGATGATAATTAAATTTTTAAGATTGCTTCGCATCTCAAAAGTGTTTGCTCCCTGTTTGACAGTGCTTCATTTTTCTTCATTCAGTACTTGTTTTGCAATGGTAAGAAATAGTGAAATATCATTTGTGTTTTTTCATAGAAGTGCTAAAAAATATTTTATCATCATGTCATGGCAGAATAGCATTTTCCAGTAATGTTGACATCATGCCAGTTGGTGTCCCTGTTTTTACCATCTAGACAAAGAAAGATCTTCTGGCACCCCCTGTCCAGGAGAGCAGGGGAGAGGAGTCATCTGTCACTAGAGAGCTACAAAGAGAAAAATAAATCTGTGACCTTCATAAGACCCAAGGGGAACCCTCTCTAAGTTTGTAGCCTGTGTTATAGGACTGGTGAGCATCCACTTAGTACCAATCAGGATAGTTGAGCAGCAGTGGCTTAGCTTTCAGATTTTGGATGGGGCCTCTGACCCACATAAAAAGATAGATAAAAGGACAAACATCATGCTTTAGTTATAACTTCAGAAATTGTATCCTACTTTACATGCAACTGAGTTTGCAGAGCAGGGGATAAACCCCAAGCCCACCTAAACTGACTATGTAATATGCAGAGTTCACATGTGTTTAGGCTCAATCTTCCACGAGATCCACAAGACTTTTATTTTGTCACAGTCTCCTAGATATTTTGTTAAAATTTTCCATATAGTAACACAGTAACATAGTAATTGAGGTTGAATAAAGACATGTGTCCATCAAGTCCAACCTTTTCACCCTCCTTTTTAACCTTACCTTACAGTTGATCCAGAGCAAGGCAAAAAAGCCAGCTAAAAAAAGGGGGGGGGAATCATTCCTGACTCCAAATGACAATCAGAAAGTATCCCTGGATCAACCAGAACTGCAGTATATGAATTAATACCAGTAATTCTCAATATTTTTTCGTTTTAGAAACTTATCTACCCCACTTTTAAAGATATTCAATGAAGTTGCCATTACCACATCTGCTCGAAGACAGTTCCACAGTTTCACCGTTCTCACTGTAAAGAAACCTTTCCTAACCTGAAGATGAAACTTCTTTTCTTTCAACCTTAAATGATGTCCACGTGTCCTCTGTTATAACCAATTAGTAAACAATGCACCAGAGAGTTTATTGTATGGCCCATTAATATATTTGTATAAAGTGATCATATTCTCTTAAATGTAAACAGCCCTAACTTGTCTAATCTGCCTGCATAGTCAAACCTCTCCATTCCCTTTATTATTTTAGTTGCCCTTTTCTGAACTGCTTCCATTTCCAAGATGTCCATTTTGTATATGAGATTCCAAAACTGCACCGCATATTCCAAATGAGGTCTTACCAGTGCCTTGTAAAGAGGGAGTATAATGTTTTTTTCTGTTGAATCTATTCCCCTCTTTATACAAGACAATATCTTGCTAGCTCTAGCCATTGCTGCCTGCATTGTTTGCTACAGCTAAGACTGTTAATCTACCAGATTCCTCAGATCTTTTTCCAGTCGAGATTCACTTAACACAGAGTTATTTATGGTGTAAGTGGCACAAGGATTGTTAAACCCTAAATGCATCACCTTACATTTATCAACATTGAATCTCATCTGCCATACTGCTGCCCGTTTTGATAATCTATCTAGGTCAGCTTGCAGCAATTGCACATCATTTGTAAACACATTAAAAAGAAGTGGCCCCAGTACGGAACCCTGAGGCACTTAGAACTTTAGCCCGCATAGATGTAGCCCCATTGACCACCACTCTCTGTTTGTGATCCAATAACCAATTCTCTATCCATGTACATATGTTTTTTTCTAGGCCAACTGTCTATACATTAGTCAGTTTATACATTAATCGCCTGTGTGGCACAGTATCAAAAGCTTTAGCAAAATCCATGTAGGTATACCATTTCTACTACTATGTCAGAATCTAATTCACTTCTCACTTCTTCATAAAAAAACAAGTAAATTTGTCTGGCACGATCTATTTCTCATAAATCCATGCTGACTACTACTAATAAGATCAGTTCTGGAGACAAAGTCAAAGGTATGATCCTGAAACAAAGTTTCTATCACCTTCCCTACCACTGATGTTAGTTGTCTATAGGTCTATAGTTACCATGTTGAAACAACTACCTTTTTTGAATATTGGTATTACATTGGCTTTTTTCCAACCCAGCGGCACATCCCCAGACAAAGTGAATCTGGAAAGATAAGAAACAGTGGTCTAGGTACAACAGAACTAAGCTTTCTTAAGATCCAAGAATTTATTCCATCCGGTCCTGGGGCTTTATTGATATTAACTTTGTCTAATTGTTTCCGCACCATATCCTCTTGTCAGCCAGAGTGAATATTCCTCATTTATGCCCTTCATAATATTACAGTCCCTACTTTAAGGACTAGGATTCTCTAAGGTGAATACAGAGTGAAAAAAATGGTTTAGCACAATTGCCTTCTCGGAATCCTTTATAACCATCTCTACCCCATTATTTAATGGTCCCACGTTCTCAGTCCTTATCTTTTTATTATTAATATGTTTAAAAAACATTTTGGGGTTAAACTTGCTTTGTTCTGCTTTCCGTATTTCATTTTCTATTTTAGCTAGTTTAATTACTTTCTTGCACTCATTATTACAGCTTTTATACTCCCTTTATGCCTGTTCGGTTCCCTCTGATTTCAAAATTTTAAAAGCCTTTTTCTTTTTTTCCATTTCCCTTTTTACCTGGGCATTAAGCCAGGCAGGAGAGGACCTAATTTTTTTACACTTCTTCCCTAAAGGTATACACTTAGAAATGTAATGGTTTAATATTCCTTTAAAAGCAGTCCACTTCTGCTCAATATCCTTACCTAGGAACAAATCCCCCCAATCTATGAGCAGGAGCGATTCCTTCAACAACATAAAATGAGCTTTCCTAAAGTTATAAGTTCTTGTTAACCCAGTGCACTTTTGTTTTTTGCAACCTATATTAAATGACACTATATCATGATCACTATTCCCTAAGCTTCCCATTACCTTCATCTCTAAAATGAGCTCAGGGTTATTAGATATCACCAGATCCAACAACGCATCCTGTCTAGTAGGAACTTCTACCATCTGTGAAAGAAAATGCTCATAAAGGAGATTTAAGAACTTGGTACCTTTTGAGGTGCCAGAAGTTCCCTTACTCCAATCTATGTCAGGGTAATTGAAATCCCCCATAACCAGAACATGTCCCATACCAGTAGTCTTCCACAACTGCATATGGAGATTCATTTTCACATCCTCACTGGCATTTGGCAGCTTATAACATTTCCCAACAATTAATTTACCTACTTTCTTGCTTCATGTACATAGCTCCACACATTGTTTTTGCCATCTATCTCATCTTTTAAATTTGGCTTCAATTCTAGTTTAACATACATACATACTCCCCCCTCCTTCCCTCCTTTCTTATAAACTCTGTCATGTCTAAATAAGGAGTATCCTTTAATATTTACTGTCCAGTCATGTGAATCATTTAGCCATGTTTCTTCTATACCGATCACATCATACCTTTCCTTTAAAACTATTAGTTCTAGTTCTCCAGTTTTTTCAGACAGACTTGTTGCATTTGTAAACATACATTTTAGATAATCATTAAATTTACTTCCAAACTTGGACGTACATGCCTCCTTATCCTCAATGCTCCCCCCTCCCCCATTCCACCCTCCATTATCTTCTTAGCCCCCTGATCCCTATTCCATCTGTCTACCCCTATGTAGTCCAATGTACCCCTTCCCCATACCTAGTTTAAAATCTCCAGCCATCTAGCCATCTTCTCCCCCAAAACAGCTGTGCCATCATCATTGAGGTGCAGTCCATCTCTACAAAAGAGCCTGTAGCCAAAAGAGAAGTCAGCCCAGTTCTCCCAAAACCCAAACCCCATCTCCATACACCACCCTCTTAGCCACACATTTATACTCCTAAGCTCCCATTGCCTCCCTAGAGTAGCACGTGGCTGTGGTAGTATTTCTGAAAACACTACCCTTGAGGTCCTTTCTTTTAACTGGCCCCTTCTCTCGGAAATCATTTTTAATGACCTCACCTCTAACTTTGTCATTGGCACCAACATGAACCAAGGCCAGTCACTCACAGCCCCACCCAATAATCTGTTAACACAATTCCACCACATGTCGAACCTTAGCACCAGGCAGGCAACACATTGTTCGGCATGCAGGGTCTTGGCAGCAGATTACCCTATCTACCTTTCTAATAATGGAATCCCCTACCCACTACCACCTGCTTATGCTTCCTAGCCCTCAATTCTCCCTCCCTTGTATTAGAGATGGCCGTCCCCTGGGTGCTCAAGGGAATGGCTCGCTCCATACATGCTACTTCTGAGAAATCATCCTCCACATCTTCACCTAACACAGCAAATCTGTTGGGATCGACCAACTGGGAAGAAGCGCCCCTATCCTTCCGTCCCCTACTTCCCCTGGTGACCCTTACAAATCTATCTTCCTTTACCACCTTATCTGCCCCATCTCCACCCTCCAGTTTACTGGCCCCTGCCAGTACCTGCATTTCCCCCAGGTTTGCCAAGCCCTGCAATGCTGCAAGTTTCCCCTTTAGATTCTGCACCTCAGATTCCAAATGGGCAACCCACTCACATCTGACCCATACATAGGTCCCTTGAGGCAGCTCCTCAAAGATCCAAAACATGCGGCAAGATGCACATTGCATGGACCCAACAAAACTGTCCATACTAAACAGCAATAAACAGAAACGACAATACACAACACAGAAGCAGCAATACACAACAAAGAAGCAGCAATACAAAACAACAGACTGCATTCTTGTTATTAAACCCTTTTTTGTTCTAAACGCTCTTGTTTCTTAACACATCCCTTAAAAACAGACAAATCCCTTTAAGTGGATTGCACAGAGCTGGAGTATTTTTATATGAGGTTCAAAACCAAATACTCTATATTGCTCTGGCAATTTAAACCAATTAGCTAATCCCCTATCCAATCAGAATGGAAAGAAACAAAAAAAATGCCTCTCTTTTGTTTCTTCCCAGCCTCCACCCTACAGGTAACAATCTAGTTGATAACAAATATTTAATTTAGAAACCTTGTGCCTAAAGTTTACTTAAACAATCCCCACCACCTTATTCCAGTAGTAAGCAGTAAAAAAACACAAAAGTAATTTTATTACTCAGACACACTCCCAGAAATAAATAGTGCATATCTCCTAAAAACTGTTTTAAATCTGCCACTGTCTCTCACAGATTGCATTCCATCTGCATACCCCTTTAATTGAAACAACATAGTACAGAGCTGAGGTAGAATAAAGAATTGAACCTGATTTTAGCACAGCTCTTTCAAATGCATCTCTCAATAATGTACCTATCTGAATGTAAACAAACCCTTCATAATCTGAATGTGAATGCAAGCTTCAGAGTAGATTAATCCACATTTTAGTTAATATCCCAATTAAAGGGCATGTCCACCCTAAACTATTTCCCCCTACTGCTTGTCCCACTGTGCAATGTAAAAAAATCCTTACATTTCTCTTCTGCTCCATATGGTTCTCCTGCAGTGCCATGTGAAAATCCAGGAAACTGAAGGGTAGGAGCCTATCTGCGTTTAAAAATGTTTCTTTCCTCTTCTTGTCCTCTAAGAGGACTCTGGCATGCACTGTTGGTCTTTCTTTCCTCCTCCCTCCCTCCATCTGGATCCCTCGGTGCTGTGATTTAGCCCACACTGTAGGGACCATCCCCCTAACCTTAAACGCCATGTCCACATGTTTAAAATCGAACCAGAACTGTAGTTGTGTTCCTTCGTTATCTTGGCTCCTTCTTTAGACAGGCAGCTGCATCTGTGATAGCCAGATTTTCAATCAATCTCAGCCCTGGCTGCCAGTCATGCCTCTTCTGATCTTCAGTTCCCGGAAGAAACAGAAGAGGTTTGGGCCAAGTGAATGATGGTGGGTAAATACAGTTCTGGACCGATTTTTGGGGGGTGGACATGCCCTTTAAGCACTAACACACTGACTTAAGATGGCCCAATAGGAAAAAATATTGTACGATCATCAGACAATCGTCCATACACAGACCAGCCATTATGATCGTAGCATGTATGGCCACCATTATCTAGACTAATAGGTAGATTAAGATTGAAAACCAGTATGTGAGACTCCTTACTAAATGATGAAGTTAGTCAAAGTGATAAAATCTACTAATTACGAATAAAAGGAAAACGGGAAATGAAAACTTTGAAGTTAGAAGCAAAACATAACCTAGTAATTTGGGCTCCATTTTGACTCCTGGTAGTGTTAAATTAAGATCCAGATCGTACTCAGCACAACTTGTAACTGCAACCCTCCCTCCCCTTACTAAGTTGCTGGAAGACTATCAGTTTCATTTGGTTGCTGCAAAAAAGAGTGGATTAGGCCACTCAGACATTGTAGAAACATGCTTTATATTTAATTTATGTTTTTATTGAGCATTTTTTAACATAGCAATTAAACTTTTAACATCATTTTTTTAACAGAGTGAGGAAAAAGATAAACAAAAGGAAAAATTAATATGCTTGTGAAGGTTCTCATTCATACAGGTCATGGTATATCTGTTGTATTCAATTAGATCAACTGGTCTTGAAGTTTAGTTCTTGAAGACGTTTCGCTAGTCATCCGACTGGCTTTCTCAATTCAAAAAAACTTGTACGAGAATCTGTGGCAATTATGTACCCTGGAAAATCCCAATTAGCATATCACAGCCAGGTGTTAAGGGAGTGATTGCATAGTGGCTAAGAGGTGTTATAGGAACGCCCAGGGTAAGGTGTCAAAACAGCATTGTACATGGCAGACAGTTGGTCCTTTGCCAATATGTTAACATTACAATGTTCAAAGGTATGTCCTTTATCCTTAAGATGCAGGTACAAGGCTGAGTCCTGACCCGAGGAATTGGCTCTTCTGTGCTTGGACATACGTTGATGCTGTTGCTGTTTGGTCTCACCCACATACAAATCAGAACACTCTACACTGCACTGCGTATATGATGTCGCTTTTCTTGCGTTTCGGTATTGGGTCTTTTGGATGTACCAATTGCTGCCTCAGTGTGTTGTTCAGTTTTTGAAAATTCTTCTTAATTTCTCGGAGACCCCTGCTACATATGGGATGACCATGTTCTTTCTCCTGTCTTGCTTTTCCCCTTCACTGTTGGTACACGTGTTCTTTTCTTTCCTTCTACTTCTTTTGACAAAGGCCCAGTCTGGATATCCACAAGTTTTAAGGGCTCCTCTGGGGTGTTTCATTTCTTTAGCCTTCGTCTCTGTGCTAGTGGGGATGTTCTCAGCTCTGTGTTGCAGGGTTCTGATGACACCCAGCTTGTGAACTAAAGGGTTCTTGGACTACCAAGCAGTCCAAGAAAACCAGTTTGTTTTTTTGTACCTCTTCTCTTGTAAATTTGATGTTTTGGTCTACCGCATTAATGTGTTCTGTGAAAGATTGTACTTCCTTCTGGTAGATTTTTACCCAGGTGTCATCCTGGTGCCATTGAAAAATTAATACAATTTCCATAGTCCATTTTGACATATAATTACATTAATTTATCTAAAGTATTGCATATAGATATTCATAAGGTATTGCTGTTCTCTGTATATTATAGACTGAGATATATAGTATTTTCTTTGATCTTATATGATTTAGTTATAGAAATAAAAATCTTACCTAAATTCGGTTTTTAGGGACCAGTCCACCCCAGGTGTTCCACCTAGTAGTTTTTATGTCCAAGGTATTCATTAGTTTTTATTTTCCATATCCTTGAGATTAGTTCTGTTTTAGATGGAGATGGACCCTTCCAGGAGAGTGCTAGAAGGCTTTTTGTGGCTGTATATATATGGGACATTAATCTTTGGGCTGATGTGTTTAGACCTTGATCGGGTAAGTTGAAAAGAGCAGTATTTGGGGATAGTTTGTAGGCAGGATCAATAATGGCCTGTATAAGTGATTCTGTTAGTATACTTCCTTGCATTGCCACCAACAATGCAGTTGTGAGGCTGGATTATTACAATTACGGAAGCATAGGTTTGGGTGGGAAGGATTGATTCTATGTAGGTGTTCAGCTGTAGTGTACCAGTCGTAGAGGATTTTGAGGTTTCTTTCTTTTGTAAGAATATTTAGTGAACTTTTATGTGAATTGATAAACTGTATATTTTAGTCCATTGTTGGTCATCTAATTCTTGATTTAATCTAGATTCCCATATCAAGATGTATTTACCGTAGATTTGATAGGTAGTTTATCATAACATAAGATAGTATATATGGAGGAGATCCTACCATGCATATGAGTAGAATTGGTCAACTGTTTCTCTATTGGAGTTATTTGTTTTTTCTGGCATTGTTCTAAAACGGTTTGGGCATAATGTAGTATTCTAGTGTATGTATCATTTGTTTGCAGGGAGATGAAACTGTGAGGTGGCTTCTTCCCATGAGCTTAGTGAGCCATTTTCCTTTCGTAGGTCATTTATAGTAGATAGGCCTTTATTTTTCCAGTATAATATTTCTTCTGTTGTGAGGCCCACAGGAGTGATTGGAGAATATAATAGAGGAGTTAGTATGAAGTATTGGGGGAGGATAGAGTACTGCTTATTTATTTTGTTCCAAAGTTGTAGAATGGGATGTATAAGAGGAGAGTGATTTTTGGAATAAGGTTTGTGATGTTCTTTTGTCAGCCATAGAAGTGATGAAGAGTGGAGTGGGGCAATTAATTAATTATCGATATCCACCCAAGCTATATTCTCTGTTCATTGAACCCATTGTGAGGTTTGGGCAATTTGTGCTGCTTTATAGTAATGAGATAACATAGGAAGACCAAAACCTCATTTGCCATTGTGCCTTCATAAGTACTGATTTTTTATTCTAGATTTCTTCCCTTTCTATATGCATTTTCTGATCTCAGTTTGTAGTTTGTTTAGTAGTTGTTGGTTCACTGGTATAGGTAGCCCTCTAAACAGATATAAAATTCTTGGTAGCATGGTCATCTTATTCTTCCAGCTAGTGAAAGGGGATAGGGGGTTAATTTTTTAAGTTGATTAATCAAGATTTGAATCAGTTTGCCATAATTGCGAGAGTGTAATATTTCCATTTTTTAAAAAAGAATCTGGTGTCCATTTAAACAAGAATTTTTGCATAATATAGGTGTATGGGGTATGCTACATTTGTGAAAAATTGGGAGAGAGATAAGGCGGCGAGATAGATAAAGTAGTGTATCATCTGCGAAGAGGGAGATTTTGGAGTGTGTTTTGCCTATTTTTATACCTGTTATATCCGTAGATAATCTTATTTTAGTTGCTAAGGGTTCAATTGATAGAGCAAATAGGAGAGGGGATAGTGGACAGCCCTATCGTGTTCCATTCTTTATATGGGTTTTGTTTGAGGGGTCGCTCATGTTTCTAACCACTGCTTTGGGATTAGAATAAAGACTAAAGATTCCTGAAATAAATCTGTCAGGGGAGCCATAATGTTTATGCACTATTCGGAGAAAAACCCAGTACACCCTGTCAAAGGCTTTCTTGATATCCAACTGTCTTCCAGTGGACGTTGTAATGGCAGGTTCATTGGTCAGTTTAAAAAAAAAGCTGGATGAGTTTCTGCAAACAAGGAATGTTGCAAGTTACTGGTATTGATACATAAAGTAGAGTTGATCCAGGGAAATTTCCGATTGCCACTTGGAGTCAGGAAGGAATTTTTTCCCCCTTCATAAATTTGGTGGGGTTTTTTTGCCTTCCTCTGGATCAACAGTTAGGCAGGAAATGAGGATATTGCTAGATGGGTTGGACTGGATGGACATATGTCTTTATTCAACCTCAAATACTATACTATACTATACTATACTATACAATGATAGGCTAACAGAGGGTATGTTATTGGAGTTTGCATATTGCATGATTGTTATGGTTTTTCAGATGTTGTCTGTGGTTTGTCTACATGGGACAAAGCCGGTCTGGTCATAGTGAATTAATTTCGGGTAGAATTGCAGGATTTGCCAGGATTTTTGCAATTATTTTCACATTTATATTTATAAGACTCTGTCTTGTTTAGGGATGACTGTTATGTTTGCTTCTAGCATGTCTGGTGGCAATTTTTTAGAGCACGTAAGTAGTTCACTGCAGAGTTTCTGTAAATGTGGGGACAGGACTGCCTTTAATATAAGGCAGTGAACCCAACAGGGCCTGGTGCTTTTATGGTTTTTAGGTGTTTGATGACTGTATGTATTTTGGCTAAAGATACTTCTGCCTGTAAAGACTGTTGTTGTCTGGCAGTGAGTTAGGGTAACTTTAAATCTTTGAGATAGTTATTGATTCGGTTTTCCATGTCAGCATTTTCATTGGTTGTGGTTACATTATATCATTTTTGGTAAAATTGTGCAAAGGTGTTTGTGATGTATATTGGGTCATTTTGAAGTCTACCTTTGTGGTCCCTTAGAGGCAAGAGTCATTTTCTGATTGAGTTTATTTGCCAGCATAGTGTCTGGTCTGTTACTTTTGTAATAGAACCGTTGGTTAGTGAGACCTAGAGCCATTTCTGCTTTGTCTGTTAGGAGTTAGTTCGTGTCTTGCTGCTTGTATTTGTGATGCTTTGGTTTCTTCATATTTATAGTCTAAAGTTTTGTCTCCGTCTCTTATGGTATCTATTAGTTGTGTTATGTGTTGTAACTTTTTCTTTTTATGATGGCTGCTATTTGAATTATTTGGCCACGAATGACTGTTTTGTGAGTTGCCCATATGATTGGGCTTTGTATTTCCTCTGTGTTGTTTTCCATTAAGTTTTGATCTATCCATTTTGGATTGAGAGAGACATTAAATCTTCTGCCATGAGGATGGAGCCAAATGCATAAGATGTGATTTTGTTTTTTAGTTCTTGGAGGAATGCCTTTTGTTGGGTGTTGGGGGCATATGGATTAACTATAGTTAATTTAGTTGTGTGGATTAGGATATTTAAGATGATGAATCTCCCCTGTGGGTCTCTGTAGCATGAATTTTCGGATATTATTAGATTCTTATGTATTAAAATAGCTACACCTCCCTTGCCTGATCTAGAAAATGCCAGATAATGGGTGCGGAATGTAGGGCCTCAATATTTGGGTTCTTTCCCACATTTGGGAAAAGTGAGTCTCAAGTGAGTCTCTTGAAGCTTGAGGATGTCTACTTGTTGTTTATGGTAGTATTGTACTGCAAGTTTGCGTTTGTTAGGAGCATTGAGACCTTTTGTGTTGAGTTATTACCTTAATTTGAGATGCCATCTGGACTGGGATACATCGGGAGCTTGAGAATTTCTTTGTGTGGATAGATGGAAACAAGTAGTTTGATGTAATTAGAAGCGTGGTCAGAACCCGGCGTGACTGGAGACCTTTGTTTATAGTAAACTGTGAAAAGATATGAGGCAAGTGTTAATAGTTAGTGTTAATGTAATTTTGGACATGGAATAACATACAAAATAAAATATATACATAACTGCACAGATTGATGAGTATGTCTTTATGAAAAAAGACAAGCATAATATACATTCTTTTTGGGTAAGGGTACTTTAGTCCTTACAATTAACAAATGTTTGACTGAGGTGAGCTCACCTCTTTTTTGTTTGTGGGGAAGAGGCTTCCCTATCGGTTACTGGGTAATACTAGGAGTTCGGGCTCACTAATAAGTCCGTATGCGGCCTTAATTGATTAGGTTTGGGGTGCAATGAGGAGGAAGTTCCAACTTACTCTATGGTAATATGGTAGTCTGTCGTATTGGGGGAGAGAGGGCATAGGATGACGATGGGATAAGCGCATGATGCCTTATTTGAGGCTTCTCCCTACATTATTTACAATATGATTTTATCTATAGATTAATGGTCATTTAAGTTCCTTATATTTTTGGTAAGATGTAATTATACATTCTGTAGTTTGGTTATACATGTCTCTTTTACTGTTAAGTGAGCACTGAGTTTTTACTGTTACTTGCTTTATATTTGTGTAGAAGTTACATTTCTTGGTGATTCAATTATATTGTAAACATAATCATATTAAAACAGTAGACATAAAGAGTAGTGTTACATTTCAGTCATTTTATACATTGTACAGTGCTTTAATAATGATATACAGTAGGATAGAGTTCGTATGGAGTCAGGGGATGAAAGTGTTAAGGTTTGATCTCAGATTTTGAGCTTTTTTTCTTCTCTGGGAAGATTTGCTCTATAATCATCCTAGATCGTTATACCATAGAAGTTTTGGGAAGATATTTAAGAGGCATATCTTAATATGGAGCGGTTTTCAACACATATAGGTTTTTAGAGTAGCAATATTACTTTAGGTTCCACTTATCATTTGTTACTTTATAGTCATATTAAAATAGTACATTTTACATATAAAAATGTACATTGATTTAAAAACATATTAGAGTGATAAGTTGAGCCATACTGTCTTTACCCATCCGTATATCATAGCTATAATAGGAGGAAATTCACTGAGTGTATGTTGTTGTAAAAATTTTTTTGCATATTTAAGATTTCATAGTGATAAGGGTGCTATTTTGAGTTTCCGTTAAGGTTATATACGTAATATCTGGAAGGGAGGCACACTCAAAAAGTGCTTTACTACATAAATAATTTATTAAGTGCTGAATAATCCAAATACGCACATCGTTTTGGGGAGTCAAGGCCCCCTTCCTCAGGCAACGCTTAAGGAAGGGGACCTTTACCCCCCAGAAATGCTGTGTATATGGTTTTCAGCACCAGAATAAATTGTGTAAAAGCATTGTTTGAGTGTGCCTCCCTTCAAACAAATATACTGATACTTACCTGATGTGGCGCAGACTTTAGAGGGTGCACCTCACAACTTGCTGTCCTGCTTGGACTCCACAAAACCTATTTTAACCAGACTCAAAGGTCTAAATGAAAGAGATTTGGTTCAGGTGAAGAGAAGATGGCCATATTGCAGGTGTATGTGATGATACATACATTTAGTAGGAGAAAAGATCCATGAAATGTTAAAAGATTGATTTTACTTGCTTAAAATGTTGGACTCTGTAGAAAGCGACTGACAAAGCTGTGAAAGATGTGTAACAGGAAAATTCCTACCGAAAAAAGGGAGCACTTGAACTGATGAACACTACTACTGATATACTCCTATGCAACTAGTGTGTATGGATTTCATCATGACTATAATAGTCCAGACCAGGCCAGGCTTACCCTACTAAAGACCAGAAAGCTAGCACTGTGTGTAAAGTTTTGATTAAAGAATTTTTCTTGCAGTATTGATTACTGGGTTGCATATACACTGATTAGGAAAGGGATTTTGAAAGTAGTCCACTCAGAGATATACTTACAACCCTAGGCATACATAAGACTAGAACCACCACATACCATTCTCAGAAAGATCCTCAACATGATAGGCTCAATGGCACTCTGCTAAACATGTGTCTCCACTGCACATGCTCAAGTTTAAAAAGCCCTTTGAGCAGAGGGAGAAGGCAGGTACCTTCGTCATACTGGAAGAGAACTTATCAGTAAATATCTGGTTACAAATGCGTGTAATTAACTGGTAAAAATTGCAGTTGGGATTGCAGGAGATAACCAAAAAAATCACTACAATCGACAAGTTAAGTATAGACAGATTTATTGGGACCATGCAATGTGCATCTTCTCCAAGGGACCTTTGTATGTGTCAGATGTGAGGTGGTTAACCATTTAGAATCTGAGGTGCAGAATCTAAGGGGGAAACCTGCAGCATTGCAGGGCTTGGCAAACCTGGGGGAAGGGGTTACTGGCAGGGGCCAGTAAACTAAAGGTGGAAAATGGGGCAGAAAATGTAATGAAGGAAGATAGATTTGTTGGGGTCACTAGGGGAAGTAGGGGACAAAAGGGTTGGGTTTCTTCTTCTCCGCTAGTCGATCCCAACAGATTTTTTTGTCTTAGGTCTTAGAATTAGGGGTACCTACAAGTTTATGCAAATGGATTTTTCATTTTTTAGTAGACAGGCCCCAATTTGTAAAATTCAATGATAATCTGTCTGACGTAAACATTTTTAAACGTAGGAGTCCCCCAAGTATGTGTTCTTAGTCCACTGCTATATGCAATTTATACAAGTGATTGTAAACTCAGTGGGGAATTTAACTGTTTAATTAAATATGCAGAAGATACAACTTAGTAGGTCTAATAACGATGAAAGGGATTATCTAGCAGACATAGTCAAGCTTGAACAGTGGTGCAAAGATAACAATCTGGTTATAAATAGTGCAAAAACCAAGGAAATGATTGTGGATTTTAGGCTGCATATGCGGAAGAAGGGCTATAATCCTATAAAAGTGATCTAGTGGACAGTTTTACATTTTTAGGTACAGTTATTAGCTCTGATCTCACATGAAAGCAACATGTTACCAGTGTGATCAAAAAAGCACAATCCAGGTTACATTTTGGTAGAATGTTAAAAAGGGAACAATTTTCTGTTAAAATTTTAGTAACTTTTTATCGTAGCACAGTTGAGAGTAACAATTTCCTGGCCTGGTATGGGAACTGCAACAAGAGGGAAAAAAACTCAGTGCAGAAGGTAGTTAATCAAGCACAGCAAATTTTAGGTACTGAGTTACCAGCTATTAACGATTTGTATAGGAATCAATGTTTAAAAAGGATAAAGAATATTTGTCTGGATCTTTTTCATTCGAATTCAAACTTGTTTGTCATGCTTCCCTCAGGGAGACGCTATTGAAATATCTTATGTAAAACCGAATGTTTTAGGCTAAGTTTTTATCCATCGGCCATTAATTTGTTAAATGCTGTTCCCTGAAATATGATTGTATTATAATTCTATCTGAACCATCTATGTATTTATCATATACATTGTTTTAATGTGTTCAGTGACAATAAATGATTCTAATCTAATCTAAAGCAGTGGAGGACAACAGCTCAGAAGTAGCATGTATGGAGCGGGCCTTTCCCTTGAGCACCCAGGGGACAGAAAGGATAGGCAGTTGGTAGTGGTAGGGGACTCCCTAATTAGAAAGGTGGTTACGGTAATCTGCTACCAAGAGCCTGCATGCCCAACATTGCCTGCCTGGTGTTAGAGTTCGACATGTGGTGGATTGTGTCGACAGATTATTGTATGGGGCTGGGAGTGACCCAGCAGCCTTAGTTCACATTGATTCCAATTACAAGATTAGAGGAGGAGGTGAGGTCCTTAAAAATGCAGCCATGTGCTACACTAGGCAACTGGAGTCTAGGAGTATTAATGCATGGATAAGGGGTTGGTGTAAGTAGATGATGATGGTGCAGCTGTTTTTTTTGGGGGGGGGTAGCTATAGGGGGGAGGGTACATTTAACTGTACAGATGTAGATAGAGGTGTTTGGGATCAGGGTGCTAATAAGATAATGGAGATGGGGTAGCATAGAGGTTAGGGAGGCATGTGTGGAAGTAAATAAAATGCTAAATCTAAAATTTATGTTTACAAATACGAGACGTCTGTCTGAAAAAAGTGGGGAACTAGAACTAATAGCTTTAAAAGAAAGTTATGATGTGATCTGTATAGAAGAAACATGGCTAAATTATTCACATGACTGGGCAATAATTATGGAAGAATACTCTTTATTTAGACATGACATAGTTAATAAGAAAGGAGAGGGAGTATATATGTATGTTTAACAAGAATTGAAACCAAATCTAAATGATGTAATAAACTATAAGGCAGGAACAATATGGATGGAGCAGTGTACGGAAAAGAAGAAGGTGGGTAAATTAATTGTTGGTGTCTGTTATAAGCCACCAAATGCCAGTATGGAGGTGGAAATTAATCTCTATAAGCAGTTGGCGAATCCTGCTTTTTATGTGGCATGTTCTGGTTATGGGGGATTTTAATTACCCTGACAGATTGGAGTAAAGGAACTGTCAGCAACTCAAAAGTTATCAAGTTTTTTTTATAGCTCCATTTTCTTTAACAGATTGTTACTACTAGACAGGATGCATTGTTGGATCTAGTGATATGTAATATCCCTGAGCTCATTTTGGAGCTGAAGGTAATGGAAAGCTTAGGGAATAGTGATAGTGATATAGTGTCATTTAAAATATGTTGCAAAAAAAAGTGCACTGGGTTAATTTTTTTAATATCACTTCTGATCATAGACTTGGGAGTATTTGTTCCTAGGTAACATAGTAATATAGTAATTGAGGTTGAATAAAGACATACTTCCATCAAGTCCAACCTTCAAGTCCACTTAACCTTTTAACCCTACCTAACAGTTGATCCAGGGGGAGGCAAACCCCCCCAGCTAAAATGGGGGGGAAGGTTCTTCCTGACTCCAAATAGCAATCGGAAAGTATCCCTGGTTCAACTAGAACTTCAGTATATGTATGTATATACATAAACTGAAGAATAGTGGACTGATTTTAAAGGGTTATTAATCTAATACATATAAGTGCCCTGTGAGGATCTCCTGTTGTGCTGAATGCTCTGGGTGTCGCTGTTTTGTGTTCCGGATATCACCTCTAGTTGTCGCTGTTTCTTTGTTCTGTCGTTCCGATCTTTACCACTAGATGTCTGTTCTTTGTTCCGTCCGCTGGCTCATGAACTACCACTTCCCACCAGCAGCAGGCCATTTCACCTTTTGGACGTTATTACTCATCACATTCACCTGTTCTCAGTCTTTAGCTAATTAAGGACTCCACCCACCCCTATTACTTGGCAGATCATCGCTTATTGTTGCTGCTCTCATCATTCCACGCCTTGCTCCTGTTTCCAGTTCCAGACCTTGTCTTGCTCCTTGTCTTCCAGTCCTGTTTCCTTGCCCTTTGCCTGTTCCAATTCCCAGCTATCTTTTCTTGTTCATAGTCTTTAGTCATTTGTATATAGTCTTAGTCATTGTGTATAGCCTAGTCTTTTCATTAGTCTTATTGATTATAGTATTCTTGTCTTTTTCACTGTGTGTTTGGTGTGTACAATAAACTGGTTAACCTTGATCTCTGCTGCACTTCAGTCTTTCCATGTTTCACAGCTGCTTTGCAGCAGCACCCATCCAAGAGCGTGACATGCCCCTACAGAGAATTGTAATAATTCCTCACACTGAGAATTATAAGTGCTCCAACTGTCCCGCACAGTCACTGATTTTACTATTGTCTCCTTGCGCACACACCCTACTCTTCACACTGCCTCATTGGAGTGGTGCCCCATACTGAAGAATAAATTCTGAGTTAATATTTTGACTCAGGTAAGTGCCTGATAGCAATACTTAACTTTATTACAAGGATATTAGAAGGTACCAAGAAGTTCCATGACCATATTACAGTATGAGGTATTGGAATGTATATAGTATCTCATAATGCAAACATTGTTCTATGTTTTATTACATGTGCAAACCTCATTAAAGGAATAGTTCACTGAAAAAGTGAACTATTCCGTTAATGTATTGATTTAAAGAAAGGGAGGTTAAGGAACTATGCCTTACCCTCCATTCTTCAATCAATATCTCAGGAGCCAAGGCCTAGGAGGATCCAATTCCTCAGGATACGCTGTAACTGCTCTTCTCTAGAAGAATATAATAACAAAGCATCAAAACTGCTTTATCATCTTTTCGCCAGAGGATATTCTAAAAGAATCCTCTTGAAAGTAAATGATAAGATACTATCTTTAGATATTGTTATACAAAGAATCAATATCAATATTATGGTTTCCCACTCCACTAGCAGTGATTGTGAGAACCACATTATTTATGAGGCTGTAAAAGCCAAATGGGAAAAAAGAAAAAGGGTTTTAAAAGTTGGAAATTGGAGGGAATCAAACAGGCATACAGGAAGTATAAAAGATGTAATAACGATTGCAAGAAAGCAATTTAGCTAAAATAGAAAATAAAATACAGATAGCAGAACAAAGCAAGTTTAACCCCCAAAATGTTTTTTAAATAAATCAATAGTAAAAAGATGAGGACTGAGAATGTGGGACCATTAAATAATGGGTCTGAGATGGTTATAGAGGATGCAGAGAAGGCTAATGTGCCAAACCATTTTTTTCCTCTGTATTCACTTTAGAGAATCCTAGTCCTTATAGGAGGGACTGTAATAACATGAATGGTTTAAATGAGGAATATTCACTCTGGCTGACAGAGCATATGGTACGGAAACAATTATACAAATTTAACATCAATAAAGCCCCAGGACCGGAAGGAATACATCCTCGGACCTTAAGAGAGCTTAGTTCAGTTTTATCTAGATGTTTCTTATCTTTTCAGATTCACTTTTGTCTGGTGATGTGCCGCTGGATTGGAAAAAGGCCAATGTAATACCAATATTAAAAAAGGTAGCCGTTCCCATCTTGGTAACTATAGACCTGTAAGCCTAACATCAGTGGTAGGGAAAGTGATGAAAATTTTGTTACGGGATCATATCCTTGACTTTGTCTCCAGAACTGGATTTCTGAGAAATAGATCGTTCCAGACAAATTTACTTGTTTTTTATGAAGACATGAGTAAGAATGTAGATTCTGGCATAGCAGTAGATGTGGTATACTTGGATTTTGCTAACGCTTTTGATACTGTGCCACATTGGTGACTAATGTATAAACTGGGAACTGTTGGCCTAGAAAAAAACATTTGTATATGGATAGAGAATTGGTTGTTGGATCGCAAACAGAGAGGGGTGGTCAATGGAGCTACATCTATGTAGGCTAAAGTTCTAAGTGGAGTGCCTCAAGGTTCCGTACTGGGGGCATTTTTTTTTAAATCTGTTTATAAATGACTTAGAAAGGAAATTAAGAGAAAAGTCTCTGTGTTTGCTGATGACATTAAACTATGCAGAGCTTTGGAAACTTCAAATGATGTGCAATTCCTGTAAGCTGACCTAGATAGATTATCAAAATGGGCAGCAGAATGGCAAATGAGATTCAATGTTGATAAATGTAAGTTGATGCATTTGGCGTTTAACAATTCTCGTGCCAGCTACACAATAAATAACTTGGTGTTGAGTGAATCTAGATTGGAAAAAGATTTGGGGGTTCTGGTAGATAACAGACTTGGCTGTAGCAAACAATGCCAGGCAGCAACGGCTTGAGATAGCAAGATATTGTAGAAATGTAAGAAATGTAAGGTGATGCATTTTGGACTTAAAAATCCTTGTGCTGCTTATACAATAAATGGCTCTGTGTTAAGTGAATTCCTGTTGAAAAGGGATCTTGGAGTTTTGGTGGATAACAAACTTTAAGGTAGCAAGCAGTGCTAGGCGGCAACAGCCAGAGCCAGCATGGTATTGTCTTGTAAAAAGAGAGGTATGGATTCAAGGGAGGAAAATGTAATTCTCCCTCTTTACAAAGCATTGGTAAGGCCTCATTTGGAATATGCAGTTCAGTTTTGGAATCCTGTGTACAAAAACGACATCTTTGAAATGGAAAGGGTTCAGAGAAGGGCAACTAAATTAATAAGGGGATTGGGAGAGCTTGAATATGAAGAGAGACTGGAAAAGTTACAATTATGTACGCTGGAGAAAAGGCGCTTGCGTGGGGATATGATTACTGTGTATAAATACATTAACGGGCCATACAATAATCTGGGGCATTGTTCACCAATAGAACATGTCAAAGGACATGAGGACATCCCTTAAGACTTGAAGAAAAAAGGTTTAGGCTTCAAGCTCGGAAAGGGTTTTTCACAGTGAGAATGGTAAAGCTATGGTCTTCCAGTGGACGTTGTTATGGCAGGTTCATTGGTCAGTTTCAAAAAAAACCTGGATGAGTTTCTGCAAACAAGGAATGTTGCAAGTTACTGGTATTGATACATAAAGTAGAGGTGATCCAGGGAAATTTCTGATTGCCACTTGGAGTCAGGAAGGAATTTTTTCCCCCTTCATAAATTTGGTGGGTTTTTTTTGCCTTCCTCTGGATCAACAGTTAGGCAGGAAATGAGGATATTGCTAGATAGGTTGAACTGGATGGACGTATGTCTTTATTCAACCTCAAATACTATACTAAACTATATTGCCTTGTATAAAGAGTGGAAAAGATTCAAGAGAAAAAATATTATTTTCCCTCTTTACAAGCCACTGGTAAGGCCTCATTTGGCATATGGGTTGCTGTTTGGCTTCCCATATACAAAAGGGAAATCTTGGAAATGAAAGAAGTTTAGAGAAGGGAAAGTAAAATAAAAGGAATGGAGGGACTTGACTCTGCAGGCAGATTAGACAAGTTAGGGCTGTTTACATTAGAGAAGCAACTTTTGCTTGAGGATATGATCATTTTATAAAAGTACTGAATATTAATGGGCCATACAGCAAACTCTCTGGTGCATTGTTTATTAATAGGTCATATCAGAGGACACATGGACATCCTTTAAAACTGAATAGCTTAAAGAGTGGGCTAGACAAGTTTCTAAAACTAAAAAATATTGAGAATTACTGGTAAGGGAGGGTGTAATATAGAGCTCAGACGAGCAGGGGTTAATTTGGGTTTTATTTTGTTCCATTGGACAGGCCAAGAAGATATCGGCCCTATCTTTATCTGTAATCCCCTACAATACAAACGTACATATATGTATTACTTTGTATTGTTCATCGAGCTTGGGTTCCATTGATGGAAGGACCGTTTTCTCATTCATCCTTAAGATGGGCCATTGGTGGGCCTCAGGAGCCCAGTCCAACACTGTTCCTAAGATACACAGAGCATACCAAATGTTTAGCCACCATCATACCAAATTATGCAGCCCTCCCTATACATTTTTTTCCTGATTTCGAGCCTTCAATTAGCCATGTTGTGAAGGGGGCGTAACAATTCTGCCTGCCTATAACTGTCACTCAGAGCTAGCATGTGAGAAAACACTCCTGCACCCACCCTTGATTAGCTTTATTATGTAGGCTGTATTCTAGCAACAGGACAGTTCAAGTTTGTTTGACTGGTAGAGAAGGAGGAGAGAGGTTGTAACAGACATTCCTACCGGCCAATGACAAGTAATATGTTAATGATGGCCCTGGTCCATCTAGGAGGCTGGCTGTTAGCACTCATCTTTGCTGTCTGATATCTAAGGGAGGACAGCACAGTTGTAAATGAGTGATTACAGCTGCTGGAAGTGTGGACATGTAATGGGGGAGATTTAGTTTTTTGGGGTATTGTTGTCCTTTAAGCAGTGTAAATAGTAAATAGCAGTGTAAAAAGGTGTAGAATGCTTTGCCTGGAAATGTTGTGTAAATCTACAAACACATTTAAAGGGTATGTCCACCCCCAAAACTAAAATTTGCCCCACTGCTAACTTCACTCTGTTGTGTTAGAAAATCCTTACCTTTCTCTTCAGCCCCTTATGGTTGTCCTGCAGGGCCTGCTGAATATCCAAAAAAAGGAAGAGTAGGAGCTGCCTGTGTGTAATACGCTGTCTGCTTCTTCCTTACTTCCTTGTTCTCCCTGAGGACTCTGGTATGTGCAGGGGAGCTCTGCAACTTTCTGTAGTGTAGGGGCAAACCAAAATGCTAGGGTTTTAATTTAAAAAAAGAGGATAGAAATAGACTTACCTGACTTATTGACTCAGAATAACTATGTTACATGTTATCCAAAATATTTCCTAGCCTCCCATTGACTTCAATAAATTCTGCTGCCAAAGTTTAAGTTTTGCAAAACTTCATAACTTGGCAAACTTTTGAGAAACCACTGTTGACATGAAATGCTGTGTTTCCCATATCTGTTCCAGACAAGTGTCCCGTGAACATTTCCAAGCAAAATATCCATAATATGTAGATTTGTCTGATAATTGGCCTGTGTGTAATTATAAACTTTTTTTCCAATCATGATTAATGGATAGATCAAATTTTTTTTGAGACGTGACAAATTTAAATCTCTTTGTCTAATCCACACAAGAAAAGACAGCTATGCTATTTACCTACTGAAACTTTAGCACCATTGCTTTTTTACCAATGGAACTATTAATAAATGTCTTTATTGGGGCACGGCCACACTGCAACGCAAACGGAATTGCATGCGATTTCATGTACGATTTCGTTGCATTTGCGCATGCGTTTTTTTCATCTATTGAAAAATGCATGCGGTTTTTTCATGTATTAAAAAACGCATGCGATTTAAAATGCGGAACGCAAATCGCAATCGCATTGCACCTGAAAACACTCGTTTTCGGTGCGTTGCCGCGATTCCAATGATTTGAAAAAAAACGCAAGCAGAAAAACCGCAGCAGTGTGGCCAAGCCCTAAGGATTTGCATTTTTGTCAGTAGTATCAGGGTATGAGAGTGTTAGGTAGGTGTATTCCTGGTGGAAATAATATTATTTTAGCTATAAAACATGGTCTGCTTTATCAACTTGACCCTAGTCAAGCTTGGCATATGTGTTAAATAAATATTGTCAGAAACTTTTGGGAAAACCAAAAACATGAAATACCTTTTCACAATTAATACTAATATTCAATAAATAGGATTTAAACATTTATTCTTAAAGGAGAACTAAACCCAAAAAAATCAAAGTTTAAGTTAGAAAGTACTTTCCTCAACAGCCTTCTCAGCATGGAAGATTCCACTCAGGGGCCTTTCCTTTACCTTTACCTTAGGTTCTGTTCCCCAACCTGAAGCTGACATTTTCCCTTACCTGCCAGTACTTTTGCCTTGATTTTCAGCACCTGTGTGATTTCCACTCCCACCTCTTAACCCCTATGATGTAGGAATATATTAAATCATCAATATTCAAATTGGTGGTGCAGCTGATTAACACTTTCCTAGTAGCAGTGTGATGTATTAGCTCTGGTTATCTAGTGTGTCTGGATCTGAAATAACGTATGTCTCACCTACGGCTTTCACTCCACCAAATTCGATATATAAACAATAAATTGCAGGTGAAAAATACAAAGACACAGGTCTGTAGCTGTAAATATTGCAAGTTTATTGCAAAACGCGCGTGCTACATGTTTCAGACCCACTCAATCACTTGAAGGACAAGTGGGTCAGAAACATGTAGAATGCATGTTTTGCAATAAACTTGCACTATTCACAGTTACAGACCTGTGTCTTTGTATGTTTCACCTGCAATGTATTGTTTAAGTGTTGGAGGGCCATATTTAAAAATTTGCGATACCACTGGTTTTCGTTACTGTATGACCATGGCAGTAGTATACCATAACGTGGTAATAAACTACCGTAATGGTATTCTACGGGCTGTCATAGATTTACGTTGACTATCGTATATTTACAAGATTTACGATAGTGATCATAAATTGATGATCACCATAACGATCACTAAAGAAGGAGATACCACACCTTTATAAATATGGCTGTAGTGTGAAGGTCTCTAGCTCTCCCTGTCAGCTGTAGCAATATTAGTGGAAAGTGTAGCTTCTTAAAAGGAAATGTTGGAGGGTAGGAAGAGTGTGTTTTTAGAGGAACCACATGGTGTAGAACTGTAGGGGGAGGATAGAGAAGTGAACCTGCTCTGTGCACCAGCTCTGTGCAATGCCTTTCTCATCAGTGTACCTTATTAAAGAAAATGTTGGAGGGTAGGAAGAGTGTGTATTTGATTCAGCTGTCTGTATAAAAACAATAAGCTAAGAAATGCATTACACAGAGAAATGCATTGCACAGAGCTGTGCTAAGATCATGGTCATTATATTATCCTCCACCTGCAGCACTGCACCATGCTCTATAAGTGTATGTATTAAAGTACATATTACATAATGTACATATTAATAGGAATTATTGGAGGGAATGCCAATTAAAGGGGCACTGTTAGAGGGAACGCAAAAATGTTCTATGCAGGAAGGCTGCATGTGGGAAGTTTAGCATAAAGAAAATCACTCTTCGAACTATTGTTCCCACCTTTGCCTTTAAGACCCGAACACATATACAGGCCTATGTATTAAAAGTACTTATCGTTAAAAATGGTGCAAATTTTTCCACAACCAATCAGATTTTATCATAAGAACTTTTATGACATAGGCCTGATAATATGTACTCAACAAAAGGTTGTTAGTATTTTCTTTAGAAGCATGATGCAGGCTGATACAGTTTGTATTTAATGAAATGGTACTGAGCACTGCAACATGTATATTTAATATGTGTTTGGGTTTTAAAGGCAAAGGTGGCCTTTGCCTTTACACTACTTTCAAAACTACTTCCAGGCTCCAACATTCCCCTTTAAAATGCATTGCACAGAGCTGTGCTAAGACCATGCTCACGTCAATATGCTGCACCTGCAGCTCTGAGCTGTTTTGTTTTTATAAGTGTAAAGTGGTCAGTTAAATTTTACTAGTGTTGCCACCTTTCCCTGAAACACTAAGGGCTAGGCCACACTGCTGCGGTTTTTTTTGCGTTTGCGTTTGCGATTGCGATTGTGATTTTTCAAAATTATTGAAAACGCGGCAATGCAAAAAAAGTGCGTTTTTCGATGCGATTTGCGTTCTGCATTTTTAATCGCAATCGCATGCGTTTTCCTATACTTATTGAAGAATCGCAATCGCAACGAAAATCGCACATGAAATCGCATGCTATTGCGTTTGCGTTTGCATTTCAGTGTGGCCTAGCCCTTAGGGCTAGCTTCCACTAGCGTGTTTTGGATTGCGGTTTGCAATCCGATTGTGCTAGTGGGAGTGCAGGCATGTAATAGCCTATGGGACCGGCCCCACTACATGCAATGCGTTTCCGTGTGCTATTAGAGTGCATGTGATTACCATTTTTTTGTCTGTATTGCATGCTCTCTGCTAGGGTCCAATTGTGGAAGCCAAAGCCCATGCATGGAAGCACAATAGCGCATTATTGCGACCATGCGTCCTCCCTTGCACTTAAGTGGGGCCCCAGCCTCCGGAAATTGCTAAGTTCCATTGCATTAAATACATGCTGTATGGCTAAACAGAAATCAATGCAGCTTGCATTACACTTCTAAAGGCTAGGCCACACAAGCGCGTTTTTCAGGCGATTTCAATTTTCCAATTGTATTAAAATCGCAACAACGTACCACAATCTTGCGATTTCGGGTGTGTTGCAATTCACGAATGTGTCAGTAATTTGGTAACGCATGCGGTTTTTGTGCAATCACATGCATTTTCAGAATGACAATGGACAAATTGCGAGCGCAAACGTGTGAGATTCAGGTGAGTTGCAGTGTGGCCGTGCCCTAAATGTACATTTCAGCAATACACACACTAATATAAATGGTAGAGTGCAGAAATAAACACATACAGAAATGCTCACAAATATAAAGGGTTAACAAGTTGCTTCCTTAATACATATGAAAAGGCGTAACACCTTCCCCCACTCTGTTTGGAAAATCTGCTAATAATATTCACTGCTATCTCTGATGATTGGCTGGGAGACACTGGAAGGTGGGGACTCTGAGTTCAACTGTTAAATACAGCTTAGCATAAGGGGAGTAGGAAACAAAGACAAGGTAGCTAGTTAGCATGTGCAGAAGGAATTTTGGCACCTGGACCACCAGGAAGAGGCAACACTAGAAGCCAGCCGTGACATCATAGATTGCCAGTACTCAATGATTTCTACAGTAAGAAGCTGAATTCAGAGGTGAGAGACAAATCGTTTTAAAAAGTGACAGTTATAGAGTCTGTGGAGCTGCCTTTGTATTTTGGGTTTAGTTCTCCTTTAAGTCATTTTTTATTGTGTATTACCAGTTGTTGCCAGTACAGCATTTTACATATTTGTTATAATTTCTTCTCTTTCAGATTGCTGGAATTGTCTTTATGGTTATCCTTTCATCAGTTGGTCAAGTTATTTTCCTCTCTAATTTCCACTATTTCTACAGTATTGTAAGATTATTAGAAATTCCTTTCACACATTTATTTGGAGTCAATGACAGAAGACATGTTGCTTGTTTTCTTCAAAGTAAATACCATTGGTTAGTTGTTGTGTGTGGTTATGCAGTTCTTTTTATTTTTGCAACAACAATATCCATCAACTTGGTAAGCATTTTGCTATTTTCCGAAAACATTGCCTATGTATTGTGGATGTATTTTTTAGTAGAAAATATTTTTCTATATATGTTTATGAAGATAAAAGTAACAATAAGCTGTTATATCATAGCTTTTGGGATAGAGTTTTTTATTCAACAGGCAACTGTGTATAATCTGGAAAGTTTTCTGACATTCGTGAATTATAGTATAGTGGTTATGCAAGGAGGCTGTGGTTAAAGGGCATGTCCACCCCCAAAACTATAATCCCCCCACTAATGGCCCCACCATGTAGTGTAATAAAATCCTTACCTCACATCCCAGCTCCATATGGTTCTCCTTTAGTCCCCCCCCAAAGTCCCAAAAACTGCCCACCAAGAGGATAGCAGAGTCCATATAGGACTCTGCCTCCTGTCTCGCCTCCGGGAGAAGTTTGGCATCCGTACTGCAGCCGTTCTCCCCCTCCCTCCCCCTCCCGTTTTGCAATCCCTCCCCCTAGCATAGAAACCCTTGGCCATATATTAGGGTTCCTTTCCCCAGCCCCAACCGCTAAAAACATTTTTAAGAAAGTCCCCAGAACTCTACTTACCTTCCCTCTCTCCCCCGGCATTCTGAGAAGCTGGCAGCCGCGTCCGTGATTGGCTGCCTCTCAGCCAATCATGGATGCGGCTGCCAGTCCCGCCCCCTGCTTGCAGTGTCTTGCAAGCAGAAGGCCAGGCAGTGCGTCGGAGGAGAGAGGGAAGGTAAGTAAAGATCTGGGCACTTTCTTAAAACAATTTTATAGCGGTTGGGGCTGGGGGAAGGCATACTATCATGGGGAATTTTTTTATAAGGATGGACATTCCCTTTAAAAAACATACAGGGTTATTCAATAAAAGTTCTTATCGTTAAAAATGGTGCTAATTGTACCCTAACCAATCAGATGTTAGCTTTCAAATGTTAATTAAGATCTGATTGGTTGGGGCTAAATTAGCACCTTTTTAAATGATAAGAACTTTTATTGAATCTCCCTGATACTCTTTTAAATCAAAGGTAATTGTCTTACCTTTCAAACAATACCCCCTCTTGACTCTCTATCATGCGGAGTTCAAAAGTTATTGGGTCTTTAATAGACTGTTAACTAACACCAAGGGGGCAGTCATTATTCCTCTCCTCTCTGCACCGCTCACTATACTGAGCAGTACATACATGGGCGGGTATTGGCTTTTCCTACATAAAACAGGAAGTGCCTCTGTCATCAATCAATCAGAAGTCACTGCTCAATTTCCTTGAACAAGCCAACCCCTGCATATTTCAGTGTGCTACTACAGAACTCTCTCTCTTATATCTGCTGTTGCTACTGTTCACTAATGGCTGCATTACCCTCCTCACCTGGGACACATGAAGTGAATGTGCCAAGATCGTAACAACTTTCTCCTGCTTATCTCTATTGCTACTGATCATATTGCCGAATAAACTCTCCTCCTTTTCATGCTTTTACTGCATGTGTCTGCTCCTGTTACCCGTTCATTGTGTGTGTTTCAGGGAAGGAGGAGAGTTTATCCGGAAACGGGAGAGATGAAAAAAAGCTTGTATCTTTGAAAATGTTATCTGGTGACTTTTTAGCTCCCCTTTAAATTCATGGCCAGATTCACATCTTAGGAGCCTATAGGAACAAAAAGTTTGGTGCCCTTACTCCTACCTATCAACATGGGCCACACCCTCAAACCAAACAAAACATGAAGGGAGATTTATGCAGCGCTGCAAGCATTTTCTGTGATTAAATGTCTTCCTTATTGTATTGTCTTTCCTAAGTATCAGAGTAGTACTAATGAGAACTCTCCTCACAGCCACTCAGCAGCTCTTGCTTCATATTTAAAGGACAACTTAAAAATGTTTAATTCTAATAAGAAAACTTTTCTTCCTAGAACACCTTTACATTGCAAGCTCTTCTCTAGTAAGTTTAATTTAGTACATGTAAGGAATAGATTCTGTAACTAAGAAGGGTTCCACAGTCCTCATAGTCATGAGCCATGCCTCCGAACCCCAGTATTCACTGTATCTATGCATTCTACTGTATTTTCTATACATATGTCTCCATATTAGTATGAACGTTTCTGATAAGACTTTGAAAGCTGCTTTTTAGGGTAACAAAATTAAACATTTTTAGCAGGGACTTCCATTTTGGTGTGGAGACATTTGTGTGCCATTTTTTCTTTATTATTCTGTTCCTAGCAGAAGTTTAAAGGTTGTGCCTTTAAATATAAATGTGGTGTATTTTTCCCCTACTGCCCTTCCAGACTTTACCTTTGTGCTTGAATGTTATTGGCCTTCTTCCTCCACAGAAATCACGTTCTTAGCCCTACCAAGATTTCCAAATCTTCAAGACTAATTTGGTCAAAGAATAATGCAGCTGTGTGATGCACGCATTGACGGCCTCATTATACCTTGATCTCTGCTTATGCAGTGGTGGTGCACCTGGTAATTTAGAAACCAAAAGTTCATGTGTTCAGTTCCCCAGAGTTAATTTTTTTCCCCATTATGTTCCTAGTAAAAGATAAAGTACCTATATGTGCTAACATTTCTGTGAAGAGGAGGAGTAAGAGCTATGCTTTTAGCAAGACAGAATATATGTACAAGTTGCAGGTTTAATTCCCCAGACGTAATTTGAGAAATCACCCACAGCAACAGCACAGCAACCCATCTTGGTGCATGTTTGTGAATGTGCTCTGTCTATTGGGACAAG
Source organism: Hymenochirus boettgeri (assembly GCA_019447015.1). Lineage (NCBI taxonomy): Eukaryota > Metazoa > Chordata > Amphibia > Anura > Pipidae > Hymenochirus > Hymenochirus boettgeri. Next base: position 120,064,943 of record CM033474.1, read on the forward strand.
GTTGTCTGGACTTTTGTTCTCTTTTAAGTTAAAAAAAAAATCCATGGCCGAAACTTCAGATTTATATATTTTTTTGCCTACTTCAAGGGAAACATTTTTTTAAGTGGTAGTCCTTCTCAAAGTGGAATGATATTGTTAAAGGCTGCGGCACACTATCCACGGATGGTAACATGCGTAAAAAGCACAATTACAATGCAGGATGTTTCAGACATGTTACCTTCCATTTGCTCTGCAATCTGCTCACTATTCTGGTATCTGATTTGTTCCATTTTTAAGTGTGTTTCTACCTACATTGATGCTTATTTTTTGTGGGTTTTACGGTTTTGTTTTCTGCTTGCTGAAGCTATTCAAATAATTAATTAAAGATATATTCCATGAAATATTTTGGTCATCTTCTCCACATTATACATCACTTTTGGATAGTTGTCATAAAGCAACAATTTAGAGAAGAAATGGCATTAACATTGTGTATTAAATTAATTTTACCTTGTTGTAAAGTTGTTGTAGAGATTTAAAAATTATGTATAGTTCCAATGTTTTATTCTATATTACACTTTATTTCTAGATAAGAGGAATATTCACATCAGTGATCAAAAACAAAAAAAATCAAAGTAAAAAATTACAACGCAACAAACAACTGATTGCCCTGTCAGATATTGTTTTCTATACAAAGAATAAAAGGTTAGCGTTTTTTGGTCAGCAAAGGTTGAAATCAATGGCTAGTTCTGCACACAGGAATGTAAGTAACTGGAACAGTAAATGCTAAAACTGTTTTTATATTTTCCAAATATTTATCACATCAAGCCCCACTATTAAATGGTATACATTTCTTTCCTAAATGTTATGTTTTAGATTAATCATATACCTAACAATGACACTTCTTTATTAGTTTTGAGAGTCCAAAAACATCATAATATTATAGGTATTCTGATGATCTAAAGGATGGGCTTTACACTGGAAAAGGTAGTATGCATGTAGATGCACAGTGTGGGAGAGGAGGGGAAAGAGCAATTAAAAAAATGTAAAAGCACTTAGGTATAATTAAGGCTTGTAGAGACGATTGATTCGCACACAATGCCTGATGAACAATCGGTTGATACACACGTGCCCGTCTGGATGGGCATCATTCATTGATCTACCAGGTTGGATCACCTGGACAACTGAACGATTTAATATAGAAGTCCACATTGAAAGGAGCCACGGTGAAATTTTTCACTATTTTATAGTTTTGCAGTAGCTGCCAAACAGCATCTGTACTATGTGATGGGGACGTGGAAGTAATTAGGAGACCTCCTGCGGTGCAGGAGAACAATACCTTTATTCTGTTTGGACTGACTTCCATTGGCATGGTAACTTATCCATACACATGTCCAAAAAAATGTCCATGTGTATGGCCACCTTTAGACTGCCACCTTGTAATGTTCATTGTCTAAAGTTTCAGCCAACCATTTTCTAACGTGTACAGATCCTTAATCTAGCTATACATGGGTTGACGGATGACAGAAAAGAAATGATTTACAGTTGTCTTTAGAACTACTGAATTACTTTAATTAATATGCATGTATTTCATTTATTTTTTTGTTTGTTTTTTTCCAAAAGAATTTTTTCTTAGAAGAGTTTGAAGATCTGATAGATGAACTGTTATTTCGACTTAATGCAATATCAGATTGTCTTCATCATTCCCTTCCAACAAAAATACATTGTTACACAGAAGATGAAGAATCAGAAAAAGTTAGTCATTTGGAAAGTGATTCTGTTTGCTGCTTTAAACAAAGAATTGAGGCAAGTCAACAGATATGAAAAATGCTGAAATCTTAATTATGATGGTAATAAACAAAATATACAAGTACTTCAAATTGTGTACATTTTTGGTGCCTGGGATAGGTTCATGGCAGTTTTTGAACCTGAGAAAACTACAGTACATTTTTCTTAATGAATATAAAATTTCTAAATAATATACATTTTAAAGGGCATGTCCAACATAAAAAAAAAATATTGTGGTAGAGCACCCCCCAAAACCTATTTTCGCATTAAAACAATTAGGGGACAAGACTTAACGGTACCAAATAGTATCTGGGGCATATAACAGTACCAGCAGTTTAAATGAGAACTAAACCCAGTATTTTATACCCCAGAATCCGAAAACAACTCCCCTAAAAACCCTAATAACCTATAAAATCCCACTCCAGTAAATTATATTAAAGTAAATGTAAGCCTGTTAAGAACTGGATGATGTATCAGTGTGTATGTGCAGTGTCAGACCACACCCTCTGGTTGAGTGTTGTTCTGTTGCTTTAGTTGTCCTTTAATTAATGAAGTGGGTGCTAAACCTGGTGACTATAAGACTGGTCAAAAGTATAGGTATAGCGAGCAGAGCAGGATGAAAAAAGAGAGTATGGATAGACCCAAAACGGTACAAAGGTACACAATCAGAAACTAGAGGACAAACAATTCTCATAAATAATGTGGGGTCCAGTAATGAATATTTCAATACAAAAAAACTTTATTATACACATTTCGATAAAAACCCTTAAAAACATCCACATTGCACAATGATACCCAACTGACACATATAACACATAAGTCCAGTTAAGGGTGGTTCGAAAAAGCGTGCAGCCCAAGCACATATACTTTCGAAAAAAGGTAGTCACAAACTGAGCAGCAAAAGGAGATTAAATAGCGGGATTAGTTAGCAACATGTAGCGGCATAGTTATCGTGTGCATCTCCATACATCCACCTATGTGTAAGGCAGATATTACAGTAGGGAAGTAGTGGAAGAGGAGAAAGGAATGGAGCGGTTCAAACCATAGGGTCCTGGGCGGGTAACATAAGAAAAAGGAGCGATTTCACCAATAACATCAGAGATAAGTTCAAAGCTTCCTTCCACAAATATCCTTCGTACCAGTCCTGGTTCCAGCTCCGTGCATCAGATCTGTGCCGAACATTAAAACAAGCCATCCGCAATCAACTGAAGTGTGTACTTGGGAACCATGCAGCAAGCGGTTAGTTCACAATAGCCCTACGCACATTTCGAAGCTACCACGCTTCTTCTTCTGGGTCATGTGGTGAATAGGAAACTGGGATGGGGCAATTTAAGTGGTGCTGTTTAGTGTTCAGAAACAGAAATCTGGGTAGAAACTCCAATGTGTATATGGGGTTCCTACTAGCGATCATCAACAATGTATCTACCAGCATAAACACTTCCCCTCAGCAACCCAATAAAACATATATACAATATACCAGGCATATCATATGGGAATTACTGTACCAATAAAACTATAGATTCCTAATTACAAAGTGTAGCAATACTCATTCCCCATGGCATTTTTAAATGTTAGAGGAACATGTTAAATTCTAATTATTCATTCATCCCTTTAGGATCTGCTAAACCGTTTTTTTACATCGGTTTTTACTGTTGAGAATCCTTACAGTAGGGATTGTAACAATGTGCAGGGAGGAAATGAAGAGTTTTCACATTGGATAACAGAGGATATGGTACGGAATCAATTAGACAATTAATATCAATAAGCGCCAGGACCAGATGGATGGCATCCTAGGATTTTAAAAAGCTTAGTTCAGTTCTAGCAAGACCACTGTGTCTCATCTTTTCAGATTCGCTTTGTCTGGGATGTGCCGCTGGATTGGAAAAAAGCCAATGTAATACCAATATTCAAAAAAGGTAGTCGTTCACAGCCTGGTAACTATAGACCTGTAAGCCTAACATCAGTGGTAGGGAAGGTGATGGAAACTTTGTTAAGGGATCATATCCTTGACTTTGTCCCAGAGATTATCTTATTAGTAGTAGTCAGCATGGATTTAGAAATAGATCATGCCAGACAAATTTAATTGTTTTTATGAAGAAGTGAGTAAGAATTAGATTCAGGCACAGCTGTGGATGTGTATATTTGGATTTTGCAAAAGCCTTTGATACTGTGTGCCACATAGGCGACTAATGTATAAACTGAGGACTGTTGGCCTTGAAGAAAACATTTGTTCATGGATAGAGAACTGGTTATTGGACCGCAAACAGAGAGTGGTGGTTAATGGAGCTACATCTATGTGGGCTAAAGTTCTAAGCGGAGTTCCTCAGGTTCTGTACTGGGGCCGCTTCTGTTTAATATCTTTTTATAAATGACTTAGAAGGGGGCATTGAGAGCAAGGTCTCTGTGTTTTGCTGATGACACTAAATTATGCAGAGCTTTGGAAACTTCCAATGATGTGCAAGTGCTGCAGCAGACCTAGATAGATTATCAAATGGCAGCAGAATGGCAGATGAATTCAATGTTGATAAATGTAAGGTGATGCATTTGGGATTTAATAATCCCTGTGCCACCTACACCATAAATAACTCTGTGTTAAAGTGTCATCTGAATGGAAAAAGATTTGGGGGTTCTGGTAGATAACAGACTTAGCTGTAGCAAACAATGCCAGGTAGCAACAGCTAGAGCTAGCAAGATATTGTCTTGTATAAAGAGGGGAATGGAATCAAGAGAGAAAAATATTATTCTCCCTCTTTACAAGGCACTGGTAAGGCCACATTTGGAATATGCGGTGCAGTTTTGGAATCCCATATACAAAAGGGACATCTTGGAAATTGAGGCAGTTCAGAGAAGGGCAACTAAATTAATAAGGGGAATGGAGGGGCTTGAATATGCAGGCAGATTAGACAAGTTAGGGCTGTTTACATTGGAGAAGCGGCGGTTGCGTGGGGACATGATAACCTTATACAAATATATTAATGGCCCATACAGTGAACTCTCTGGTGCATTGTTCACTAATAGGTCATATCAGAGGACTCGTGGACATCCTTTAAGGTTGGAAGAAAAGAAGTTTCATCTTCAGGTTAGGAGAGGTTTCTTTACAGTGAGAACGGTGAAACTGTGGAACTGTCTTCCAGCAGAGGTGGTAATGGCAAGTTCATTGAATAACTTTAAAAAAGGCCTGGATAAGTTTCTAAAACTAAAAAATATTGAGAATTACTGGTATTAATGCATATAGATCTGGTTGATCCAGGGATACTTTCCGATTGCCGTTTGGAGTCAGGAAGGAATTTTTTCCCCCCTTTTTTAGCTGGGTTTTTTTGCCTTCCTCTGGATCAACTGTTAGGTAGGGTTAAAAAAAAAAATAAATAAAAAAAAAAAAAAAAAAAAAGTGAATAGGTTGGACTTGATGGACGAATGTCTTTATTCAACCTTAATTACTATGTTACTATGTTACTATGTTACTGTTATTGATACATAAATTTGAGGTTGATCCAGGGATATTTCTGATTGCCACTTCGAAATGTTCGTGTTTGAATGTTTTTTGTTGTGGTAGGAGATATAGAGTACTCCAAAAACAGGTGGCGTAAAAAGAACAAATTAACAAGGTAAATATGACACTGAAATAACTGATATACAAGATTACTAGACAAAAAAGCAAGTAAACATGATGAATATTTTCTTCTTACTTTTTTTTAACCCTGGGATCCTTGTGCAGGCATGATACATATGCCTCTATTTTCACCCAGTCCAGATCCGCGATATCAAAGTGGAGGGACCGTTCTCCTTATGATGCCCTGACTTAAGGCTGGTACACATGATGCAATATTTTGGTCCGATCAACCCATAGTTCAGTGTATCGGTCGATCGGGCCGAAATAATTGCATGGATTTTCGTCCGAGTCCGACATGGTAAAAAAAACATGTCTGATTGTGCGGAAAAAAACATGTCTGATCTCAAAGGGAATCTTCACCCGTATATTGGTCAATTGTCAGTTAGCTGGCCCCAACCACAACCAATATATTTTGCATCTTTTTACCTGCATTACGAAACAAATATTTAAGGATTATTGTCCCCATTCTAGCAAAGTAAGCTGTTCCCTCCCTCCATGCAGTCAATCAAGACTGTGACTGCTGACATCACAAACAATGATTGACTTCTGTTTCACCTGCTGCCTCCTTTGCACATGCTCAATCATATAAAATGCTCTTGGAGCAGAGGGAGGAGGCAGATACCTTTGCCAGAAAGGAACAGAACTTATCATTAAATATATGATTACAAATGGATGTAATAAACTGGTTATTGGATCGCAAACAGAGAGAAGTGGTAAATGGAGCTACATCTATGTGGGCTAAAGTTCTAAGCGGAGTGCCTCAGTGTTTTGTACTGGGGCCGCTTCTGTTTAATCTGTTTATAAATGACTTTAGAGCAAGGTCTCAGTATTTGCTGATGACACTAAACTATCAGGCTTTGGAACACTTCCACAAGTGCTGCAAGCAGACCTAGATAGATTATCAAAATGGGCAGCAGAGATTCAATGTTGATAAATGTAAGGTGATGCATTTGGGATTTACTAATCCCTGTGCCAACCTACACATAATAACGCTGTTTGAGTGCATCTGTAATGGAAAAAGATTTGGGGATTCTGGTTCATAACAGACTTAGCTATAGCAAACGATTCCAGGTAGCAACGGCTAGAGCTAGCAAGATATTGTGTTGTATAAAGAGAGGAATAGATTCAAGAGAGAAAAATATTATTCTCCCTCTTTACAAGGCACGGTAGTGCCTCATTTGGAATATGCGGTGCAGTTTTGGAATCCCATATACAAAAGGGACATCTTGGAAATTGAGGCAGTTCAGAGAAGGGCAACTAAATTAATAAGGGGAATGGAGGGGCTTGAATATGCAGGTAGATTAGACAAGTTAGGGCTGTTTACATTGGAGAAGCGACGTTTGCGTGGGGACATGATAACCTTGTACAAATATATTTATGGGCCATACAGTGAACTCTTTGGTGCATTGTTTACTAATAGGTCATATCAGAGGACTCGTGGACATCCTTTAAGGTTGGAAGAAAAGAAGTTTCACCTTCAGGTTAGGAAAGGTTTCTTTTCAGTGAGAACGGTGAAACTGTGGAACTGTCTTCCAGCAGATTAATGGCAAGTTCATTGAATAGCTTTAAAAAAGGCCTGGATAAGTTCCTAAAACTGGATAATATTGAAAATTATTGGTATTAATGAATATAGATCTGGTTGATCCAGGGGTACTTTCCGATTGCCGTTTGGAGTCAGGAAGGAATTTTTTCCCCCTTTTTATGGTTTTTTTTGCCTTCCTCTGGATCAACTGTTAGGAAGGTTAAAAAAAATAAAAAAAAGGGTGGATAGGTTGGACTTGATGGACGTATGTCTTTATTCAACCTTAATTACTATGTTACTATGTTCAAAAGAGCAGTTGGGGTTGCAGGCAGATAACTGACAAGTCACCAGTTTTTTGTTTTAAGGGTGGACATGCCCTTTATTCAAATAGTTCTTCATGTTACTGGTATTGTTACATAACATTGGAGTTGATTCAGGGATATTTCCAATTGCCATTGGAGTCAGAAAGTAATTTTTTTCTCCTTAATGAGGTTTTTTTTTTGGCCTTCCTCTGGATCAACTGTTAGGCAGGAAATGTGGGTATTACTGAGTATGTTGGACTTGATTGACGTATGTCTTTATTCAAGCTAAAATGCTTAAAGGAGAACTAAACCCAAAATACAAAGGCAGCTCCACAGACTCTATAACTAAAACTATTTGTCTCTCACCTCTGAATTCAGCTTCTTACTGTAAAAATCATTTATAGAACATTTCTGAGTACTGACAATCTATGATGTCACGGCTGGCTTCTAGTGTTGCCTCTTCCTGGTGGTCCAGGTACTAAAATTCCTTCTGCACATGCATCCTTTGTTTCCCACTCCCCTTATGCTACGCTGTATGTAACAGTTGAAGTCCCCACCAGCCAGAGTCTCCCAGCCAATCATCAGAGATAGCAGTGAATATTATTAGCAGATTTTCCTGCTTAAACAGAGTGGGGGAAAATGTTAACCCTTTTCATATGTATTTAGGAAGCAACTTGTTAATCCTTTATATTTGTGAGCATTTCTGCAAGACTGTGTCTTTGTATGTGTTTATTTCTGTACTCAACACACCTGAATCGCACACGTTTGTCATTCTGAAAACGCATGCGATTGCACAAAAAACGAATGCGTTACCAAATTGCTGACACATGCATGAATTGCAACACACCCGAAATCGCAAGATTGTGGTGCGTTGTTGCGATTTCAATACAATTGGAAAATTGCAATCACCTGAAAAACGCGCTTGTGTGGCCTAGCCTTTAGAAGTGTAATGCAAGCTGCATTGATTTCTGTTTAGCCATACAGCATGTATTTAATGCAATGGAACTTGGCAATTTCCGGGGGCTGTGGCCACACTTAAGTGCAAGGGAGGACGCACGGTCGCAATAATGCTTGATTGTGCTTCGCTTCCATGCATGTGCTTTGTGCTTCCACAATTGGACCCTAGTAGAGAGCATGCAATACAGACAAAAAAATGGTAATCGCATGCACTCCAATAGCACATGGAAATGCATCGCATGTAGTGGGGCCGGTCCCATAGGCTATTACGTGCCTGCACTCCTACTAGCACAATCGGATTGCAAACCGCAATCCAAAACACGCTAGTGGAAGCTAGCCCTAAGTGTTTCAGTCTTAAAGGGAAAGGTGGCAACCCCAGTAGAATTGAACTGACCACTTTACAAGGTACACTAATAAAAACAAAACAGCTCAGAGCTGCAGGTGCAGCATATTGACGTGAACATGGTCTTAGCACAGCTCTGTGCAATGCATTTTAAAGGGGAATGTTGGAGCCTGGAAGTAGTTTTGAAAAGGTAGTGTAAAGGCAAAGGCCACCTTTGCCTTTAAGACCCAAACACATTAAATATACATGTTGCAGTGCCATTGAAGTACCATTGCATTAAATACAACCTTTTGTTGAGTACATATTATCAGGCCTATGTCATAAAAGTTCTTATGATAAAATCTGATTGGTTTTGGAAATATTTGCACCATTTTTAATGATAAGAACTTTTAATACATAGGCCTGTATATGTGTTCGGGTCTTAAAGGCAAAGGTGGGAACCCTAGTTGGAAGAGTTATTTTCTTTATGCTAAACTTCCCACAGGCAGCCTTCCTGCATAGAACATGATTGCATTCCCTCTAACAGTGCCCCTTTAATTGGCATTCCATGCAATAATTCCTATTAATATGTATATTATGTAATATGTACTTTAATACATACACTTATAGAGCATGGTGCAGTGCTGCAGGTGGAGGATAATGTAATCCGATCTTAGCACAGCAATGCATTTCTCTGTGTAATGCATTTCTTAGCTTGTTGTTTTTATACAGACAGCTGAATCAAAAACACACTCTTCCTACCCTCCAAGTAGGAGTGCCAGCATTTTCCCAGAGTATTGCAGTACCAGCAGAAAATTACCATTAAACCTTTAGTGTCAGCAGGCTTTCCTACTAATAACTTCAGTGCCAGCACTTTCCCAGAGTATTGCCATTAACCCTTCAGTGCCAACATTGACATGATATACAGTATGTACCTGGTTTCCATGTCTCCTCCATTGCATTGTTCACTCCTCACCTACTCTAAGTTTTAATTGGAGGGTTGGGTGGCTATTAGTGGCTGCTGGTCACAAGGGCCACTGTTAAAAACTCTGCAGCAGCTTTTACTTGCCCTTTTAGAACTGCTCTCCTCGGTACAATTAGCTGAGCTCATACCCCTCCTTCCTTCACCTTCGGTTCATTTGCAACATTGTTTCCAAGTTCAGGCTCTCTACTCACTACACAGCAAGTAAAAGCTGACAGGGAGATGCTAAGGAGAACATTGGCCTCTCTGGTTTAACATAGGCCCCCTAGCACTTTGCCTTGTTGGCTTATGTCTAAAAATGGCACTGGTTAGGGCCACCATCAGGGGGTACTGAAGGCATACTTCCCAACTCTCCTGGATTGTCCGGGACATTCACGGTTTGTTCGGCATTGCCCTGCATTGCACTAGCAGTGTCGGGTATGAGAAATGTGGGTTTTTTTTAAAAATGAAACTGGCACTGCCAACAGGAAGGAAGATGTGAGGGGCAGGGGTTTCCATGATCTGGGCACAGGACAACAGAAACTCTGCTGCTGAGTTCAGTTTTGGTGTAGGAGGTCTGGAAGCAGAGACTGGAGGAGGGACAGGAGGTCAGTAAAGCCATTACTTGGGAAAACAAATATTTATCTGCTGCCTCAGATGGAAATATGTTTGTGTAGGAGGAGAGAGGGGGTATCTGCTAGTATGTGCCTTTCCAATGCTCTGTTCTGGGATTCCTTCAAAATCCTGTTCAGACTGTCATAGTAATAGAAGTAGTACAGTAGTGTCATAAGTTTAGATATTCAGCCTGTGCAGGACTGAGAGAAAACTAAAGGAATCTAAGAGAAGAGCAATGAATGTGGGTCTCGGCTTTAAACTTTAGTAGTTATATTTCTATCATCCCTTCCACTGACCTGTGTTAAAACCAGTTCCCCACAACCAGTGTTAAGATACACACAGTACCAATAATACCTTGCTTTTCCAAACGAGCGTACGCCCAACGAACGTTCGGGTCGGCCGAGCTCTCCTTCGGAAAAGAGGGAATATTTCCCTCGGCCACAGGAGACTACCTATAGGGGAGTCCGCCGTGGCCGAGGGAAACACACAGTCCCAAGCGTTCTCATATAGAGAGAACGCTCGGGACTGTGTATATGCAGATCTTTGAAAAACGACAGACAGAATTTACAAGATCCTGTCTGTCATCTTTCAAAAACCTTTGAAGTGTGTACTCAGCTTTAAAGTCAACCCACCAATTCATTAGCATTCCAGTTTATTAGTCTGTTACTGTTCTTAATGGTGTTAGGGAATTTACCCGGGGCCCACATGCCCCATCAAAGAATATCATTCGGAGGCCAAATTAGAGTATAGAAGTTTACTGGCACACGTGTATTGTATACAGCATTCTAATTCAGTACCATTTTGACAACCATTTAAAGGGTATTCCAGTCCATAGGTAGTGCCCAGGTCCACTCCTTTGCAGTGGTCTTTTGCAATTGAAAATTTCCCTGGATCAACTCTACTTTATGTATCAATACCAGTAACTTGCAACATCCCCTGTTTGCAGAAACTCATCCAGCTTTTTTTTTAAACTGACCAATGAACCTGCCACATTACAGTGAAAAACCCTTTCCGAACTTGAAGCCTAAACCTTTTTTATTCAAGTCTTAAGGGATGTCCACGTGTCCTCTGACATGCTCCATTGGGAACAATGCCCCAGATAGTTTATTGTATGGCCCGTTAATGTATTTATACACAGTAATCATATCCCCACGCAAGGGCCTTTTCTCCAGTGTACATAATTGTAAATTTTCCAGTCTCTCTTCATATTCAAGCTCCCCCAATCCCCTTATTAATTTAGTTGCCCTTCTCTGAACCCTTTCCATTTCAAAGATGTCCTTTTGTACACAGAATGCCAAAATTGCGCTGCATATTCCAAATGAGGCCTTACCGATATTTATCTGTTGTATTCAACTGGACTTGAAGTTTAGTTCTTGAAGACGTTTCGCTAGTCATCCGACTGGCTTTCTCAATTCAGAATGACTTGTACAAGAATCTGTGGCAATTTTGTGCCCTGGAAAATCCCAATTAGCATATCACAGCCAAGTGTTAAGGGCATTATTGGATAGTGGCTAAGAGGTGTTATAGGAACGCCCAGAGTAAGGTGTCAAAACAGCATTGTACATGGCAGACAGTTGGTGTCTAACCCCCCACCTCTATTTAGGCTTGGTTTCTTGATTTTCACATAAAACATGTCAAAACATTTGTTAATACAACCCAAATATAATGAGTTGATTAATCATGTCTGTCTGTCTGTTTGTCTGTCTTTCTATCTGTCTCAATCTGCCTCTATCTATCTATCTACAGGAGTGTGTCACAGGAGGTCACTTACTGGAACCCCCCCAGCATGTTAGAAGTTTCTCACGCAGCAGCAGCAGCCCCTCCCCAAACCCCTTTCTGCAGCATGTACTTAGAAAGGGAGAGGGAGAAGTGTCTAGCAGAAGCCCCACCCACTCTCAGCAGTGTCAGGAAGATATGTTAATGAGCTGTTTAGTGTTGGGTTGTAAAGGCTCTTTATTATGTAAATGAATGTATCCAGTGTCGGCTGCATTACAAGTGGGCAGTGACTAACGGAGGGGGGGGGGAGCAGTTAGGAGCAGTCACTAAACATTGAAAATTCACTAACCAAAACATGTAAGTAACATTATTTTACTACCCTAACATTGTACTTTCAGATTATACAAAGTTGTTTCAGTGAGTATAATGACCCTTTAAAGTAGTGATTCTGCCTTAAAGCGGTGGTTCTGATTTTAAAGGTTATGTCTACCCCCCAAAAAACATTTTATATTAGGTTGACCCCCCAAAACCTCGACCTCGCAAGGTTTATAAAATCCAAACAAGCTTCTTACAGTACTTACCCAGCCTTCTTTCACCCCGGCACAATTCTGTTCCTTCCGTGCCTTTTCCATGTAAAAGGGGCCAGACCGGCAGCGTCTCCTGTGATTGGCTGAGGCATTGCGTCCGTTAAAAAAAAGGTATTTTCTGGTGCTAATAACTCACTTTAAAAGTTGTCCGTGTGGCTTACATTAATGGCATATACTTTACAATCGCTGTGCTGACGAATTTACACGAATTGTGTGCTTTCGCACTAGGCGACAGAGCAACCAAACAACCCATAGGACTGTAAAGGTAGAAGAAGTCACGATAACACACACCGAAGGAAGGAAGATGAGGAAGTCTCCAGTAGTGGCACTCACAAAATGGCATCGGTTTTTAGCCCTGCTTAGTGTACCCATGGCGACATCATGTCACACAGGTCAGCGTTGTAAAAAACACTAAGATCACTAATACCCCAAAGATTCCCTGCGTGAAGTGCAGACTGTGAGGAGGAGCGCCGAAGGGGGTAGGGAGCGAACACTTGTTTTGATGGAGCGACAACAGTGTGCCACACAACTGCCAGATAAGTTACAATTAAAAAGTTGTAGCCAAACCGTGGAGACGCCAACCTTGTAAGGCATTTGCTCCTCTAAAGTGTTCAGCAACCATCGAAATGCAATACGATCCTGAATCGCTAGACAGGGTGACGGATGACACAAAAAGAATGATTGACATTGGTCTTGGAGAACTACTGAATTACTTAATTAATAATGCATTACATTATTTTTTGTTGTTCCAAAAGAATTTTTTTAGAAGATTTTGAAGATCTGATAGATGAACTGTTATTTCGACTTAATGCAATATCAGATTGTCTTCATCATTCCCTTCCAACAAAAATACATTGTTACACAGAAGATGAAGAATCAGAAAAATTTAGTCATTTGGAAAGTGATTCTGTTTGCTGCTTTAAACAAGAATTGAGGCAAGTCAACAGATATGAAAAATGCTGAAATCTTAATTATATGGTAATAAACAAAATATACAAGTACTTCAAATTGTGTCATTTTTGGTGCCTGGGATAGGTTCATGGCAGTTTTTGAACCTGAGAAAACACGTACATTTTTCTTAATGAATATAAAATTTCTAAATAATATACTTTTTAAAGGGCATGTCCAACATAAAAAAAAATATTGTGGTAGAGCACCCCCCAAAACCTATTTTCGCATTAAAACAATTAGGGACAAGACTTAACGGTACCAAATAGTATCTGGGCATATAACAGTACCAGCGTTTAAATGAAGAACTAAACCCAGTATTTTATACCCCAGAATCCGAAAACAACTCCCTAAAAACCCAATACCTATAAATCCCACTCCATTAAATTATATTAAAGTAAATGTAAGCCTGTTAAAACTGGATGATGTATCAGTGTGTATGTGCAGTGTCAAACCACACCCTCTGGTTGAGTGTTGTTCTGTTGCTATTTGTCCTTTAATTAAGAAGTGGGTGCTAAACCTGGTGACTATAACTGGTCAAAAGTATAGGTATAGCGAGCAGAGCAGAGAGAAAAAAGAGAGTATGGATAGACCCAAAACGGTACAAAGGTACACAATCAGAAACTAGAGAACAATTCTCATAAATAATGTGGGGTCCAGTATGAATATTTCAATACAAAAAACTTTATTATCACACATTTCGATAAAACCCTTAAAAACATCCACATTGCACAATGATACCCAATGACACATATAACACATAAGTCCAGTTAAGGGTGGTTCGAAAAAGCGTGCAGCCCAAGCACATATACTTTCGAAAAAAGGTAGTCACAAACTGAGCAGCAAAAGGAGATTAAATAGCGGGATTAGTTAGCAACATTTTAGCGGCAATGTTATCGTGTGCATCCCATACACATCCCCTATGTGTAAGGCAGATATTACAGTAGGAGTAGTGGAAGAGGAGAAGGAATGGAGCGGTTCAAACCATAGGTCCTGGGCGGGTAACATAAGAAAAGGAGCATTTCACCAATAACCCAGAGAATAGTTCAAAGCTTCCTTCCACAAATATCCTCGTACCAGTCCTGGTTCCAGCTCCGTGCATCAGATCTGTGCCGACCATTAAACAAGCCATCCGCAATCAACTGAAGTGTGTACTTGGGAACCATGCAGCAAGCGGTTAGTTCACAATAGCCCTACGCACATTTCGAAGCTACCACGCTTCTTCTTCTGGGTCATGTGGTGAATAGGAAACTGGATGGGGCAATTAAGTGTGTGCTGTTTAGTGTTCAGAAACAGAAATCTGGGTAGAAACTCCAATGTGAATATGGGGTTCCTACTAGCGATCATCAACAATGTATCTACCAGCATAAACCCTTCCCCTCAGCAACCCAATAAAACATATATCAATATACCAGGCATATCATATGGGAATTACTGTACCAATAAAACTATAGATTCCTAATTACAAAGTGTAGCAATACTCATTCCCATGGCATTTTTAAATTGTTAGAGGAACATGTTAAATTCTAATTATTCATTCATCCCTTTAGGATCTGCTAAACCGTTTTTTTTACATCGTTTTTTACTGTTGAAATCCTTACAGTAGGGATTGTAACAAGTGCAGGGAGGAAATGAAGAGTTTTCACATTGGATACAGAGGATATGGTACGAATCAATTAGACAAAGTTAATATCAATAAGCGCCAGGACCAGATGGATTGCATCCTAGGATTTTAAAAAGCTTAGTTTCAGTTCTAGCAAGACCACTGTGTCCATCATCTTTTCAGATTCCTTTTGTCTGGGATGTGCCGCTGGATTGGAAAAAAGCCAATGTAATACCAATATTCAAAAAAGGTAGTCGTTCACAGCTGGTAACTATAGACGTAAGCCTAACATCAGTGGTAGGGAGGTGATGGAAACTTTGTTAAGGATCATATCCTTGACTTTGTCTCCAGAGTTATCTTATTAGTAGTATTCAGCATGGATTTATGAGAATAGATCATGCCAGACAAATTTATTGGTTTTTATGAAGAAGTGAGTAAGAAGTTTAGATTCAGGCACAGCTGTGGATGTGGTATATGTGGATTTTGCAAAAGCCTTTGATACTGTGCCACATAGGCGACTAATGTATAAACTGACTGTTGGCCTTGAAGAAAACATTTGTTCATGGATAGAGAACTGGTTATTGACCGCAAAACAGAGAGTGGTGGTTAATGGACTACATCTATGTGGGCTAAAGTTCTAAGCGGAGTTCCTCAGGGTTCTGTACTGGGGCCGCTTCTGTTTAATCTGTTTATAAATGACTTAGAAGGGGGCATTGAGAGCAAGGTCTCTGTGTTTGCTGATGACACTAAATTATGCAGAGCTTTGGAACTTCCAATGATGTGGCAAGTGCTGCAAGCAGACCTAGATAGATTATCAAAATGGGCAGCAGAATGGCAGATGAGATTCAATGTTGATAAATGTAAGGTGATGCATTTGGATTTAATATCCCTGTCCACCTACACCATAAATAACTCTGTGTTAAGTGCATCTGAAATGGAAAAGTTTTGGGGTTCTGGTAGATAACAGACTTAGCTGTAGCAAACAATGCCAGGTAGCAACAGCTAGAGCTAGCAAGATATTGTCTGTATAAAGAGGGGAATGGAATCAAGAGAGAAAAATATTATTCTCCCTCTTTACAAGGCACTGGTAAGGCCACATTTGGAATATGCGGTGCAGTTTTGGAATCCCATATACAAAAGGGACATCTTGAAATTGAGGCAGTTCAGAGAAGGGCAACTAAATTAATAAGGGGAATGGAGGGGCTTGAATATGCAGGCAGATTAGACAAGTTAGGGCTGTTTACATTGGAGAAGCGGCGGTTGCGTGGGACATGATAACCTTATACAAATATATTAATGGCCCATACAGTGAACTCTCTGGTGCATTGTTCACTAATAGGTCATTCAGAGGACTCGTGGACATCCTTTAAGGTTGGAAGAAAAGAAGTTCATCTTCAAGTTAGGAGAGGTTTCTTTACAGTGAGAACGGTGAACTGTGAACTGTCTTCCAGCAGAGTGGTAATGGCAAGTTCATTGAATAACTTTAAAAAAGGCCTGGATAAGTTTCTAAAACTAAAAAATATTGAGAATTACTGGATTAATGCATATAGATCTGGTTGATCCAGGGATACTTTCCGATTGCCTTTGGAGTCAGGAAGGAATTTTTTCCCCCCTTTTTTTAGCTGGGTTTTTTTGCCTTCCTCTGGATCAACTGTTAGGTAGGGTTAAAAAAAAAAAAATAATAAAAAAAAAAAAAAAAAAAAGTGAATAGGTTGGACTTGATGACGAAGTCTTTATTCAACCTTAATTACTATGTTACTATGTTACTATGTTACTGTATTGATACATAAATTTGAGGTTGATCCAGGGATATTTCTGATTGCCCACTTCGAAATGTTCGGGTTTGAATGTTTTTTGTTGTGGTAGGAATAGAGTACTCCAAAACAGGTGGCGTAAAAAAGACAAATTAACAAGGTAAATATGACACTGAAATAATGATATACAAGATTACTAGACAAAAAGCAAGTAAACATGATGAATATTTTCTTCTTACTTTTTTTTAACCCTGGATCCTTGTGCAGGCATGATACATATGCCTCTATTTTCACCCAGTCCAGATCCGCGATATCAAAGTGGAGGGACCGTTCTCCTTATGATGCCCTGACTTAAGGCTGGTACACATGATGCATATTTTGGTCCGATCAACCCATAGTTCAGTGTATCGGTCGATCGGGCCGAAATAATTGCATGGATTTTCGTCCGAGTCCGACATGGTAAAAAACTGTCTGATTGTGCGGAAAAAACATGTCTGATCTCAAGGGAATCTTCACCCGATATGGTCAATTGTCAGTTAGCTGGCCCCAACCACAACCAATATATTTTGCATCTTTTTACCTGCATTACGAAACAAATATTTAAGGATTATTGTCCCCATTCTAGCAAAGTAAGCTTTTCCCTCCCTCCATGCAGTCAATCAAGACTGTGACTGCTGACATCACAAACAATGATGACTTCTGTTTCACCTGCTGCCTCCTTTGCACATGCTCAATCATATAAATGCTCTTGGAGCAGAGGGAGGAGGCAGATACCTTTGCCAGAAAGGAACGAACTTATCATTAAATATATGATTACAAATGGATGAATAAACTGGTTATTGGATCGCAAACAGAGAGAAGTGGTAAATGGAGCTACATCTATGGGCTAAAGTTCTAAGCGGGTGCCCAGTGTTTTGTACTGGGGCCGCTTCTGTTTATCTGTTTATAAATGACTTAGAAGGGGGCATTGAGAGCAAGGTCTCAGTATTTGCTGATGACACTAAACTATGCAGAGCTTTGGAAACTTCCAATGATGTGCAAGTGCTGCAAGCAGACCTAGATAGATTATCAAAATGGGCAGCAGAGATTCAATGTTGATAAATGTAAGGTGATGCATTTGGGATTTAATAATCCCTGTGCCACCTACACCATAAATAACTCTGTGTTGAGTGCATCTGTAATGGAAAAAGATTTGGGGATTCTGGTTCATAACAGACTTAGCTATAGCAAACGATTCCAGGTAGCAACGGCTAGAGCTAGCAAGATATTGTGTTGTTAAAGAGAGGAATAGATTCAAGAGAAAAAATATTATTCTCCCTCTTTACAAGGCACTGGTAAGGCCTCATTTGGAATATGCGGTGCAGTTTTGGAATCCCATATACAAAAGGCCATCTGGGAATTGAGGCAGTTCAGAGAAGGGCAACTAAATTAATAAGGGGAATGGAGGGGCTTGAATATGCAGGTAGAT
Source organism: Hymenochirus boettgeri (assembly GCA_019447015.1). Taxonomy (NCBI): domain Eukaryota; kingdom Metazoa; phylum Chordata; class Amphibia; order Anura; family Pipidae; genus Hymenochirus; species Hymenochirus boettgeri. The sequence continues at coordinate 120,083,072 of CM033474.1, forward strand.
TAGACAATTAGGGCTGTTTACATTGGAGAAGCGACGTTTGCGTGGGGACATGATAACCTTGTACAAATATATTTATGGGCCATACAGTGAACTCTTTGGTGCATTGTTTACTAATAGTTCATATCAGAGGACTCGTGGACATCCTTTAAGGTTGGAAGAAAAGAAGTTTCACCCAGGTTAGGAAAGGTTTCTTTTCAGTGAAACGGTGAAACTGTGGAACTGTCTTCCAGCAGATTATGGCATTTCATTGAATAGCTTTAAAAAGGCCTGTTAGTTCCTAAAACTGGATAATATTGAAATTATTGGTATTAATGATATATATCTGGTTATCCAGGGGTACTTTCCGATTGCCGTTTGGAGTCAGGAAGGAATTTTTCCCCCTTTTATGGTTTTTTTTGCCTTCCTCTGGATCAACGTTAGGAAGGTTAAAAAAAATAAAAAAAAGGGTGGATAGGTTGGACTTGATGGACGTATGTCTTTATTCAACCTTAATTACTATGTTACTATGTTCAAGAGCAGTTGGGGTTGCAGGCAGATACTGACATCACCAGTTTTTTTTTTAAGGGTGGACATGCCCTTTACAAATAGTTCTTCATGTTACTGGTATTGTACTAACATTGGAGTTGATTCAGGGATATTTCCAATTGCCATTGGAGTCGAAAGTAATTTTTTCTCCTTAATGAGGTTTTTTTTTTGGCTTTCCTCTGGATCAACTGTTAGGCAGGAAATGTGGGTATTACTGAGTATGTTGGACTTGATTGCGTATGTCTTTATTCAAGCTAAAATGCTTAAAGGAGAACTAAACCCAAAATACAAACAGCTCTCCACAGACTCTAACTAAAACTATTGTCTCTCACCCTCGAATTCAGCTTCTTACTGTAAAAATCATTTATAGAACTTTCTGAGTACTGACAATCTATGATGTCACGGCTGGCTTCTAGTGTTGCCTCTTCCTGGTGGTCCAGGTACTAAATTCTTCTGCACATGCATCCTTTGTTTCCCACTCCCCTATGCTACGCTGTATGTAACAGTTTGAAGTCCCACCACCAGAGTCTCCCAGCCAATCATCAGAGATGCAGTGAATATTATTAGCAGATTTTCCTGCTTAAACAGAGTGGGGGAAAATGTTAACCCTTTTCATATGTATTTAGGAAGCAACTTGTTAATCCTTTTATTTGTGAGCATTTCTGCAAGACTGTGTCTTTGTATGTGTTTATTTCTGTACCAACACACCTGAATCGCACACGTTTGTCATTCTGAAAACCATGCGATTGCACAAAAAACGATGCGTCCAAATTGCTGACACATGCATGAATTGCAACACACCCGAAATCGCAAGATTGTGGTGCGTTGTTGCGTTTCAATACAATTGGAAAATTGCAATCACCTGAAAAACGCGCTGTGTGGCCTAGCCTTTAGAAGTGTAATGCAAGCTGCATTGATTTCTGTTTAGGCCATACAGCATGTATTTAATGCAATGGAACTTGGCAATTTCCGGGGGCTGTGGCCACACTTAAGTGCAAGGGAGGACGCACGTCCAATAATGCTTGATTGTGCTTCGCTTCCATGCATGTGCTTTGTGCTTCCACAATTGGACCCTAGTAGAGAGCATGCAATACAGACAAAAAAATGGTAATCGCATGCACTCCAATAGCACATGGAAATGCATCGCATGTAGTGGGCCGGTCCCATAGGCTATTCGTGCCTGCACTCCTACTAGCACAATCGGATTGCAAACCGCAATCCAAAACACGCTAGTGGAAGCTAGCCCTAAGTGTTTCAGTCTTAAAGGAAAGGTGGCACCCCCAGTAGAATTGAACTGACCACTTTACAAGGTACCACTAATAAAAACAAAACGCTCAGAGCTGCAGGTGCAGCATATTGACGTGAACATGGTCTTAGCACAGCTCTGTGCAATGCATTTTAAAGGGAATGTTGGAGCCTGAAGTAGTTTTGAAAAGGTAGTGTAAAGGCAAAGGCCACCTTTGCCTTTAAGACCCAAACACATTAAATATACATGTTGCAGTGCCATTGAAGTACCATTGCATTAAATACAACCTTTTGTTGAGTACATATTATCAGGCCTATGTCATAAAAGTTCTTATGATAAAATCTGATTGGTTTTGGAAATATTTGCACCATTTTTAATGATAAGAACTTTTAATACATAGGCCTGTATATGTGTTCGGGTCTTAAAGGCAAAGGTGGGAACCCTAGTTGGAAGAGTTATTTTCTTTATGCTAAACTTCCCACAGGCAGCCTTCCGCATAGAACATGATTGCATTCCCTCTAACAGTGCCCCTTTAATTGGCATTCCATGCATAATTCCTATTAATATGTATATTATGTTATGTACTTTAATACATACACTTATAGAGGCATGGTGCAGTGCTGCAGGTGGAGGATAATGTAATCCGATCTTAGCACAGCAATGCATTCTCTGTGTAATGCATTTCTTAGCTTGTTGTTTTTATACAGACAGCTGAATCAAAAACACACTCTTCCTACCCTCCAAGTAGGATGCCAGCATTTTCCCAGAGTATTGCAGTACCAGCAAAAATTACCATTAAACCTTTAGTGTCAGCAGGCTTTCCTACTAAATAACTTCAGTGCCAGCACTTTCCCGAGTATTGCCATTAACCCTTCAGTGCCAACATTGACATGATATACAGTATGTACCTGGTTTCCATGTCTCCTCCATTGCATTGTTCACTCCTCACCTACTCTAAGTTTTAATTGGAGGGTTGGGTGGCTATTAGTGGTGCTGGTCACAAGGGCCACTGTTAAAAACTCTGCAGCAGCTTTTACTTGCCCTTTTAGAACTGCTCTCCTCGGTACAATTAGCTGAGCTCATACCCCTCCTTCCTTCACCTTCGGTTCTTGCAACTTGTTTCCAAGTTCAGGCTCTCTACTCACTACACAGCAAGTAAAAGCTGACAGGGAGATGCTAAGGAGAACATGGGCCTCTCTGGTTTAACATAGGCCCCCTAGCACTTTGCCTTGTTGGCTTATGTCTAAAAATGGCACTGGTTAGGGCCACCATCAGGGGGTACTGAGGCATACTTCCCAACTCTCCTGGATTGTCCGGGACATTCACGGTTTGTTCGGCATTGCCCTGCATTGCACTAGCAGTGTCGGGGAGAAATGTGGGTTTTTTTTAAAAATGAAACTGGCACTCGCACCAGGAAGGAAGATGTTGAGGGGCAGGGGTTTCCATGATCTGGGCACAGGACAACAAAACGCTCCTGCTTGAGTTCATTTTTTGGTGTAGGAGGTCTGGAAGCAGAGACTGGGAGGGGACAGGGGGTCAGTAAAGCCATTACTTGGGAAAACAAATATTTATCTGCTGCCTCAGATGGAAAATGTTTGTGTAGGAGGAGAGAGGGGTATCTGCTATTATGTGCCTTTCCAATGCTCTGTTCTGGGATTCCTTCAAAATCCTGTTCAGACTGTCATAGTAATAGAAGTAGTACAGTAGTGTCATAAGTTTAGATATTCAGCCTGTGCAGGACTGAGAGAAAACTAAAGGAATCTAGAGAAAGGCAATGAATGTGGGTCTCGGCTTTAAACTTTAGTAGTTATATTTCTATCATCCCTTCCACTGACCTGTGTTAAAACCAGTTCCCCACAACCAGTGTTAAGAACACACAGTCCAATAATACCTTGCTTTTCCAAACGAGCGTACGCCCAACGAACGTTCGGTCGGCGGCCGACTCTCCTTCGGAAAAGAGGGAATATTTCCCTCGGCCACAGGAGACTACCTATAGGGAGGTCCGCCGTGGCCGAGGGAAACACACATTCCCAAGCGTTCTCATATAGAGAGAACGCTCGGGACTGTGTATATGCAATCTTTGAAAAACGACAGACAGAATTTACAAGATCCTGTCGGTCATCTTTCAAAAACCTTTGAAGTGTGTACTCAGCTTTAAGTCAACCCCCAATTCATTAGAATTCCAGTTTATTAGTCTGTTACTGTTCTTAATGGTGTTAGGGAATTTACCCGGGGCCCACATGCCCCATCAAAGAATATCATTCGGAGGCCAAATTAGGTATAGAGATTTTACTGGCACACGTGTATTGTATACAGCATTCTAATTCAGTACCATTTTGACAACCATTTAAGGGTATTCCAGTCCATAGGTAGTGCCCAGGTCCACTCCTTTGCAGTGGTCTTTTGCAATTGAAAATTTCCCTGGATCAACTCTCCTTTATTTATCAATACCAGTAACTTGCAACATCCCCTGTTTGCAGAAACTCATCCAGCTTTTTTTTTAAACTGACCAATGAACCTGCCACATTACAGTGAAACCCTTTCCGAACTTGAAGCCTAAACCTTTTTTATTCAAGTCTTAAGGGATGTCCACGTGTCCTCTGACTTGCTCCATTGGGAACAATGCCCCAGATAGTTTATTGTATGGCCCGTTAATGTATTTATACACAGTAATCATATCCCCACGCAAGGGCCTTTTCTCCAGTGTACATAATTGTAAATTTTCCAGTCTCTCTTCATATTCAGCTCCCCCAATCCCCTTATTAATTAGTTGCCCTTCTCTGAACCCTTTCCATTTCAAAGATGTCCTTTTGTACACAGAATGCCAAAATTGCGCTGCATATTCCAAATGAGGCCTTACCGATATTTATCTGTTGTATTCAACTGGACTTGAAGTTTAGTTCTTGAAGACGTTTCGCTAGTCATCCGACTGGCTTTCTCAATTCAGAATGACTTGTACAAGAATCTGTGGCAATTTTGTGCCCTGGAAAATCCCATTAGCATATCACAGCCAAGTGTTAGGGCATTATTGGATAGTGGCTAAGAGGTGTTTAGGAACGCCCAGAGTAAGGTGTCAAAACGCATTGTACATGGCAGACAGTTGGTGTCTAACCCCCCACCTCTATTTAGGCTTGGTTTCTTGATTTTCACATAAAACATGTCAAAACATTTGTTAATACAACCCAAATATAATGAGTTGTTAATCATGTCTGTCTGTCTGTTTGTCTGTCTTTCTATCTGTCTCAATCTGCCTCTATCTATCTATCTACAGGAGTGTGTCACAGGAGGTCACTTACTGGAACCCCCCCGCATGTTAGAAGTTTCTCACGCAGCAGCAGCACCCTCCCCAAACCCCTTTCTGCAGCATGTACTTAGAAAGGGAGAGGGAAAGTGTCTAGCAGAAGCCCCACCCACTCTCAGCATTGTCAGGAAGATATGTTAATGAGCTGTTTAGTGTTGGGTTGTAAGGCTCTTTATTATGTAATGAATGTCCAGTGTCGGCTGCATTACAAGTGGGCAGTGACTAACGGAGGGGGGGGGAGCAGTTAGGAGCAGCACTAAACATTGAAAATTCACAACCAAAACATGTAAGTAACATATTTTACTACCCTAACATTGTCTTTCAGATTATACAAAGTTGTTTCAGTGAGTATAATGACCCTTAAAGTGTGATTCTGCCTTAAAGCGGTGGTTCTGATTTTAAAGGTTATGTCTACCCCCCAAAAACACATTTTTATTAGGTTGACCCCCCAAAACCTCGACCTCGCAAGGTTTATAAATCCAACAAGCTTCTTACAGTACTTACCCAGCCTTCTTTCACCCCGGCACAATTCGTTTCCTTCCGTGCCTTTCCATGTAAAAGGGCCAGACCGGCAGCGTCTCCTGTGATTGGCTGAGGCATTGCGTCCGTTAAAAAAAAGGTATTTTCTGGTGCTAATAACTCACTTTAAAAGTTGTCCGTGTGGCTTACATTAATGGCAGTGTCAGGAAGATATGTTAATGAGCTGTTTAGTGTTGGGTTGTAAAGGCTCTTTATTATGTAAATGAATGTATCCAGTGTCGGCTGCATTACAAGTGGGCAGTGACTAACGGAGGGGGGGGAGCAGTTAGGAGCAGTCACTAAACATTGAAAATTCACTAACCAAAACATGTAGTAACATTATTTTACTACCCTAACATTGTACTTTCAGATATACAAAGTTGTTTCAGTGAGTATAATGACCCTTTAAAGTAGTGATTCTGCCTTAAAGCGGTGGTTCTGATTTTAAAGGTTATGTCTACCCCCAAAAAAAAACATTTTATATTAGGTTGACCCCCCAAAACCTCGACCTCGCAAGGTTTATAAATCCAAACAAGCTTCTTACAGTACTTACCCAGCCTTCTTTCACCCCGGCACAATTCGTGTTCCTTCCGTGCCTTTTCCATGTAAAAGGGGCCAGACCGGCAGCGTCTCCTGTGATTGGCTGAGGCATTGCGTCCGTTAAAAAAAAGGTATTTTCTGGTGCTATAATACAACCCAACACTAAACAGCTCATTAACATATCTTCCTGACACTGCCATTAATGTAAGCCACACGGACAACTTTTAAAGTGAGTTATTAGAGAAATTGACAGCTTTACTTGAGGTGTCAATGGATCAGGGTATAATTAACCAAAAATGGTTTAAATTTTGCATGTACTACTCCCGGATGCCCTATTTTTCACAACCCCTGCCTTAAAATACACAAGGACTTGTTGAAACCCAAAGGAAGACCTATCATTTCAGGGATTGGATCCCTGAATGAAGGCTTTCCGACTATGTTCATGACTGTCTTAAAAAACTGTGATATTCCCTGGGAAATGACTAATCTACTGTATATGGTAACCATTGATGTCAATAGTTTGTACTCATGTATTCCCCATGATCTTGGCCTAATTGCCCATTAGATTTTGGCTACGTCAATATGATAACTTACCTGCACATCAAATTCAATTAATTCTAGAAAGCATTGGAGTATCTATTACGACACATTCTATATGTTTCAGGGCTCTTACTATCTCCAGACACGGGGGCGAAATTTTCGCCCTCATACGCCAACCTGTACCTGGGTTGGTGGGAGTGGCTCACTGTATGGAGATAGTAATCCCTTCAGAGATAGAATAATCAGCTGTTATCTGGAAGGCCAGACTCAGACAATACCCTTGTTTTATCGATATCTCAATGATAATACGAGTGGTCTGATTTCACTTTTGAATATAGTGAGTTTGCAGATTTCATTTCTAGATGTATTATTTAAACACCGAGATAATAAGATCACAAGTGAAACATATACGAAACACCGACCAAGAAATACACTTTTAAATACAACAGTATCACCCACAAACCACTGTTAAGGAGTATACGCGGTCAGTCAATCATCAGGATCCGGAGGATCTGTTCTGACTGGGATTCCTTTATTAAGGAAGCTATGGTCCTTTGGGACAAATTTGTGGAGAGGGGTTATGACATTAAAGCAGCCTATGATCGAGCAGTTGGGTTGACAGATATAAACTTTATGCACAGGTAGCAAGTAAAGAGTTTGTAGGAATGCTAAGAGCTTAATAACATCAAGTGGATTCATTGTGGCAGCAAAAAGTTACCGATTTTTTTTGAATTTATACCACATACAGCAGTCACACAGAATCTTTGGCATTATAAAAAGTTGGTTTTTTTTACCTACCGTAAGGCTAAAACCATAGCACATGTGGCTCTAGCATGATTCCCAAAAGACCAGATACAAACAGGTAATTGTTATCACAAAGGGAATGTTAAGTGTGCAGAAATAGGGTAGGAGTGTACTTTTGTTAAGGTAACTTCAACATTTACCATCTTAGTACGAGTAAAACCTACTCATATATATACCTACACATCAATTGCAGGTCACAATATGTAATTTACTTTATAACATTGTGGATGTGGTCTCCAGTTTGTAGGTAAATGAAACGTTTGTTGAGAAGCGTTTATATGAACATGTGAACTCCATTAACAATAAGATTGCGTACAGATTGGGGATTTACAGTCAAAACTGTGATCTCACGAACAATGTATGATGTCAGGTACAGAACTCGTGCAAGCTAACTGCCGTGGTGGATACGGGGATCTACCATAAGCCAAAAGAGAGGTGTGGTAGATTTTAGAATTGCAAACTCGTTGGCCAAAGGGCCTGAATAAGGATTGGAGGTGAAATGTACATTTAGAGGTTCTTTTATTGGTATATCAGTGTATCAAAAAATGTCTTTATCTCCTTTGCTCCTTATTCTGAGTATATATGGTTAATTTGTCTATCTGTATTATTCATGTTTCCTTATGAATGGATCTTGTTTATTATAGCCTTTTATATGTTTGGATGATTAGCAATTATATTCCATCTGGGTTATCTCAACTGTCTAGATTTGGGTACGAGTATTTGTCCACATTTACTGTGTTATTTACATACTTCCATTGCATGACTCTTTCTTGTGGTTTTTTATCATAAATTGTACATGTGTGTGTGTAGACTTTCTATCTTTTGTAGCTCACTTATGTACATATGGTTTTATATGTGTGTTGGGACTATGTATCAATTCACACACTATTGATTTGTAATATATATGGTATTTTAATTATTTATATATGTTTTTAACATATATTACAGGTTTTAATAATTATCATAGTAGACATCTCCTGTATTAATCCCTATCCAATTATTATATGTAGTGCAATCGGTTTAATTTAATAACCAATTTCTGTTTTCTAATGCTTAACCCTATATCATCTGGTATGGGTGGGATAATTATACCCTCTGATGAAGTGACGAAGATAGCATCATGAACGCGTCAGGGTTGAGGTATTCTGTGTTCCCTGCTGAATATGTTCAGCTTAAATAAAAGTTAAATTTTATCCGTTAGGGATTGAAGTTGCAGTCTGTATTTCTCAATTTATGCTTCATGCCTGTTTGGATGGTTATCCGGACATCCTCTTGGAATCACCTCTCCCTTGGATATTGCGGTAGCAGGATTGGGAGGTAATATACCACTAAACATTCTTTTGGATTACGCCCAGAGAATGACTGCAAGTCTGAAAGGAACTCATTTTTATTAAGAATGTTTTTTTTTGTCACAGCATGGGAAACAGACATTAAAGGAGGTGAAACTTTGAATGCCTATATTTGTGGATCTACAGCAGCTAGATCCATCACATCCTAGATGTGTTTAAAATGTATTGAGCAAGCTTAATGACCATTGTGTTGAGGGAAGTTGTATAGAGGACACAGTTCACCTTTAAATTTATTTGTTTCTCTCGATGCTTCAAAGTATTATTAAATTTATCTGAAAAAACGATTCTCGTTTGTTGTATCATATTTTCTGTTGAAAGGGATGCTGTTTTGCTGCTTTTTTCAGTCCTGAAAAGCTTTCAGATCATTTCTATTATGTAGTTTCTTTTGTTCCATGCTGGTTTGCTGCATTTACCTAAAAATCAATTACAGTGGTTTGAAAGTATTCAGTGGCAAGCCATTTTTACAAACAATATTGGACATGTGTTTCGAGTTTGCATATTCAAATCACAGAAAATGAAAGACATGATAAAATACAGACTTTGAAAATTACACAAAGAAAAAGATAAAAAAGGAGTAATAGAATCTAAAAACATCCTCCGAACTCTAAATAACATTCACTAGTAGTTGAGGTATTTTATTACCTAGAGGCCGTCTATTAGTGCAAGATGCATTGCCTTTATTATATCATAAGTCATCAAAGATGATGGCAAAGTATATAAAAACAAATAATGCATACTTGAACAACCCTATACTACTGTCTCTTATAAAAAGTGGTATTGAGATTGAACAGCCATGATGTGGACAGAGCATGATAGCTCTCATAAACATCAGTAACATGGGCCTCTATAATCGTGTATTGACTTAATTCATGTGAATTGTATGTTAAAATTGTATATAGGTTATTACTTTATTTTCATTTTGTTATTGGTTTAATTTTGTAGTGTTGTAGGTGTTGGGCTTTACTTAAGCAACAATATTAGGTTAAGGGGGTAGAAACAATGTTCTATACTATTCTAAATATACAGCAGCTATTTCACAGTGAAGATATATCTGTTCTGAAGATTGCCCACTGGGGTCACCATCTTCACTTGCTAAACAGCGCTACCACCACTTTTCTTTCTCTTCTGCTCCCTCCTTACCATCTAATTTGGCCAGGCACTTCTTTTGCTTCTGTGTTGTGTTAACTGTATGTAATCAGGAATTGTCAACTCATAAATTATAAAATATTTTTAAAAATTATTTCACATAATATGCTTACCTATGTTGCAGACCGATACACTGAAATATCAGCTCGTTTGACCCAAATAATTGGATGGTGTGTACCCAGCCTTAGCCTGTGGTTTGGAGAAGGAAAAAAGTTAGATATGAAGGGCTGGATTCTCACAATTATGGGCATATTTAAACAGTAAATACTATATTTGGCACCCTGTCCATATTTTATGACAAGGTGCAAAATACCATCCACATTATATGGTATTTAATGCTACAAGGTATTGGCCATCTAACCACATTGCTTATTTTATGACTCAGTCATGACATAACATTTAGCATAAAATACCAATAATCAATCATTCGATTAATACATACAAACATGATGTAAACTATAGATTTGGTCAGTGCAGACCTGTAGAATAGTTATAAATGCACAAGTTTATAAATGTTCCCCAGAAAGCAATTTTTTGTGGCTCTCGTGGACCTGCATGTGGGTGTGGCAAGGGCATGGCCTGGGCATTCCAGGGCGTGGCTTGGCCAGTCACTACATTGGTCATTACACCTGCAGCCCCTGGTATGACTAAGGTTTGGCACCTCTGCCCTATAGCTTGCTTAGAAAAAGCAATTTTTTACATTGCTTTAATCAACAGTTGTGCTATTAGTGTAATTTTAACTCAACTACTTTCTCTGTTACTGAATTTTCAGGATGTAATAATATTTTACTGTGTATAGTCCACAGTCCACCGTATTTGTTTGCTATTCTTGTTTTTGGATTCTAACTTCATTTTTCAAGTCTCTCTATGACATTAAACATGATGCCACTTTTTAAAAAAACATCTATGTAATGACAAACTATTGGCTACTTTAAAGCTATATTGTCACATGTTTATGCCACAGGGTCTTGTACCAGTAATGGGGAATGTATTCTCATTGGCTGCCACCGGTATGGCATCAGGGAAAACGCAGGGGTTTAGGTTTTCACCCTAGAATTTTAAATGCTCTCTCTGTTTCAGTGGCCATTTTAAGCCATGTTGGTTTTTAGTGTTAGAGAGTCTGCTAAATAGAGAACATTTGTAAGATTTAGTAGGGTATGGGGGCGTTCAAAATACTTGTGTTATTTCTCTTGTGGTTCACCTATTTCTGGAGACCCAAAAACCTTTTAAGCAGGGATTGTAGCACCTACAGTTCTCCAGATTTTGAAAATAGTTTGGATTTAGGAAAAAAAGCAGATTTCAACTTTTTTTTTTTAAAAAGGGAACATGCCAAAGCTCCATGCTGTCCCTTACTATATCATCATACTACAAAGACAGGTCTGCCGTTTCGAGACTTCTGCTTTTAAGGAAGTTCATTTTAGTAATAATTAGTTCAATAATTGCAGTAAAAAGTTCTTATTAGGACTAGATCCACGCAGCCGCCGCAAGGAAGGAGTTAAAGTCACGCTACCGATATAAACATCAGTTAGCGCAACTTTAACTCCAATCAGGAGCGATGCGCCCGTGGTGCATCGCCCTGTATGTACTCTGTCTAGTTCCATAAACTCTTCTGGCTTATCTGGCACAAGTTGAGTTTAAAATGACTGGGTTCAGTGTTTAGGTCGCAAAATGAACTGGAATACTCCTCAGACGACATTAGATCTGAATGATCTATTTTCTAGATCTTCGATGCAGTTTCATTTTCAGAATTGTGTATTCATGTGAGCATATTTTCTTGTTTGATCATCACGTTAGTTTCAATGTCTCTGTCAGGAAATGTGTAGTGACTTGGTAAGAATGGGTTAACTTGGTATTAGTTCTGCAAAGGAACCAATAAAAATACCATTCCACCCTGGAACAGTCCTATTGTTTATATTACGATTAGTGAAGCATGGAACCAGATCTTCTTTTCCAGACAATGTGGGGCTGAACCGTGTATCTGGAATTCTCTTCAGCTAGGGTCTGGTGGGAACATTAGAGGTCATTTTGAGGACAACCATACATAGAAAATAAATGTATTTTGGTATTGGGAATATGTAAGACAGAAACCAATATTATATTTGTGAATGGAAAAGTAGGCCCGTTAAAATGATACCCACAACAAGGAGCCTTATTCCCTTCCCAAGGCGAGTTATTATATCTTGGGAAATATGGATTCACACAGGACATGTTTGGTATTGAAGGAATTGATAATTAATACAGGGGAGGAATATGTGGTCTATATCCCAGCACAATGTACATATCTACATTTATATGGAATCTGCCTAAATCGAGGGGGAATGAATGCTTTTGGCTAGTCGTAATCTGGACATTCCTAGACACTCTCACCTCCTGTATAGCCCATAGGATAGGGGTGGTTCATTAAATGGTTTAAAAATCCTTGTAGCCCTATAACTTGTTCATACTGAGGGGACATGCTAAAACCATGTGTATGGACCCGATGTTTGCTCTTCGTCTGCCCCAGGATACAGGACTTCTTCTAGTGAGTAGGTCTGTGAATATTTTTAACCTTTTTATTTTATAACTGTTGTACCTATGTATATCATTTTATTATAACACCATTTTCTTTTATTTTTGTATAATATTCCAACTTTTGGAATATTAAATCTAAAATTAATAAGTTTTGTCTGTGATGCTCTAAAAGAACTCAGTTGCCTCTGATAAGTTATATGTGGTTGAAGAAATGTATTGCAGTGTAAATGCTAATTAACTCTGTGACTGCTTGTGAAGGACTGATGACTAATTAACCAGTTAGTTGCTGGAGTGAATGGTGTAGAGTTAACCATTTAGCTGCCAGGACAGGGGTGTGCATAGTCAGTGAGAGTCAAGAGTGTTTTTGGGGCGTCTTAAGGCCGTAATTAAAGTGGTGGCAGTGAGTACCAATTGATTGGTCAGATCACGTGCCCAGGAACTGGCGTTCGTGACAGTCTCCTATTCTTGTCGGCCCATCCTGTAATTTCAAATTTCTTTTTTTTTTTTTTTTCATTAATTTTTTTATTAAAGGGTAACTGTGGTCTCAAATTCTTCCAAACTAGTAAGGGTTATTAAGAAGCCTTCCATCACACCTTCAAAATAAAACCTAAATCACATCTCTAGATAAAATTTGTGAGAAGTTATTGCTGGAAAGGTTCAGCAATGTAACTTCCTGGTTGAAAAAAACACACACGAGTGGTTGGAGCGGTGTCAGACAGGTCTTTGAGGTGGGTCTTAAACCAAAAACTGAAAAAGTCCAAATGCCGGAAGGTTTTTAGTAAACGGCGGATCAAACATATTCAAATTGCAGCAAGGCAAAAAGGACAAAAGAAAGTATGTAACTACTTACACACTGTAACAGGGTGGGCCGGGTGGAAACTCCCCTGGACCCAAACACTTCATGTGTGTGCTATTAGGAAAAAGCTTCAATATTAGTAAAAAGCAATGTTAAGGATCTCACCGGTCACAGACGCTGGTCCGGGTGCTGCCTTGCCCCGGACCCCTCGCAAAGTCCAAACAGAAACGGCAACACAAAACGAAAGACGGCTGTGGCAGTCCTATGAACGGCCTCACACGAGTGAAATGGATAAAAGACTTCCTTTTAGCAACATGTCTACACTAAACTAGAAATGTCTAACGCGTTTCGTGCCTGAGTACGGCACTTCGTCGAGAGTCTCTGACGAAGTGCCGTACTCTAGGCACGAAACGCGTTAGACATTTCTATGTTTATGTGTAGACATATGTGCTAATAAAGGAAGTCTTTTATACATTTCACTCGTGTGAGGCCCGTTCGTAGGACTGCCACAGCCCGTCTTTCGTTTTTGTGTTAACTTCCGGTTGAAACTCTTCCTGTTTTTAGCCATGGTGACCACCTGTCTGCATTAATAGGCTCCTCTTCTCAACTGTCAATTATTCCTCAGGTACTTCCTGATTTTCCCAGCATTAAAGGACAATTTATACTCACCTTTCCCCGATCCCTGCAGCATAGTACCCAGGGTGAGGACCTAAAATCGCTAAGTCCTCACCCTGGGTTCTTTCTCTAACCCTGCACTACTTACCGCAAATCTGCTTCGGCGATCCAGACTGTTCCACTCTTTTCCTACTGTCAGTGACAGTCGCGAGGCAGCCAATTGGAAGACAGCCTCCTTGCAGAGCGTATCTTCCTATTGGCTGCCTCGCGATCTGTCATTGAAGCAGGAAGAGCGGAGGAACGAAGCGATCGGCGAAGCACGATTTGGGGGTAAGTAGTGCAGGAGTTAGAGAAAGAACCCAGGGTTAGGCTTAGCGATTTTAGGTCCCACCCTGGGTACTATGCAGCTATGGAGGAAGAGAACGAGGGTGAGGTGAGTTACTTGTCCTTTAAGTCTTAAACTGAGCATGCTTCTCCCCCGGCGGAAAGGGCCGGCAGAGTCAGGTGATGTCACTCAACCTAAGGAAGCAGCAAGTTTGAACATTCACCACAATGTAATTTCTCACAGGCGCTCCAGCAAGATGTGATGTTGGCTCAGTGTAAAGGATATACTCAGGCTTTCATTTAACCCTAACTTGTTTGAGACCACAGTTGCCCTTCAAAGAGTTGCCTATTCAAATTATTCATACATTATTAGAAACTTTTGTTTTGGGTGTAACAAACATAAAATATACAACATAACTTAAACAACTAAGTTTTTCATATAACAGTAGAAATTTTCAATTAGCATATTATTGTATTTTCAATAGACAGAATAAATACCCTACTTGCCTTGATCCAGCCACCACTGTCCGAGAAGCCCTACCACATGTCGGAACTAAGTTTGTCCCCTGGGTGGTATTTGCAGTATCCATACATCCCTGTTTTGTTCCATTTTCTAAGGTTGTTTGTTAAGGTATGTGTTAGATACTCAATATCGTTGATTCCACCATACCTAGCTATTGTTTCGTCCATTTAGCTCCCTTTCCAGGAGTGGCTATTAGACTTCTGGCCGCTGCGAATATAGTCTTACTAGATAATTTGCGTATTTATTCAAATTTGAATAGGTGTGGTTGAAAAGTACCGTATAAGGTGTCAATTGTATGGGTGTTAATAAATTTTGCCCAGTAAATCGAGCATACCGCCCAAAATTGTTTCACCCTCTGGGCATACCACCAACAATATACTTGCAGGGAGATCAACAAAAGTTCTTATCGTTTAAAATGGTGCTAAATTGCCCCAACCTTATAGATGTTAGCTTTCACAATGTAAATAAGATCTGATTGGTTGGGGCAAATTTAGCACCATTTTAATTGATAAGAACTTTTATTGAATAACCCCCTTGGTTTGCTGCATTTCCGCACTCCCTAAAACACTTGCTGATATAGCTGGGTTAATTTTGTAGGAAGACCGGGTGACATGCCAGTCGTAAAGAATTTTGTAGGATTTCTCTTTTGTTATAATAATTGATAACTGTTGCTGTGTTTTTTGAAAATTGAGACCCACTGGGATTCCTCCACCTGGCCTAATCTTGTCTCCCATTTGTGTCGAGGAATGCTTGGAAGGTTGTTGTCATGCCATTATTTGGTATAATGAAGATATTAATTTTTTGTAGAGTGAGCTTGGTTTGTAAGTATTTCAAATTTAGTGGGTCTGGTATTTCTGTGATTGCTTAGTATTTTACTAGCATACTTGATATTCTTATATAGGAATACCATTGATTCTGTGTGTTTTGAATTTTGGGTATTAGAGTACCATGTTGATCATAGGTGTCTGTTATTTGGTTATTCCTTAGTTTTCCAAGATATAATTTCTTTTAAAAATATTAGTGAAAAGTGGGGGTATGAAAGATTGGAAGGTAGGGGGAGGGGGGTTGGATTAGTTCATATTGGCGATTACAGAGGTCTCTTTGTATAGGGAATCATGTATGTGTTAATGGGTGTTTTTAAAGGGTGGTCTATCTGTGTGGTTTCTGATAGTTTTGAGGCTTTTCTATAGATATAGTGGGCAGGTTAGCTTCTGTAGAAATTGTGTTATTTGATTTGGGGTTAAGTCAGTATGTTTAATCACTTTGCTATTGTATAATGTTGGTAATATTCTGCAAAATGGTTTGCTATCCATTGTGGATCGTGGTGTAGGGAGCCTAATTTGTCCCTGATAAGATGATGCATTAACTGTTCTTTTATGGTTGTTTTGTTTGCAAGCATTGTTTGGCTTATTACTTTACTATAGTTTTTTGGTTGGTAAATCTCAGGGCTTTATCTATTCATAGATAGTGTCTCCCATTATATATACATTAGTACTTTGTTTTTCTCTCCCATCCCTTTTGATACTTTGAGGGATTCCTTAGATTCCAAGTGTGAGCAATCTGCTCTGGGGAGAGGGGTTGTGAGTCTTCCCTTCATTTTTGTTCTATATTTTGTATTACATTACAGTAACTTTTCCCGTTATCCCCCCCCATGCTTTATGTGAAAGACTCAGGAGCATCTTTGTGCTTTTAACACTCTTTTGTACCCATTCTATTTACACATATAACTATTTGTACCCTCTTTCCCTCCCCCCTCCATCCCCATTTGTTTTGCCTCTAAGTTTTCTATATAACATTTACAGAAACATTTCCTAGCACCTCACCCATATTATCATATATTACTATCAACTTCCCTCTCACCATTCTTCTGTTTGCATATTACAATTCTAATAAACCTGTACAATTGTCATTTCCTATAGAGAAGAACATAGAGCAACTTTGCGTCATTAACATTTTAACACATTTCTATATCCTGAGAAACCCAAACAAAACATCATGAGATAACTTGCATTGATAACCGTTTTTCCCACATACATACCCATAATATGCTATTCACTTTCCCTCCCCCCCATCCCTACTTTTTCGTTTGATTGCATTTTATATACATTATAATTTTCAAATTACTTTCTCTTTTTTCATTCCTCTGCAAAATACAAAAACATTTTTACATTGTAACACAATTTTTCATATATCTATGCATATATTGCTATAATACATTTTCCCGCCCCTCTTTTCTCCCAGCGAGGCCACCCTTTCTCCCAGTGCCCCAATCTCCTGCCTCACCTCTGATATATTTTGTTTTGTGAGGTCAAGATCAATTTTGATTTGGGAGTATAGCTTCTCAGGTCTTGGCGGGAAAAAGGAGTAAATTCACTGTTGGTGGACGTGCTGCTCCGGCTCATCTTGGAGGCCTCGCGGTGTATCAGGAGGGGGCCAGAAGTCTGTTAATTCAGACTTGAACCCACGTTTTTGGTATTTTTGGGTGGCATTATGTGGACTTTTGCTTCGCCCTTTCTTTGTGGGCTCGGAGGGTCCAATTTAGCTATTGCCAAGCTGAATAAAGTGTGCACAGAGCGGGAGCTTTTCCCCAACGCTCCATCTACATAAAAAGTCAGACTCTGCCTCTGTAATTTCAAATTTCAATGCATTACAGCGTGGCGAGTCTTGTACTTTTCCAGTATTATCAGTATCTTGTGCAGTATTCTGTTATTGTACTGTATATTGATGCTTTGTCTGTCTGCCTCCAGGTCTTTTACAGTGTTGGATGAGTCTGTTGTTTTACGTAGTGTGAAGGCCTCTGCTTTCCCTGGTTCCAGATGTGTGTACCGGTCACACATTCGGAGTAAATGGTGGTTCGGGTTATGGAGCTCCTGCTTATGCATCTGCCGTCTTGCCTGCTTATGGGCGCACCCCTCCCCATGTCTTCTTACATTTAAATGTTTTAATCATTTAGCAACTTCCTGTAGTCATGCTTCTATTAGGATGCTCTAAGTTTAAGATATAGACACTTTGCAAAAGAAATTAAAGGGTACATTATAAATCCATTATATCTTGTGGTTTTATAGAAAACTATTATAGAAAATATTTGGCAAACATTGGCACCACAAGGTATTAATAAAGCATAGATGTTAAAAAGGTTTCTAAAAGCCACGAGATGTACCCTTAAACTTAGAGCATCCTAATAGAAACATGCCAACAAAAAGGGAATAAGTTGTTAAATGATTAAAACCATTTAAATGTTAGAAAACAGATATATTTTAGATTGCTAAGGTAGGCCACTAGATGGCAGCGCCCAACAATATTGGTAGGCCTGACTTGAGCAGTACCAGTTTTTAAAGAGTTTAAAGTTTGATTCTTATAATATAATAAAGTATGCATATTTGATAAAGTTTTATGTGTATGCATATGTAAAATGTTACAATAATTGGACTCTTGCAAATCCATAACCATTTAATTGGATGTCTTTCTTGCATTTTAATTTTGGACACTTGCACTTTCTAACCCACAAAGATTATATTGGATGGTTGCCCACACAAAGATCATTTGATATTTATACAAGCTGTGAGATTCACCTACAGCCCGAGGTATCCACAATGTCCACACAAGAAACAGCAGGTTGGTTGAAGGGCAACCTTCATTTATTGAAAGTTATTTTTTCAGCACAAACAAAACAAAGCAAAAGTAACAAAAAAATGCTCACCTGAGCCTCCAGATCTCACTTTATTCTCTGATAGGGGTTGCACAGTAACTTAGGTAGAATTGTAAAACAATTCACAGGTTGCAGTCTGTTCAGCAGAGTCTGTTCCCTGTCAGACATGGGAACTAACTACAACTACTAATCCTACAACACTACCTAATTAAGCAGCATACCTGTCTCAGACCCGCACAGGTCTTTTCTATCTCTTCCTAGAGCCTTACTGTACAAGGTACT
Source organism: Hymenochirus boettgeri (assembly GCA_019447015.1). Lineage (NCBI taxonomy): Eukaryota > Metazoa > Chordata > Amphibia > Anura > Pipidae > Hymenochirus > Hymenochirus boettgeri. The sequence continues at coordinate 120,101,742 of CM033474.1, forward strand.
TTAGTCTAGGTGCTATACTTAGTCTAGGTGCTATATATATATTCCACCCAATACTTTCTCCTTCATATAAAGAGACAGCCTGTCACATATCCCCCCCCCCCTCTCTGTTCGATCTTGTGGGGTTGAACACTGTTTGCTACCATACATTGTGTCCTGGGGAGGGCATCTGCATTGCTCTGCAGCATTTTTAGTTGCTGTTCTACTGTAAAATTAACTTTTTGCCGTGGCAAAAAACAAGTGACTCTAGCATTCTTTCTATAGCTTGGACATCCAAGTTAGGGTGAATGGTCGTAATTGACATTCAATGAGACAGACTCTAATGCCCACTTAATTGCCAGGCACTCACGCTCTACAATATTATAATTTTTCTCTGCTGGGTCAACTTCCTTCTCAAATAAACCACGGCTGTTCCTCACCCCTTACTACCAGTGACAAGACTGCCCCCAAACCAATATTAGATGCATCAGTTTGAATTAAAAATGTCTTTTTAAAATTTGGGGCAATAAAATTGGTTGTGGCACAAACTTCTTTCAACTCCTGAAGGCCTTCTCACATTCTCACTCCACTTAAAGGCTATGTACACTGTAAAACAAGTTTAGTTTACTGGATAGCCGTAACTAAAAGGTGTGTACATTTTTTTTTCTATCCCCCTGCAAACGTGCCCACGCTGCTGTCATTGCTGGCAAAGTCACGCACACACCTGGAAACAAGGATTTTATGTTTAGACCACTGGAAGCTAGCCTTCCATTCAGGATCTCGTGGGCGGAGCAACTGCTGCAACATACAAGAGCAGGTACACACCTTTAGTTTTAAAGCTACGGCTATCCAGTAAACTAAACTTTGTTTACAGTGTACATATCTTTTAACCATTAAAGACACTTTCCCTTTAGTTAGATGTGGTCAAAGGAGCTGGAATAAACCTACGATAATACCCCTCTATGCCAAGAAGGTTTTTTTATCGTTTTGTTTTTACTTGTTATTTTTGTCAATGGTTGATGTCAACCTTTGATGGCCTCAACCTTATGAACCTGGGGCTTTATTAAGCCACTCCCAATTGTGTATCCAAGGTAACTGACCTCATCCATGCCTGTAGTGCACTTTTAGGGATTTGCAATGAGGTCTGTTTGCCTGATGGAATTTAGTACATCTTGTACCTTGGGAAGATGACTTTCACTGCTGAAAATTCCCCATTATCAAGATAGGCAGCACAAAGAGTTTTGTGGCCATAAATTTTCCATCATGAGCTGAAAAGTAGCAGATGCCCCTTGTAGGCCCAAAGATATTTGCACATACTGAAAGACCCTGTGGAGTGGAAAAGGCAGTTTTCTCTTTAGCTTTCTCCATTAGAGGAACTTGCCAATAGCCCCATGTCAATTCAAGAATGGAAATTACATAGCAGGGCCCAGACTCTCAATTAGCTCATCCAACTCTTGGATATGATAGGCATGGAAACGGACACTGTTTATTTTTCTAAAGGCCTAGCAGAATCGCAAGGAGCCACAGGTCTTTGGGACCAACACAACAGGGCTGCTCCACACACTTTTTGAGTTCTTAATCACACCCAGATCTAACATTTTTTAGTCTCATCAACTACTTCCTGTGTACGACCCTCCGGAATTTGATAAGGCTTAAGACGAATCTGGACATTGGGTTCTATGTTCTATGACACTGGTACAAGCAGTCAGAAAAGACGTCTACATTTCTCTGAAGAAACTCTCTAACTTCCTGTTTTTGGGATGTTGACAGGGACTCAGCAATCTTTACCTTGGATCTCCCCATGAGTTGAGGAGAAAATTGGGGAGGGACTAAGAGGATCTCTCTTTCCTTTCATGGCTTATCAAGTTTATATGCTAAATCTGCTCTTTTATTCTCTTATTGGGTTGGTAACCTTGTAGTTTACCCCCCCGACTCTCTCAAGTACCTCATATGGGGCCCTATTTATAAAAGATCGGTATCGTTATCGTAAAATACCGATCGTTATCGTAAAATAACGACCGGTTTTTTACCGATACGACCATTATTTACCGATTCGTTAAATACCAGTCGTTATCGGTAAACAACCGGTCGTTATTTCCGATAACACACGTTATTTACCGATACCGGTAAGTAACGGTCTTTATCGGTAAATAAGGTCCGGTATCGGTAAATAACGGTCGTTATCGGTAAAAACCCGGTCGTTATTTTACGATAACGATCGGTATTTTACGATAACGATACCGATCTTTTATAATAGGGCCCCTGGTCCTTTCAACTTGGCCAAGAACTTTCTATGGTGGAGACCAAATAAGCCATCATTCTTAGACTTTTTTACTGCCCTTATTTCACGCTTTCAGGGTGGAAAACTCTTTTCAGCTGAGGAGGGGAGGTGATTGTTTCTGTGAGGAATTCAGCTGAGAGGATGGCCTGCCAAAAAATCTTCATCAGCTAAGTTACCCTCTATCTTCTCTACCAGCTGGTCTGCTGATTGGTGTCGGTGTGACTACTACCCACTTATGTAGATTTGCGGAAGAGCTCTCAGGAATCGGTCCACTTAGAATCTTTTACAATCTGGGGAGTTGTAAGGCTTTTTGTCTGCAACAGATCGCATCTGTGAGAATCTCCATTTCAATTTCTCATCATTTTGCATCCTCTGGGGCCAAATGTAGCTAACTGGATAGCTGTAGGTTTAAATATAAAGGGTTTTTGTATTTTTGTTCTTATAGCCTCCAATACCCTACTTTTCTTGCTCCACTTTAATCAAGTTTTCGGGACTGCCTTCATGAGATTGTCCAAATGTACATAATTCCCTTTGCCAGGTAAAACACAGCCATTTCACTTCATCCAGGGACACTAGCATGCTCATGCCAATGACTCATCACAAGCACCAGCTTATGAAAGAAAAATCTTTATATTTAAAGCCACAGCTATCCAGTAAGCTACAGTTATTTTTACAGTGTACATACCCTTTAAGGAAGGCCTCAACATCATGTGGTGTGATCTTCTGTAGAAAGTGACTTGATCTGATTGAACCCCCATTGCCCTGGTCAACCATTGACCCCTCTGTACTATGGGCTGCTAATTACTATACCACCTCAGTCAGAGTTTGCTGGTCACTTTCTGTGGCGTGGGGCAAATTTGCAACCTGGGCTTTAAAGGACTCTGTCATTGTAGATAGCTGGGCAGCCAGCAAACGATTGTACTCCTGCTGTGCTGCATTCATCTGCTGTTGGTTAGCACTGATCTTTGCCAGCTCATAACTAGCTCCGCCATCTTGGATCCGTAAAACTGAAGTTCCAACTGCTGAAAATGAGAATCAGTATACCATCACTTCAAATCACTGGTACTTTAATTTTGCGGTCTCTTATCTGCCCGCATCCAAGCAGTTAGATTCACCTACAGCCCTGAGGTGTCCACAATGTCATACATGAAACAGCAGGTTGGTTGAAGGGCAGGCTCCAGCCTGTGTTTATTAAAAGTTTTTTTTTTCCAGCACAACAAAAAAAATCAAAAGTAACAAACAATGACACCAGGGTCTTACTGTATTCCCTGACAGGGTTTGCACAGTAACAATTCACAAGTGGCAGTCTGTTCAGCAGATATCTGTTCCTGTCAGCACTGGGATCTAACTGAACAACCCTACAACACTACCTAATTAAGCAGCATACCTGTTCAGTACCTGCACAGGTGAAAACCTGAATGGAAATTCACTGGCTAGGGAACCTACCCAACACTTTCCCTAGCCAGGCTCCAGGAACCTAAATCTTTCTCTGGATTTTCATAATACTTTCTTTTAACTGTCTATCTCTATTTTTTTCTGGAGCTTTTAGGGTTATTCAAGTTCTTATAGTTCTCCCCAACCAATCAGATGTTAGCTTTCAAATGTTAAATAAGATCTAATTGGCTTGGACAAAATTAGCACCATTTTTAACGATAAGAACTTTATTGAATCTCCCTGGTACCTTAGTCTAGGTGCTACATTATTCCATCCAGTACTTTCTCTTTCATATAAAGAGACACCCTGTCACAAAGCACAATGAGTATTTTATATTGATTTCATTGAATTTAAAGATGGAAAATATCATACATTATATTGTTTTTATTAAAGCTTTAGATAACGGAAATGGTTATGTGGAAAACACTTTGCACATGATCACGTTTATATAATTTACAGTTGTATTTAACCCGTATGGGTTAAAATGTTTGCACACATAAAAAAGGACCTAGTAAGTCTAAAACATGTTTGTGTGAGTCTGCAGTAAAGTAACTCTGCTACCTGCAACATGTAAATAGTATTTTTCTTTAACTACTCCATAAAGTATCTGTTGTATTCAGTTAGAACTTAAGTTGGACTTAAAGTTTAGTTCTTGAAGACGTTTTCGCTAGTCATGATATGACTATATCATGATATACCATCACCTGGATGAATGAGAACCTTCACAGCATACTCCATGAAGTGTTTTGATATAACATTCAAAATACCCCAAGCTCCACATTGTCTCACATGCCACATCCATCACATAAATTGGCATAGATTTGCTGACAAAGGGTATATGATGTCAGTTATGAGCCCTAATCTACAATTGAAATGTGTGATGTGAACAACGTGAGCAGAGAAAGGGCACACTATTGACTAGGGAAAGCATGTGAGATCTGGAATATATTGGGTGGGTTTAGGGTAATCCAGAAAGTGAAAAGATGAGGACCTTTTTAGAGTGCTGTGAGATAAACATGGAAATGGAAGAGAGTTTTTACCTGGTATGTTGGTTAAGATCCCCCTAAATGTTTCACTTGGAATAGTGAATGTTCTAATAATACAGCATATGGAAATATGCTTTGAAGTCGGGATTTTAACTGTATTAGAAAACTGTATAGTAATACAAATACAAGCCCCCCCCCCCAAAAAAAATCAAAAAAGAATACACAATATCCACATAAATACAACACACAAGTCCAAACATCTCTAGCCATAGGTAAATATCTTTGATAAAGGTGTCATATAATGTCCCTTGCATTTATTAAGAGAGTGCCCAAGTACAAATAAAAAACAAGCACAAACATGGATCAAATCGTAGTTATAGACAACCTTTATGTAAAAAGTTTAAAGTGGTACATAATATAAACAAAACAACTTGCTGAGGTCTTGAAATAAAGATCAAGTGAGAGCCTAAAACCGTGCTATTCATGAGCTACCGTATATTTCTATAAAGTGGTACATATACTCAGATATTTTACAATAAGTTTAGCCAAAGGGAACACACACATGGTAATTTTACACATGAACCTGATGCTGACTTTGTACAAGACCAATATTTTAATAAATCTGAATATAAGACATACCTGATTCCATTCCCTTTGACATTTAGCATCCTAAATTATTCTTTTTTTTTTTATTGGCCCTGACATTTTTCCTAACATCATATTATTATAGATGGACATATAGCTTGCATCTCCTACGCCTCTGGTCAAGCTTCTTGGGTTTCTCGTACCCTTCCTGGACCAGCCTCTTCTTCCGTCTGGCCATGGTACTCAGGTTATACCTGCTCCTTATGGCCACAAAGCCCAAAAGTCCTGACAGATGTTGAACCAGACTGTTGGCATTGGTGGGAATATGGATGTGAAAATAGGTGCAGGAGTTAAGCTGTGCAAGAGAGACCATTCTAAGTGAAGCTCATCCAAAGTTAAGATATTCAAAAGTAAAATTTGGCATTTACAAGGGAGTTATGGGGCCCATACACAAAACAATCCCAGTTGTTTGATTGATCGTACATTTGAGATTGATATGATGAATGTTCTGCTGTTAACTCAATGGGGGGGGAGGGAATCGTATGATGATCATACATCCGTCCATAAACAAGCCGACTATCGTACGATCTCGGGATAACCAAATCGCACTATGGGCCCCATTAAATTCTCTCTTCCAACAGGCATGAATGTCCATTGATTGTCATGACCATGGTGTTTGACACATCCAGGGGCATGACCTTGGTATTTACTTGTCCTGAGGTGTGGCTGTGAGGGATTCCAGTCCAGGGGGCGTGGCCACAGTGGTTATCAATCCAGGAGTGTGTGCCACGGAGTTAACCCATTCCAGAGGCATGGCCGCAGCGTGTTCACCTCCCAGGGGGCGTGCTTGTTATGTCAGAACATTTCAGGGGCATGTCTGTGATTTCAATGTGTTCAGGGGCATGGCTTATTGTTTGTGTGTCACAAGGGGCATGTCCTCGATGTTAATGCATTCTGGGGGCATAGCTGAGCATCTGTGCATCACAGGGGGTCGTGTCTATAAAGCCAGTGTATTGGGGGCATGGCCAATGACAGCGTCACAGGGGGAGTGGCCATGGCAGCAGCCTAGTAGTGGCATCACGTGAATGCATTCTGGGGTGTGGCAATGGTGAGCACATCATACATACATACATACATACATACGACTACTACTTTTATAGTAGATAAAGTGATAAAATCCCTGTGCAAACGCCACTTCTCCAAAGAACAGCCAGTTCATAATCAAGCCCATCCTTCCCCTTATTATTTTAGTTGACCTTCTCTGAACTCCTCCATTTCCAAGATGTCCCTTTTGTATATGGAATGCCAAAACTGCATCACATATTCCAAATGAAGCCTTACCAGTGCCTTTGTAAAGAGGAAGAATAATGTTTTCCCTTCTGAATTTATTCCCCTCTTTATGCAAAACAATATCTTGCTAGCTCTAGCCTGGCTTGTTTGCTACCACTAAGTTGTTAGTACTGTATCTCTATCTAATAGAACCCCCAAATCTTTTTGTCAACATTGAATTTCAGCTGCCACTCTACTGCATATTTTGATATCCATCTAGGTCTGCTTGCAGCAATTGCACACTATTTGAAGTTTCCAAAGCACTGCATAGTTAGTGTCATCAGCAAAGACAATGACCTTGCTCTCAATACCCCCTTCTAAGTCATTTATAAATAGATTAAATAAAGTGGCCGCAGTACAGAACCCTGAGGTACACCACTTAGAACTTTAACCCACATGGATGTAGCTATATTGACCACCACCCCGGTTGCAATACAACAATCAATTCTCTATCCATGTAACAAGTTTTTTCTGGGCTAGCTGTCCTTAATTTATAATTTTTTTGTCTATGTGGCACAATTTCAAAAGCTTTAGCAAAATCCAGTATACTAACTCCACTGCTTTCTTCACTAAATTCTACTCTTTAAATCTTTAATTCTTACTTTATTAAAACTTACTGCCTAGTCATGTGAATCATTTATCCATAATTCTGCTATACTGATCACATCCAGGGTTGCCAACCTAATTTCAAAATAATTATGGACAAGAGGGCAAAATTCCTTGGTTTGTGAACTGGAGGCCTGGAGGGATGAGTAATGCTGTTTTGTGAACTGGAGGCCTGAGTGTAAAGCTGGTTTGTGAACTGAAGACCTGACTGTAAAACTGGTTTGTGAACTGAAAGGTTGACTTACCAAGGTTTATGAACTGGAGGTGTGACTGTAAAGCTGGTTTGTGAACCGGAGGTCTGACTGTAAAGCTGGTTTGTAAACTGGAGGCCTGACTGTAAAGCCGTTTGGAGCTGGATTGCTGCTGTAAAGCTGGTTTGTGAACTGGAGGGCTGACTGTAAACTGGTTTGTGAACTGGAAGGATGACTGTAAAGCTGGTTTGTGAACTGGGGGGATGACTGTAAAGCTGCTTTGTGAACTGGAGGGCTGACTGTAAAGCTGGTTTGTGAACTGGAGGGATGACTGTAGGCTGCTTTATGAACTGGAGGGCTGACTAAATCTGGTTTTGAACTGGAGGGCTGACTTAACAATGGTTTGTGAGCTGGAAGTTGACTTGACAATGGTTTGTGAGCTGGAGGCTGACTAAACATGGTTTGTGAGCTGAAAGGTTGACTTAATGGTGAGTGAGCTGGCAAGCTGTCTTGTAGAGTGCTGGAAAACTGGAGGGCTGAATGACATTGGTTTAACACGTGTTGAATTCATTTATTTCCTCATAACCCCATACATTGCTTTGTTCTCAGCTTCCTTCAAAATGCTGCCAAGACTGTCGGACACAGTAATAAATGGAAATTCTAACAGTCTGGGCAGCACTTTGAAGAAAGTGGTCACCACCCACCAATATTGTGTCAATTGTCCCTGTACTATCCCTATCCTGCATCTTTTTTGTTACTGATAAATTACCATCACAGCCTGTTGTTTTATCCCTGCCCATCTATTTTGAATAAATCTTTGGTTTTTTTTAATCATAACATCCCCCTTTTTTTTATCATAATAAATCACCCAATTTCTAATCTAAATTAATTGTTTCATTCATTATAAACCCATCATTTTATCAATAAACAAATCTCTTCATTTTATAAGTTCGCTCCCCGTCATTAAATAGGGGGGTGGCTTTGTTTTCATAAAAAGCCCACTGTTTTTAATTAACATAATTAAGAAAGACCTTTCACATCACTTTGAGGGAGAGTCAGAGTCCGGTAGCTGTCCAGTGTAATGCCATTAATGTAAGCACACGGACAACTTTTAAAGTGAGTTATTAGCACCAGAAAATACCTTTTTTTTAACGGACGCAATGCCTAGCCAATCACAGGAGACGCTGCCGGTCTGGCCCCTTTTACATGGAAAGGCACGGAAGGAACAGAATTGTGCCGGGGTGAAAGAAGGCTGGGTAAGTACTGTAAGAAGCTTGTTTGGATTTTATAAACCTTGCGAGGTCGAGGTTTTGGGGGGTCAACCTAATATAAAATGTTTTTTTGGGGGGTAGACATAACCTTTAAAATCAGAACCACCGCTTTAAGGCAGAATCACTACTTTAAAGGGTCATTTACTCACTGAAACAACTTTGTATAATGAAAGACAATGTTAGGGTAGTAAAATAATGTTACTTACATGTTTTGTTAGTGAATTTTCAATGTTTAGTGACTGCTCCTAACTGCTCCTCCCCCCCCCCCTCCGTTAGTCACTGCCCACTTGTAATGCAGCCGACACGATACATTCATTATACATAATAAGAGCCTTACAACCAACACTAAACAGCTCATTACATATCTTCCTGACACCTAATAACTCACTTTAAAAGTTGTCCGTGTGGCTTACATTAATGGCACTTACACTGTACAGCTACCGGACTCTGACTCCTCCCCCTCAAAGTGATGTGAAAGGTCTTTCTTAATTTATGTCTAATTAAAAACAGTGGGCTTTTTTATTGAAAACAAAGCCACCCCCCTATTTAATGAAGGGGAGCGAACTTATAAAAATGAGAGGATTTGTTTATTGATAAAATGATGGGTTTATTAATGAATAGAAACAATTAATTTATGATTAGAAATTGGGTGATTTATTTATGATAAAAAAAAGGTGGGGATGTTATGATTAAATAAAAACCAAAGATTTATTCAAAATAGATGGGCATGGGATAAAACAACAGGCTGTGATGGTTAATTTATCAGTAACAAAAAAGATGCAGGATAGGGATATTGTACAGGGACAATTGACACAATATTGGTGGGTGGTGACCACTTTCTTCAAAGTGCTGCCCAGACTGTTAGAATTTCCATTTATTACTGTGTCTGACAGTCTTGGCAGCAGTTTTGAAGGAAGCTGAGAACAAAGCAATGTATGGGGTTATGAGGAATATAAATGAATTCAACACGTGTTAAACCAATGTCATTCAGCCCTCCAGTTTTCCAGCACTCTACAAGACAGCTTGCCAGCTCACTCACCATTAAGTCAACCTTTCAGCTCACAAACCATTGTTAAGTCAGCCCTCCAGCTCACAAACCATTGTCAAGTCAACCTTCCAGCTCACAAACCATTGTTAAGTCAGCCCTCCAGTTCACAAACCAGATTTAGTCAGCCCTCCAGTTCATAAAGCAGCCTTACAGTCATCCCTCCAGTTCACAAACCAGCTTTACAGTCAGCCCTCCAGTTCACAAAGCAGCTTTACAGTCATCCCCCCAGTTCACAAACCAGCTTTACAGTCATCCTTCCAGTTCACAAACCAGCTTTACAGTCAGCCCTCCAGTTCACAAACCAGCTTTACAGTCAGCAATCCAGCTCCCAAACCGGCTTTACAGTCAGGCCTCCAGTTTACAAACCAGCTTTACAGTCAGACCTCCGGTTCACAAACCAGCTTTACAGTCACACCTCCAGTTCATAAACCTTTGGTAAGTCAACCTTTCAGTTCACAAACCAGTTTTACAGTCAGGTCTTCAGTTCACAAACCAGCTTTACACTCAGGCCTCCAGTTCACAAAACAGCATTACAGTCATCCCTCCAGGCCTCCAGTTCACAAACCAAGGAATTTTTGCCCTCTTGTCCATAATTATTTTGAAATTAGGTTGGCAACCCTGGATGTGATCAGTATAGCAGAATTATGGATAAATGATTCACATGACTAGGCAGTAAGTTTTAATAAAGTAAGAATTAAAGATTTAAAGAGTAAGAATTTAGTGAAGAAAGCAGTGGATGTAGTATACTTGGATTTTGCTAAAGCTTTTGAAATTGTGCCACATAGACAAAAAAATTATAAATTAAGGACAGCTAGCCCAGAAAAAACATTTGTACATGGATAGAGAATTGATTGTTGTATTGCAACCGGGGTGGTGGTCAATATAGCTACATCCATGTGGGTTAAAGTTCTAAGTGGTGTACCTCAGGGTTCTGTACTGCGGCCACTTTATTTTAATCTATTTATAAATGACTTAGAAGGGGGTATTGAGAGCAAGGTCATTGTCTTTGCTGATGACACTAAACTATGCAGTGCTTTGGAAACTTCAAATAGTGTGCAATTGCTGCAAGCAGACCTAGATGGATATCAAAATATGCAGTAGAGTGGCAGCTGAAATTCAATGTTGACAAAAAGATTTGGGGGTTCTATTAGATAGAGATACAGTACTAACAGACTTAGTGGTAGCAAACAATGCCAGGCTAGAGCTAGCAAGATATTGTTTTGCATAAAGAGGGGAATAAATTCAAGGGAGAAAACATTATTCTTCCTCTTTACAAAGGCACTGGTAAGGCTTCATTTGGAATATGTGATGCAGTTTTGGCATTCCATATACAAAAGGGACATCTTGGAAATGGAAGGAGTTCAGAGAAGGTCAACTAAAATAATAAGGGGAATGGATGGGCTTGATTATGAACTGGCTGTTCTTTGGAGAAGTGGCGTTTGCACAGGGATTTTATCACTTTATCTACTATATAAAGTAGTAGTCTTGTATGTATGTATGTATGTATGTATGTATGTGCTCACCATTGCCACACCCCAGAATGCATTCACGTGATGCCACTACTAGGCTGCTGCCATGGCCACTCCCCCTGTGACGCTGTCATTAGGCCATGCCCCCAATACACTGGCTTTATAGACACGACCCCCTGTGATGCACAGATGCTCAGCTATGCCCCCAGAATGCATTAACATCGAGGACATGCCCCTTGTGACACACAAACAATAAGCCATGCCCCCTGAACACATTGAAATCACAGACATGCCCCTGAAATGTTCTGACATAACAAGCACGCCCCCTGGGAGGTGAACACGCTGCGGCCATGCCTCCTGGAATGGGTTAACTCCGTGGCCACACTCCTTGGATTGATAACCACTGTGGCCACGCCCCCTGGACTGGAATCCCTCACAGCCACACCTCAGGAACAAGTAAATACCAAGGTCATGCCCCCTGGATGTGTCAAACACCATGGTCATGACAATCAATGGACATTCATGCCTGTTGGAAGAGAGAAATTTAATGGGGCCCATAGTGCGATTTCGGGTTATCCCGAGATCGTACGATAGTCGGCTTGTTTATGGACGGATGTATGATCATCATACGATTCCCTCCCCCCCCATTGAGTTAACAGCAGAACATTCATCATATCAATCTCAAATGTACGATCAATCAAACGTACAACTGGGATTGTTTTGTGTATGGGCCCCATAACTCCCTTGTTAAATGCCAAATTTTACTTTTGAATATCTTAACTTTGGATGAGCTTCACTTAGAATGGTCTCTCTTGCACAGCTTAACTCCTGCACCTATTTTCACATCCATATTCCCACCAATGCCAACCAGTCTGGTTCAACATCTTGTCAGGACTTTTGGGCTTTGTGGCCATAAGGAGCAGGTATAACCTGAGTACCATGGCCAGACGGAAAGAAGAGGCTGGTCCAGGAAGGGTACGAGAAACCCAAGAAGCTTGACCAGGAGGCGTAGGAGATGCAAGCTATATGTACCATCTAATAATAATATGATGTTAGGAAAAATGTCAGGGCCAATAAAAAAAAAAGAATAATTTAGGATGCTAAATGTCAAAGGGAATGGAATCAGGTATGTCTTATATTCAGATTTATTAAAATATTGGTCTTGTACAAAGTCAGCATCAGGTTCATGTGTAAAATTACCATGTGTGTGTTCCCTTTGGCTAAACTTATTGTAAAATATCTGAGTATATGTACCACTTTATAGAAATATACGGTAGCTCATGAATTAGCACGGTTTTAGGCTCTCACTTGATATCTTTATTTCAAGACCTCAGCAAGTTGTTTTGTTTATATTATGTACCACTTTAAACTTTTTACATAAAGGTTGTCTATACTACTGATTTGATCCATGTTTGTGCTTGTTCTTTTATTTGTACTTGGGCACTCTCTTTAATAAATGCAAGGGACATTATATGACACCTTTATCAAAGATATTTACCTATGGCTAGAGATGTTTGGACTTGTGTGTTGTATTTATGTGGATATTGTGTATTCTTTTTGTGATTTTTTTTGGGGGGGGGGGCTTGTATTTGTATTACTATACAGTTTTCTAATACAGTTAAAAATTCCAGACTTCAAAGCATATTTCCATAATGCTGTATTATTAGAACATTCACTATTCCAAGTGAAACATTTATGGGGGATCTTAACCAACATACCAGGTAAAAACTCTCTTCCATTTTCCATGTTTATCTCACAGCACTCTAAAAAGGTCCTCATCTTTTCACTTTCTGGATTTACCCTAAACCCACCCAATATATTCCAGATCTCACATGCTTTCCCTAGTCAATAGTGTAGCCCTTTCTCTGCTCACGTTTGTTCACATCACACATTTCAATTGTAGATTAGGGCTCATAACTGACATCATATACCCTTTGTCAGCAAATCTATGCCAATTTATGTGATGGCATGTGGCATGTGAGACAATGTGGAGCTTGGGGTATTTTGAATGTTATATCAAAACACTTCATGGAGTATGCTTGTGAAGGTTCTCATTCATCCAGGTGATGGTATATCATGATATAGTCATATCATGACTAGCGAAACGTCTTCAAGAACTAAACTTTAAGTCCAACTTTAAGTTCTAACTGAATACAACAGATACTTTATGGAGTAGTTAAAGAAAAATACTATTTACAATGTTGCAGGTAGCAGAGTTACTTTACTGCAGACTCACACACAACATGTTTTAGACTTACTAGGTCCTTTTTTATGTGTGCAAACATTTTTAACCCATACGGGTTAAAATACAACTGTAAATTAATATAAACGTGATCATGTGCAAAGTGTTTTCCACATAACCATTTCCGTTATCTAAAGCTTTTAATAAAAACAAATATAATGTATGATATTTTCCATCTTTTAAATTCAATGAAATCAATATAAAATACTCATTGTGCTTTGTGACAGGGTGTCTCTTTATATGAAAGAGAAAGTACTGGATGGAATATATGTAGCACCTAGACTAAGGTACCAGGGAGATTCAATAAAAGTTCTTATCGTTAAAAATGGTGCTAATTTTGTCCAAGCCAATTAGATCTTATTTAACATTTGAAAGCTAACATCTGATTGGTTGGGGAGAACTATAAGAACTTGAATAACCCTAAAAGCTCCAGAAAAAAATAGAGATAGACAGTTTAAAAGAAAGTATTATGAAAATCCAGAGAAAGATTTAGGTTCCTGGAGCCTGGCTAGGGAAAGTGTTGGGTAGGTTCCCTAGCCAGTGAATTTCCATTCAGGTTTTCACCTGTGCAGGTACTGAACAGGTATGCTGCTTAATTAGGTAGTGTTGTAGGGTTGTTCAGTTAGATCCCAGTGCTGACAGGGAACAGATATCTGCTGAACAGACTGCCACTTGTGAATTGTTACTGTGCAAACCCTGTCAGGGAATACAGTAAGACCCTGGTGTCATTGTTTTGTTACTTTTGATTTTTTGTTTGTGCTGGAAAAAAAAAAACTTTTAATAAACACAGGCTGGAGCCTGCCCTTCAACCAACCTGCTGTTTCATGTATGACATTGTGGACACCTCAGGGCTGTAGGTGAATCTAACATGCTTGGATGCGGGCAGATAAGAGACCGCAAAAATTTAAAGTACCAGTGATTTGAAGTGATGGTATACTGATTCTCATTTTCAGCAGTTGGAACTTCAGTTTTACGGATCCAAGATGGCGGAGCTAGTTATGAGCTGGCAAAGATCAGTGCTAACCAACAGCAGATGAATGCAGCACAGCAGGAGTACAATCGTTTGCTGGCTGCCCAGCTATCTACAATGACAGAGTCCTTTAAAGCCCAGGTTGCAAATTTGCCCCACGCCACAGAAAGTGACCAGCAAACTCTGACTGAGGTGGTATAGTAATTAGCAGCCCATAGTACAGAGGGGTCAATGGTTGACCAGGGCAATGGGGGTTCAATCAGATCAAGTCACTTTCTACAGAAGATCACACCACATGATGTTGAGGCCTTCCTTAAAGGGTATGTACACTGTAAAAATAACTGTAGCTTACTGGATAGCTGTGGCTTTAAATATAAAGATTTTTCTTTCATATAGCTGGTGCTTGTGATGACGTCATTGGCATGAGCATGCTAGTGTCCCTGGATGAAGTGAAATGGCTGTGTTTTACCTGGCAAAGGGAATTATGTACATTTGGACAATCTCATGAAGGCAGTCCCGAAAACTTGATTAAAGTGGAGCAAGAAAAGTAGGGTATTGGAGGCTATAAGAACAAAAATACAAAAACCCTTTATATTTAAACCTACAGCTATCCAGTTAGCTACATTTGGCCCCAGAGGATGCAAAATGATGAGAAATTGAAAATGGAGATTCTCACAGATGCGATCTGTTGCAGACAAAAAGCCTTACAACTCCCCAGATTGTAAAAAGATTCTAAGTGGACCGATTCCTGAGAGCTCTTCCGCAAAATCTACATAAGTGGGTAAGTCACACCGACCCACAATCAGCAGACCAGCTGGTAGAGAAGATAGAGGGTAACTTAGCTGATGAAGATTTTTTGGCATGGCCATCCTCTCAGCTGAATTCCTCACAGAAACAATCACCTCCCTCCTCAGCTGAAAAGAGTTTTCCACCCTGAAAGGCTGAAATAAGGGCAGTAAAAAAGTCTAAGAATGATGGCTTATTTTGGTCTCCACCATAGAAAGTTCTTGGCCAAGTTGAAAGGACCAGGGGCCCTATTTATAAAAGATCGGTATCGTTATCGTAAAATACCGATCGTTATCGTAAAATAACGACCGGGTTTTTACCGATAACGACCGTTATTTACCGATACCGGACCTTATTTACCGATAACGACCGTTACTTACCGGTATCGGTAAATAACGGTTGTTATCGGTAAATAACGACCGGTGTTTACCGATAACGACTGGTATTTAACGATATCGGTAAATAATGGTCGTTATCGGTAAAAAACCGGTCGTTATTTTACGATAACGATCGGTATTTTACGATAACGATACCGATCTTTTATAAATAGGGCCCCATATGAGGTACTTGAGAGAGTCGGGGGGGTAAACTACAAGGTTTACCAACCCAATAAGAGAATAAAAGAGCAGATTTAGCATATAAACTTGATTAAGCCATGAAAGGACAGAGAGATCCTCTTAGTCCCTCCCCAATTTTCTCCTCAAACTCATGGGGAGATCCAAGAGGTAAAGATTGCTGAGTCCCTGTCAACATCCCAAAAACAGGAAGTTAGAGAGTTTCTTCAGAGAAATGTAGACGTCTTTTCTGACCTGCTTGTACCAGTGTCATAGAACATAGAACCCAATGTCCAGATTCGTCTTAAGCCTTATCAAATTCCGGAGGGTCGTACACAGGAAGTAGTTGATGAGACTAAAAAATGTTAGATCTGGGTGTGATTAAGAACTCAAAAAGTGTGTGGAGCAGCCCTGTTGTGTTGGTCCCAAAGACCTGTGGCTCCTTGCGATTCTGCTAGGCCTTTAGAAAAATAAACAGTGTCCAGTTTCCATGCCTATCATATCCCAAGAGTGGATGAGCTAATTGAGAGTCTGGGCCCTGCTATGTTAATTTCCATTCTTGAATTGACATGGGGCTATTGGCAAGTTCCTCTAATGGAGAAAGCTAAAGAGAAAACTGCCTTTTCCACTCCACAGGGTCTTTCAGTATGTGCAAATATCTTTGGGCCTACAAGGGGCATCTGCTACTTTTCAGCTCATGATGGAAAATGTATTATGGCCACACAAACTCTTTGCTGCTGCCTATCTTGATAATGGGGTAATTTTCAGCAGTGAAAGTCATCTTCCCAAGGTACAAGATGTACTAAATTCCATCAGGCAAACAGACCTCATTGCAAATCCCTAAAAGTGCACTACAGGCATGGATGAGGTCAGTTACCTTGGATACACAATTGGGAGTGGCTTAATAAAGCCCCAGGTTCATAAGGTTGAGGCCATCAAAGGTTGACATCAACCATTGACAAAAATAACAAGTAAAAACAAAACGATAAAAAAACCTTTCTTGGCATAGAGGGGTATTATCGTAGGTTTATTCCAGCTCCTTTGACACATCTAACTAAAGGGAAAGTGTCTTTAATGGTTAAAAGATATGTACACTGTAAAACAAAGTTTAGTTTACTGGATAGCCGTAGCTTTAAAACTAAAGGTGTGTACCTGCTCTTGTATGTTGCAGCAGTTGCTCCGCCCCACGAGATCCTGAATGGAAGGCTAGCTTCCAGTGGTCTAAACATAAAATCCTTGTTTCCAGCGTGTGTGCGTGACTTTGCCAGCAATGACAGCATGCGTGGGCACGTTTGCAGGGGGATAGAAAAAAAAATGTACACACCTTTTAGTTACGGCTATCCAGTAAACTAAACTTTGTTTTACAGTGTACATAGCCTTTAAGTGGAGTGAGAATGTGAGAAGGCCTTTCAGGAGTTGAAAGAAGTTTTGTGCCAACAACCAATTTTATTTGCCCCAAATTTTAAAAAGACATTTTTAATTCAAACTGATGCATCTAATATTGGTTTGGGGGCAGTCTTGTCACTGGTAGTAAGGGGTGAGGAACAGCCAGTGGTTTATTTGAGAAGGAAGTTGACCCAGCAGAGAAAAATTATAATATTGTAGAGCGTGAGTGCCTGGCAATTAAGTGGGCATTAGAGTCTGTCTCATTGAATGTCAATTACAGACCATTCACCCCTAACTTGGATGTCCCAAGCTATAGAAAGAAATGCTAGAGTCACTTGTTTTTTGCCACGGCAAAAAGTTAATTTTACAGTAGAACAGCAATCATAAAAATGCTGCAGAGCAATGCAGATGCCCTCCCCAGGACACAATGTATGGTAGCAAACAGTGTTCAACCCCACAAGATCGAACAGAGAGGGGGGGGGGGGATATGTGACAGGCTGTCTCTTTATATGAAGGAGAAAGTATTGGGTGGAATATATATATAGCACCTAGACTAAAGTATAGCACCTAGACTAAAGTACCTTGTACAGTAAGGCTCTAGGAAGAGATAGAAATAGACCTGTGCGGGTACTGAACAGGTATGCTGCTTAATTAGGTAGTGTTGTAGGATTAGTAGTTGTTCAGTTAGTTCCCAGTGCTGACAGGGAACAGATCTCTGCTGAACAGACTGCAACCTGTGAATTGTTTTACAATTCTACCTAAGTTACTGTGCAACCCCTATCAGAGAATAAAGTGAGATCTGGAGGCTCAGGTGAGCATTTGTTTTGTTACTTTTGCTTTGTTTTGTTTGTGCTGAAAAAATAACTTTCAATAAATGAAGGTTGCCCTTCAACCAACCTGCTGTTTCTTGTGTGGACATTGTGGATACCTCAGGGCTGTAGGTGAATCTCACAGCTTGTATAAATATCAAATGATCTTTGGTTTGGGCAACCATCCAATATAATCTTTGTGGGTTAGAAAGTGCAAGTGTCCAAAATTAAAATGCAAGAAAGACATCCAATTAAATGTTTATGGATTTGCAAGAGTCCATATTATGTAACATTTTTACATATGCATACACATAAAACTTTATCAAATATGCATACTTTATTATATTTATAAGAATCAAACTTTAAACTCTTTAAAAACTGGTACTGCTCAAGTCAGGCCTACCAATTATTGTTATTTGGGCGCTGCCATCTAGTGGCCTACCTTAGCAATCTTGAAAATATATCTGTTTTCTAACATTTAAATGGTTTTAATCATTTAACAACTTATTCCCTTTTTGTTGGCATGTTTCTATTAGGATGCTCTAAGTTTAAGGGTACATCTCGTGGCTTTATAGAAAACCTTTTTAACATCTATGCTTTATTAATACCTTGTGGTGCCAATGTTTGCCAAATATTTTCTATAAATATGTTTTCTATAAAACCACAAGATATAATGGATTTATAATGTACCCTTTAATTTCTTTTGCAAATAGCTGTCTATATCTTAAACTTAGAGCATCCTAATAGAAGCATGACTACAAGGAAGTTGCTAAATGATTAAAACAATTTAAATGTAAGAAGACATGGGGGAGGGGTGCGCCCATAAGCAGGCAAGACGGCAGATGCATAAGCAGGAGCTCCATAACCCGAACCACCATTTACCTCCGAATGTGTGTACCTGGTACACACATCTGGAACCAGGGAAAGCAGAGGCCTTCACACTACGTAAAACAACAGACTCATCCAACACTGTAAAAGACCTGGAGGCAGACAGACAAAGCATTCAATATACAGTACAATAACAGAATACTGCACAAGATACTGATAATACTGGAAAAGTACAAGAACTCGCCACTGCTGTACATGCATTGAAATTTGAAATTACAGAGGGCAGAGTCTGACTTTTTATGTAGATGGACGCGTTGGGGAAAAGCTCCCGCTCTGTGCACACTTTATTCAGCTTGGCAATAGCTAAATTGGACCCTCCGAGCCCACAAAGAAAGGGCGAAGCAAAAGTCCACATAATGCCACCCAAAAAATACCAAAAACGTGGGTTCCAAGTCTGAATTAACAGACTTCTGGCCCCCTCCTGATACACCGCGAGGCTCCCAAGATGGAGCCGGAGCAGCACGTCCACCAACAGGTGAATTTACTCCTTGTTCCCGCCAAGACCTGGAGAAGCTATACTCCCAAATCCAAAAATTGATCTTGACCTCACAAAACAAAATTATATCAGAGGTGAGGCAGGAGATTGGGGCACTGGGAGAAAGGGTGGCCTCGCTGGGAGAAAAGAGGGGCGGGAAAATGTATTATAGCAATATATGCATAGATATATGAAAAATTGTGTTAACAATGTAAAAATGTTTTTTGGTATTTTGCAGAAGGAATGAAAAAAAGAGAAAGTAATTTGAAAATTATAATGTAATATAAAAATGCAATCAAACGAAAAAGTAGGGGATGGGGGGGAGGGAAAGTGAATAGCAATATTATGGGTATGTATGTGGGAAAAACGGTTATCAATGCAAGTTATCTCATGATGTTTTGTTCTTGGGTTTCTCAGGATATAGAAATGTGTTAAACAATGTTAATGACGCAAAGTTGCTCTATGTTCTTCTCTATAGGAAATGACAATTGTACAGGTTTATTAGAATTGTAATATGCAAACAAGCAGAATGGTGAGAGGGAAGTTGATAGTAATATATGATAATATGGGTGAGGTGCTAGGAAATGTTTCTGTAAATGTTATATAGAAACTTAGAGGGCAAACAAATGGGGATGGAGGGGGGGAAAGAGGGTACAAATAGTTATATGTGTAAATAGAAATGGGTACAAAAGAGTGTTAAAAGCACAAAGATGCTCCTGAGTCTTTCACATAAAGCATGGGGGGGGGATAACGGGAAAAGTTACTGTTAATGTAATACAAAATATAGAACAAAAATGAAGGGAAGACTCACAACCCCTCCTCCCCAGAGCAGATTCTGCCACACTTGGAATCTAAGGAATCCCTCAAAGTATCAAAAGGGATGGGAGAAAAACAAAGTACTAATGTATATATAATTGGGAGACACTATCTATGAATAATGTATAAAGCCCTGAGATTTACCAACCAAAAAAACTATAGTAAAAGTAATAAGCCAAACACAATGCTTGCAAACAAACTCAACCATAAAAGAACAGTTAATGCATCATCTTATCAGGGACAAATTAGGCTCCCTACACCACGATCCACAATGGATAGCAAACCATTTTGCAGAATATTACCA
Organism: Hymenochirus boettgeri; assembly: GCA_019447015.1. Classification (NCBI taxonomy): domain Eukaryota; kingdom Metazoa; phylum Chordata; class Amphibia; order Anura; family Pipidae; genus Hymenochirus; species Hymenochirus boettgeri. The sequence continues at coordinate 120,122,148 of CM033474.1, forward strand.
ACAATTATACAATAGCAAAGTGATTAAACATACTGACTTAACCCCAAATCAAATAACACAATTTCTACAGAAGCTGAACCTGCCCACTATATCTATAGAAAAAGCCTCAAAACTATCAGAAACCACACAGATAGACCACCCTTTAAAAACACCCCATTTAACACAATACATGATTCCCTATACAAATGAGACCTCTGTAATCGCCAATATGAACTAATCCAACCCCCCTCCCCCTACCTTCCAATCTTTCATACCCCCTACTTTTCACTAAATATTTCTAACAAAGAAATTATATCTTGGAAAACTAAAGGAATAACCAAAATAACAGACACCTATGATCAACATGGTACTCTAATACCCAAAAATTCAAAATACCACAGAATCAATGGTATTCCTATATAAGAATATCAAGGTATGCTAGTAAAATACTAAGCAATCACAGAAATACCAGACCCACTAAATTTGAAATACTTACAAACCAAGCTCACTCTACAAATAAATTAATATCTTCATTATACCAAATAATATGGCATGACAACCAACCTTCCAAGCATTCCTCGACACAAAAATGGGAGACAAGATTAGGCCAGGTGTTGGAGGAATCCCAGTGGGTCTCAATTTTCAAAAACACAGCAACATGTTTATCAATTATTATAACAAAAGAGAAATCCTACAAAATTCTTTACGACTGGCATGTCACCCCGGTCTTCCTACATAAAATTAACCCAGCTATATCAGACAAGTGTTTTAGGGAGTGCGGAAATGCAGCAAACCAAGGGGGTTATTCAATAAAAGTTCTTATCAATTAAAATGGTGCTAAATTTGCCCCAACCAATCAGATCTTATTTAACATTTGAAAGCTAACATCTATAAGGTTGGGGCAAATTTAGCACCATTTTAAACGATAAGAACTTTTGTTGAATCTCCCTGCAAGTATATTGTTGGTGGTTATGCCCAGAGGTGAAACAATTTTGGGCGGTATGCTCGGATTTACTGGGCAAAATTTTATTAACACCCATACAATTGACACCTTATACGGTACTTTTCAACCACCCTATTCAAAATTTGAATAAATACGCAAATTATCTAGTAAGACATATATTCGCAGCGGCCAGAAGTCTAATAGCCAGCTCCTGGAAAGGGAGCTAAATAGGACGAAACTAATAGCTAGGTATGGTGGATCAACGATATTGAGTATCTAACACATACCTTAACAAACAACCTTAGAAAATGGAACAAAACATGGGATGTATGGATACTGCAAATACCACCCAGGGGACAAACTTAGTTCCGACATGTGGTAGGGCTTCTCGGACAGTGGTGGCTGGATCAAGGCAAGTAGGGTATTTATTCTGTCTATTGAAAATACAATAATATGCTAATTGAAAATTTCTACTGTTTATATGAAAAAACTTAGTTGTTTAAGTTATGTTGTTTAATATTTTATGTTTGTTACACCCAAAATCAAAAGTTTCTAATAAGTGTATGAATAATTTGAATAGGCAACTCTTTGAAGGGCAACTGTGGTCTCAAAACAAGTTAGGGTTAAATGAAAGCCTGCAGTATATCCTTTACACTGAGCCAACAATCACATCTTTGGCTGGAGCCTGTGAGAAATTACATTGTGGTGAATGTTCAAACTTGCTGCTTCCATTAGGTTGAGTGACATCACCTGACCTCTGCCGGCCCTTTTCCGCCGGGGGAGAAGCATGCTCAGTTAAGACTTAAAGGACAAGTATACTCACCTCACCCTCGTTCCTCTTCCTCCATAGCTGCATAGTACCCAGGGTGAGGACCTAAAATCGCTAAGTCCTAACCCTGGGTTCTTTCTCTAACTCCTGCACTACTTACCCCAAATCTGCTTCGCCGATCGCTTCGTTCCTCCGCTCTTCCTGCTTCAATGACAGATCGCGAGGCAGCCAATAGGAAGATACGCTCTGCAAGGAGGCGTGTCTTCCAATTGGCTGCCTCGCGACTGTCACTGACAGTAGGAAAGAGGTGGAACAGTCTGGATCGCCGAAGCAGATTTGCGGTAAGTAGTGCAGGAGTTAGAGAAAGAACCCAGGGTGAGGACTTAGCGATTTTAGGTCCTCACCCTGGGTACTATGCTGCAGTGGATCGGGGAAAAGGTGAGTATAATTGTCCTTTAATGCTGGGAAAATCAGGAAGTACCTGAGGAATAATTGACAGTTGAGAAGAGGAGCCTATTAATGCAGACAGGCTGGTCACATGGCTAAAAACAGGAAGAGTTCAACCAGGAAGTTAACACAAAAACGAAAGACGGGCTGTGGCAGTCCTACGAACGGGCCTCACACGAGTGAAATGGATAAAAGACTTCCTTTTTTAGCACATATGTCTACACATAAACATAGAAATGTCTAACGCATTTCGTGCCTGAGTACGGCAACTTCGTCAGAGACTCTCTGACGAAGTGCCGTACTCAGGCACGAAACGCGTTAGACATTTCTATGTTTATGTGTAGACATATGTGCTAATAAAGGAAGTCTTTTATCCATTTCACTCGTGTGAGGCCCGTTCATAGGACTGCCACAGCCCGTCTTTCGTTTTTGTGTTGCCGTTTCTGTTTGGACTTTGCGAGGGGTCCGGGGCAAGGCAGCACCCGGACCAGCGTCTGTGACCGGTGAGATCCTTAACATTGCTTTTTACTAATATTGAAGCTTTTTCCTAATCGCACACACACTGAAGTGTTTGGGTCCAGGGGAGTTTCCACCCGGCCCACCCTGTTACAGTGTGTAAGTAGTTACATACTTTCTTTTGTCCTTTTTGCCTTGCTGCAATTTGATATGTTTGATCCGCCGTTTAACTAAAAACCTTCCCGGCATTTGGACTTTTTCAGTTTTTTGGTTTAAGACCCACCTCAAAGACCTGTCTGACACGCTCCAACCACTCGTGTGTGTTTTTTTCAACCAGGAAGTTACATTGCTGAACCTTTCCAGCAATAACTTCTCACAAATTTTATCTAGAGATGTGATTTAGGTTTTATTTTGAAGGTGTGATGGAAGGCTTCTTATATAACCCTTACTAGTTTGGAAGAATTTGAGACCACAGTTACCCTTTAATAAAAAAATTAATGAAAAAAAAAAAAAAAAGAAATTTGAAATTACAGGACTGGGCCAAAGAATAGGAGACTGTCACGAACGCCAGTTCGCTGGGCACGTGATCTGACCAATCAATTGGTACTCACTGCCACCACTTTAAATTACGGCCTTAAAGACGCCCCAAAAACACTCTTGACTCTCACTGACTATGCACACCCCTGTCCTGGCAGCTAAATGGTTAACTCTACACCATTCACTCCAGCAACTAACTGGTTAATTAGCATCAGTCCTTCACAAGCAGTCACAGAGTTAATTAGCATTTACACTGCAATACATTTCATTCAACCACATATAAACTTATCAGAGGCTAACTGAGTTCTTTTAGAGCATCAAAGACAAAACTTATTAAATTTTAGATTTAATATTCCAAAAGGTGGAATATTATACAAAAATAAAAGAAAATGGTGTTATAATAAAATGATATACAATAGGTACAACAGTTATATAAAATAAAAAGGTTAAAAATATTCACAGACCCTACTCACTAGAAGAAGTCCTGTATCCTGGGGCAGGAAGAAACATCGGGTCCATACACATGGTTTTAGCATGTCCCCTCAGTATGAACAAAGTTATAGGGGCTACAAGGATTTTTAAACCATTTAATGAACCACCCCTATCCTATGGGCTATACAGGAGGTGAGAGTGTCTAGGAATGTCCAGATTTACGACTAGCCAAAAGCATTCATTCCCCCTCAGTTAGGCAGATTCCATATAAATGTAGATATGTACATTGTGCTGGGATATAGACCACATATTCCTCCCCTGTATTAATTATCAATTCCTTCAATACCAAACATGTCCTGTGTGTAATCCATATTTCCCAAGATATTAATAACTCGCCTTGGGAAGGGAATAAGGGCTCCATGTTGGGTATCATTTTAACGGGCCTACTTTTCCATTCACAAATATAATATTGGTTTCTGTCTTACATATTCCAATACCAAAATACATTTATTTTCTATGTATGGTTGTCCTCAAAATGACCTCTTAATGTTCCCACCAGACCCCTAGCTGAAGAGAATTCCAGATACACGGTTCAGCCCCACATTGTCTGGAAAAGAAGATCTGGTTCCATGCTTCACTAATCGTAATATAAACAATAGGACTGTTCCAGGGTGGAATGGTATTTTTATTGGTCCTTTGCAAGAACTAATACCAATAGTTAACCCATTCTTACCAAGTCACTACACACTTTCCTGACAGAGACATTGAAACTAAACGTGATGATCAAACAAGAAAATATGCTCAACATGAATACACAAATTCTGAAAATGAAACTGCATCGAAGATCTAGAAAATAGATCATTCAGATCTAATGTCGTCTGAGGAGTATTCCAGGTTCATTTTGCGACCCTAAAGCAATGACCCAGTCAATTTTAACTCAACTTGTGCCAGATAAGCCAGAAGAGTTTATGGAACTAGACAGAGTACATACAGGGCGATGCACCAACGGGCGCATCGCTCCTGATTTGGAGTTAAAGTTGCGCTAACTGATGTTATATCGGTTAGCGTGACTTTAACTCCTTCCTTGCGGCGGCTGCGTGGATCTAGTCCTAATAAGAACTTTTTACTGCAATTATTGAACTAATTATTACTAAAATGAACTTCCTTAAAAGCAGAAGTCTCGAAACGGCAGACCTGTCTTTGTAGTATGATGATATAGTAAGGGACAGCATGGAGCTTGTGGCATGTTCCCTTTTTAAAAAAAAAAAGTTGAAATCTGCTTTTTTCCTAAATCCAAACTAGTTTTCAAAAATCTGGAGAACTGTAGGTGCTACAATCCCTGCTTAAAAAGGTTTTTGGGTCTCCAGAATAGGTGAACCACAAGAGAAATAACACAAGTTATTTGAACGCCCCCATATCCCTACTTAAATTCTTACAAATGTTCTCTATTTAGCAGACTCTCTAACACTAAAAACCAACATGCTTAAAATGGCCACTGAAACAGAGAGAGCAATTAAAATTCTAGGGTGAAAACCTAAACCCCTGCGTTTTCCCTGATGCCCCATACCGGTGGCATGGCCAATGAGAATACATCCCATTACTGGTACAAGACCCTGTGGCATAAACATGTGACAAATATCAGCTTTTAAAGTAGCCAATAGTTTGTCATTACATAGATGTTTTTTTAAAAAAGTGGCATCAATGTTTAATGTCATAGAGAGACTTGAAAAATGAAGTTAGAATCCAAAAACAAGAATAGCAAACAAATACAGTGTGGACTGTGACTATACACATGTAAAATATTATTACATCCTGAAAATTCAGTAACAGAGAAAAGTAGTTGAGTTAAAATTACACTAATAGCACAACTGTTGATTAAAGCAATGTAAAAATTGCTTTTCTAAGCAAGCTATAGGGCAGAGGTGCCAAACCTTAGTCATCCAGGGGCTGCAGGTGTAATGACCAATGTAGTGACTGGCCAAGCCACGCCCTGGAATGCCCAGGCCATGCCCTTGCCACACCCACATGCAGGTCCACGAGAGCCACAAAAAATTGCTTTCTGGGGAACATTTATAAACTTGTAGCATTTATAACTATTCTACAGGTCTGCACTGACCAAATCTATAGTTTACATCATGTTGTATGTATTAATCGAATGATTGATTATTGGTATTTTATGCCTACAATGTTATGTCATGACTGAGTCATAAAATATAGCAATGTGGTTCAGATGGCCAATACCTTGTAGCATTAAAATACCATATAATGTGGATGGTATTTTGCACCTTGTCATAAAATATGGACAGGATTGCCAAATATAGTATTTTACTGTTATAAATATGCCCCAATAATTTGTGAGAAATCAAGCCCTTCATATCTAACTTTTTTCCTTCTCCAAACCACAGGCTAAGGCTGGGTACACACCATCCAATTATTTGGGTCAAACGACTGATATTTCAGTGTATCGGTCTGCAACATAGGTAAGCATATTATGTGAAATAATTTTTAAAAAATATTTTATAATTTATGAGGTTGACAATCTCCTGATTACATACAGTACACACAACACAGAAGCAGAAAGAAGTGCCTGGCCAAATAGAGTGGTAGGAGGGAGCAAGAGAAAGAAAAGTGGTGTAAGCAGCTGTTAGCAAGTGAAGATGGTGACCCCAGTGGGCAATCTTCAGACAGATATATCTTCACTGTGAAATAGCTGCTGTATATTTAGAATAGTATAGAACATTGTTTCTACCCCCTTAACCTAATATTGTTGCTATAGTAAAGCCCAACACCTACAAACTACAAAAATTAAACCAATAACAAAATGAAATAAATGTAATAACCTATATACAATTTTAACATACAATTTCAATGAATTAAGTCAATAACAGATTATAGATGGCCCATGTTACTGATGTTTATGAGAGCTATATGCTCTGTCCAATCATGGCTGTTCAATTCAATACCACTTTTTATAAGAGACAGTAGTATATGGGTTGTTCAATGTATGCATATTTGTTTTTTATTACTTTGCCCATCATCTTTGATGACTTATGATATAATAAAGGCAATGCATCTTGCACTAATAGACGGCCTCTTAGGTAATAAAATACCTAACTACTAGTGAAATGTTATTTAGATTCTAGGAGGATGTTATTTAGATTCTTATTACTCCTTTTTTTATCCTTTTCTTTGTGTAATTTTCAAAGTCTGTATTTTATCATGTCTTTCATTTTCTGTGATTTGAAATATGCAAACTCGAAACACCATGTCCAATATTGTTTGTAAAAATGGCTTGCCACTGAAACTTTCAAACCACTGTAATTGATCTTTTAGGTAAAATGCAGCAAACCAGCATGGAACAAAAGAAACTACATTAATAGAAATGATCTGAAAGCTTTCAGGACTGAAAAAATGCAGAAATACAGCATCCCTTTTCAACAGAAAATATGAATACAACAAACGAGAATCGTTTTTCAGATAAATTTAATAAATACTTGAAAGCATCGAGAGAAACAAATAAATTTAAAGGTGAACTGTGTCCTCTATACAACTTCCCTCAACACAATGGTCATTAAGCTTGCTCATACATTTTTAACACATCTAGGATGATGGATCTAGCTGCTGTAGATCCAAAGATATAGGCATTCAAAGTTTCACCTCCTTTAATGTCTGTTTCCCATGCTGTGACAAAAAAAAACATTCTTATATAAAAATGAGTTCCTTTCAGACTTGCAGTCATTCTCTGGGCTATCCAAAAGAATAGTTTAGTGGGTATAATTACCTCCCGATCCTGCTACCGCACATATCCAAGGGAGAGTGATTCCAAGAGGATGTCCGGAACCATCCAAAACAGGCATGAAGCATAAATTGAAGAAATACAGACTGCAACTTCAATCCCTTAACGGATAAAATTTAACTTTTATTTTAGCTGAACATATTCAAGCAGGGAACACAGAATACCTCAACCCTGACGCGTTTCATGATGCTATCTTCGTCACTTCATCAGAGGGTATAATTAATCCCACCCATACCAGATGATATAGGGTAAGCAATTAGAAAACATGAATTGGTTATTAAATTAACCGATTGCACTACATATAATAATGGATAGGGGATTAATACAGGAGATGTCTACTATGCATAATTATTAAAAACCTGTAAATATGGTAAAAACATATATAAATAATTAAAATACATCATATATATTACAAATCAATAGTGTGGAATTGATACATAGTCCCAACACACATATAAAACCATATGTACATAAGTGAGCACAAAGAGATAGAAAGTCTACACACACACATGTACAAATATGTATAAAAACCACAAGAAAAGAGTCATGCAATGGAAGATGTAAATAACACAGTAAAATGTGGACAAATACTCGTGACCCAAAATCTAGACAGTGGAGATAACCCAGATGGAATATAATTGCTAATCAATCCAAACATATAAAAGGCTATATATAAACAAGATCCATTCATAAAGGAAACATGAATAATACAGATAGACAAATTAACCATATATACTCAGAATAAGGAGCAAAAGGAGATAAAGACATTTTTTTGATACACTGAATATACCAATAAAAGAACCTCTAAATGTAACATTTCACCTCCCAATCCTTATTCAGGCCCTTTGGCCAACGAGTTTGCAATTCTAAAATCTACCACACCTCTCTTTTGGCTATGGTAGATTCCCCGTATCCACCACGGCAGTTAGCTTGCACGAGTTCTGTACCTGACATCATACATTTGTTCGTGAGATCACAGTTTTGACTGTAAATCCCCAATGCTGTACGCATATCTTTATTGTTAATGGAGTTCACATGTTCATATAAACGCTTCTTCAACAAACGTTTCATTTTACCTACAAACTGGAGACCACATCCACAGGTTATAAGATAAATTACATATTGTGACCTGCAATTGATGTAGGTATATATATGATGTAGGTTTTACTCGTACTAGTAGAGGTAAATGTTGAAGTTACCTTAACAAAAGTACAACTCCTACACCTATTTCTGCCACACTTAAACATTCCCTTTTGTGATAACCAATTACCTGTTGTATCTGGTCTTTTGGGAATCATGCTAGGAGCCACATAGTTGGCTATGGTTTTAGCCTTACGGTAGGTAAAAAAAACCAACTTTTTTATAATGCCAAAGATTCTGTGTGACTGCTGTATGTGGTAATAAAATTCAATGAAAAATCGGTAACTTTTTGCTGCCCACAATGAATCCACATTGATGTTATTATAGCTCTTAGCATTCCTACAAACTCTTTACTTGCTACCTGTGCATAAAAGTTTATATCTGTCCAACCCAACTGCTCGATCATAGGCTGCTTTAATGTCATAACCCCTCTCCACAAATTTGTCCCAAAGGACCATAGCTTCCTTAATAAAGGAATCCCAGTCAGAACAGATCCTCCGGATCCTGATGAATTGACTGACCGGTATACTCCTTAACAGTGGTTTGGGGTGACTACTGTTGTATTTAAAAAGTGTATTTCTTGTGGTCGGTTTCGTATATGTTTCACTTGTGATCTTATTATCTCGGTGTTTAAATAATACATCTAGAAATGAAATCTCAAACTCACTATATTCAAAAGTGAAACTCAGACCCATCGTATTATCATTGAGATATCGAATAAACAAGGGTATGTCTGAGTCTTGGCCTTTCCAGATAACAGCTGATTATTCTATCTCTGAAGGGATTACTATCTCCATACACGTGGAGCCACTCCCACCAACCCATGTACAGGTTGGCGTATGAGGGCGAAAATTTCGCCCCCGTGTCTGGAGATAGTAAGAGCCCTGAAACATATAGAAATTGTGTCGTAATAGATACTCCAATGCTTCTAGAATGAATTGAATTTGATGTGCAGGTAAGTTATCATATTGACGTAGCCAAAAATCTATGGCAATTAGGCCAAGATCATGGGGAATACATGAGTACAAACTATTGACATCAATGGTTAACCATATACAGTATAGTCATTTTCCCAGGGAATATCACAGATTTTTTTAAGACAGTCATGAACATAGTCGGAAAGACCTTCATTCAGGGATCCAATCCCTGAAATGATAGGTCTTCCTTTGGGTTTCAACAAGTCCTTGTGTATTTTAGGCAGGGTGTGAAAAATAGGCATCCTAGGATGTAGTACATTCAAGAATTTAAACTCATTTTTGGTTAATATACCCTGATCCATTGCACCATCAAGTAAAGCTGTCAATTTCTTGCGGCACACAGAGGTAGGATCTGTATTAACGTCTAACAACTGTAAGAGAATGTCTTGTTAAGGACAACCACCGCACCCCCTTTTATCGGACTGTCTGACGACAATATCACTATTGTTCTTAAGAGCCCTCCTCAAAGAGGGGGATAGATTATACTTCTTATACTTAACTTTAGAGTGTTCCATATTAATGGAATCTAATTCACCCTCTATGAGGGACTGAAAGGTATCAATAACATTCCCTCTAATCTGGATCGGTTAAAATTTAGATTTATTTTTAAAATCTGTATGTCTTATCTTTGGGTTACAACACCTAACATTGCTGGAATCCATCATACTCACAAGATCATGTGCAATACATATATTCTTTAATGAACTTACATCCCTGGTATAACCAACACTTTCATCAGAGTAACCTGCATTTGTAACAAAATTCTCATTAGTAATGTCATTTCCATAATCGTTTGTCAATGTTGTATTGGGAGAAAACAACATTGGGAGAAAACACATCAATATTAGTAACTCGTAAATCTGCAGAGTTAGAGACATATTTGTGCATAAAATGATGTTTCAAAGTTATTTTTCTAACAAATCTGTTAATGTCAATAACAGTCTCCAAATATGAAAAATCACTGGTAGGTACAAAATTCAAACCCATGTTCAACAATTCAATCTCATCAGATGAGAGATTGTAATCAGATATATTACCCAGATCCGGTTCCTCTCTGGTACTGGAAGTTAATTTTTGTTGTTGTATGTCTTTCTGTAATTCTTTCCTTTTGATCTATTTCCATAGCCTTGTGGTCGTCGTTTGCAGTGTCTTTTCTTTTTGTTTTTAGTTTCAAGTTTCATCCTCATTCCTCGTGTCCTCACCATATGAAAAGCCCCTTCTTCTGGATCCTCCGAATTCTAATGTCATATCCATAGAACTCGTTTCCATGTCTGTTAAAAAACACTATGTACAGATTCTCCATCCGAAAAGCTGCTATTAGGATTGAAAGAGATATTTCTATTCCTGTTAAAACTCATACAATTTCTGTCAGTTGATTTAAAATTGGATTTATCAGATGTGCGGGTTTTCTTTAAGATAGATTTAGGGTACTTGGGCATGCTTATGCTTGGACATGCAAGTGAGCATGCTCAAGCCCAGTGGTAAAGGAACGGAGCAAAGTCACATTGTTATAGTGTCACAGCTTACAGTTCGAAATGATTGCTGCTGTTAGTTCGGATTTATTTCAGTTGTAAGCATGGCCCTGGAGTCATTTTACAGGAGTAAGCTCTTTGGGGGACCACAGTTTGCCTTTCAACAAATGAAAAATTGAAAGTAAACAAAATGCTGAGTTCTGACTACCTTAGAAATGTCACTGGATAAAGTTACTTGTCATTCAAAGGATTATAATGAGGCCAAAAGTCTTGTACTTATTTTTCTAGTTTAATTTTATCTGTCACATTTTTATTTTTAACTATAACTAAAAATATACTTTAGTCTAGGAACAAACATTTCAGTACCTCAATACGGGAGTTCTGTGTATGTCGACGGAAACCCCTGAGGAAGTGACGAGATAGTCACAAAACATGTTGGGCGGAGCTTTCAGGTGAAGGTGATTGTGAGATGCACCGCTTTGGAATTATTGTTTTTTAAATGACTTGAATAAAATGAAGTTTTATTATTATACCGGAATATTGGCAGCCCGCTTGTTTCTGTTTGGAGATTGAGACTTCATACTTTAGTCTAGGGTTTCTTTTCAATTTGTTTTTTGGCTAAAAACCATGTTTTAAGAATTGATATATTTAGAAATCTTTTCATCCTGTTTTTTCTCTAGTCAGTTAAAAAAACACATTATTAAACATTAACAATAAAAATTGCGTTTTTTGTTATTACCATTAATATAAAAATTAAGAGCTGTCTTTTTTGAGTGGTTAAGTATTTTTAAGTGTTAAGTATTTAAAATATAAATTATAAATTGTTTTGTTTTTTAATGAAATACAAAATGCTCTTTTTTTCATCATGTACGTAAATTGCATTTAATGCAGTTTCATTAGAACATGCTTTTTAGTCATTTCTAATGCTATAGTTGGAACAATCCATATCTGAAAAGATTTCTTTCACATTGTTGTATAGTTTTCAAGGGTTAATAAAGGATAACTAAAAATATATATCAAGTTTTCACCCTTCCAGCATACTTGAGATGCCTTTCATCTGGAAAAGTTTTAAAAAAAGAGAGAGATATCAAAAGGCTCTAACAAGCATGTTAGCACTCTCTAATTTGTGAAACATTTTTTATAATATACTTTATACAACATCGGGATAGTAGGTGCAAACAAATTAATTAAACATGTTCAGGGTTATTCAATAAAAGTTCTTATCATTTAAAATGGTGCTAATTTTGCCCCAACCAATCAGATGTTAGCTTTCAAATGTTAAATAAGTTCTGATTGGCTGGGGCAAATTTAGCACCATTTTAAACGATAAGAACTTTTATTGAATAACCCTGGTTGTATTTCAAAACAGATATGGCCTCAATTACCCAGAGGCACTAACCTAAAGTCAAGAAACTTATGTTTTGAAATTTTTTATTTTTTGTGATTTGAGTAAGCCAAATCTAATTCCTATGCTTGAAAGAGTCGTATGAGAACAGGTATATTCTATTTTGCTGCAATGGTTTTCATATGTGTATAGATCATAAAATCAAGGAGGTAAAGTGGCTTCCCAATATTTAGGGCATATATAAGAAAGATCAGTAACATACATGGCAAGGACCTAAAACACTAGGTTAGGACCTACTGGTTTAGGGAGGGGTTGGACTTGCATAATGGGTGGGGGTATTTTTGTTCTTTATAATACTAGTTTCAACCAGATGTGGTAGGGAGTGACTGTACAGTATATTTAAGTAAACATTAGTTTTATCCATTTAGGGCTAGGCTACACTGACGAGTTTTTCACATGATTTCTCTTGTGATTGCAATTTTGGTTAGAAATTGCAGTAACGCAAAAGTTCACGTGATTTCCAATGCGCATGCGGTTGCGCATCCGTTTATGTTCTGTAATCACCATCTTTTTGCATGCTTTTTAAATTGCAAATTTTCATGTACAAATCCGGAACAACATGCGACAATCGCATGCGCTTCTGTGCGTTGTAGTGGGCCTCAGCTTTAAAGGGACATTAAACCGTCATATACATGTACCTTGCAAAATGTATCTATTATTCACAGGGAGGTGAGATCGCTTATTCCCATCTCCCTTTGAATAGAGATGTCCGAACTTCGCAAAATCCGGTCGAGGATCCGTGAATTTTCGGAAAAATTTGAAACTTCAAAAATCCACGAGCGGACCCATTAAAATAAAAAATATCCTCGAAAATACGGAAAATCCTCGTAATTTCGAAAACATTTTCACAAACCGGGTTCGGATCCGCGAACCGGCCATCCCTACTCTTTAGCAGATGGCGTGCTGTCTTGAACATGCTCCTATCTGATTGGTTGGGGCAAAATTAGCACCATTTTTAACGATAAGAACTTTTATTGAATAACCCTGTTAATTCACTGGTCTTTTTTTTTATGTGCCCAAAAACTGCTGATAAACTTTATGAACAAGTAGCCACCTACTTAAAGGGACTGTTCCAATAGATTGAGTACTGCATTGAGTACATTCATACTTACATGATGAATTAAGTATATTAACATATTAATATAAGCTACAGGGCCGTTTCTAACCATTTTGGGGTTCTAGCGTGATTAGATCACAATCCCATCGTGCTTAAAATTGCAGTACTGTGACCTAGACCTCCAAGATTATTGGAGTATTGACATTAACCGATCAGTGCCAGCAGACTAACCCAGAATATTGGGATAGCCATTTTGAGTGTCGGCAATGTATTACCATTAACCTTCAGTGTCAGCAGACTTTCTTACTAATAATTTTAGTGCCAGCACTTTAGTCCCAGAGTATTGCTATTAACACTCAGTATGTATGTATGTATAATTTTATTTATAAAGCGCCACTTGGGTATGCAGCGCTGTATATTATAAAATACAGAGTATACAAACATGGGGAAAAGTGCAAGCCATTATACAGATAGATAAAAATTAAAATAAGTTAAATACAATTTCATACATCGGTTAAGAAAGCATATATATTAATTATGTATAAATGGATATAAGTGCAACAAACCTCAACACATTAGGAATGAGATCCCTGCCCTGAAGAGCTTATAATCTAAGTACTACCCACCCCCAACCACCGCAATATTTCTTTAAAAAAAAGTCCCCCGATTTCTACTTACACAGCCTTCTCTCCCGTGGCGATTTTCCCATTTTCTTGGGAAGGTTGTCTCCCTGACCTTGCATTGGATTAGTATTACAGGCTATCACTTCCCCCCGCCTACTGGCTTTTAACAAAGAGGAAAATGCAACCAAGCAGGGAGTGTCGGCCCAGATAAATGACCCAAGGTAAACTGTTAGGACCTTCCATACTGGGGTTACCTTAACGTGGTTGGAAGGCTTTTCACTTTTATGCATAAAATTGTAACTAAAACCCCCCATGTTTTTACTGTTTGCACTAGCATAGATATTATGATATATGGGGCCCAGGAATGTGCATTGATCATCTCTTTTCTTGTTTGTTCTAATGTTTCGGTCAGATCAGTAGCACTTCCACTATTTGTTATAAAGTAATTTTGCCACAGGAGTGCTCCCACAGCCCCCCCCCCCCCTTTGTGTATATATTGTAGCAGAGTTTCTCTGCAGGAAGATTGACCAAGCTTCTATGTGGTAGTAGCACCCCCAACACGTCTCTTTAATTGGAGGTCTTATGCCTTGAATTCTAAGCATTCGATGAAAGGCCTCTTCCCTCCTTGTTAAAAGCCATTAGGCGGGGGGAAGTGATAGCCTGTAATATTAATCCAATGCAAGGTCAGGGAGACAACCTTCCCAAGAAAATGCAACCAAGCAGGGAGTGTCGGCCCAGATAAACTGTTAGGACCTTCCATACTGTGGTTACCTTGACGTGGTTGGAAGGCTTTTCACTTTTATGCATAAAATTGTAACTAAAAACCCCCATATTTTTACTGTTTGCACTAGCACAGATATTATTATATATGGGGCCCAGGAATGTGCATTGATCATCTCTTTTCTTGTTTGTGCTAGGACACCGCTACACATCTACTAAATAACCCTGATGTTGGCTATAGTCGTCCAATCACAAGTCAAGGGGAATGTTTCACCAATATAGTTATATACATATATATTACAAGAAATTACAACAATCATTATATTGCAAACAAAGATGATACTGCACATATATCGCTAGTTCAATAAAATATTTCAAACCCATCAAAATGTTTGTTGTATATTTATAGTGCACTTTAATGTTGCGGTCGTTACTTAAAAGGTGAAGAGAAATACCATGTCAAAGTTCAGAAGGCAGGTAAGTATATAAAGAGGAAGGGAAATGTCCCTCTCCCAGGAATCTACTGCACATATCTATAGAACATCTAGTATCAGATATGATCGTAAGGTAATGCAAGTCCAATGGATAGGTATCAAGTCCGTGGGTCTAATGTATAAATGCCACTTAGTAATCCGTGGCCCAACAAATATGTGCTGTTGAAAATGCTGATCATTAATTTCCTCAACAAATGTCGGTAAAATTCCAATTTCAAGGTTCATCAGTAAACAGTAAAACACTGATCAAAAGCCCAAGGTCTGGGTAACGTTTCCAAAATCACTGAATGAATAAGAATATAGTGCTGGTCAATAGTACAGGTCCTCAGTGCCAGTTTTTTGTTCGATAAATATATAGATGTCATTAAAGCACTGAAGACAGTGAAGTGCTGATATGAGGTGCAAAGCTTGTATATCTATGTAAATTCATAGGTAGATATCCATGAGTCCATCCTCCTTTTTGCTTGCTATATACAGACTCCCCACTCACTACAATGTTACACATTACAGCAGAACAAGGGGAGCAAGTTAAATCTGACAGGGAGATGCTAGGGAAAACACTGGGCCCCTGGTTTAACATAGACGCCCTAGCTCTTTGCCTAGGAGGCCTATTCCTAAAAATGGCCCTGATAGGCTAGCACTATTTTATGAAAGGATTTGTGACTGCACAGCTGCCACAATTTAGTTGCAAACTAAACCACTGAGTATAGCGATTTAGCCCAATAGTATCAATCCATATTATTTTTAAAAAGTGCTGGTGCAATAAATGATCAATGCTTAGCAACAATGTTGCAAATAAATGTGGCGAAGGAAGATGGGGGAGCTAAGCTAATAGTACCGAGGAGAACAGCTCTAAAATGCCAGGTAAAAGATGCTGCAGACTTTTTACCAGTGGCCCCTGTGACTAGCAGCCATGAGATCCCTATCTCTGCTTCTTTCCACCCAACTCTCCAATTTGGATTTAGTGAAGGTAAGGAGTGAACAATTCAATGGAGGAGACATGGAAAGCAAGTGCATACTGTATATCATGTCGATGCTGGCAGCTGAAAGGGTTAAAGAACAATATAAAAAAAATAACATCACCCCCATTACATGTCCACTCTTCCAGCAGCTGAAATCACTTACTCGCATTTACAGCCGTGCTGCCCTCTCTTTGATATCCCACAGCAAAGATGAGTGTGCTAAAAGCCTGCCTCCTAGACAGCCCAGGGCCATGATTAACAAATCACTTGTCACTAGCTGGTGGGAATGTCTGTTACAACCTCTCTCCTCCTCTGCCAGTTAAACAAACTTTAAATGTCCGGTTGCTAGGATAAAGCCTATATAATCAAGCTGATCAAGGATGGAGAGGTGTTTTCTCACATGCTAGCTCTGAGTGACAGTTAGAGGCAGACAGAATTGATACGCCCCCTTAACAGCATGGCTAGTTGAAGGCAGAGAGAGGCTCGAAATCAGGAAAAAAATGTATGGGGAGGGCTACGTACCTTTACTCTTTTTTAAGACATTTTTTTAAAAATGCATTGAGGCAATACAGTTATCCTTTAATGCCAATACTCTGCAAAAGTGCTGGCACTGAAAGTATTAATAGGAAAGTCTTCTGGCACTGAAAGTGGTAATGGCAATAGTCTAGAGAAGTCTTCTGGCACTTAAGTGTTCATGGCAATACCCTGGAAAGTGCTCGTACTGAAAGTATTAATGCCAATATTCTTGGAAAATCTGCTCGTACTGAAAGAGTTGAACATCTCAGATCTCACCAAATTTCCCTGTTCTGCCCTACATGGATACTTTTTTATGCAACCCGGCTGGAAACAATTTCTGCAAAACCGTGGGTTTATGAATATGGCCCTATGCCTACTCTTGTCTCATTACACTCAGGGTTATTAAGATTTTTAAAGGATACCTATACTTCTAAAAATCTAATCCTTTAGATAGTGTTACGGTCCACTACTCTAACACATTTTTCAGATTTGAAATCCGAGCTGTAGATTCTCACTCAAACCAGGTATGCTAATTTGTGTCCCTCCAGTAACCTCTTACTAGGATCTCCAAAAACATGTCAAAAAATTTGTGAATACAACCCCAAATATAATGAGCTGATTAATCATATTGGTCTCCTATCTATCTTATCTATCTATATATCTTTCTATCGCTCTGTCTGCCTGTTATATATCAATCTATATATCTGTCTCTCTATCTATCTATCTATCTATCTATCTATCTATGTATTATCTGTCTGTCTGCTAAAAAATGATAATTATTTTACTAATGTTATCGTTATTTTACAATCGTTAACGTTAACCTACGACCGTTATAGCTATTTTACAATCGCGGCCGTAAAATAATGATAACAATCGTAAAATAACGATAACGATCGTAAAATAATGATGCAACACCTGTGAATCTGCCAATTACCATTCTGCAATGTACAATATGTTTACATATTGTAATTGCCTGTTATTATTATTATGATCCATGTGTATGAATTTTACACACTGTTTTAAAGACACAGCTTAGTTTAAACATGCCTAGCCCACACTAGTGGTATTTATTGCATAGTAATGATCTGTGATCCATTGTTGTGATGTTTTTTAAGTATATAAATGGTAAAAAAATGAGGACTGAGAATGTGGGACCATTAAATAATGGGGCTGAGGTGGTTGTAGAGGATGCCGAAAAGGCTAATCTGCTAAACCGATTTGGGATTTAATAATCCCTGTGCCACCTACACCATAAATAACTCTCTGTTAAGTGCATCTGAAATGGAAAAAGATTTGGGGGTTCTGGTAGATCTTTTTTAGCTGGGGTTTTTTGCCTTCCTCTGGATCAACTGTTAGGTGGGGTTAAAAAAAAAAAAAAAAAAGGGAATAGGTTGGACTTGATGGACGAATGTCTTTATTCAACCTTAATTACTATGTTACTATGTTACTATGTTACTATGTTGTGTCAGAATTCCAGAGCAGTACATTATAATGTGGGTGGAGACATTTGCATGTGCTGCTCTCCATTTTGGACATAAACAAAAAAAATCGATATTTCACAATTTTATGCCCTTTTATTATGCTGATTTGTGCACTTTAAAACAAGATTGGCTTGGTTTATAAGGATGATGTTCTACACGTAAAACTTGTGCTGTAATCACTATGTTATCAGATTTTGCGATAGTGAACCTTTTAGAGGCCGAGTGCATAAACTGCAGCCCAAAACCCCACTTTTTATTGCATAGTGCCAACATGATAGGAGTTTTTACTTTATAAAAAACAACTCAAATAAACACAGACCTATACGGTAGATAGAATCGATTATAGATTACCTTTTAACCTCTACATTACCACACAGGAGTTTAAGATCTAGAACAGTAACCATTAACCCTACATTAGTAGACAGGAGTTTGAGATCCATAACAGGGACACAAGCAGAGCTGAATGTTGTACCATGTGACCTCTCTCTACTACAGACAGCTGCTACACTTTTTGTCTGGCTTTCTGCTAACAAACTCTCGAGAACTCTGCTGTGTATGAGTGCCCACAGTGAGGGCTCCGAATGCCACATCTGGCACCCTTGCCATAGGTTCGCCACCACTGTAGTAGAAGATAGATATTACACCGCTAGAGCTAGAACAATACACAATGTCATTGTGTTATATTTACCATTTGCCATTTAAAACCTGGTGTTACACTAGGGTGTGGTCAGTGGGCAGGTGAAAGCTTCTAAATCTTTGCATGTGTGACTCTGATAATATTTGTGAGAGAACTTGAGAATGTAAAATATATCCATTAAGACTTCAAGAAAAAACGTTTAGACTTCAAGTTCGGAAAGGGTTTTTCACTGTGAGAATGGTAAAGCTATGGAACTGTCTTCCAGTGGACGTTGTTATGGCAGGTTCATTGGTCAGTTTAAAAAAAAAGCTGGATGTGTTTCGGCAAACAAGGAATGTTACAAGTTACTGGTATTGATACATAAAGTAGAGTTGATCCAGGGAAATTTCCAATTGCCACTTGGAGTCAGGAAGGAATTTTTTTCCCTTTTATAAATTTGGTGGGTTTTTTTTGCCTTCCTCTGGATCAACAGTTAGGTAGGAAATGAGGATATTGCTAGATGGGTTGGAGTGGATGGACATATGTCTTTATTCAAATACCTCAAATACTATACTAATACTATACTACAGTACACTTTTCCAGGGTTTATTTATCTCTCAAATAGATGTATTAAGCTGGGTACACACAATGAGATATTTCGGTCTGATCGAGCGATAGTTCAGTGTATCGGTCGATCGGACTGAAATTATCGCATCTGAATGTGCCCATGTCCGATCGACCGTTCGTCCAAATCGGACGAAAGGACGATCGGACATGGTGGAAAACCTCGTCCGATCGTGCGGTCCTCAATGGACCGCACGATTGGTCGCGGTAACTGTCGGACATGGCTGCTTTTGCCGCGACCGACAGTCCTGCCTCCTGGCCGACTGGTCGAAAGTATCGAACGGTCGGTCAGGAGGAAAAATCGGTAGGTGTGTACCTAGCTTAACTTGCAAATATAAAACAAACAAAAATTCCTCAAACAACAATCAATCTCATCAGCAGATAATGTTCTACCCCTGAGTAGCTTCCACTAATTATAGACAGCTCCAAGCTTTCAGACTTAATTAGGCAAATGAAGAGAATTGGATAACTGGCAGCCTATAAATGGTCAGTAACAGCACACTAATACAATGCCATGGAGTTGTTTATAATAACAAGCGCTGCCATAGCTGGCACTGTTCATTTTATTGAAGAGGAGGAGAGCACAGTTTAGGATGTTAGGATCAGACAGCCCCAGGTGTTTCTGCAGAAGTCTTTCTTTGGAGGAGCTGTCTGATAATGATGTGGTGAGGATGTTCTGGTTCAACCGTGATGCTATTCGTGCTTTGTTTGTCTTGGTGAAACATGAGCTTGAACCTTTGAGTGCCAGAAATGTGGCATTGCCTGGAATGACTAAACTGCTCGCAGTTTTGTACTTCTTGGGCAATGCCACATTTCTGCCAGTTATCTCCTGCATCATTGGCATGAGCCAGCCTACATTTAGTAGGATACTGTAGCAAGTGCTGAAGGTGATATTGCGTCACTCACGGAGGCTCATTTCCTTCCCATCTACTGGGGCACAATGGCAACAATTAAAAGATGATTTTTATCAAATTGGCCATTTTCCAAATTGCCTTGGTGCAATCGATTTTCACTCCTTGAATGTGCAGATGGTGTGTGATTCCCTCCTTCGGATTATGAGTGTAAGATCTGGATTCCCAGGCAGTTGCCATGACTCCTTTATTCTGCGACAGTCAGCTCTCTATGGGCCCTATTTATAAAAGATCGGTATCGTTATCGTAAAATAACGACTGGGTTTTTACCGATAACGACCGTTATTTACCGATAACGACCGTTATTTACCGATATCGGTAAATAACGGTCGTTATCGGTAAAACCCGGTCATTATTTTACGATAACGATACCGATCTTTTATAAATAGGGCCCTATGAACCTTTTCAGCAGGGATCAATGCCAGAGTGCTGGCTGGTGGGTAAGTTATTGTTCAAATCACAATATGTGTGGGTTTTTTAATTGCCCTCTACTATTCCTCTTTATATGTTATACAGGCTGTGCTAGGATCAGGTGCACAGCCTAGGAATGTGCATTGATTATCTTTTCTATGTTTGTATAAATGTTTTGACCAGATCAGTAGCACTTCCGCTAAATGTAGTTGTAAATTAGCCTAATTGGATTGCTTCCACAATTCTTGTATTGTATTTATTGGGAGGCTTGGTCAAGCCTCCATGTGGTAATAGCACCCCCAACAAGCCCCTTTTAATGGGAGGTCCTCTGCCTTTAATATAAAGCACTGGATGGCCTATTCCCTCATTTTAAAAAGCCAAAGGGTTGAGGGGGAAGGGAGAGAGCCTGTTATATGGATCCAGTGTGTAAGAATGAGAAATGCAAAAGTTTGCTAATCGTAATTGAAGTAAAAGAAATTGAAAAGGTTAGACGTTAGGACCTTCCAGACTGAGGTTACCTTGATGTGGTTGGAAGGCTTTTCATTCATGTGATCACAGTAATGTATACTAAAACCCCTTTGTTTATAAAGTATGCCAGAGTGCAGATAATTTGATATTGTAGGGGGCCTAGGAATGTGCATTGATTATCTTTTCTATGTTTGTATTAATGTTTTGACCAGATCAGTAGCACTTCCGCTAAATGTAGTTGTAAATTAGCCTAATTGGAATGCTTCCACAATTCTTGTATTGTATCTACCCATAATGTCTGTATAGCACTGGTAAAACAAACTGGGAATTCTATACAATGACACTTACAGCAAGCTGTAAATGTTATAATTGTATAGCAAACGGACTCTGCTATATATAATTTAGAAATTCAGTTTTTATTTTTTAAAGTAAAGCTAAATTCCCCCTTCCCCTTTATCCTATCTGCAGATGACATGCTTGCATGTCTAAGCGGGCTTAGTTTTCCGTTAAAAATCAAACTCAGATAGTTTAAGCACCTTTCCATTACAATAATAAACCCCCAACAGGCCTCTTAAAAAAAATATAATAATGTATAATGCACATTATCAATAAAATATTTAATATTTTGCCGTCACACATTAGAAAATCCCTTCTTCCCCCATTAGCATTAAAATTGTATTTTGACCTAGTGTCTGTATTTACGCACATAAATAAAGACAAAGACAAAGCTTAAGCGAACCATTCCTTGAAATCCAACCCCTCATTGGCATCACCAGCACACATCCCCCCCATGACACAATTTATTTGTTACATTAACCCATCGTTTAGCAATAAAAGTATATTTTGCTGGCACCACCAGCACATCCCCTCTGCTGGCACCACCAGCACACACATCCCCTGGCACCACACCAGCACATCCCCCTTCCCAAGTCCTCCTGGGCCATGGCACCCATCTGATTGCACTCTGCAGGGGATGTGCTGGTGGCCGTGTGTGTGTTGGGGGTGCCAGAGGGGATAATTCCCTCTGGCACCCCCAGCACATCCCCCCCCCCTGGCACAACACATCCCCCATCCCCAAGCTTCCCTGGGCCATGATGGCACCCATCTGATTCCACTGGTGGCTAGGGGGGGATGTGGTGGTGGGGTGGTGCTTGCTTTCACTCCCCATCTGATTGTGATCATCTGATTGATTGACCCCCCCGGCACAACCAGCACATCCCCCTCCTCAAGCCCCCCCCTGGGCCATGATGGCACCCATCTGATTCCAGTCCACTGGTGGGCAGGGGATGTGGTGCTTGCTTCTGAGAAAGGTGTCGCACGGACACCGAAACATCACGTGTTTAATAAATGAATTTGAACATTTAAGACTGGAGTGCGCTCTGAATTGCTTTTGTTTGCTTGCTTCCACACCCCATCTGATTGACCCCCACCCTTGGACTCCAGCAGCAGAGGTAATCATTGTGATTCCTGCATGCCCATTGCCCAAATTTTTTATATAGATACTGGGGGCCCCTGGATGGCTCACGGTGGGCCCCTGACATCCGGGCCCCAGGCACTTGACTCAGGTGCCTTGTGGGTAATCAGGCCCTGCAGACACACATGTAGAGGGGTACACTCCCAGGTCTGGGGACACTACTCTTGAAGGGCAAAGAGGAGCTTATTGCCCCAAAATTTGCTTGTAAGTACTGTTAATTGTTTCCTTAAAGGGCATGTCCATCCCCAAAACTAAAAAGTTAGCATTAATTGCACACCTTGTATTGTTTAAAACGAACCCTACCTTTCCTCTAAAGTCCTCATGGCTGCTAATTATGACTGCATTAAAGTTATAAAAAACAAACACTAGGAGGATGATACCTTATTTTGTATCTTCCTCCTTCTCTGCCTCTGGTAGAAAAATGTCCTGCGCAGTAGAGCAAACCTCCCCAAACATGGAAGCATCCGCTCCCTTCAAGTGACGTTACTCTGTGAAAAAAAACGAGATTTGGATCTCTAAGCATTGCTATTCAATTGGCCAATCATGCATCGGCATTTCCACAGCCAATAGCAATAATGGGATAGCTTCAGCTGGCTCAACCAATCCACTACATTTGGGTACCAGTTGGTAACCAAACAACCAATCGGGTGGTGAGAATCCCGATCCTGCATAAACACTGGTGTTTGGATTTCAGTATAGCAGCAACTCCAGGCCTCTGAGAAATTATAGATTAAAAGTAAAAGGTTAGAAGTTAGGACCTTCCAGACTGGGGTTACCTTGATGTGGTTGGAAGGCTTTTCATTCATGTGATCACAGTAATATATACTAAAACCCCTTTGTTTATAAAGTATGCCAGTGTGCAGATAATATGATATTGTATGGAGCCTAGGAATGTGCATTGATTATCTTTTCTATGTTTGTATTAATGTTTGACCAGATCAGTAGCATTTCCGCTAAATTTAGTTGTAAATTAGCCTAATTGGAGTGCTTCCACAATCCGTTTCGTGTGTGTGTGTATATTATATATATATATATATATATATATATATATATATATATATATATATTCATCTATTTTAATTTTGTTAATTTATTGTATGTGTATAGTTTTAAAGATATACCCATAATAAATTAAATATTTCAGCAAAATAAATGTATACATTTAAAAAAATATATATATATAAAAGTATACGTAATATATATATACAATATTTTATACACAAAGAAATATATATAATATTATATATATCAATAATTGTATATATTTTAATATAAATATATTATAGTATATTATGCATATATAATTTTATATTGAAATATTTTTCTTTTTTAAATTAATGAGAACATTAAATTTATATATTGGTCTTAAATAAATACATCTCATTGAATTTCTTTCTAGATGTTGGTAAATTAAAATTGAATATCCTTATTATACATCTAATTTTTTTATTGTGTACAAATCTTTTAGTATGTAATTTCATAAGACATGTAAATCGGTAGTACTGCATATTTATATATTTCAACAATGTTCATTCTATGTAATGTGTATAAATCAACAGCCTTAATTGGATTATATAGATGAAAGGGAAAAAAACCTCCTATTGTACCTGACTTTTTTTTTTTTTTTTTTTTTTTTTTTTTTTTAATCAAATTTAAAAAAAAAATTTTTTTTTTTTTTTTTTTGGTTGTGTACATTCAATCTATATATTTTTAAATTTATCAATTTAATTTATAAATAGTTTATTTTACAAAAATTAATTGTACATTACATATAAATAGACTATTTGTTGTACCGAGCGTTGGCCATGTACACATGTGGGTATATGGTGTGTGTTTGGTAGATAGAAAAGACGTTTAAAAAAACAAACAAAAAAAAAAGCCAACAAAACAAAATTCACAGTAGATAATGTACTGTATGTAATAGTTATGAGTTGAGGTGACGTGCTATACCTCCCTCAAGCAATATGTTAATATAAAAACTTTATATACAATGCTATAAGCTTTTCCACTTGGAGCATAAATCCTAAAGCATACAAATCATGAACAAACAAAACGTAAACTATAAGACAGTGTCATCCTTATTCAGTTGATATCCTACAGGTTGTTTTGCAAATCAGAGTATTACCTTGTTCACATTTAGTTTAAGGCTCTGGGTCCTCAGGGGGGTCTTTTCTGGAGCGCCTAAGTGATATTTCAGCTTAAGTACTGAAAGCAGCCCCTCCTTGAGCGAACGGATCCATCTTGATTATCCAAATATCCCAAATTTTAAACCATGTTCTTAATGTGTTTTGAAGCGTATGTGCTAGGTATTCATTATGGTGAATCCACCATATTTTCTTTATTAACATTTCTTTAGAAGGGCAAGAAGAGATCTAGCTGCTAAGCATATATGCGTTATTAATTTCTGTGCCAAGTTATTTAAATTTTCTGCTGGAGGTTAAAGAGTGCTGTGTATGGTGATATCACAATATTTCCACATTGTCTGAGCCTCTCGGCATGCTAATACCCCTGCCCTTCCAGTAACCAGCCTTAATTGGGTCCAGACCCAGCGCCGCTCCTACCATGAAGCAACTTGAAAAAGTTGCTCATGGTGACCTTTTAGGCTGTGGGGTTTTTTTTTTTTAGAAAAAAAAAAGCAGCATTTTCCCCCGTCACAGTCGGTTACCTAATTGAGCTGCCGTGAAATAGCGAGCGGGACACTGCAGCATCCGGAAGTAGTTTGAATCGCCTGCTTTTCTCTTGATTGCAGGGTTTGGTCGGTGTGTGTTTCTCTCCCCAGGCTCAGATAGATATATAGACACAGAACTAGATGGATATAGACACAGAGATGGATGGAAAGATAGATGACCAATACATATATAGACACAGACATAGATGGATAGACACAGAGAAAGATAAAGAGATAGATGACCGATAGATATATAGACACGGAGGTAGATAGATGATAGAGAGTGTCGTATGGGGGCCCATCGCCCCATTCAAAATTTTGCTGAGGGGCCCACCGAGTTCTTGTCTTTGAGGTCCATCCTGTGTACACATCTGCTGACAGTAGCCATAGGATACTGCTCCTACCATCATGCATGTCCCTTGCACCAGAACAGCTGTGGACTGGGAGTTTCAGCTAAAATATGGAAGCAGGTAAGGGGCCTTTAGGGTAAGAGGGACTGGGGAGAGACAAGTCTTCTAATGGAGCTGGTGGGGAAGAAAGTAGGTGTGATTGGCTTCTAACTGACAAGAAGTAGTGTTAAAAGTAGCTCACTGTCACCCTCCCACTTATCCCCCAGGGTCACATTCCCACTTATCACCTACATACAGGCAGCAATCAAAAGCTGTTTCAGGTGCAAAAAGGAAAAAACAGGAACACCCATTACCATCCATAAAGCAGCATTCCCTACTGGTTACTCTGGTGACGTGTCACTTTAACAGGGTTACCTATGTTAGGAGTGTCTGACACTGTAAAGTAGCAGATTAAAAGAGAACCAAGACCATGACACCAGCCTAGAGCGTGGCTGAAACGTTACGGTTAAGGTTCTGACACCTTCTGTCCTTATCAATGGTAATGTTTGCACCACCCAGACACGTTGGATATTTAAAGAAGAATGTAGCTTGACGTGATGGCAGGCTCACGAATAATTTGGCCAACATGTTTTATTGTACATAAAGTATGGTAGGAATTTCTAATGTGTTATACCACTTGCACCAACATAACAATAGAGAACACACCCACAAAGCCACGCCCACTTTGCCGCGGCATTCAAAAGTTATTTCAGGTGCCAAAAACCCTAGGGACACCCCTGTCCAGACCCATTGGGAGTGATGGTGTGTGGAATAGAAGGTTTAGGTTGGAGACATTTGTTATTAGTTTTGTGTTGTAGATTAGAGCTATCCCATAGTAGTAGAGACTGCTGTATTTTTGGTATACTATGATATTGTATTGTCCTTCTTTGTGATGCTGGTATCCATAGTAAAGTGGAGGAGTGAAGAGGGGACAGTAGCTGGTTCTCTATCTACCCAACAAATAGTTCCTGCCCATTGAACTGTTTGAGCTAATCCCTGCAGCCTTATAATATCTGTATTGTATTGGTAACCCAAATCCCCCTTTATTTTTGTAGTGCCATGTACTGTGCTCTAATACATGCTTTTTTATTTTTCCAAATAAATTAAGTTATTGCCATCTGCAGTTTATGTAAATCGGGTTTCTTAATTAACATAGGTATGGCCCTAAAAAGATAAAGGATTTTGGGGAGAATGTTCATTTTTACGGCATTGATTCGTCCTAGGAGAGAGAGGGGGAACGACACCCATGAATGTAGTTTATTAGCTAATTTATTATCTGAGAATACTGTTCTTAGATTATGACTGACATTCACTCCCAAATATTTGAAAGATGTTGTCCATTTAAAGTGGAAATGTGATTTTAGAATTGCGCTCACCTGATCTGGGAGGTGTATCGGGTTGGCTACCGTTTTGGAATTATTTAACTTAAATCCTGAAAGTGATCCAAAGATCTCTATTGTTTTGTACAAGGTAGGCAGCGAAATCAAGGGTTGCGTCAGCAAACAGATTTTTGATGGTATGTTACCCACACTTATACAGTGAATATCCTGTGAAGAGCGTATAGCTTCTGCCAGGGGTTACATGCAGAGGGGACATTGGACACCCTTGTCTTGTTCTGTTCTTAATATGTATTTGTGCAGATGGAATCCCCATATTACGAACCCTAGCTATTGGGTTGGAGTAGAGGCTGAGGGTTGCCGTTGTATATTTTTGAGGGAAGCCAAATTTACATAAAACTTGTTCAAGGAATGTCCAATCCACTCTGTCAAAAGCTTTCTCTATGTCTAATGACAGAAATATTGCTTGCGTCTTTTTGGAATAAGTCGTTTGTACCAGTATAAAAGCCTTTCTGGTGTTATCCGTGGTTTGCCTACCCAATACAAAGCCAGTTTGAAACAGATTCTCCCGAGGTTAATTCATTATGATCAGTCTATTTGCTAGCATCTTTGTATCCACATTTATTAAAGAAATGGTAATTGGTAACCTGGGTGGTATCCCTATCTGATTTCGGAAGGACAATGATGGGCCTCTAACATGTCTGTGTTGAAAGACTCTTTGCCCTCCAGAAATTGATTGGCCATTAACATTTAATAAGTGGGCTGTAAGAGTGTTTTGAAAAGATTTGTAATATATAGAAAATCACCGGCCCAGATTGCTTTACATCTCCCTTTTGAGTTCTTTCAAGGTGGCTTTTAGTTCTGGTTCCGTGAAGGAATTTTGATAGTATTGGGCAAATTGGTCTGTTTTATATGGGTCATAAATAAGTTTGCCATTAGTGTCCCTCAGGGGTAGAAATTTGTTCTGAGTAAGACGCTGATTTAATTAATTCGCCAACATGGTATCTGGCTTGTTACATTTGCTATAAAATTTCTGTGCACAGTTCATTTTTTAATGAGAGTAGGTTTTGTGTGGTCTGATCTGAGAATGTGTGACTTAACTTTTTTTATTTTTTTCCCCCCAATGGTGGATATCCCGCAGTAGGTTCTGTATTTTGGACTCTGTTTTTCGGACCTTGAATGTAATTGGATCAGTTTGCCCCGAATCACTGCTTTGTGGGCTGCCCACACTATGGTTGAGGAGGTGACTGAGGACTCATCATCTTCAAAGTATTTCTTTATTGCTTGTTCTATTTCTTTGGCTGTATTTGGCTTCACTATAAGGGATTAATTTAATCGCCAAGTGGGTGTGGGCTTGGTTGCTCCAAGGTCTTATAGTCATCTTAACATAGGCATGGTCTGACCACGATATCTCTGATATTCTGGTTTCCACCACCTGTGACCGTAGAATTGGGGATACAAATACTGTATGTAATCGATTCCAGTGAATATAGAATGTGGGGAGGAGAACATTGTACATTTTTTTGCTGTTTGGGTGAGTTAGTCTCCATGCGTCCACTATGTTGTTATTTTTGGTTAACTAAAGAAGGTGTATGTTGATGACATCCTCGGTGGTTTGGATGTGTCTGGTTCATTGTCATATTGAAATCTCCCCCAATCAGGACCAAAGGCGTGTATCTTAATCTTATTAAGAATTGTTTATGGTTCTGATTTGGAGCATATACACATTAATGTTATACGAGAAGAGTTTATATATGTATTAAGGATAATATATCTCCCTTGAACATCTCTATAGCAGGAATCCTCCCAAAACAATAAACCCCTGCCAATCAAAATGCCTACCCCCCTTATATTAGATGTTGTTGAAGCAAAAACCTGATGTCCGATTTTCCCCCCAATATTTAGGTTCCCTATTTCTACGAAAATGGGTTTCTTGTAACATAATATCTGGGTTGACCTTTTTACAGTATTGTTCTATTTTCCTCTTGCAAGGTGAGTTCAAACCCTTTACATTGTGTGTGGTTACTCACTGTGGTTTGAGGTATCTCGAGCTAGATTGGACCCCCATTAACGATAAGATCGTAGCAGAGATTTTGTTTCTTCTTCTTCATATACTGGAAATTGTAAGATTTGGATGAATTGACCAGGCGCTCCGGGTTCTCCCCAAGTCCCACAGCCGATTTTCTCTGGTGGAGTATAGTCGCTGAATGTAAACATATAGACAAGACATTAAAGAGAGACAACCATTGTGCCAGACATTATATCGGATAAACTGAAGGATGATGCATATCAGTGCCCAATTAAACATATATACCAATTAACTTATAACTTTGTAAATATTTAGTCCTATTGCAAAACTAACTATCCTATACTAACTAACCAACGGTCCGGCCCTCGGGGAGGACACTGGATGAGGAAATACCTCCTCGCTCTTACCTGTACAACTTACGGATATACAGTTTTATTCGGGGGTAGGTCTATGTACCTGTGATCGGCCTCAAACCTCCCTGGGACCGCCAGGGTCAACCCTTTCTAAGAAATAGTGGGGAAATTTGATCCTAAACCTTACTGCGTAACCCACATATACCTATTTTGTCCAAGGAACTTCCCGTTTAGAACTATTTTTTCCAGACTACCTCTATTAATATGATAAACAACCCTCCACTGACATTTAGGTTTAAACTGCTTAAGTCATCAGCGGTATCCTCCCTATCAGCTTATAGGGGGAGGGTTGGGAATAAAGACTAACCACAAAATTGTAACCTCCATTTTACCTCCATCTTATTTCAAACATATATATTAGGAGCCCCGCTTTTATATATACATTTTTCCCCTTTGTTACTAAGGGCCCTATTTATAAAAGATCGATATCGTTATCGTAAAATACCGATCGTTATCGTAAAATAACGACCGGGTTTTTACCGATAACGACCGTTATTTACCGATAACGACCGTTATTTACCGATAACGACCGTTATTTACCGATAACGACCGTTATTTACCGATAACGACCGTTATTTACCGATAACGGACGGTATTTACCGATAACGGACGGTATTTACCGATATCGGTAAATAACGGTCGTTATCGGTAAATAACGGTCCTTATCGGTAAAAACCCGGTCGTTATTTTACGATAACGATCAGTATTTTACGATAACGATCTTTTATAAATAGGGCCCTAAATTAGTACATGTGTATATCTCCCCTCTCCCACCCACCCCTTCATACAATCCCCCCCCTTTACCTTCCCCCCAGACAAGGGGCAGGTTTGCAGTTTGGTAGAGGGGTTCTCATTCCTCCCCCCCCCCCTCCCAACCCTCAGATGCCAATAGCAAGTTGGAAAATGAAGCGGGTTGAATGTGTGGTGAGTCCTGGGTGCTCACTCAAGAATTCCCATAGTCTATATAGGTGTACATAAGGTTTTTACACTTTTGACGGAAGATGATGTTAACTACAGCCAATGAAGCATGTAATAGCATATAGAGGGATCATGGGCGTTAACACCCATTTAGTACACAGTTCATCGGAGTCTCGACCATGTCAATAAAGTTCCTAGGGTAGAAAGACAGCTGCTTGACACTGCCTTCTATGGGCCCTGGCCAAAGGCAAGGATCTAAGGGTTATTGGTAAAATTCTTTGTCATGCTTCCATGGGAGTGATTATCCACACCCTAAGGTGCAGTGTGCAGAGGTTATAAAGCAGATCAAATGTGAATTGGTGGGGACGATTGGTATGTCCAGTGAGCAGGGGGCCCAGATTCCCCCTTGAGTACTCCTTTAAGCTATGTCTTTGCCTGCAGGTTTTACAACTCGTAAGGGTGGCTGGATTTACTGGGTCCCACTCCCTCCCACAACCCTCCTCCCCTCATTGTGGTATATGCGTCTGACTCCCAAAGTTCGGGAGGACTTCCGGAGGGACACCCCTTGGTGAATTTCCAAGCCAGGGTTTTGGGGATATGCCTGGTAGCCCATAGGAGACCCCTGGGTATACAAGAGATTAAAATACCTTATGGTGCAAGTTTGGCCGCACCAAAGCCGAAACCAATTTAAAGCAGGTCCATACATTACTAGTTGGTATTTTTGGCTTAAGGGGATGCAGGGACCACGTCTCTGTTTCGGTGGTCCAGGAGGGGGTTGGGGGGGGGATACCCTCTGGTGTTCGTCTGGGCCCGTTGCTTTTCTGGAGGGAGATAGTAGTCCCAGGCTTTCTTTCTGTTCCAGAGAAATCAGTCTTCCTTGGTGCATTACAGAAAGTTTAAAGGGAAAGCCCCACCAATAGCGGATTTTGTATCAGTGGAGGACATCTGTGACTGGATGCAGCTCCCTTCGTCTGGCCAGGGTCACCGGTGACAAGTCTTGAAATAATTTGACCGCAATCTCCTCGCAGCATACAGACTCAACGCTTCTAGCGGCCGCCATTATAGCCTCTTTCGTTTTGTAGTAATGGAGCTTGCAGATTATGACTCTGGGGCGGATCTTTCAGGACCTGGCTTTGCCCGTAGGGCCTGGTGGGCTCTGTCCAGGAGCAGGTCCAGGGCCATCTCCGCTGGGAGGATCTGGCGGAATAATTTTTGAAGAAAGGCTTCCAAGTCAGTTACCTCCTCCGGGACTCCTCTCAGCCATATGTTATTGCGTCTGGAGCGATTCTCCATATCCTCCTCCTGGATATCACTAATCCATGTTATATCATGGCACACCTCTTGGAGCTCTATCTCCACCTGTTGGCTGTAGGTGGAAAGTTGCTCCGTCGTGGTTTCTAGTGAGGCCATGCGGTCTCCAAGTTGTATAATTTCTTGTTTCACTTCTTAAATTATTTTGTTCTGCGAAGACTGAATTATTTTCTCTATATTTTGATAAAGTGTTCTAAAGTCTTCCTTGGTGCATGGAGAGTCCCCCGTGTTCTCCCCATGTAGGTCCCCGGCGCCATCTTGGCTCAGCTTAGGAGTTTCATTTCGGTGCAAAAAGTCTGTTCCTTTTGATTGATTAGTCACTTTCTTTGAACCCATCTGAAGTTGCTGAGGGTACTGCTCTGACGTGGGTAAGGAAAATTCAGTTCCCTGGTAGCTTAAATCGCTGCTTTTTGGACCAGCCTGGCGGGAGCTCCCATATGTGCGCCTGATCACATAGCCTGTCAGACTCTGCCCACGACATGCGTGTATTTTTACTGTGTTAGACGGGCTTCATTCTGTAGCGCTCTTTGAGCAATATTTGATTTTCTGAGGCGTACCTTCCATGGGGTGCAGTGTATTTTTCTATGTTACTGTTAGAGAATTGGGTGGTAATCAAGCATTACATTTATAAGTTTGTCTTTTTTTTAAATGACTTTCTAAGACTGGTGGGTGGATGCTCATCCCTTTGAGATAGATAGATAGATAGATAGATATATCACACATACTGAAGAAGTGGTTAAGTTTGTAATAAAAAATACTGTTATAGGTGGATGCTACAAAAATATATACAAGAATCACAATTTTGCACATTTACATCTTTATCAGTATTATTTTAAAGTTAATGTAATATTTTATGTAGAATTGTAATGTTATGTATAATTGATTAAATATAATTTTATTTTGCAGTGCACAATGATCAGTTGCTTTGTAAAAGGATGTCCACATAAAGGTGGTCCAAACCACATTCATCCGGACATCGTTTTTCATTCCCTTATGACAAGGAGCGTATCCGAAATTGGTTGATACAAAGTGGACAAAATTTCATAAATCTTGAAGAAACTGTCCAAAAAATTTATGATGGTGTGAAGATTTACCGAATTTGTTCAGCTCATTTTACTCCAGATCAGTACGTTACGAAAGTAGTAGTCTGAAAGTACTGTCTCCAAATGCAGTTCCGACTATATTTTCCTCTTCTACATCATCCACAATCCATCAGATTCATGTACCGGCACCCAAAAGAAAAAGAGCGGAGGACAACGAAATTCCATCAACACCTTCAACAGTTGTCCGCATAATACGACGTTTAGTGACCGCTTCTACACAGATGGATTTCAAAATGTGGAATACATAGTAACATAGTAATTAAGGTTGAATAAAGACATACGTCCATCAAGTCCAACCTATTCACCCCCTTTTTTTTTTTTTTTTTTTTTTATTAATTCCTAATCAAAGCTAAGTAAAAAGGGAAAAAAAAAAAAAAAAGAAAAAGGGGGGGGGGGGGGGGGGGAATTCCTTCCTGACTCCAACGGCAATTGGAAAGTATCCCTGGATCAACCAGATCTATATCCATTAATACCAGTAGTTCTCAATATTTTTTAGTTTTAGAAACTTATCCAGGCCTTTTTTTAAAGCTATTCAATGAACTTGCCATTACCACATCTGCTGGAAGACAGTTTCACTGTTCTCACTGTAAAGAAACCTTTCCTAACCTGAAGGTGAGACTTCTTTTCTTCCAACCTTTAACCCTTTCACTGCCAGGAGATTTTCATTTTTTTTTGCGTTAACTGCCAGAAGAATTTTCAGGATTTTGTCCTTAATCGCTTTAGACTAATTTTACAGTAGGAAACCTTGCAGTAAATCAGGAATATTATACATTGTTTTTTTCAGCACAAAGTCTACTTTAATATGGTAACAAAATTTTGTAACTTTTCTGGAAATTTTACTGGAATTATGGGTAAAATATGTAAAAAAAATGAAAAATTTGCAAATTTTCATGGATTTTTCCCATTTTTACTTATAGTTATCTTAAGGTTACACACAAAAATCTTACTGTTTCTAAAAGCTCAGATACTCCCGAGTACAACGATACCAGATATATGTAGGTACCCGACGTTTCCTGTACAGGAGACCCCCCCAAACTAAAACTGCACCTCCTAGAATATTACACCAAATTAAAATGTGTAACCACTACTGACAGTTAACATAGAATATCTACCAAATTATCTAAACTATCCCCCCAAGTGAGATATTTTTAGAAACTACACACTCGCAGGATTTTACGAGTGAGGTTAGTTTCGATCAAAATGCAGATACCCGGACGCAGCTCTTCGTCAAATTGTAAGTTACTTTCTCACATTTTCCTTTTTTTCCTCAACTGTAAAATCAGAGACAAAATCAAATGCGAATTTCAGCTAAAAACTGTGGAGGAAAGTTCAAACGCATCTCAAATATGAAAGCCTAACCCCTCCCGAATAAAACGGTATGCCACATTCATGGGTGTACCCAGAGACATGGCTACCAACTAACCCAGAGCGTGACCAGTGCCAAATGTCAGTAGCAGCAAAAAAAAATTAGCCAGTTTTGTATTTGAACAGTCTGCAGTTTTTCCACAAAACACCCCCCCAACTCAAAAATACCCCCCACAAACTATATATTCCTGAAATCTACACACCTTCAGCTATGTAACGCTGTAGTTCGTTCATTCATACCATCAATGGTGTGGGCGCAGTTCTTCGTAGAAGTTTGCACTTTTACCAGATTTTAAAAAAAAATGAACATCAAACAACGTTCAAAAAGGTCGAAATCATGTCAAAACCCCATGGAATGTAAAAAAAAGGTACCAAATATCAATCTCCCAAATGTCCTGAATCAAACGGTATGCCATATGTGTGGTTACACACGCGGACGTGGAAGCGAAAAGCCACAAAGTGAGACAATGCACGATGGCTCAGAAACAGCGAAAATATTTAGCCAACTCCGAATTTGGACAGTCTGCAGTTTTTTCCACAAAACACCCCCGTAACTTAGAAATAACCCCCACAAACTATATATTCCTGAAATCTACACACCTTCAGCTATGTAAAGCTGTAGTTTGTTCATTCATACCATCAATGGTGTGGGCGCAGTTCTTTGTAGAAGTTCGCACTTTTCTGAAAAAATGAACAAAAAACAACTTCAAAAGGTAGAAATCATGCCAAAACCTGATGGAATCTAAAAAAAAGTTACTAAATATCAATCTCCCAAATGTCCTGAATCAAACGGTATGCCATATGTGTGGTAACACACGCAGACGTGGAAGCGAAAAGCCACAAAGTGAGACAATGCACGATGGCTCAGAAACAGCGAAAATATTTAGCCAACTCCGAATTTGGACAGTCTGCAGTTTTTTCCACAAAACACCCTGATAACTCAGAAATACCCCCCACAAACTATATATTCCTGAAATCTAAACACCTTCAGCTATGTAGCACTGTAGTTCGTTCATTCATACCATCAATGGTGTGGGCGCAGTTCTTCGTAGAATTTCGCATTTCTACACAATTTTCTGGAAAAATAGAGAAAAATACATTTCAAAGTTACAAAATCACACCAAAACCCCATGTAATGTAAAAAAAACTTACCAAATATCAATCTCCTAAATGTCCTGAATCAAACAGTGTGCCATATGTGTGGTTACACACACTGACGTGGAAGCGACTAGTCAAAATGTAAAACAATGCGCAGTGAGCCAATAACAGCATTTTCCCAGATTTTCCAAACTGAACACCCCTCTAACTTGGAAATACCCCCGCAAAACTATATATTCTCAGAATCTACATACCTTCAGCTACGTAACGCTGTAGTTTGTTCATTCATACAATCAATGGTGTGGGCGCAGTTCTTCGTAGAAATTCGCATTTGTCTGAAAAAATGAACAAAAACAACTTCAAAAGGTAGAAATCATGCCAAAACCCCAAGGAATGTAAAAAAAAGTTACCAAATATCAATCTCCCAAATGTTCTGAATCAAACGGTATGCCCTATGTATGGTTACACACGCAGACGTGGAATCAACTAGCCACAAAGTGAGCCAATGAACAGTGGCCCAATTACAGCAACTTTTCAGATTTGTCAGACTAAACACCCCTCTATATTAGAAATACCCCCCAAAACTATATATTCTTGGACTCTACACACCTTCAGCTACACAATGGTGTGATTCTTTTATGCATACCACCAATGGTGTGGGTGCAGTTTTGTGTACAATTTCGCTTTCTTACCAGATTTTCAGGAAAAATTTATAAAAATACAATTCAAAGTTAAAAATCATGGCAAATTTCCATGTCATGTAAAAAAAACTTGTCAATTATCAATCTTCCAAATGCCCTGAATCAAACGGTATGCCATATGCGTGGATTCACACAGGGACGTGGCCACCAACTAGCTCAAATGGGACGCATGCACCAGTGTAATTACAAGAAAAATATCAAAGTGCTCTGTAATTTCAAACAGCCCCAAAACTTTGAAATGCCCCCCGCAAATAAACCCCCCCACTAAATATCAATCTCCCACATGTTCTGAATCAAACGGTATGCCATATGCGTGGATGCACACAGAGACGTGGCCACCAACTAGCTCAAATGGGACACATGCACAAATGCAATTACAAGAAAAAATCAAAGTGCTCTGTAATTTGAACAGCCTACCCTTTTTCTAAGGAAACAGTCCCAAAACATGGAGATTCCCCCCACAAACTATATATTTTTGGAATCTACACACCTTCAGCTACGTTACGGTTTCATGCTTTCATGCATAAATGAAGAATTCCAGACCCAGCGATCCAAAGAACTCCGTGTTTTTACGAGGTTTTGTGAAAAATAAAATGAGATGATTCAAGGATTGAAATCCTACCTAAACCCACGTGACAAGCAAAAAAACCCACTAAATAGCAATCTTCCACATGTCCTGAATCAAACGGTATGCCATATGCGTGGATGCACACAGAGACGTGGCCACCAACTAGCTCAAATGGGACGCATGCACAAATGCAATTACAAGAAAAAATCAAAGTGCTCTGTAATTTGAACAGCCTACACTTTTTCTAAGGAAACAGTCCCGAAACATGGAAATTCCCTCCACAAACTATATATTTTTGGAATCTACACGCCTTCAGCTACGTTACGGTGCCATGCTTTCATACATGCATGAAGAATTCCAGACCCAGCGATCCAAAGAACTCGGTGTTTTTACGAGATTTTGTGAAAAATAAAATGAGATGATTCAAGGGTTGAAATCCTACCTAAACCCACTTGACAAGCAAAAAAACCCACTAAATAGCAATCTCCCACATGTCCTAAATCAAACGGTGTGCCATTTGCGTGGGTGCAAACAGAGACGAGGCCACCAACTAGCTCAAATGGGACGCATTTAGAAGTGCAGTTACAAGAAAAATTTTTAAAAACGCCACAACCCACCCCCCACACACACACTCTCCCCCTTTTAGTGGTATTTTAGTGAAGTCGGTTAGTATGGAGAGTCACACACGTTTTTGCACACTTTACTGATCCTAAAAATTCAATACGGTCTTTATTTGGTACCTCTGCAAAATTTCCTTATAAAATATAGGCTTAGTTTCCCTTGAAATCGAACAAATAAGTATCCGCGTTTACTTTACCGATATCACTGGGGACATTGGGGAGCTTGGAGAAGACAACTTTTTTTTCTAATTTATAGTTTTAGGGTAAAAAAAAAAAAAGGGTGTGTGTATCACTTTAAGAATTTTTTTGTGTGTATTTCCCCTTTTTTTCCCCGATCATTCCCAAAGATAATCATCAGATCATCTTAGGGAATGATACCGAACTTGGAATACGGGCATAAATGCCCGTTTTCCAATTCGAAATCCGATCGGAAAAATCACTTCCCGGAAATCATTTTCCAGGAAGTGATTTATCATTCATTGGCAAAGATCAATAATTTGGTGATCAGAAGTGATCACCAAATATTGATCTCTGTCCCCATTTTTTTTCTAAGTCTTCGCTAAGTAGCAAAGACTTAGAAAAAATCCTATTTGTGAATGGAACTTTGAGTTCCATTCACAAAATGTATAGAAAAGCTGGCAGCTTGACAGCTTTTCTATACTAGGTACTGCAGCATGATCAAATTGAGATCAAGCTGCAGTACCTCAACTAGACCACCAGGGGCAGTCTCCTACCACTTCAAGGGAGACCCCGGTGAAGGAGGAAGCTCCGTGACGTCACCGGGGTCTCCCTTTCCGCTTCCTCCTCTTCATCCACGTGGGACCGGCTGCACATCGCGGGACCCGGCTAAAGGTGAGTGTATCTTCCGATCCCCCCCTCGGATTTGGATCACACCGAGGGGGGATCGAGGGGGCTAGGGGGGCAGTTGAATGCTGCCCCCCGATCGGCCCTAGCAGGGGGGAAATTTTTTTTTGCAGGGGGGAAGCCACAGATCGTATATTCACGATCTGTGGCAGTTAAAGCATTCTCTGCACAGATCGTGAATATACGATCTGTGGCAGGGAAAGGGTTAAAGGATGTCCATGAGTCCTCTGATATGACCTGTTAGTAAACAATGCACCAGAGAGTTCATTGTATGGGCCATTAATATATTTGTATAAGGTTATCATGTCCCCACGCAAACGTCGCTTCTCCAATTTAAACAGCCCTAACTTGTCTAATCTGCCTGCATATTCAAGCCCCTCCATTCCCCTTATTAATTTAGTTGCCCTTCTCTGAACTGCCTCAATTTCCAAGATGTCCCTTTTGTATATGGGGTTCCAAAACTGTACCGCATATTCCAAATGAGGCCTTACCAGTGCCTTGTAAAGAGGGAGAATAATATTTTTCTCTCTTGAATCTATTCCCCTTTTTATACAAGACAATATCTGGCTATCTCTAGCCGTTGCTACCTGGCATTGTTTGCTATAGCTAAGTCTGTTATCAACCAGAACCCCCAAATCTTTTTCCATTACAGATGCACTTAACACAGAGTTATTTATGGTGTAGGTGGCACAGGGATTATTAAATCCCAAATGCATCACCTTACATTTATCAACATTGAATCTCATCTGCCATTCTACTGCCCATTTTGATAATCTATCTAGGTCTGCCTGCAGCACTTGCACATCATTGGAAGTTTCCAAAGCTCTGCATAGTTTAGTGTCATCCGCAAACACCGAGACCTTGCTCTCAATGCCCCCTTCTAAGTCATTTATAAACAGAAGCGGCCCCAGTACAGAACCCTGATGTAGCTCCATTAACCACCACTCTCTGTTTGCGGTCCAATAACCAGTTCTCTATCCATGAACAAATGTTTTCTTCAAGGCCAACAGTCCTCAGTTTATACATTAGTCGCCTATGTGGCACAGTATCAAAAGCTTTTGCAAAATCCAAATATACCACATCAAACTGCTGTGCCTGAATC
This sequence comes from Hymenochirus boettgeri, assembly GCA_019447015.1. Lineage (NCBI taxonomy): Eukaryota > Metazoa > Chordata > Amphibia > Anura > Pipidae > Hymenochirus > Hymenochirus boettgeri. Next base: position 120,161,344 of record CM033474.1, read on the forward strand.
TAACTTCTTACTCGATTCTTCATAAAAACCAATTAAATTTGTCTGGCATGATCTATTTCTCATAAATCCATGCTGACTACTACTAATAAGATGATCTCTGGAGACAAAGTCAAGGATATGATCCCTTAAAGTTTCCATCACCTTCCCTACCACTGATGTTAGGCTTACAGGTCTATAGTTACCAGGCTGTGAACAACTACCTTTTTTGAATATTGGTATTACATTGGCTTTTTTCCAATCCAGCGGCACAACCCCAGACAAAAGCGAATCTGAAAAGATGAGAAACAGTGGTCTAGATAGAACTGAACTAAGCTCTTTTAAAATCCGAGGATGCAATCCATCTGGCCCTGGCGCTTTATTGATATTAACTTTGTCTAATTGTTTCCGTACCATATCCTCTGTTAGCCAATGTGAATACTCTTCCTTTCTTCCCTGCATATTATTACAATCCCTACTATAAGGACATGGATTCTCAACAGTAAAAACCGATGTAAAAAAACGGTTTAGCAGATTAGCCTTTTCGGCATCCTCTATAACGACCTCAGCCCAATTATTTAATACATTGGAGCGGTGAATACTGATTACTGGTCAAACGCTAAAGACAAATGTATTCAGGTAAATACTACTGAAACACAAACCGAGGATGATAGCATAAGGATGGTAGAGGAAAGTACTGTACATCATGACCACTACTATGGACCTATGGCATCAACTCCTCTGAAGGCTATGCAGTCTGTAGTGGGAATGGATACTATATCGGAATCTGACACATCAGAAGATATAAATATATCCTCTTTATCCCAATTGTCTTTGCCAACCAACGAAGTAAATATTGAAATTTCTAAGGAAATCTTTAGAGTCAATTGATATTGACAGGATTCAATTACATTCAGTCACTTATCAAAGAAAATACATTGTTTTTGATGAAAATATAAATCACCTTTTACATCTTGTTCAATGAAAATAATCTGTGTAATCATTCTATTGTAAATATAGAGAAAAATGTTGAGGGGTCGATGATAGGTTGTGTACACCATTTCAGAGCAATATGATCATCAAGGCATCTCAGTGTAAAAACAGTTATCAAAAGTGCTCCTGTTGTAAATTTAATTATGGCTGCTTAAATATTATTCAGTGGATCATCTGTTAAAGGAGAACTAAACCCAAAAAATCAAAGAGTTAGAAAGCACTTGCCCCAACATCCTTCTCAGCATGAAAGATTCCACTCAGGATCCTATTCTTTACCTCTATGAGCTCATTTTAGGTTCTGTTTGTTCCCCAACTCTGAAGCTGACATTTTCCCTTGCCTGCCAGTACTTTTGCCTTGATAACATTTTCAGTACCTGTGTGATTTCCACTCCCACCTCTTAACCCCTATGATGTAGGAATATATTAAATTCTCAATATTAAAATTGGTGGTGCAGCTGATTAACACTTTTTTCTAGTAGTGGTGTTGTAGTGTGGTGTATATAGGTCTGGGTCTAGTGTGTCCGGATCTGAAATAACGTATGTCTCACCTACGGCTTTCACTCCACCTAATCTGATATATAAACAATAAATTGCAGGTGAAACTTGCAATATTCACAGCTACAGACCTGTGTCTTTGTAAGTTTATTGCTAAACGCATGTGCTACATGTTTCAGACCCACTCAAGCACTTGAAGGACAAGTGGGTCAGAAACATGTAGAATGCATGTTTAGCAATAAACCTGCACTATTCACAGTTACAGACCTGTGTCTTTGTATGTTTCACCTGCAATGTATTGTTTAAGTGTTGGAGGGCCATATTTAAATCTTGTGATACCACGGGTTTTCGTTACTTTACGACCAATAAATATTGTACGGGCTGTCATAGATTTATGTTGACTATTGTACATTTTGCAAGATTTACGATAGTGATCATAAATTGATGATCACCATAACGATCGCTAGAGAAGGAGATACCACCCTTTACAAATATGGCCCGTAGTGAAGGTCTCTAGCTCTCACTGTCAGCTGTAGCAATATTAGTGGAATGTGTACCTTCTTAAAGGGGAATGTTGGAGGGTAGGAAGAGTGTGTTTTTTATAGGAACCACATGGTGCAGAACTGTAGGGGGAGGATAGAGAAGTGAACCTGCTCTGTGCCATGCCTTTCTCATCAGTGTACCTTATTAAAGGGAATGTTGAAGGGCAGGAAGAGTGTGTTTTTGATTCAGCTGTCTGTATAAAAATAACAAGCTAAGAAATGCATTACACAGAGCTGTGCTAAGATCATGGTCATTATATTATCCTCCACCTGCAGCACTGCACCATGCTCTATAAGTGTATGTATTAAAGTATATATTACATAATGCACATATTAATAGGAATTATTGGAGGGAATGCCAATTAAAGCAGCACTGTTAGAGGGAACGCAAACATGTTCTATGCAGGAAGGCTGCCTGTGGGAAGTTTAGCATAAAGAAAATCACTCTTCCAACTAGAGTTCCCACCTTTGCATTTAAGACCCGAACACATATACAGGCCTATGCATTAAAAGTTCTTATTGTTAAAAATGGTGCAAATTTTTCCGCAACCAATCAGATTTTATCATAAAAACTTTTATGACATAGGCCTGATAATATGTACTCAACAAAAGGTTGTTAGTATTTTCTTTAGAAGCATGATGCAGGCTGATACAGTTTGTATTTAATGCAATGGTACTTAGCACTGCAACATGTATATTTAATATGTGTTTAGGTCTTAAATGCAAAGGTGGCCTTTGTCTTTACACTACTTCCAGGCTCCAACATTCTCCTTTAAAATGCATTGCACAGAGCTGTGCTAAGACCATGTTCACGTCAATATGCTGCACCTGCAGCTCTGAGCTGTTTTGTTTTTATAAGTGTACCTTGTAAAGTGGTCAGTTCAATTCTACTGGGGTTACCACCTTTCCCTTTAAGACTGAAACACTTGGGGCTAGCTTCCAATAGCGTGTTTTGGATTGCGGTTTGCAATCCGATTGTGCTAGTGGGAGTGCAGGCATGTAATAGCATATAGGACCGGCCCCACTACATGATGCGTTTCAGTGTGCTATTGGAGTGCATGCGATTACCATTTTTTTGTCTGTATTGCATGCTCTCTGCTAGGGTCCAATTGTGGAAGCGCAAAGCCCATGCACGGAAGCGAGCACAATCGCGCATTATTGCGACCGTGCGTCCTCCCTTTCACTTAAGTGGGGCCACGGCCTCTTGAAATTGCTAAGTTCCATTGCATTAAATATATGCTGTATGGCTAAACAGAAATCAATGCAGATTGCATTACAATTCTAAAGGCTAGGCCACACAAGCACATTTTTTAGGCAATTGCAATTCCTGTTGAAATCGCAGCAACGCACCAAAATCTTGTGATTTCGGGTGTATTGCGATTCACGTGTTTGCAGTGTGGCCATGCCCTAAATGTACATTTCAGCAATACACACACTAATATAAATGGTAGAGTACAGAAATAAACACATACAAAGGCACAGTCTTGCAGAAATGCTCACAAATATAAAGGGTTAACAAGTTGCTTCCTAAATACATATGAAAAGGGTTAACACCCTCCCCCACTCTGTATGAGCAGGAAAATCTGCTAATAATATTCACTGCTATCTCTGATGATTGGCTGGGAGACACTGGCAGGTGGGGACGGAGTTCAACTGTTACATGCAGCTTAGTATAAGGGGAGTGGGAAACAAACACAAGGTAGCTAGTTAGCATGTGCAGAAGGAGTTTTTGTACCTGGACCACCAGGAAGAGGCAACACTAGAAGCCAGCCGTGACATCATAGATTGCCAGTTCTCAGAAATGTTCTATTAATGATTTCTACACTAAGAGGCTGAATTTAGTGGTAAGAGACAAATGGTTTTACAAAGTGACAGTTATAGAGTCTGTGGAGCTGCCTTTGTATTTTGTGTTTAGTTCTCCTTTAAAGAACTGTTTGATCTTTACGGAATGTAGAATAGAATGTATTGGGAAATCAACTTATTACAAGTACCACAGAAGTTATCTATTCCCTACAATTCACCGACGTTGGTCATTGGAGAAAGAAGAAATTGATGAATATTTGAGAGATCGAGCAGTGGTCTTAGCTGTATCTATTCTCTACAGGATCAATACAATGAGAAAGTTGTAGATTTTCAAGTTGAACAACTTTGTGCAGGTACATCATCGGTTGTCATGTGGGAAAAAAATGCTTTTGAAAAATGTTAGAAAACCTACTTGATAAGGACATTGATGTTTATGTAGTAGCAACTGATCGTCACGTATCTATAAGAAAATTCTTATCCACTACCTATCCAGAAATTGAACATCAATATGATGTTTGGCTAAAAAGTGTATCTAAACAATTATTAGCTTTCAGTAAAAAAAGAGGATGCAGTGATCTAAAAGGTTGGATAACACCAAAAATCAACCATCTTTGGTAACATAGTAACATAGTAACATAGTAATTAAGGTTGAATAAAGACATTCGTCCATCAAGTCCAACCTATTCACTTTTTTTTTTTTTTTTTTTTTTTTGACCCTACCTAACAGTTGATCCAGAGGAAGGCAAAAACCCCAGCTAAAAAAGGGGGGAAAAAATTCCTTCCTGACTCCAAACGGCAATCGGAAAGTATCCCTGGATCAACCAGATCTTATGCATTAATACCAGTAATTCTCAATATTTTTAGTTTTAGAAACTTATCCAGCCTTTTTTTAAAGTTATTCAATGAACTTGCCATTACCACCTCTGCTGGAAGACAGTTCCACAGTTTCACCGTTCTCACTGTAAAGAAACCTCTCCTAACTGAAGATGAAACTTCTTTTCTTCCAACCTTAGGATGTCCACGAGTCCTCTGATATGACCTATTAGTGACCAATGCACCAGAGAGTTCACTGTATGGGCCATTAATATATTTGTATAAGGTTTCATGTCCCCACGCACGCCGCTTCTCCAATGTAAACAGCCCTAACTTGTCTAATCTGCCTGCATATTCAAGCCCCTCCATTCCCCTTATTAATTTAGTTGCCCTTCTCTACTGCCTCAATTTCCAAGATGTCCCTTTTGTATATGGGATTCCAAAACTGCACGCATATTCCAAATGTGGCCTTACCAGTGCCTTGTAAAGAGGGAGAATAATTTTTTCTCTCTTGATTCCATTCCCCTCTTTATACAAGACAATATCTTGCTAGCTCTAGCTGTTGCTACCTGGCATTGTTTGCTACGCTAAGTCTGTTATCTACCAGAACCCCCAAATCTTTTTCCATTTCAGATGCACTTACACAGATTATTATGGTGTAGGTGGCACAGGGATTATTAATCCCAAATGCATCACCTTACATTTATTAACATTGAATCTCTCTGCCATTCTGCTGCCCATTTTGATAATCTATCTAGGTCTGCTTGCAGCACTTGCACATCATTGGAAGTTTCCAAAGCTCTGCATAATTTAGTGTCATCAGCAAACACAGAGACCTTGCTCTCAATGCCCCCTTCTAAGTCATTTATAAACAGATTAAACAGAAGCGGCCCCAGTACAGAACCCTGAGGAACTCCCGCTAGAACTTTAGCCCACAATAGTGTAGCTCCATTAACCACCACTCTCTGTTTGCGGTCCATAACCAGTTCTCTATCCATGACAATGTTTTCTTCAAGGCCAACAGTCCTCAGTTTAAACATTAGTCGCCTATGTGGCACAGTATCAAAGGCTTTTGCAAAATCCAAATATACCACACCCACAGCTGCCTGAATCTAACTTCTTACTCACTTCTTCATAAAAACCAATTAAATTTGTCTGGCATGATCTATTTCTCATAATCCATGCTGACTACTACTAATATAATCTCTGGAACAAAGTCAAGGATATATCCCTTAACAAAGTTTCCATCACCTTCCCTACCACTGATGTTAGGCTTACAGGTCTATAGTTACCAGGCTGTGAACGACTACCTTTTTTGAATATGGTATTACATTGGCTTTTTTCCAATCCAGTGGCACATCCCCAGCAAAAGCGAATCTGAAAAGATGAGACACAGTGGTCTTGCTAGAACTGAACTAAGCTCTTTTAAAATCCTAGGAGGCAATCCATCTGGTCCTGGGCGCTTTATGATATTAACTTTGTCTAATTGATTCCGTACCATATCCTCTGTTATCCAATGTGAAAACTTTCATTTCCTCCCTGCACATTGTTACAATCCCTACTGTAAGATTCTCAACAGTAAAAACCGATGTAAAAAAACGGTTTAGCAGATAGCCTTTTCGGCATCCTCTACAACCACCTCAGCTCCATTATTTAATGGTCCCACATTCTCAGTCCTCATTTTTTTAACTGCATTATATACTTAAAAAACATCTTGGGGTTGGACTTGCTTTGTTCGGCAATCCGTGTGTGGTGTACACAGACTTGCCAACAAGATGAGAATCAAATAATTGACTGCTGGAAGTCCCTTATGTTTCATATAGCTAAAAAGCACAAATTTGCTTCCTTCAAGAATGAGAAAAAATGTGGACATGGACCGATCGAAAATAGTGACAATATCCGTTGGATTGATTCACGACACAGGGCACATGAAACTCTTCAAAATGTATTTTTCCACTCTAGACTTCTTAAAGACATCAAAAAGATTACTCAATTCTGCCACACTGGATCCACAGTAAAGTTTTGAAGTACCATCCAAAAAGACTCATGGGATTGATGCAATGGAAGCAAGAACCATCCTTGAAATTCTATCTCATAATCATAACATTGGAAGAGAACCATTCAGGTACCAAGCAGAGAGACTGATGAAATTGGCGAAAAGTGATAGATATGTTTTTCCAAAGCACAAAAAAGATTGGATTGCTAAACCTGTATATGAGGCTGTGGTTGATCATTTGTATGACTTGATTTAGGATTCCTTGGACTCACTTTCTGGAGAACTTACCTATGCTTGGACCTCCAAGGGAAGTATTGTGCCAGTTAATATTGCCACAAAAGAAAGACCGCCAAAGAAAGATATACTTGAAAAACACATATTTTTATACGAATGAGCTATCTATTGAATCTTGATATCGTAATATTTTTAATTGTAACTATTGTTTTATTCCTTTAAATTATGTTAAATCTGATAATTTTTTAGTCTATTTTTAAATTAAATTTTTTACTGTTTAATCAATAAAACTATTTTCATTTCAAAATTATATTTGTTTTCTTACTTCAATAAATTTAACAGTGCTTTTATCACTGACTGATACAGAAACATCCATCTTTAGAAACACTTGTTAAATTTAAAATCAGTAATGCTAGTTATGCACAGGATACTACTTTTAGCCACCGAGCATTAACAAGTTATTAAGATCTTGTCCACCCTACAAACTACATTTTGTTATTTTGTATCAAATGTCTATAAACCTTGACCTCATGAGGTTAATACATGAGTCCCAAAATGTATTTACCAGCATTCATTCCCCCACTGCCTTCTGCCTGACTTCTGTTCCTTTTTCGTGCACGTATATCAAGCATGAAAGAAAAGCTTGAGCGATATATATCTTTGTCAATCACAGGAGAGGATGCTGGTTGAGTACGTCACTCATGCTTGATATCCATACACGATAAAGACCGGGAAGTCAAGCAGAAGGCAACGTGTGAACTAATGCTGGTAAATTTCTGTTGAAATGTGACTGATACTAAACATGTGACTTTGAGGTTTATCGCCATTTTGAAACACATACCAAATAGAATTTTGGGAGGGAGGAACATACCCTTGTAGATCTGTTGAGGGGAGTAATGCTATTGGTAATGTAATTATACATATAATTAGATATGAATAAATATTTTTTTAAATTAAAGGGCATTTCCACCACTTTCAAGAACTTTTTCCACATAATAGCTCTCCCTCCCCCATCCTCAACCACTATAAAAGATTTGTCCCCCAATCTTTACTTACCTTACCTCTTTCCCGCTGCATACTGTCACGGCATGAAACTGCAAGCAGGGGGCCGGACTGGCAGCCATGTCCCTGATTGACTGAGAGGAAGCCAATCACGGATGCAACTGCAGGCCGCACAGAATGCCGGGGGAGAGAAGTAAGTAAAGTTCGGGGGAATTCGAAAAATATTTTATAGCGGCTGGGGGAAGGAGCGCTATTATGTGGCACAAGGGATTTGTAGCTAGGGGGAGGGATTGCAAAAAGGGAGGTAGAGGGAGTGGGGAGATGGCTGCAGTACGCATGCCAAACTACTCCTGGTGGGCAGTTTTTGGGACTTTGTGGGAGGATTCCAGGAGAACCATTTGGAGCTGGGATGTAAGGTAAGAATTTTTATTCACTACAGAGTGGGGCCAATAGTGGGGGAAATTATACTTTTTGGGGGGGACATGCCCTTTAAAAACTTATTTATTTTGAAAATTCTCATATTTTTTTAAATCTTTTGTAGAGCTCTTAGACAACAGTATTAAGGTGTATAATATAATACACAGAATAACTAAACAAAACAAACCAAAAATATTTTGATAGATAAAATATATAACTATTCAAGAATATAAATTTAATAATGCTAAAAATCTATGTTTTATTTATAATTTTTATTTAAAAAGCTAAATAACTATTTATAAACTAATTTACACAAAGAATACTAGATGTAATTGATTTTTTAGTTATTCGGCGTCATAAACCTTATATTCAGCATAGATATCTCTAGCCATGATGAATCCCAAATAACTTCCCTGTGGAACCGGAAAAGCGTCCCTTACTATACTCGATGGAATTGGTTTTCTTACTCTCTTGCCTAGAAATCTGTATATTCAGACCGTGAAGGAACGATAAGCCGTCTTCTTGAGAGCTCTGAAAGTTTAAAACCATGTATGAAAATTAATTATAGGTTGTAAGTAACTGAAAGTTTATCCAATTGTATGTGTGTGAAAATTATTTTGTTAAATGGTATTTCCACTCATAATATCAACTTTTGTGAATCTGCTTCTATTGAAGAACAGTAGGTAAAGGAGCAGTGTCTTACCACCCATTCTTGAATAGAACAAATAGGAGCCAGGAGAGCTAATACGCTTGCTCGTCTGGCGCATAGTCTGACAGGTCTCGATGGACCTTGTCTTCTATGTGCATACGCGATCTATGCGCATAGAAGACAAGGTCTGCCGGGACCTGTCAGACTATGTGCCGGAGGGGCGAGCGAGCAAGCGTATTAGCTTCTCTCCTGGCTCCTATTTGTTCTATTCAAGAAAGGGTGGTAAGGCACTGCTCCTTTACCTACCGTTCTTCAATAGAAGCGGATTCACAAAAGTTGATATAATAAAAGGGTATTTCCAATCATAATAACAGTTATCTGACCATTCCTTTGCATCAACAAGTACAGTAGCACTTTATCATTATAACTAAAGATTATATCCAACACTCAAATTGCATTTTGATAATTGTTATGAAATGGCTATAAACATTAAACATGTCATTAACATGTGCCCCAAAATGTATAAACCAGCCTTCGTTCTAACACTGCCTTCTGCTTGACTTTCGTAACTTTTAGGTGCACGGAAATCAAACAAGAGGGATGGCTTTCACTGGCATCCGCTCCTGTGAATGGCTTGATGTCTTAGCCAATCACATGAGCGGATAAAGGTCAAGGTGGTTCATAATGTTTGAATTCTGTGCATGGAAAAGGCTAGGAAGTAAAGCAGAAGGCAGCTTGTTAACAAAGAATGTTAAATAACTTTTTGGGGGACATGTGACTGAGAGAAACCTCGCGAGTTTAAGTATAGAATGGATGGGTACAATAAAAGTTAAAATAAACCATATTTTTATATGAAAAATATGTATTCTGGATATTTTTTTTTGTTAAATGTAATATATTTCAAATAATATAAGATACCACAAAATAAACAAAGCATTAATAAATTTAATACCGTAGTAGATCCCTTTCACATGGTAATCTTTGGAGATGGGTGTTGTTGTACCGATACATCCACTTCACCTCTTCTCGTTCTGTGCAATGGATCTTGAAGAAATTATTTTCGGATACATGGGTTTTCTCATTAGGTATGTATTCAGAAATTTGTTCAACATCATGACAACATATACTTTCTAGTCCAGTTGTCATAGGAACACAAAATCCACATTGACACCATGAAATGTTTCCTATGCGTTCAAAATGAATGCCGGAATTTACATACGGAGGACCTAATGATCGACTTTCCACTTCTGGTACTGTCGTCTCCGGTCTAATTAAAGGATTGCGTATGAAACATTCCTGTGTATTTTGCACTGATTGTCGTCTTCTTAACATTGAAAGAAATTCTAGACGCTGTTAATAATATATAATATTTTATTTATATATATTCCTTTATAGTAATATTTAATATGAATATTAATTAGTAATATATTTGTATTTTAATAAAAGTTTAGAGAACTGGGCTGACTTTTCTGTTGGCTACAGGCTCTTTACTAGAGACGGATTGCACCTCAATGGTGATGGTGCAGATGTTTTGGGGGAGAAGATGGCTAGGGGGTTGGAGGAGATATTAAAATAGGTATGGGGGGAGGGTACGTTGAACTACACAGGGGTAGATAGAGAAGTTAGGTATCAGGGGGCTATTAACACAGCGGAGGACGGAGAAGGGGGAGGGGGGAGCATAGAGGATAATGAGGCATGTATGACCATGTATGGAAGTAAATTAATTGATAATCTAAAATGTATGTTTACAAATGCAAGAAGTCTGGCTGGAAAAACCGGGGAACTTAAAGATGGAATAGATGGGGGCGTGAACGATATGGCAGAAACAATATGGGTGGAACTGTGTACAGGAAGAAAGAGGGTAGGTAAATTAATTGTTGGAGTATGATATAAGCCGCCAAATGCCGGGGAGGAGGTGGAAATGAATCTCCATATGCAGTTGGCTAGGCTGCTGGTATGGGGCATGTTTTGGTTATGGGGGATTTGAACTACCCTGACATAGATTGGAGTAAGGGAACTGCCAGCACCTCAAAAGGTATAAAGTTCTTAAATTTCCTATATGAGCATTTTCTTTCATAGATGGTAGAAGTTCCTACTAGACAGAATACGTTGTTGGATCTGGTGATATCTAATAACCCTGAGCTCATTTTGGAGATGAAGGTGCCATATATACTTGAGTATAAGTCGAATTTTTCAGGCTTTAAAATTAGCCTGAAAACCTAACCTCGATTTATACTCAGGTCAAGTCTTAATTTAGATCCAAATTCTGTGATTGCGGATAGTAACCAGTAGGTGGCGCTGTGTTAACCTGCATAGAAAGTTACAGGAGCTGATCTGCCTTTACACTTCCTACTTCCTGTAGTCTGGCTGCTGGACTCACTCAGCACTGTCACTGCTCATGTGGATGCTGTAAATCTGATGGGTCTCCTCAGTTTGGGGCAAAAAACAGCTGCTAGTACAGTGCAAATGACAGCTTGAAACTACAACTCTCAGGTGACATTTTTAACTCTTGGGGTCAGAGAGTCCTTTACTATATGGGGTCAGAGGGCCCTTTACTATATGGGTGTCAGGAGAATTGTAAATGATGGTCAGCTTTACTGAAGGTTTACTGAACCTTGCCACTCCACATGTTTAGAAACTGAAACTCCCAGCAACAAAGCATGCTAGGAGTTGTAGTTTCCAAACATCTGGCGTGCCAAGGAATTAAAGGTTACTGGTACTGGATTTGGCTATTACTGTATGGGATTCATGTATGGGAATTCTGCTGTTCATTTAAAGGGCAACTTAAGCCTAAAAACAACACAGATTCAGAAGGCAGTAGTGGTGATAATTTCTACCCACGACTTATACTCGAGTCAATTAGTTTTTAAAAAAAATACAGGTAAAAATAGGTACCTCCACTTATACTCAGATCGACTCATACTCAAGTATATACGGTAATGGGAAGCTTAGGGAATAGTGACCATGATATAGTGTCATTTAATATAGGTTGCAAAATACTAAAGTGCACTGGGTTAACAAAAACTTTTAACTTTAAGAAAGCTAATTTTATGCTGTTAAAGGAATCACTCCTGCTCATAGACTGCTGCATGGCTTAATGCTCGGGTAAAAAGGGAAATGGAAAAAAAGAAAAAGGCTTTTAAAATTTTGAAAACAGGGAAAAGAACAGGCTTACAGGGAGTACAAAAGCTGTAATAAAGAGTGCAAGAAAGCAATTAAACTAGCTAAAACAGAAAATGAAATACGGATTGCCGAACAAAGCAAGTCCAACCCCAAAAAGTTTTTTAAGTATATAAATGGTAAAAAGATGAGGACTGAGAATGTGGGACCATTAAATAATGGGGCTGAGGTGGTTGTAGAGGATGCCGAAAAGGCTAATCTGCTAAACTGTTTTTTTACATCGGTTTTTACTGTTGAGAATCCTTGTCCTTACAGCAGGGATTGTAATAATATGCAGGGAAGAAATGAAGAGTATTCACATTGGCTAACAGAGGATATGGTACGGAAACAATTAGACAAAGTTAATATCAATAAAGCCCCAGGACCAGATGGATTGCATCCTCAGATTTTAAAAGAGCTTAGTTCAGTTCTATCTAGACCACTGTTTCTCATCTTTTCAGATTCGCTTTGGTCTGGGGATGTGCCGTTGGATTGGAAAAAAGCCAATGTAATACCAATATTCAAAAAAGTTAGTCGTTCACAGCCTAGTAACTATAGACCTGTAAGCCTAACATCAGCGGTAGGAAAGGTGCTGGAAACTTTGTTTCGGGATCATATCCTTGACTTTGTCTCCAGAGCTCATCTTATTAGTAGTAGTCAGCATGGTTTTATGAGAAATAGATCATGCCAGACAAACTTAATTGGTTTTTATGAAGAAGCGAGTAAGAAGAAGCAGTGGATGTGGTATACTTGGATTTCGTGAAAGTTTTTGATACTGTGCCACATAGGCGACTAATGTATAAACTGAGGACTGTTGGCCTTGAAGAAAACATTTGTTCATGGATAGAAAACTGGGTAATGGATCGCAAACAGAGAGTGGTGGTTAATGGAGCTACATCTATGTGGGCTAAAGTTCTAAGCTGGGTGCCACAGGGTTCTGTACTGGGGCCGCTTCTGTTTAATCTGTTTATAAATGACTTAGAAAGGGGCATTGAGAGCAAGGTCTCAGTGTTTGCTGATGACACTAAACTATGCAGAGCTTTGGAAACTTCAAATGATGTGCAAGTGATGTGCAGACCTAGATAGATTAACAAAATGGGCTGCAGAATGGCAGATGAGATTCAATGTTGATAAATGTAAGGTGATGCATTTAGGATTTAATAATCCCTGTGCCACCTACACCATAAATAACTCAGTGTTAAGTGCATCTGTAATGGAAAAAGATTTGTGGGTTCTGGTAGATAACAGCTAAAGCAAACAATGCCAGGTAGCAACGGCTAGAGCTAGCAAGATATTGTCTTGTATAAAGAGGGGAATGGATTCAAGAGATAAAGATAATATTCTCCCTCTTTACAAGGCACTGGTAAGGCCTCATTTGGAATATGCGGTGCAGTTTTGGAATCCTATATACAAAAGGGACATCTTGGAAATTGAAGCAGCTCAGAGAAGGGCAACTAAATTAATAAGGGGAATGGAGGGGCTTGAATATGCAGGCAGATTAGACAAGTTAGGGCTGTTTACATTGGAGAAGTTACGCTTGCGTGGGGACATGATAACCTTATACAAATATATTAATGGGCCATACAATGAACTCTCTGGTGAATTGTTTACTAACAGGCCATATAAGAGGACTCGTGGACATCCTTTAAGGTTGGAAGAAAAGAAGTTTCATCTTCAGGTTAGGAAAGGTTTCTTTACAGTGAGAATGGTGAAACTGTGGAACTGTCTTCCAGCAGATGTGGTAATGGCAAGTTCATTAATTAGCTTTAAAAAAGGCCTGGATAAGTTTCTAAAACTAAAAAATATTGAGAATTACTGGTATTAATGCATATAGATCTGCTTGATCCAGGGATACTTTCCGATTGCCGTTTGGAGTCAGGAAGGAATTTCCCCCCCCTTTTTAGCTGTTTTTTTTTGCCTTCCTCTGGATCAACTGTTAGGTAGGGTTAAAAAAAAAAGAGGGTGAATAGGTTGGACTTGATGGACGTATGTCTTTATTCAACCTTAATTACTATGTTACTATGTAGATCTATTAATAACAAAAAAAGTAATATTAAATAAATAAAAAGAAAAGAGTACTACTATTACTATTGCGCGTTACAGATCGTGAAAAATTCAATACTGACATTCGATTTGAATAAGACATAACACATTGCAGAAAAATATATATATAAGGACATAAAGATTCTGATATTTTAAAAAAAGGCAATTTATAAATACACATATAAACATTTTTGGTAATATAGCCATGATCTATAAAATATCACGCTTATAAATAAATATTAATATAAATAAATTTTCAATAAATAATTTTAATTTATTTTTTACTTACCCTTACTTTACTTACTCTTTGCCTTCTCAATTCAGGATCCATTGTACTTGCCGGATGCTTTGATATGCGATTGGCTTGAGACATCTTTACACTGTTATTAAATAGTAGATATAATTGTCAATAGTCTGTATACACTACATAAACTATTGTGTTGTTAATGAGTACTTGCCACCCTCAACAGATGCGCTGATTTAAATAGATTTAACTGTAAAGGTTCGTACACACGTGCGATTGAGGGTCCCCACCCGCGCCGCAAAATGTGTACGAATGTTCGTTTCGGACGTGCGTAGGGCCTTTATTGGCCTAAATGGACGGTCGTTCGGGGATCCGCCAAGTCGGTTGTTCGGCCATCCCCGACCGAACGTTCATTTCGGACTTGTGTAGGGCCTTTATCGGCTGAAACGGACGTTCGGTCGGGGATGGCCAAACGACCGACTTGGCAGATCCCTGAACGACCGTCCATTTCGGCCGATAAAGGCCCTACACACGGGCTGATTATAGGCCAAAATGAACGTTCGTACACATTGCACGTGTGTACGAACCTTAAGAATAGTCCTAATCTAATATTATTAAATAGACCTACTTTATTATACAAAAGTCTCATGTTTTCAATTACAACTGCTTACTATTGTTTGTATATGAGATTATTACGAAATGTATTTTAATTTTTATTAGAGAACACCCTTCTGTCAGAAAGAAAAATAAGAATGTCTGACCTTCTAAGGATTTTTTTGGTTGACAAAAAAAACAAACTTGTATATAATATACTATTTATCAAATGTGAAACAAGATGTCAGACACCCTTTTCCTTTATTGAGTGTATATTTTAAATTTAAATTGATTATAAATTAATTTGTTAATAATTAACTATTTAAAATATAATTAGATATATTTTTACAGATAATAATTTAACACAAAGTCTATATAAATATAAATATATATATTAATTTAAAATTCCACAATAAAATAAATAACATTTTAATTTATACACCTAGGAAGGCAAGTGGAGGAAGGGAGAAATAGAGAGAGTGATTTTATTACAATTCATTTTTTCTAATTAATTATTATTTGTAATGTAACATTAAATGTAAAATATTTACTAAAAATAATTTTATTTTCATTTATTAAAATTTATAATTGATAGCCTTTTAACCTAGGTGGTAATAGAAAACAATATAGAGAAATATTAAATAAATTTGTTAAATTATACATCATTAATGAATTAATAATTATAAATAATAATACATCATTTATAATAATGTTTCCTTAAAAAAATTATTATTTATGATAAAAATAAACAGTGGATTATAATATTATCTCGGTTAAAACAATAAAATCTCATTTGTGCACGCACGCGCACACACACACACACACACACAAGCACAGACATATACACACATAAATATACATATACACACATACATATAACCACAAACACATACATATACACACATATTTATAACCACACACACATTCATATACACACACAAACATACACACACACACACAAACACACATACATATACACACATATACACACACATACACACACATATACACATACATATAACCACATACATATTCAAACAAATAGATATATACACACATACACATACATACACACATATAACCACACACATTCATATACACACACAAACATACACACACATACATATACACACACAAATAAACACATACACACACATATATATTTATACACATTCATATACACACACAAACACACATACATATACACACAAACATATACACACATACATACACATATACACACACACATATACACACACAAACATACACTCACATACATACACATACACACACATATACACACAGAAACATACACACACATACATACATACATACACACACAAACATATACACACACATACACATACATATACACACACATATATACATATACACACATACATAAACACACACATACATATACACACATATATAAACAAACACACACATACATATACACACATACATATGCACACACATACACAAACATATATACACACATATACATATACACACTCACTCACTAAAACAAATATTATGGTGCTAAAATTTTGACATTAATGTCTGTAACAATTTGACTTTGGTTAACTAGCTCCCAGCCATTCCCATTACACACGGATATTTCTAGGAGCCTGTTTTTAAGAGTCCACCGTAATTTCAGTGTACATTCATTTTTCAAATATCAAGATACAGTCCCGGGGGGCGGAGTCATGATGGAGTCGTGAGCGGACGCATTGGGTCAGAGCTCCGGATCCAGCGACACGCTTTTACTGGAACTAAGCCCTCTCTCCGCAATTAAGTGCTGAGCCGAGTGAAGACGTGCTGCTATGGGTAAGCCAAAGGACTGGGAAAAGTGTGAGGTCCCGGTGGCGGAGAAACTTAGCAGATTCGTGAGATCCGGAATGCCCAATAGCAAGTCAGAATGGCAAACAGCAATGACATGCAACAAAGCAGCCATGCCATGCAGTACGCCGAAGGGGAATCAGACACCAAGCTCTGAAAGAAGGAGTGAGGAGATGAGCCCCAATCCTAAACCCGATCTGGAGGATTAGATTTTTATAAGGAGCGAGTTTAAAGATTACGAAAACCGGGCACGGTGCCAAAGTATTAGGTTTCTTGGGTTTCTCGAACGGGTAGAAGGAACCAATGCTAAGAAATTTATTGAGAATTGATGCTGAATATGTTTAATAAAGATCAGTTGTCAACCATGTTTATGACAGAATTCCAACATGCTCACCGCCTCCATGAACCAGGCCTCGGCTTACACAATTTACCCTGACTTTTCAATTGAATTGCAGAAAAAGCAAGCAGCGTTCTTTGCAGCAAAACAAAGACTAAAAAACGTAAAGTTGGTATATGCACTTTAGAAATCCCAAGCCATAAAGTATAGGGATACATGGCTGAGAGGGAGGGGGAGCAGTATTGCTAGGCAGATTTGAAAATAAGCAAGGGTAGTGATAGGCTAGTCTAGGAGAAGGGAATATAAGTGAGGAGAAGGGGAGGGTCAGGCGCAGTGAAGCAGAGGAGACAGAAGAGGTTACAAGAAGCAAAAGAAAAACCAGCAAGAAGAAAGAAAAAGCAGCTAAAGGGGTGCCCAGCAGAGCTGTAACACACCAGGCTGAAACTCACCCACCGGGCTGAAACACACCTCCTGGGCTTCCCCTGACAGCCATGGAGAACATTGACCGTCTGCTGCAGGAGCTAAGAGTGAAGGCCACAACGAGAGGAGATGACTGGCTATGAAGAGAGCTGCAGAGGATCGACTCACCGACGAAAACCATCGCAGGCCGGAACAGGAGGAGAGCGCGTCCACCAGAGAGGCTGAGTCCCGACACGGCCCCATCGACAGGAAGGAGGAGGAACAACAGTGGAAGGCCCATCCAATCCCAGCACCCAGGAGCAGCGCGAGATCTCGCGAGAAGAGGACGGAGAGACGTGACGTCAGAAACAGGCGCCGGAGCAGTGACGTCGGGAGAAGGCCCTGGAGCACTGACGTCAGCAGCAGGTGCCGGAAGAAGAAAGAAGAGCGGGGCTAACAACTGCCCGCCCAGCCGACAGCAGGGAAGGGGTCTGCACCGCCCGCCCAGCCAGCAGTACCACGGAAGCGAGCGGGGCTAACACCGCCTGCCCAGCCAGCAGAAAGGGAGCAACCTACACCGCCCGCCCAGCCAGCAGCACCAAGAAAGCAACCCACCCCAGGAGGCAGCAGGAAGGAGCAAGCGGTGACGGGAATCAGCAGGGATTGCTGATTCCCAGTTCAAAGACAACACACACCAGGAAGAGGCAGCAGAATGCAGAGGCTGCACTGGCAGCAGAAGAACGATCCCCCTGCTCATCTCACAGAAGGCGACCAAGAGAGAGCAGGGAGGGATCTTTGCACAGCAGCCCCAGAGCCACAGCTTTCACATCCAGCGCAGAGGTTAACCCCATCGCAGAGGACATCATCGCAGAGGACATCGTAGCAGAGGACATCATCGCAGAGGACTTCAGCGATGAGGAGAATAGCCAGAGTTCCAGCGATGACTTCACCAGACCAGCAATAAGGAGCGTCATAGAAGTCCCGCATCCATCGTCAGCGTCAAGGGTCCCCACGGCAGTCGGCACCACAAGAGCTGACCAGCTTATTGGTGAGTCCCCTAACGGGGGTTCAGGCACTGCACTACACAAAACACCCACAGCTAACCAATCAGTAGCACCCCATCCAGTAACAGATTCAAATGACAAACGGTTTGGGGAATTTTTTTGGAGGATTGGGGGAGCTAATGAGGTCATGGGAAACAAGGTTAGCACCAGAACAAGGGGATAAGGGGACAGATAGAAGCAGAGGAGGTCAGGTACAGATAGATATTGACCCAACAAAGGCCTGGGTTACATCAGGACAGGTAGCAGCACAGTTAGGGCCAGTAACCCCAACAACAAGTAGCGCCTTGGTCACCTCAGGGTAGGTAGCGGCACAGATAGGGACAGAAACACCAGCAACAAGCAGCGCAGTAATAGAACAGAGCAAGGGACAGGAAGACGGAACAGGACACGAATAAGGACAGACTGTCAGACTTATCTAAAGGAGCAACCTGCCTGTGCTTTGAGGGCCCTCTGGGCACTCATTTGAAACCGGAAGTACGAGAGCGTATATGGAAAGGGCAATACGTAGACTTCTTTGCTCTCTTACCTACAGAAAGGGTACAGCTGGAAAGGATGACAAAACAGGAAGAATTGAAGAGGGAAGATGAGGAGGCAAGGAGGGTGCGACTCATACCAAGAACTTTCCATAACTGGCTGCAGGCATTCCTTATATTCGGTAGTGTCCTAGGCGAGAAATCGCCGGGCGAATGCCCACGCTTTGTTTTGCTACCTACATGGCATATTCGAAGCATACAAAACATTTGGTGGTTTAGCGTGGCTAAAATACGACAAGAGGTTCCGCCAACGGAAGGCTGTCAGGTCAGGGATTCAGTGGGACCACAGGGACATGGGCCTCTGGCTGAAGCTCATGTGCCCCAGCCGCCCATCCATACCCCCCTTTCATGGAGCTGCTGGGGGAGGGTGGCAGCCTCCTCCCTCAGCAGTACAAACAAAAAAGGGTTTCTGCTGGGCCTTCAACGAGGGACACTGCAAATTCGGTCAGGCTTGTAAATTCAAACACGAATGTTCACAATGCGGAGGGTCCCACAGTTTCACTAGATGCTACAAAAAAGGTAGACAAACAGACAGACACACCGAGGCTGATGGAAAAGGGGAGGACACCAGTGAACGTGCGCGCGATGGCCCCTTTCCTAAACATGTATAAGGACCGGCAAGCAGCCAAACTGCTTGAACGGGGCTTTAGTCAGGGTTTTTTCATCCCGTACAAAGCTGTGCGAATGCCACTAATATCTGGGAACCTGCGATCAGCACTACAATACCAAGCCATAGTAGACAATTAATTAAACAAAGAAGTTCAAGCAGGGAGAATGGCAGGCCCCTTTAAATTGACACCTTTCCACAACCTAAGGGTATCCTCGCTGGGTTTGGTCCCCAAAAAAGAGGTGGGAAAATATTGCCTAATACATCATTTATCCTACCCCAGAGGGGGTTCGGTAAATGATGACATCGAAAAAGAATTATGTAAAGTTACTTACACGTCCTTCGACAAGGCAGTCGCACTACTGCGACAAGCGGGACAGGGAGCACTGATGGCAAAGACGGACATTGAGTCTGCCTTTCGCCTTCTGCCAGTTCACCCCGAATGTTTCCACCTGTTAGGCTGCAAATGGAGAGGGAAGTATTACGTCGACAAATGCCTGCCTATGGGCTGCTCTATTTCATGCTCCCACTTTGAAAGTTTTAGCACATTCTTAGAATGGGTAGTGCGTCTAGAGGCAGGAATCGAGTCAGTAATACACTACCTCGACGATTTCCTATTTATTGGGTGATCTGGGACCCAACAATGTAATTGGCTTTTACAAACCATGAAGCAGATATCAGATAGATTTGGCATACCACTAGGAACAGAAAAAACAGAGGGCCCAAGCTTCCTAGGGATTGAATTGGACTCCGTCGAAATGGAATTCAGATTGCCCACACAAAAAGTAAAAGAGCTACAAGCACTTGTCCTACAGGCAAAACACTGCAAGAGCCTACCTTTGTGCCATGTACAGTCTCTGCTGGGAAGGTTAAACTTCGCTTGTAGAGTCATGCCAATGGGCAGAATATTTTCCCGGAGACTGTCACTGGTGACAAAAGGTATCTCACGCCCACACCACTTTGTTCGGATTAGATAGGCAGTTAGGGAGGACTTAGCTGTATGGGCTTCCTTTCTAAAAAATTACAATGGCAGGACATTATGGCAACAGGAAGAAGTATCCAATGCAGACCTGCAATTGTTCACTGATGCGTCATGTAGCCACGCGTATGGGGCATTCTTCAGGGGACAGTGGAGCGCGGAAGTATGGCTGGATTCCTGGAAGGAATTAGGAGTAACAAAGAACATGTCACTTCTGGAGCTGTTCCCCATACTTGTGGTGATAGAATTGTGGCAACAACAGCTAAAAAATAGAAGGGTAATGTTTAATTACGATAACCTTAGTGTGGTGCAGGCCCTCAACACACTATCATCTTCATCACCACCGGTCATTCGTCTGTTAAGACACCTAGTCCTACACTGCCTACAAAATAACATATAGCCAAACATATTCCAGGGGTACAAAATAACATAGCAGATGCATTGTCTCGTTGTCAGTGGGACAGGTTCCAGAAGATGGCCCCAGGAGCAGAACCACTCAACCGTCCATGCCCCCCCATTAATATGGGATTTAGCGGCTTGGGACTTGAGGAATTAATTAAAAGATCCTTGGCCCGCACTACCTGGAAAAGATATGCAAAAACATGGTCAGAATGGGGGTTCATAAAAAAGAAGTGGCGTCAATCACAGAGGGAGAACGACAGACAAACCTTACTCTCTTGGATAGTGGACATGTATAAGCAGGGAGTGTCAGGGGCTGTAGCGACAAACAAAATGGCAGGTCTGTCCTTCCTGTTCAGAATGCAGGGTACAACTGACTGGACAAAGGACACCTTAGTCAAGCAAGTCTTGAAAGGGTATCGGAAGGGGACACTGAAGGAAGATAAGCGCAGGCCCATCGCAATTCTAAAAACACTGCTAAATAAGCTCAAAGAAATCTGCTTTTCAGAATTCGTGGAGCGATTGTTTAGGGCAGCTTTCACAATGGCATTCTTTGGAGCTTTCCGCATCAGCGAACTTTTGCCTAGATCAAGAAAGGATACGGGGGGCATACAGATTTCAGACATTTCACTAACAGGACAGCAAGTAGGGATCTGGCTAGCAAGGTCAAAAACAGATCAGAGTGGAAAAGGAAAATGTGTTAGAATGTCAGCCACAGGGGGCGAAGCTTGCCCCATATTCTCCTTACAAAATTTCATAAAATATAGGCCATCAGGACAGGGCCCGCTCTTTACAGACATAGATAAAACATCCTTGTCAAGATACCAGTACATTGCAGTATTAAAAAAGGGCATAGCACTCCTGGGCTCTATGAACAGAAGATTAGAGAGACACTGCACACGATATTAGATGTAAAAAAGTTGTATATACATACCCTTTATTTAAAGGCAATATCCGGGGTATAGACAGTGAACAGATCATTTCCCACCTTCTATCTCTTGCCCAAGATCCACAAGGATGCCAAAAAAACCACCAGGTAGACCTATAGTCTCGGGCATTGGGAGCTTAAATGAGAGGTACATTCCCCTGTGGTGACTGTGTCTACTGTACTTATATGCATAAGAGGGTGGAGATATCTGACTCAGAGAATAAAGACAACTTTCCCATAACTCAATACTTTAATTGTAAAAGTGAGTGTCTGATATATGTCATACAGTGCCCCTGTAACCTACTTTATGTAGGCAAAACATCCCGCAAACTTAAACAAAGATTATCGAAACATTTATCTGATATCAGGTTGGCAGGGAGACATAGGACAGAGGGCAAGACTTTGACCACGATAGCAGAACACTTTCTAACACACCATGGGGGTTGTCATAAGGATTTAAAAATAAGTGGGCTGAATAAAATAGCCATTACCCTAAGGAGGGGTGATATTGAAAATAAGCTATTACGTTGCGAAAGCAGGTGGATCTACCAGCTTAAAACACTATTTCCCAGGGGACTAAATGAGGCTCTTGATTTCTCCCCATATCTATGACTAATTTCATTCACTTCATTCTGTTTTTCTTGAGCGGGAGATGACCCTGTGAATTTTGGGACTCAGATGTAAGCTGGAGAACATTGGAACTTGGCCCAATATAAAACAGAAGATGGTTTGGCGGCACATGTGTATAGGAAGCCTGTGATGAAGAACCCCCTGTACCACTATACATGAAATTGGAGGACCTGTAGCGGGTGGATTTGTCACTTTGAAATTTGAACTTCCATTGGACCATATTTATACCTCTCTATCTGGATATGGATGGACACACAAACATACCATCAGTCAATTTGGAAATTGTGGCTGTTGAAAACCCAGTAGCTATGGATACATTTTGGATTCCCTGACATGCCCCATTTGTTGTTTGCTGCTATCACCTGACTCGCACATTACTTGTGCTCTTTTACGGGGGGCCCCCCATGTTTCAGATAATTATTATAACCAACCTGTGTCTCTGATATATTGCCTCTAACTTGACACTTTATTATGTATCACTATTTAATAATGTATACTTATTGCATCTTCACCATGTGTATATATGCATCTTTCCAAACACTTAATTTTAATTGTATAATTATGTAATTGTATATATTAGTTTCAGCCTAGTAGGCATTGCCGGGTACTCATTGAATATGATTGACCTATGATTAACTGACGATTTATCTTGTATACAACTACTGTGGACTGCACAGGGGACTATGGGAGTTGTAGTCACTCGGTGTGAGAGGAGGAGTCTATGACTTGTAAACAAACTCACGCCCCATGCCCAGCCCCTTTCAAGTAACTTAACAGGAGTTGCGGACTTAGCCCGCACTTCCTGGTTATGATGACGTCATCACGTAATCCCGTTGTATCGCGAGATTTGGATACCCATTTAGAGACCGGCTTGCCGGATTTTTTTGTATGCTATTGAGAAAGCCTCGAGTGGAGGCGTAACGCGTATAGCGTTTGGATGGCTGCTATTCTTCCATGTGGAACTCCCTAACCTACATACACTGTTACCCCCATGGTGTGACCTCTTGTGTACCTGCCGACTGGACAGATAAGTTTGTGACTGCACTTACGACTGTTATCAGGGGGATAGGTTTAGGATGGGTTGTATTTACAACAGTATCTGTACTTCTTATCATGGATTTGCTTGTATATATTGTTTTTAATTGTTTTTAATGATCTGTTCACTGTCTATACCCCGGATATTGCCTTTAAATAAAGGTTATGTATATACAACTTTTTTACATCTAATATCGTGTGCAGTGTCTCTCTAATCTTCTGTTCATAGATATATATTCTATATACACTTGCACCGAGGCCTACTGTGGCTTGATTATATTACCCTGTAGCCTGTCACTTGTATAATATAAATAGCACTCCTGGGCTTGCCGCCCAGTGAATTTGAATCACATTCATTCCGTATAGGCGCAGCAACAGAAGCAGCACAAAGGGGCCTAGGAGACGAATTAGTAAAACAAATAGGCAGAAGGCAATCAGACAGATTCTGTACTTACATCCGTCCGCACAAATCTTTGATGTAGCAGGTAGCAGATAAGTACACCTTATTTATACCAGGCAATATGCCTCTCTCCCTATAGATCCACCGGCAGTCCTATGGATTATGGGACATTCCTTTATTCATCATGCAGCCAAGCAGGCAGTAATCAGGAGGGAGGGCAGACAGTTAGGGTTCCAAAAAAGTATTCTTGCAATTCACAGGCTAGGGCACAGGGGGATGCTCTGGCGTAATCTCTTACCCCAGTTTCTGGAAAGGGTTAGACTCCACGGCCCACCTAATATCCTATTAATCCATCTAGGGGGAAATAACCTGTGTTCAGTGCCCAGCAGAGTTTTGATGATGGATATTAAATGTGACCTGTTGCGATTGTGGGCGGCATTCCCGACAATGCAGATGATATGGTCCGAAATTACGACCCGTCTGCACTGGAGGGACTGCAGGTCATACAAAGCAGTTGAGAGAACGAGAATTAAAAAAACAAATTCATAATCAGGAATGGGGGGAAGGTAATTAGGGCCCTATTTATAAAAGATCGGTATCGTTATCGTAAAATACCGATCGTTATCGTAAAATAACGACCGGGTTTTTACCGATAACAACCGTTATTTACCGATAACGACCGTTATTTACCGATATCGTTAAATACCGGTTGTTATCGGTAAATACCGGTCGTTATTTACCGATAACGGTCGTTATTTACCGATAACGGTCGTTATTTACCGATAAATAACGACCGTTATCGGTGAATAACGGTCGTTATCGGTAAAACCCCGGTCGTTACTTTACGATAACGATCGGTATTTTACGATAACGATAACGATTTTTTATAAATAGGGCCCTTAGCCACAGGGACTTTGAGATAGAGAAGACAGGATGGTTTGCAAAAGATGGGGTTCATCTTAATGAAATAGGTATGGATATGTTGAATTTTGACCTACGGGATGGAATAAAAGCAGCCTGGGCTGTTTGGGGGAACAGGCAGTCCTAAGGTGTCAGGTCTCCCTGTTATGGCAGTTGGTCTGGAAGCTGGCTGGTGTTGCAAGTGGTGGAGCTAGCCCAAGGGGTGGCAGCTCCAGAATATCCTGGTTTGGACCATAGGGTATGGTGTCGGCATATCCGGAAAGGTGCTCATCGAGTCGGTGCATCCACGACTGATGAGCAAATTCAACGGCAGCTTCCAGTGAGCCACTTTACAGTGGTTAAATGTTTAAATGGTTAAAATGTTTGGTAATAAACAATGTTATCTTATTTGATTATTATGTAACAAGTGAAGATTGTTTTATAACAAAGAATTGTTAGCAAATTGTTAGCAAACTATATAATGTATTTTGGTATTTATAAGTCACTAAGGTGCTACTCTTTGGTTTGGTGTTTTTAGAGGTATTTAATGAATTAATGCATATAACAATTTGTAATGAAATTTCTGTTTTTTTTTGTTTTTTTTAAAGACGTGATAGAGGCGGAATAACTATGTGAATTAATCAATGAATTATTGTTGATTATAAATTTGATTGTATTTTAGGGGAGGTCATTATAATAATAGATGTATTTTTGGCACATTAAGGGTTTAGAGGGATTAGTAAAGTAATCCTAGGCACTGAATGCACTGTTAAATGGTTGATTTTAAATACACCTATATTTTTATTTAGGGACATGAATGTGGTTTTAATTAGGCACTGATTGGTTTTTTTTGCACTTTAAGAGAAAGGAGGGAAGGCGAAAGTATGGAAAATGGGGTAAGGAAAGAACACTGGCACTTTAATCTCTGGGTTCTTTAGGTAGTGGGAGAGAAAAGGGAAGGAAAGGGGAATGTAAAATAGATAATAGATTCTATTTTTATATATAGTTGCACTGTGAACTTTGGAGCACTTTTAATAAAATCGGTTATTGATTTGCACTTGTGCACTTTTTGGGTAAACAATACCAGGATAACTTCCTCTGAACTGCATTAAATTTATTTTTATTATTTATATTTTTTTTTTCCTTCCTCTTGGGAACACCAATGTAAAATAACTAGCTTAGAATTTCTTTCAAAGTATAATAGATGGGGTTGGGAGCTCTGACCAGTTTCCCCAATAAGACCGGGAATGGTAATTGCGAAGGCAATCCCTGTGGGGGGAGGGGGAATATGGGTTTAAATGTATTATAAAATTTTTGTGTGTTTACAATGTGGTACAATTGATAATTGCCAAGAAATCAAAGTTGAGTCTGAGAGGATGTCAAGTTAATAATAAATACAGTGGGAAATGGATATATGAGTGGGGATGACGAAAGAGCTAAAAGTACTATCTTAGAATATTAGAGGCATACGGAAGCCCCAAAAAAGAAGGGTAGTATTGGATATTATTAGAGATGGTCGAACTATTGAAAGTTCGGTCCGTTTTCGAACTTTCGAACTATTTCGAAAGTTCGAAAGTTCGAAAGTTCGAAAACGGACCCATTAAAGTCTATGGGAGGCAAATAGTTCTAAAAGTTCGAGTCAAATACAGCTAAAATATTAATGGTAACTTAATGTAAATGGCTGTGGGACCTGGGAAATGGTCTGGGGAACATGTTCCAATATCCAGGACTTTCGTAAAATCGATTTTACTCTCACGCGCGCTACTTTCGCATTCTCGTGTTTGAACGTTCGAGGTAACATGGACATTTTACTCGCGGATTCGATACTCGCGTATAGGTTCTAATGGACACTTTACTCGCGGATTCGATGTTCGCGCCTAGATACCATGTACATTTTACTTGCGGATTCGATTTCGACATTCGATTATAATCCCTTCTTCCCATTGACTTCTATATGCAATCCAGGATCTAAAATCAAGCCTGGAAAGTGGGTGTAGTCATTCCACCATTACTTTCCCCACAAGAAAGCATGGCCACATGCAGTTTGACAACATTATTTTGGAGCCAGGCAGGCTTGGCCCCTCCGGACAGACCCCATACCCCATTGGCTTCTCTCCCTCAGTGTATGCTTTGTGCAAGGGAAAGCTGGGAAGGAGATAGGGTTTGTAGGAACAGCACCATTGAGTAGCAGTAGACCCACTGATATTGGACAACATTATTGCGGAGCCATGCAGGCTTGTCCCCTCCAGACAGACCCCATACCCCATTCGCTTCTCTCCCTCAGAGTATGCTTCATGCAAGGGAAAGCTGGGAAGGAGATAGGGTTTGTAGGAACAGCACCATTGAGTAGCAGTAGATTCACTTCAGTTTGACAACATTATTGCGGAGTCAGGCAGGCTTGGCCCCTCCGGACAGACCCCATACCCCATTGGCTTCTCTCCCTCAGAGTATGCTTTGTGCAAGGGAAAGCGGGGAAGGAGATAGGGTTTGTAGGAACAGCACCATTGAGTAGCAGTAGACCCACTGCAATTGGACAACATTATTGAGGAGCCAGGCAGGCTTGGCCCCACCAGACAGACCCCATACCCCATTCGCTTCTCTCCCTCAGAGTATGCTTCATGCAAGGGAAAGCGGGGAAGGAGATAGGGTTTGTAGGAACAGCACCATTGAATAGCAGTAGATTCACTTCAGTTTGACAACATTATTGCGGAGCCAGGCAGACTTGGCCCCTCCGGACAGACCCCATACCCCTTTGGCTTCTCTCCCTCAGTGTATGCTTTGTGCAAGGGAAAGATGGGAAGGAGATAGGACTGTTGGGTCTCAAGATGTGTGAATACAGGGATGGTTAACTACAAGAGCTAAACCACCATGCTGAAATCCACACACAGAAAGCTCAGAAAACTCTCTCCAACTCCTACACTGTCAGGTCTCCACTAAATAAACTCCAACACACTGACTAAATGGCACTGGTCGCATTTTATACCCAGGGGGCTGGCAATGCTCAAATTAGCTGCCATTTGGTGATTTTGGACATGTGGGCACTTTTTTTTTTTAATTCGATGATTTTCGAATGTTCGACCGTTCGACCGTTCGAACGTTCGAACATTCGATAAATCATCGAAAGTCCGGGAAATATCGAAAGTCCGCATCCGAGATAGTTCGAGAAGTCCGGGTCCGTCCGGAACTCGAAAGTTCGGCTCGAACTCGGGTTCGAGTTCGAGTTCTATGCCATCCCTAGATATTATTAAAAATAGTGGTCCCGATATTACTTGTTTGCAAGAAACCCATTTAACTAAACAAGATAACAAATTACTTAAAGGACAATGAAAGGGCCAAGACAAAAGTCAGCTAATGGTTACTTACCTCCACAAACAGAGGAAACTCTGCCTTGTAACTGTGGATGCGAGCTGTAGATCTGCTCAACAGGGATTTCGATCATGTCACGTGACCTCTCCACGTCTGCCAGGCATTAAGTCCACCTTGGTGTTCATCGCCCACGAGGATGTGTGGGTTGTTAATATTGCGCGCCGACGTTGAGAAGCTTCCGCTTTTGCCTGAACTCTGTAGCTCCACCCCTTTTAAACTCCAAGCCAATCGGGAGTTTTGTATGCCGGTAACCTAGCAACCCACTAATTCTGTCAGAAAAGCGTTCGGCTGTTTGACAGGGCAGCGCTCACACTTGTCAGGCAGTTTTCTCTCCTGATTTAATTTTTCACAGGCAAAACTGAATTTTGTGATTTTGGTAAGGGGGATTTTTTTATTATATGACATAACCTTTATTCTAATAAAATCATTAATGATAAAAATGACAATCTGAGGTATCCCTTTGGGAGAGTGCCTCACAGAGGGAGAAGGAGAATAATAAGTATTATTATAAAATATTATTATTATTATTATTATTATTATTAATAATAATAATAATAATAATTATTAATAAATATATAATACTTAATAATATTAAGCTACAAAGTAATGAAGTGTGAGGCTGGGCATTTTAAGCACATCCATGGATTCTGGAACTGTGTGCCTCCAGATGTTAGAAAACTACAACTCCCACAATTCCCTATCTTCATTCTCTAGATGCTGAGAGTTGTAGTTTTCAAACCTCTGGAGGCTTGTGTTAGGAGGGATTATATATTATATGTTAGTATATTTATATTCATGTTAAAACTTTAAAATAAAATAATTGTCTGATCATATTAGACCTTATAGGTTTAACATGAATATAATATAAAATCCCCCCTACCAAAAGCCTCCAGAAAACTACAACCAGTACTTCTCATGGATAGAAGGAAGACAGGGGAACCATGGGTGTTGTAGTTTTAATGTAAAATATATAATCTTTCCAGCCAAAAGCCTCCAGAGGCTACAACTTCTTCAACTAGAGAATGAAGATAGGGAATTGTGAGAGTATTATTTTTCTAACATCTGGAGGTTTTTGAAGGACGCATTACACACTATGCAATAGTACATTTATCTTAAAGCTATGAAGTAAAATATGAATGTTTGAGGTAATACCAATGTATACCTTTGAAGAATAGTGTGTATGAGGCACTTGAAGACACTATTCTTTGAATGTGTAAATTTGAAATACCTCAGATTAATATCATTTTTGAATACTACAACTCCCATCTAGAGATGTCCGAACTTCGCAAAATCCGGTCCGCTCGAGGATCTGCGAATTTTCGAGAAATTCGAAAATCTGCGAGCGGACCCATTAAAATAAAAAAAATCCTCGAAAATACGAGAAATCCTCGTAATTTCGAAAATTTTCGAAAACACGTATTTGAGAAAATACAAGAAATCCTCGTAATTTCAAAAATTTTCGAAAATACGAGAAATCCGCGGTTCGGAAGTTTGGAAGGCGGAATATCCGGAAAATCCCAAAAAAATCCGCCGTTCGCGAACGTGATAAATCCGCAGCGGATCCGGGTTCGGATCCGCGAACCGGCCATCCCTACTCCCAGCACGTAATGCGCAGTATTGAAATTTTGCGATACCGTGCGTTATGTATAGGGATGGACTAGAACTCGTGCCAGAGTTCGAGCCGAAATTTATGATTTTGAACGGACTCGGACTTCTCGACCTATCCTGGACCCGGATTTCTCAGACTTTTGATTGCACATTCGATAATCATTGAATGTACTGGATAATGTAGTGGTTAATGGCACTGCCTTTGAAATGGGTGTCCAGGGTTCAAATCCTGGCTAGGGGCAGCTATACAAATGTTTGGATTATTATATTACCCTAGTTATATAATAACCTAGTAATATAATAACCATATGATAACTTAGTAATATAATAACTAGTTTATTATAATAATCCAAACATTAGTATAGCTGCCCCTAGCCAGGATTCGAACCCTGGTTTCCCATTTCACAGGTGGTGGCTTTAACCAGTACACTATCCAACCCACGAATGTACCATTTGCTAAGCCTAGGAAGGACAGTTCACTAACAGGAAGGATTGTTCGTTCGTTCGATAATCCTCAAATGTATTGTCAATTGTCTGCCTGACTTCAGGAAGTGTTTTAACAAGTTTGGTGACAGTGACATGTTCCCCAGTCCATTTCCCAGGTGCCACAGCCATTTATAGTAAGTTACCATTGTTAGTTTAGCTGTAAATCACTCGAACATTTGGTCATAGAATACCGTGAAGTAGTAAACTACCGCAATGGTATTCTATGGGGATCGTAAATCTACGAACTCTGTATTGTAGATTTACGATCGCTAAAAATTACGAACATAAATTTACGATCGTTAAGTCAAACTTTAGGCCCATTGATAGCTATGTCTTTGGAACGAGGTAGCCAGATTTTGTCCGTCTACAAGCAGGATGGGTTACAGTTACAGTAGGCGGGGTTAACACATAATGTAGCGGGAATAAGCTTTCCAGGGGCGGGGTTGCCAGGGCCAGTGTTTGGAACTATTTGAGCCCTAACTGCGGAAATTGGATTTTGTCCCTGCAGTCAGGACAAACCCACCCAAATAGGGATTTCTGGCAACCCTGCTTTGGAATCCCATAAACACCATCTGTATGTGTAAAATCAAAAATCCAAGATGCAAATTATTAAAAAAGAGTAAGTATAGTATAGTATAGTATAGTATTTGTGGTTGAATAAAGACATACGTCCATCCAGTCCAACCCATCTAGCAATATCCTCATTTCCTGCCTAACTGTTGATCCAGAGGAAGGCAAAAAACCCCCACCAAGTTATGAAGGGGGAAAAAATTCCTTCCTGACTCCAAGTGGCAATCGGAAATTTCCCTGGATCAACTCTACTTTATGTATCAATACCAGTAACTTGCAACATTCCTTGTTTGCAGAAACTCATCCAGCTTTTTTTTGAAACTGACCAATGAACCTGCCATTACAACGTCCACTGGAAGACAGTTCCATAGCTTTACTGTTCTCACAGTGAAAAACCCTTTCCGAGCTTGAAGCCTAAACCTTTTTTCTTCAAGTCTTAAGGGATGTCCTCGTGTCCTTTGACATGTTCTATTGGTGAACAATGCCCCAGATAGTTTATTGTATGGCCCGTTAATGTATTTATACACAGTAATCATATCCCCACGCAAGCGCCTTTTCTCCAGCGTACATAATTGTAACTTTTCCAGTCTCTCTTCATATTCAAGCTCCCCCAATCCCCTTATTATTTTAGTTGCCCTTCTCTGAACCCTTTCCATTTCAAAGATGTCCTTTTTGTACACAGGATTCCAAAATTGCACTGCATATTCCAAATGAGGCCTTACCAATGCTTTGTAAAGAGGGAGAATTACATTTTCCTCCCTTGAATCCATACCTCTCTTTATACAAGACAATACCATGCTGGCTCTGGCTGTTGCCGCCTGGCACTGCTTGCTACCTTTAAGTTTGTTATCCACCAAAACTCCAAGATCCCTTTCCAACAGGGATTCACTTAACACAGAGCCATTTATAGTATAAGTAGCACAAGTATTTTTAAGTCCAAAATGCATCACCTTACATTTATCAACATTGAATTTCATCTGCCACTTAGCAGCCCAATGTGATAATCTATCTAGATCCCCTTGCAACGATTGCATATCCTCTGAAGTTTTTAATGGTCGACAAAGTTTTGTGTCGTCAGCAAAAAATGACCTTGGTCATGGCTTTGTCGATCCCATCAATTACTGAGGTCCCTTCTGGGTAAGATAAATGATGTATTAGGCGGAACTTTCCTACTTCCCTCTTGGGTACAAGTCCCAAGGGCGAGATATGCAAATTCCCAAGGGGTGGGCCTCAGAAAGGTCCCGCCATTCTCCCCAGAGTTACTTCCTTTGCCAACTTTTCTTTTACCAAAGTCTCGTTGTCCCTTGCTGACCTTAGATTATTGCATCTTGACCCTCCTGCCAGCCTCTCCCCCGGTATGTGAAAACCCTCCTTAAACCCATCTTTTAGTAACTGAGCGGCTTGTCTGTCAGGATATCTATCTAACCATGCCACCATCGCGTCGAGGTTCACCGGACTCCTCCCTTTTTGAAGACCCCTCGGCCCACCCTGCGCCTCCCCTCTGCTGTCTGAAGCACCGGAATGCTGGATGGTTGGCCCCCCCAGTCATGTCTAAATCTGCACGCGGTACCCCACCGGCATTGGCTTTCATTGTAAAGCCAGCAAAGGCCTTTTCGCAACTGGCCCGACGAGCTATTTCCCACTCCCCCGCCGGGCGCTGATGGAAAGGGCTGACCTAAACCACTCGCTCCCCTATCTGCTGTCATGGTCTTCATCCACAGGCCTATGTCCCTGTGGTCCCATTGCAATGACTGGCGCACCGCCATATGTTGGCGGAACTGCTTGTCATAGCGCAGCCATGCGGAACCCCCTTACACCCTGTATGCCTCGCTGCAACCAGTTGCTAAATGTTCGGGGGATTAGCCGAAACCTTCGCCGTTCGTCATCCTCCTCTTTCCTATATTCTTTGCCTCTTTCCCACTTGTCAATGTTAAAGCGCTCAAGTGGCAGTAAGGTAAAGATATCCAAAAACTCCCTATTCCAGATCTTCTCCTTAGTTTCCCACTTTAAGTCGGCTCCCAGGGGACCCTCAAAACATATATAGGTGCTGCCAAAGGCTGAGGCTAAAAATGAGACTGGTTTGTCAATTCCTCTCTCAGTCCCTCCAAGTTGCGTGGGTGCTTCACCCGCTGCCCCTGCTGACAAAGCTGTCCTATCTCCCTCTGTCCTGGGAATCTCCCCACTCGGCTGGGAGCTTTCTGTTTGGGATGTGCCCCCGAAGCTTCTGCCCTGTTCCCATCTTCCCACTAAGTCCCTCAACCCTGTCATAAAGGACACCATTGTAGCATCCTCCCCTTGTAACTGCTCAAGTCTTTGACCCTCCCTTAAATGCATAACAGTTGTGGTCTCATCTGATGACTGTCCGACTGGCTGAGCCACCAACGTCGTGGATGGTTTTGCCAAGGGAGTTGAGGTGGCTGACGAAGCAGCTTGAGGCCGGAGTCCTGTGACCAGGTTTCCGGAACTACCGGCAGGGTTCCCGATCCTACCCGGTTGCGATGAATCCCCGCCCAGAAATGGTAGGAGTAAGTCCGATACCCCACTGACCCAACCCCAAACTGGGTTGGCCGCAGCCATCGTAGGCAGAGTAGGTACTGCCGTTGGCTGAAAGTTAATACCCCCCAAGACGCTGGGTGGGGTTCCCTGAGCAACCGGCATGAGTTGTGGCTGGAGCGTGGCCGTGAGGCGATGGCCCCGCTTCCCTGTCCCATTGACATGGTTAGTCCTTGGTTTATTTGGGCACTGACCCCGGGACTTGGCCCAGGCGCCGTGGGAGTTAAAGCAGTAACCCAGTTGGGTTGGGAATAGGGGGCTGGGCCCAACATCTGGACGGGGGCTTGTGAGACTGGGGCTGCTGAGAGAACCTGACCCACTCCCAGGACATTGGGAGCAGTGGATCTAAGGGGAGCCCCCCCTGCAGGTCGCCTTTTATCGCTCCTCCCCCTGGCCCCATGTGTTGGGGCTTTTGTGCGTGGCCTAATCCTCTGTGCTGGCTGAATGGTGGGAGTAGGTGCCACTTCCTCAGTGTCATTTGGGTCTTGCCTCACCATGTCCCCTTGTGCAGGCATTACCTGGGAGTCGAAGAGCGATGGGGAAGATGACCGGGCCTCCGATCCTGGTTCCCCGCCGGCTCTTCTACTCGAGCGTTCTCCTTCAGTCTCGGTGAACGCTCTCTGGAGATGGATCTCTGCCTCCTCCTGCTGCCAGATGGTCGCTCCGCTGAAGGACTGTAGCGGGATGGCGGTTTAGAGCGGCGAGGCCTAGGGGGTTAATCCGACACGGTTCCGTCCGTCCGTTCTAGCTGGTCCCTGATCCAGGCATCTCCTCCCTCGACAGCTCGTTCCCGGATCCTGGCTAGGAGCTGGTCCAAAATGTCGGACATGTTGGGATGCTGTTGCAGGCTGAAGCTAGGGTTAGTGCTTCTACCAACTTTCTACCTACTACCTAAAATGGTGCTGAGACTCACCACTTGTCCTATCTGCCCTCCCCTACTCCTCTCCACTCCCCCTCCCCCTTAACCTGCTTGCCTTCTGGTTCCGGTCCAGCCCCTGTCATGGGCTCCCTGGCTATATTTCTTTAGCCTGTCACCCTTCTTTACAATCTAAGAAAAGGGTTCTGTATCTACTGGGCGATCGTTTAGAGATGGGTATTTTGAATAAAAGTGAATATGAATATTTATGCCCATTTTCCATTTCGTGACTAGCCTTTACTCGAGCATACCTCATGATCTGGGCCTACAGGCAATATGGTTTTTGTTCAACAAATATAACAGACTCCCTGAACCTCAGATACACTTTCTTGTGGAATATTTGTTGACAAATAATTTCTTTCTTTTTGAGGGAGTTCATTACCTCCAGGGGTGTGGTGCCACAATGGGTGCTAAATTTTCGCCATCCTATGCTAAGCTAGGGCAATATTTATAAAGGTGCTGTTTTGCTTTTTAGTAATACTGCACCTTTAAGCATCGGTTTAACATTCGGTTTAATAATCATTAATTTCCAATCCGTTTAGCGATCATTTATTTACGATCGTTATTGTAAATTAACAATAATAATCGTAAATTACCAATACCGGTTGTAAATTCACGATAACGTGTTCGTAGATTTATGATCCTCACAGTGGTAGTTTTCTACCGCATGGTATTCGACGACTGAACATTTGGCGTAAATGTACATTAACAGCCTCTGTCGTACATTACTGATAAATTGCGATATTAGGTGGATGAACCCCTTCAGAAATAATATCAAACAATTTTATCGCTATATTGATGATCTTATTATAGTGTGGCAGGGTGATGAACAGGGAGGTCTGGAATTTGATGCATATTGCAACAACAATAATATGGTATAGGGTTTGGAGTTTACATGCATATATGATAGATATAAAATCCCATTTTTGGATATACTCCTGGTTGGAGATGAAAATGGGATTCAGTGTATAGCTGTTTCCAGGAACACCCTGCTACACTATCAATCAGGACATCCTTGTCCGGTGCTAAATGGTATACTCGTTAGCCAGTTTTTGAGGATTTGACGCATTTGTTCTACCTGGGATAAATTTCAGGTTTAGGCGATGCAATTAATGGATCACCTAGTGGATAGGGGGTACGATCCAGTTTCTATTAAAAAAAACTCATGATAGAGATCCTAGTCTACAAAGGAAACTACCAAAACGCTCCAATGTTACATATTAGAGAGCTATGGCCAATAGGTAATGTGGTTTCTCCCAGTATGTTACCCACAATTGGCAGCATAATGAATGGTATCAATTAGTTAAACACTACAGGTTGCTGTAAATGTGGGAAATCTCAATGCAGAACATGCCTGGTTCTGCAAAAAGATCTTCACTCATTTATTAGTTCTAGGGCGGGAAGACACTACCAAGTGAAACAGCTTATCAACTGTAATACCACTTATGGGGTGTATTTAGCCACATGTGGGTAACATAGTAACATAGTAATTAAGGTTGAAGAAAGACATACGTCCATCAAGTCCAACCCATTCACACTTTTATTTTTTTATCCCTACCTAACAGTTGATCCAGAGGAAGGCAAAAAAAAACAGCTAAAAAGGCGCGGGGGGGGGGGGGGGAATTCCTTCCTGACTCCAAACGGCAATCGGAAAGTATCCCTGGATCAACCAGATCTATATGCATTAATACCAGTAATTCTCAATATTTTTTAGTTTTAGAAACTTATCCAGGCCTTTTTAAAAGCTATTCAATAAACTTGCCATTACCAGTTCTGCTGGAAGACAGTTCCACAGTTTCACCGCTCTCTGTAAAGAAACCTTTCCTAACCTGAAGATGAAACTTCTTTTCTTTCAACCTTAAAGGATGTCCACGAGTCCTCTGATATGACCTATTAGTAAACAATGCACCAGAGAGTTCATTGTATGGCCCATTAATATATTTGTATAAGGTTATCATGTCCCCACGCAAACAGCGCTTCTCCAATGTAAACAGCCCTAACTGGTCTAATCTGCCTGCATATTCAAGCCCCTTCATTCCCCATATTAATTTAGTTGCCCTTCTCTGAACTGCCTCAATTTCCAAGATGTCCCTTTTGTATATGGGATTCCAAAACTGCACCGCATATTCCAAATGAGGCCTTACCAGTGCCTTGTAAAGAGGGAGAATAATATTTTTCTCTCTTGAACATATTCCCCTCTTTATATAAGACAATATCTTTCTAGCTCTAGCTGTTGCTACCTGGCATTGTTTGCTATAGCTAAGTCTGTTATCTACCAGAACCCCCAAATCTTTTTCCATTACAGATGCACTTAACACAGAGTTATTTATGGTGTAGGTGGCACAGGGATTATTAAATCCCAAATGCATCACCTTACATTTATCAACATTGAATCTCATCTGCCATACTGCTGCCCATTTTGATAATCTATCTAGTTCTGCTTGCAGCACTTGCACATCATTTGAAGTTTCTAAAGCTCTGCATAGTTTAGTGTCATCAGCAAACACTGAGACCTTGCTCTCAATGCCCCCTTCTAAGTCATTTATAAACAGATTAAACAGAAGCTTCCCCAGTACAGAACCCTGAGGCACTCCGCTTAGAACTTTAGCCCACATAGATGTAGCTCCATTAACCACCACTCTCTGTTTGCAATCCAATAATCAGTTCTCTATCCATGAACAAATGTTTTCTTCAAGGCCAACAGTCCTCAGTTTATACATTAGTCGCCTATGTGGCACAGTATCAAAAGCTTTCGCAAAATCCAAGTATACCACATCCACTGCTGTGCCTGAATCTAACTTCTTACTAACTTCTTCATAAAAACCAATTAAATTTGTCTGGCATGATCTGTTTCTCATAAATCCATGCTGACTGCTACTAATAAGATGAGCTCTGGAGACAAAGTCAAGGATATGATCCCGTAACAAAGTTTTCAGCACCTTCCCTACCACTGATGTTAGGCTTACAGGTTTATAGTTTCCAGGCTGTGAACGACTACCTTTTTTGAATATTGGTATTACATTGGCTTTTTCCAATCCAGCGGCACAACCCCAGACCAAAGCGAATCTGAAAATATGAGAAACAGTGGTCTAGATAGAACTGAACTAAGCTCTTTCAAAATCCGAGGATGCAATCCATCTGTTCCTGGGTATGGGAACGAATATATTGGTAAGACCACACAAAGACTAAACTATTGAGTTTATGAACACCTGTACTCTATTTCGAATTTCGATTCTAAATCAGCTTTAGGGCTACATGGTAGGGACTGCCAGAGGGTCAAAGATGGAAGGACCCCCCCTTCCTGGCCCTTGGAAGGGCCCTTGCAGCCCTGACTTACTAAGTGGCTATTGGCCACTTACTTAGCATTATGGGTATATAGGGATGCAAGTTTTGAGGGGCAGTACCTCTGATAAAGTGTCAATGTTAACACAAAATGCGTCAGGTCTGTACTTGTGATTTGCCTGTCTTGCCTGCTTTTGAATGAATACAATAAACCCTTGTTTTTATCTCTTTGGATTTTGATGGGTACATTGTGTGGTAGCAGAGGCTTCTATTTTACCTATTCATATCAGACGTCTCACGGGAGACCACCCCAAACTTCGGAAGACTCTCGTGACTCCCGTATTTGTTTTCAAAAACTATATGACATGCTGGTATTATGTTACTGATAGGAGCATTGGTATGCAGTAATTTGGACATAGATAGGTCTGTGTACGGAGAGCTGTTTTCAGCTTTTTCTGTCTTAATGTGATGTTAAACCATGTACCATGGGTTAATAAGACATAGCTAACAGCAGTTGAAGCGGTACACAAAAACACAACCGCCGCAAGCAATGTACCGAGCCGATAACACCTCCATAAAATGGAATATTTTATGCCAGGAAAAAGCAGTTGTTCGAGATTTTGGTCTTTCTTTGCCACCTTTTTCCTAAAAGGAAGCTCAGGAGCAGGCACGGAACAGAGGGAACTTACCCGCGAACTTGCTTTTACCCATGCCTACATTGCTAGCTCTGTTGGGGCCTGTCAGAGAAGGCATCACTGGAACGATGTTCCTTGCCTGCTCCTGAGTGTTTAATTGAAAAACGTAAGTTAGGACATAGCTCCTTTACCTCCCGATCTTGAATTAAACTGTAAAAATCTAAGGCTCTTTTGTGAGAAGAGATACCCTCTATATTTCAGTATAGATGTCTTTTAACTTAACCCAAATATCTAGATAAAAATATCTTTTAAATACCTCTAAATACCCTTATTTATTTGGTGATCTTCCCCCTATTTATAATCTTAAAGGCTATGTCCACCCTAAAATAAAAAATGATCCCCCCTGCGCTCCCAGCCCCAACCGCATAAATTTTTTTTTTAGAAAGCCCCCCAAACTCTACTTACCTTCCCTTCTTTCCTGCGCCGCGCTCCCGGCCCTCTGCTTGTGAGGAAATGCAAGCAGAGGGGCGGGACCGGCAGCCGCGTCTGTGATTGGCTGAGCGGCAGCCAATCACGGACGCGGCTGCCGGCAGCTCACTTCCGCGTAGGAAAGCGGAGAGGTAAGTAAAACATTGGGGAGCTTTTTAAAAATACAAAGTATGCGGTTGGGGCTGGGGGACATAGGGGAAGGGATAGCAGAAGGGGTTTAACTCTAGGGGGAGGGATAGCAGAACGGGAGGGAAAGGGAGGGAGAGGGAGGGGGAGGGAGGGGGGAGAAGGGCTGCAGCACGCATGGCAGGAATCTCCGGGAGGCCAGGTAGCAGGCAGTGTCCTATATGGACCTGCTAGCCTCCTGGTGGGCAGTTTTTGGAACTTTGGGGGGGGACTACAGGAGAACCAGATGGAGTTGGGATGTGAGGTAAGGATTAAACTACACTACATGGTGGGGCCAGTAGTTGGGGGGATTATAGTTTTGGGGGTGGACATGCCCTTTAACCATTTTAGCTGTAAATCAAGGGGGTTATTCAATAAAAGTTCTTATAGTTTAAAATGGTGCTAATTTTGCCCCAACCAATCAGATGTAAGCTTTCAAATGTTACATAAGTTCTGATTGGTTGGGGCAAAATTAGCACCATTTTAAACGATAAGAACTTATGTAACATTTGAAAGCTAACATCTGATTGGTTGGGGCAAAATTAGCACCATTTTAAACGATAAGAACTTTTATTGAATCTCCCTGCAAGTGCCTTAGCAATGTGGTCATATTTTTCTGCAATTGCAAGCTGCAACACACACCACATTTACCTTACTCACCTGTCCCTCTTTTGCATTTCCACATACCCCCCAACTGTCCCAATTGCGCCTGGGACAGTCCTGATTTTCAGGATGATCCGGGTAACCAGGCATTTTTACCCTCTGTCTCCCTGTTGTGTACAAGTATTGACAGTGACTGCTAAACTACCTCTTGGGGGCTGCTGGTGCCAGAACCTATATAGCATATTATACCTATATGTTGGTAAAATTTATAAGTTCGGATGTTAAGAAACTACAGCTTCCAGCATGCCTTGCTTGCATTCTGCTAGCAAAGCATGATGGGAGTTGTAGTTTCCAAGGTTTGGCCCCAGCAGACCCTCAAGAGAAAGTTTAGCAGTTAAGAGCATGCATGCGTGTGCTAAGTTCATTAGCTAAGTGTTGTTAGCCCTCCAGTTCATTAACCAGTGTTGTCAGCCCTCCAGTTCATTAGCCAGTGTTGTCAGCCCTCCAGTTCATTAGCCAGTGTAGCCAGTCTTCCTGTTCATCAGTCAGTGTTGTCAGCCCTCCAGTTCATTAGCTAGTGTTGTTAGCCCTTCAGTTCATTACCCAGTGTTAGTTGATCCTCCAGTTTATTAGCAAGTGTTGTCAGCCCTCCAGTTCATTACCCAATGTAGTCAGCCCTCCATTTGATTAGCCAGTGTCGTCGGCCCTCCAATTAATTAGACAGTGTTAGCCAGCCTTCCAGTTCATTAGACAGTGTTGTTAGCCCTCCATTTAATTAGTCTGTTACTGTAATCTTAAAAGGATAGGTAAAGGAACAGGAGGTAAGGGAGCTATGTCTTACTTCCCGTTCTTCAAATAATGTAACAGGAACCAGTGTTGGATTGCATTCGCAGGTGAGTTTCTTCACCCGATGTGTCCCTCTTTTACATTTTAAAATTTTGGGAGGTATGCTTCCAAATGTTAGGAGGTATGTTAATTGGGGATGAGATCTGGCCTAGAATCCTGCATCATGTCTGTCAGGAAAGTGTGTAGTGACTTGGCAAGAATGGGTTAACTATTGGTATTAGTTCTTGCAAAAGACCAATAAAAATGCCATTCCACCCTGGAACAGTCCTATTGTTTATATTACGATTAGTGAAGCATGGAACCAGATCTTCTTTTCCAGACAATGTGGGGCCGAACCATGTATCTGTAATTCTCTTCAGCTAGGGGTCTGGTGGGTACCTTAAAAGGTAATTTTTAAGACAGTCATACATGTATTTCGGTATTGGAATATGTGAGATGGAAACCAATATTATATTTGTGAATGGGAAGGTAGGCCCATTAAAATTATATCCAACATGGAGACTGTATCCCCTTGAAAAGGTGAGTTATTGATATCTTGGGAAATATGTATTACACATGGGTCATGTTTGGTATTGTAGGAATTGATAATTAATACAGGAGAGGAATTTGTGGTCAATATCCCAGTACAATGTACATATATACTTTTACATGGAATCTGCCTAACTGAGGGGGAATGAATGCTTTTGGCTAGTCGTAAATCTGGACATTCCTAGACACTCCCACCTCATGCATAGCCAGGAGGGGGGTGGTTCATCAAGGGGTTTAAAAATCCTTGTAGCCCCTATAACTGTGTTCATACTGAGGGGACATGCTAAAACTGTGTATATGGACCCAATGTTTCTTCCCGTCCCAAGGATACAGGACTTCTTCTAGTGAGTAGGGTCTGTGAATATTTTTATCCTTTTTATTTTATATAACTGTTGTACCTATTGTATGTCATTTTATTGTAATACCATTTTCTTTTATTTTTGTATTATATGCACTGTCCACCTTTTGGAATATTAAATCTAAAATTTAGTAAATTTTGTCTTTGATGCTCTAAAAGAACTCTGTGGAAAGGGTTCAGAGAAGGGCAACTAAATTAATAAGGGGATTGGGGGAGCTTGAATATGAAGAGAGACTGGAAAAGTTACAATTATGTATGCTGGAGAAAAGGCGCTTGTGTGGGGATATGATTACTGTGTATAAATACATTAACGGGCCATACAATAAACTATCTGGGGCATTGTTCACCAATAGAACATGTCAAAGGACACGAGGACATCCCTTAAGACTTGAAGAAAAAAGGTTTAGGCTTCAAGCTCGGAAAGGGTTTTTCACTGTGAGAACGGTAAAGCTATGGAACTGTCTTCCAGAGGACGTTGTTATGGCAGGTTCATTGGTCAGTTTCAAAAAAAAGCTGGATGAGTTTCTGCAAACAAGGAATGTTGCAAGTTACTGGCATTGATACATAAACTAGAGTTGATCCAGGGAAATTTCCGATTGCCACTTGGGGTCAGGAAGGAATTTTTTCCCCCTTCATAAATTTGGTGGGGGTTTTTTTGCCTTCCTCTGGATCAACAGTTAGGCAGGAAATGAGGATATTGCTAGATGGGTTGAACTGGATGGACGTAAGCCTTTATTCAACCTCAAATACTATACTGGTTAGCCTCTGGTAAGTTTATATGTGGTTGAATGAATTGTTTTGCAGTGTAAATGCTAATTAACTCTGTGATTGCTTGTGAAGGACTGATGCTAATTAACCAGTTAGTTGCTGGAGTGAATGGTGTAGTGTTAACCATTTAGCTGCCAGGACAGGGGTGTGCATAGTCAGTGAGAGTCAAGAGTGTTTTTGGGGCATCTTTAAGGCCATTACTTAAAGTGGTGGCAGCTTGTATCGATTGATTGGTCAGATCACGTGCCCAGCGAACTGGCGTTCATGTCAGGCACCCACAATGAGTTTGAATAGGTTAGGTTTGGTTAAAAAGCTGCGGGTGTGGGTCTGTTGAATTTCGAATGCAGGTTTGGGTGAGATCTTAAGAAAAAAGTTTGGATCTACATATATATACATATGTAGATAGATAAGTA
Source organism: Hymenochirus boettgeri (assembly GCA_019447015.1). NCBI lineage: Eukaryota > Metazoa > Chordata > Amphibia > Anura > Pipidae > Hymenochirus > Hymenochirus boettgeri. The sequence continues at coordinate 120,203,943 of CM033474.1, forward strand.
AGTAAGAAACCACTAATTCGCATTTTAAACGTTTTACATCTATTAAAGGCAGTGTATTTTGATCTGATTTTTAACTGTAGCTGTTCTTGTCTTCGTATGTTCTTACTATTTTAATTTTAATTGTTGATTGCTTTTTTGTAATCTATTAGCTATATTTTTCGTGAGAGATATAGCAGCTATTAGGACTGTTAATCTTCTTCAACTGTCTTACTAAATGATGATTGATTTGAGATGTTCATTTGGTTTCCATGGATACCCAAGAGCTACTGCAAAAGGAAAGATTCAGAAGTGAAGTGTTTCTGCACTGTGTACATTATTTGTCTTTACCCCTTTCAGGTAAAGACAAACCATTTTTTCTTAGATACACACAATTATATAATATAATAACACAACATTTTGTCTATTGAAATTGAAATCCTTTCAAGTTGCTGTGTGTCTTTAGAATTCATCTTAAGACTGTAATCTACTACAAACTGGCCCCGGGCTTGCAATAATTTAATAATTAATGGATATGCATATATTCAGCAGTTTGAAGTGGCTGCAGTGCCCCATTAAGTAAAATAAAATTCAATAACTAAGTGGTTGGGGTTAGGTTTTGGCTGTGATAACTATATATTACAATAAATACATTATTATGACTTGTTGCTGGCAGAAAGTAAGCATTTGAATAACTGAGCAAATTCTTTCAAGAACTCTTCTAGACATATAACGGTATATATATATATTTAGCCAACAGACTACTGTCATTTCAACACCTGGAAAGCTGATATGGCTCTAGGGGTTCTCTAGTTAATAAAATACAGTTTTGGACACAATGTTATCAAGATCAGGCTCATAAAACCCAGTATACAGTATATTGTGTTGCTGAAAACACTACAAATGTTATAACGAGGAGTTATGACTAAAGCCGCAGCACCCTATTCCGGTCTAAAATTAAATGAGAGATCTATTTAATAATGTGCTTGCAGCTCATAGCTTTTTTAACCATGACTTTTTAACACCAGTGAAAAACTATAGCTGACATTAAAGGGTAACAAGTTTGGACTAATTAAAAGCCATTCCTTTGTACCTTTAAAATTAACCATGGATCAAATTTCTAGGTAAAACTTGTGAGATGTTCCTGAATGCGTCCTACTTTCACCAGCTAGCCATGTGACCAGTCTGACATAACACCTCCATTATACCAGTCTGGTTCTTTGTCCAATATGTTAGTATGTTTAGTATTTGAGGTTGAATAATGACATACAGATCATCCATTCCAGCCTACTCAGCAACAATCTCTGCCTGCATTAAAGGAGAACTAAAGTCCCAAGACAACATTGTCTCAATAGACAGAGCACATTCACAAACACACAACAAGCTGTGTCTCATGTCTCCCTTTGCTGTGCATGCTGGGGGATTTATGAAAATAACCTGTGTGTACTAAGGGTCAGCTCCCATAATTCACCTTTTCTCTGAACACCCAGCTAAGTGTGCGCCGGACACTTCACAGGAAACTGCAGTCTTGCTTCCTGGAAGCTGACAGCCAATCATGTTACAGCTCAGAGATCCCTCCCTCTGACACAGAACACAGATATCAGTGCAGTTTTTGTGTAAACACATTAGAAATGCTCCTGTCCCTAACAATGAAAAAATTCCTAGGCTTTTCATACAAAAAAGAAAACTAATCTTTGCAGTGTATGTCTTTGCTAGCATGGATGAAAGAAACAGAACATTTAACATTTCAGCAAAAAATAAACGTAAGTATGGGGAATTGAACCAGCAACCTTCTATACTGTGTCTTTCTAAAAGCTTTCTACCTCTATGCCACTTGGCCTAATAAGTAATGGACCTGTACATGTAAAGTCTTTATCTTTTGCTAGACACATAATAAAAACAAAAAAAGGGAACATGGGGAATGAAACCTGTGTCCCAATAGATTTTTTTCCTAACCCAGCACTTTAGCAGAACACGCCACAGGTGAACTCTCAATCAATAGAAGTAAATGCTAGTAAAATCAGTTTACTATTTTGTATTGCTTCTGGAAGACTGTCAGCAATTCACGCTGCTTGGTACATAAATAACAGAGCTGCTATATATAAAGTTTGTACATATGTAGAAACTTCATATTTATCTAGAAACATGGAAACAAACAAACAAAAAAAGCACTAAACTCAGGCAGTAGACTATGTTATATTGTTTCATAAGTAAACTAGGGGGTTTGAATTTGTGACTTCTTGGTCTGTTTGTTCCTAAACACACAGCATTTACATGGTGCGCCACCAGCAACTCAGAGACAGTGAATCCTGGGGTCAGGGGGCGTGGCTCTTTGAAGCCAACATGGGCTATGTACTGGCAACAACATGGAAGCCTCCTTTGTTACAGAATCTATTACTTATATCTACTAAATGCAAATAACTAGAGAAGAATCTTTCAATGTGTAGGTATTCTGGGGAGAAAAACTTTCACATTAGGATCTGAAAAAACGAAGTTTAGTTCTCCTTTAATTGGCCCTTCTCGTCACTGTCATGCAAGGAAGAGGGTCAGGTTATGTCTCTCAAGCTACTGGAAGCAGGAATTTTGAACAATATCTGAAATATCATTTATCACAGGCTGCAACCAGACATGTGATTCAGGCTTTTATTTAATTCTAACTTGTTCTGGACCACTGTTGCCCTTTAAAGTCACACAGTTGGTAAGGCCCGATCAAAATTTTTTTTGATCTTAAGCTTTTAAGATTTTGATCTTTGAGCTTAAGCTTTTAAGATTTCGATCTTGATTTAAGCATTGTACTCAGAATTCATGGGCAATATGCTGTATTTAATGGTTTTAAAGATCAGTGTGAAGAAAATTCTGAATTTTAGTTTTGGGTTAACATGATCTATGAATTTCTCTGATTGTCCTCACGGATACTAATCCAAAAACCAAGAGAGTCACCTGCATTTAAGGTAAACACAAATTCTTTGGATATTGTTGTTTTTGTATACTTTCCTTCTCTGTAACCTGAAGTTAAATTGGTGTCTGTTTTAGGCAATGCAAATCAGAAAAAACGATTGAATGAATCTTTCTTTGGCTAGATTAGAATCATTGTTGTTATTTTCAGGGCTTCTTAAATGAAAGAAGACAAATGAACAGAAAGGAAATTGTAAACCAAATTAGCATAGAATATTCCGTACAACACAGGCATTATGCTCACAACTTCCCCACTTAAATCAGTGATGATCACAAATAAAAGAGAGAAGCACAAATGGTTTGAACTTACCAGAAGGTGGCAGCATTTTCCCATATAATATATTAAAGGAGAACTAAACCCAAAATCCAAAGGCAGCTCCACAGACTCTCTAATTGTCACTTAGTAAAAACATTTGTTGTTTCTCACCTCTGAATTCAGCCTCTTAGTGTAGAAATCATTTATAGAACATTTATATAATCTATGGCAATCTATGATGTCAATAAAAGTTGGTTAGGGCAACATTTGCACCATTTTTATCTATAAGAACCTTTTATACATAGGCCTGTATGTGTGTTCGGGTCTTAAAGGCAAAGGGGGAACCCTAGTTAGAAGAGGGCTTTTGTTTATGCAGAACTTCACACAGGCAGCCCATCTGCTGCATTCATTTTATATAGCATGTTTGCATCCCTCTAACAGTGCCCCTTTAATTGGTATTCCCTCCAATAATTCCTATTAATATGTACATTTATAGAAATAACATGGTGCAGAGCTGCAAGTGGCATACCCTCCAACATTAACCTTTAATACGTACACAGAGGGCACGGCCACACTGCAAGGCAAACACAATCGCACACGGAATCGCATGCGATTTCATGTGCAAATTCGTTGCGCATGCGTTATTTCATTAGATCTAGAAAAGCGCATGCAATTGCGATTAAAAATGCGGAATGCAAATCGTAAGCGCAATCGCATCGCACCCGAAAACGCACAGTTTTGGTGCATTGCCGAGATTCCAATGATCGGAAAAAAATGCATGCGCAACGCAAGAAAAACACGATAGTATGGCCTAGCCCTTTTAGAACATAGTGCAGTGCTGCAGGTGAAAGATAATATAATGACCCTGATCTTAGCACAGCTCTGTGCAATGCATTTCTCTGTACTAAAGTTTGTTGTTTTTATACAGACAGCTGAATTAAAAACACACTCTCCTTTTAACATTTCCTAATAATGTACACTGGAGAGAAAGGCATTGCACAGAGCTGTGCTTAAACCAGGCTCACTTCATTATACTCCCCCTGCAGTTCTGCACCATGTGGTTTCTATAAAAACACACTCTTCCTACCCTCCAACATTCCGTTTAAAAAGGTACACTGATGAGAAGTGCATTTCACTGAGCTGTGCTAAGATCAGGTTCACTTCACTATCGCCCCCCTACAGTTCTCCACCGTGTGGTTTCTATAAAAACACACTCATCCTACCCTCCAACATTCCCCTTTAAGAAGGTACTCTGATGAGAAATGCATTGCATCGATCTGTGCTAAGATCAGGTTCGCACTATCCTCCCACTGCAGTTCTGCACCATGTGGTTTCTTTAAAAACATACTCTTCCTACCCTGCAACATTCCCCTTTAAGAAGCTACACTTTTGACTAAAAATTGCTGCAGCTGATAGGGAGACCTTCACACTACGGGCTATATTTATAAAGGTGTGGTATTGCCTTCTTTAGCGATCGTTAATTTATGATCGCTATCGGAAATCTTGTAAATGTTCGATAGCGAACATAAATCTACGACCGCCCGTAGAATATCATTACGGTAGTTTATTACCGAATGTTATGGTATACTAATGCCACGGTCGTACAGTAACGAAAACCCACAGTATCACAAGTTTTTAAATATGGCCCTCCAACACTTAAACAATACATTGCAGGTTAAACATACAAAGACTCGGGTCTGTAACTGTGAATAGTGCAGGTTTATTGCACAACATGCATGCTACATGTTTCTGACCCACTTGTCCTTCCTCAAGTGCTTGAGTGGGTCTGAAACATGTAACACGCATGTTTTGCAATAAACTTGCAATATTCACAGCTACAGACCTGTGTCTTTGTATGTTTTACCTGCAATTAATTGTTATATATCGGATTTGGTGGAGTGAAAGCCGTAGGTGAGGCATACATTATTTCAGATCCGGACACACTAGATACCCAAATCTATATGCACTATATCACACTACAACACCGCTACTAGAAAAAGGGTTAATCAGCTGCGCCACCAATATGAATATTGATGATTTAATATATTCCTACATCTTAGGGGTTAGGAGGTGGGAGTGGAAATCACATAGGTGCTGAAATTGTAATAAAGGCAAAAGTACCGACAGGCAAGGGAAAATGTCAGCTTCAGATTAGGGGAACAATCAGAACCTAAAATGAGCTCATAGAGGTAAAGAAAAGGCCCCTGAGTGGAACCTTCCATGCTGAGAAGGATGTTGAGGGAAGTACTTTCTAACTTAAAGGGCATCTATAGTGAAAAAAACAAATTGCCCCTTTGCAAAGTTAAATTAATGTACTCTGTACTGCCGTAATCCTATCTCTGTCATGGTGACTTTGTTTAACCATGGAATCAGATCTCTGCGCAGCACTCCCCCCTTCCCCCTCCCCTCTGTTACCTCCTCCATGTCTCAACTCTGGCTAACCAACAAGCTTATCATGTGCAGTAGGAGTTAAAAGTTCAACATCTTGATTTAAGCATTGTGCAGCCTTATATCTACCATCAAACCTACCTGTCTCCCTCACACCCATTAACTTCCTGGTCAGTCATTTCTGTATATCTTGGGCTGTGGAGCCCGTAGAGGTGGTTGATGGCTCGTTTTAAAGGTAGGAAACTGGCCTTTCATTTAAACTCAACTTGTTTGGAGACCACAGTTCCCCTTTAAACTTTGATTTTTGGGTTTATTGTTATCCTACATTTTACATACACAACAACAATATAATATACTGATATACTTTTTTAAAGTTTTCAAATGTGATACTTGTCACTTGTGAGGAACTGAGATGTAAAGAGCAAGCTGACCTAGTACAAGGAAAAGAAGGCAAAAAGCCAGAAAGACTAAACAGGGAACACATCTACCCCAAAAATTTATATGAGTTAATTTATGACCAATACCATACCATACAAAACAAGATGCTCAATACTTACTGGAAATTTTAAATGTATTATAGGAAAATTATACTCATGCAGAAAGTAACTGACTTATTTCTGGCTCCTCCCACAGCTATTGTCACTGACAACTGTTCCATCTTTGACCCTAAAGAACATATGTTAATGTAAGAGGGGTAAGAGCTTGAATAAGTAAAATTTTCCTTTAAAATGGGTAATTTAAAAAAGAAACATCCATAATAGTTTATTTTTGTTGCAAATACAAATTTGAAGGGGGGGGGGGTAGAATTTGGCATGGGGGCAAATTAGCTCAACACTTTAATGGTATAATTGCCCTGGTGCAACCATCAATATAATATAATATATATTAAATTAAACCATTTACTCAAGTTTTCCAAACTTTTCTTTAATAAACTGACTTTCTTGCCCCAGAAACAGGAGTTTTATACCTATAGCTACAAAGTTGATATTATGTATTTTTTAAGCTGATGCTTAATAGTGTTTTTGAATGATGTGTATGTCTGTTTGGGGGTTTTGCATGCAGAGGGAAGCATATTAGCTTTCAAATATTGGCTTGTAATAACATGCTTCTAACCTGATGATGACCACAAGATGGTTGAAATGCATTCAGTTTGAACAAAGTGCATCTACCTTTTATTCTATGTCTGTGTATGATTTTTAATGCCCTCGGGGCCCATAATAATTGTGCAACATGGAGTAACATACCTCTGAAAATAGTACACTGATAATTGGGAAGAATTATAGTTTCAAGTAATGGGCAATTTAAAAATATAAATTTCCCAATGTACATATCATTTGATTGCAAGAACTTTGCAATCAATGCAGACCTACTAATGACATTTATTACGTATATACTCCGAGTATAAACCGACCCAAGTATAATCCAAGGTACCCATTTTTACCTGAAATAAATAATAATAAAATGATTGACTGGAGTATAAACCAAGGGTAGAAATTATGACCACTACTGCCTCTGTAAGGGAATTCTGCTGTCCATTTAAAGGGCAACTAAAGCCACAAAACAATACAGAATCAGAAGGCAACAATAGATACCATCCTCCTTCTGATTCTGTATTGTTTTGTGGCTTTAGTTGCCCTTTAAATGGACAGCAGATTTCCCATACAGTAATAGCTCTACTGGATATGGCTATTACTGTATGAGAACTGAAGCCTCATTCCTTGTCACTCCAAATGTTTGGAAACTGCAACTCCCAGCATGCTTAATAGCTGAAAGTTGTAGTTTCCAAGAATCTGTTAACTTTCACCACCCTTTAGATCAAGAGTTGGGTGTCATCAGAACCCTGCAAAACGGAGCAGAAAACATTTCCACTAGCACACAGGCGAAGGCAAAAGAAATTAAACATATCAGAGGAGCCCTTAAAACTGGGCCCGGACTGGGCCTTTGTCAAGAAGTAGAAGGAAAGAAAAGAACACGAATACCAACAGTGAAGGGGTAAAGCAAAGAGTATGAATATGGTCATCCCAAATGTAGCAGGGGTCTCAATTAAGAAGAATTTAAAAAAAACACCATATCCCTGTCTGCTTTAAACCAAACAACACACTGAGGCAGCAATTGGTACATCCAAAAGACCCAGCACTGAAACACAAGAAAAGCGACATCATATACGCAGTGCAGTGATTTTTTGTGAGGGAGACCAAACAGCAACTGCACCAACGTATGGCCCAGCACAGAAGAGCCAATTCCTTGGGTCAGGAAAGGTAAGGAAAAAGGACATACTTTTGAAGATTGTAGTTTTCAACATCTTGGCACAGGAACATGACTGGTTTAAGAAAGGTGTCAAGGAGGCCATGTATGTGAAATTAAGAAACCAAGCCTGAATAGAGGTGTGTGTGTGTGTGTGGGGGAGGGGTTCGACACCAACTGTCTGCCATGTACAATGCTGTTTTGACACCTTAGTTTCGATAAAACCTCTTAGCCTCAATGCATCCACACCTTGCATTCAGAAGGTCCCTAACACCTGTCTGTCTTATGCTAATTGAAACTTTCAAGGGTACTTATATTGCCAACAGATTTTTATACAAGTCATTCTGAATTGAGAAAGCCAGTCAGATGACTAGCAAGACATCTTCAAGAAATAACCTTTAAGTCCAGTTGATCTAACTGAATACAACAGATATACTATGACCTGGATGAATGAGAACCTTCACAAGCATAACGCAGCCTGCATTATGCTAAATACCAACCAGCCTTTCTTTTTGTTGATTAAATGTGTTTGTGACTTTAAGGGAAAGGTGAATAATGGGTTGCCTGATCATTTGGTCTAATAGGGACACACTGTATAAATGTAATTAGTAGGGCCATGTTTGATGAACTGCTACATAGCATGTTATATGTGGATTTCATATGTGTTTAGGCTTAATCTTTTACAAGATCCACAAGATTGATTTTAATCTGCCACAGCATCCTGGATATTGCTTTCAGTCTGCCAGTAGCAGTAGTGAACCTGATTCCAACACAGCTCTGTTCAATAACTTCTCAATAGTGAAGATGAATGAAAACTTTGAAGCAACATGGTAAGACTCCTTAGTATATAAGAAAGACTGGAGAAAATGTGCTGAAAACTACTATTTACATATGACAGGTAAAAAACTAACAAGGGAAATAAAAACGTTGAAGTCAGAGAAAGAAATAAGGTGAGTTGAAAAAAGGGTGTACACAGCATTTAAACATCCTTGTGCTGTTTATCCTATAAGTGGGCCTGTTTTAAGTAAATCTCTGATTGGAATTTAGGTGGATAATGAACTTAAAAGTACAAGCAGTGCCAGGTTTCAACAGCTAGAGCCGGCAAAACATTGTCTCGTATAAAGAGGGGAATAGATTCAAGGGAGAAAAATATTATTCTCATTCTTTACAAAGCACTATAGTAAGGCCTCATTTGAAATATGTGGTGCGGTTTTGGAATCCCATATAGTATAGTATTTGAGGTTGAATAAAGACATACGTCCATCCAGTCCAACCCATCTAGCAATATCCTCATTTCCTGCCTAACTGTTGATCCAGAGGAAGACAAAAAAAACCCACCAAATTTATGAAGGGGGAAAAAATTCCTTCCTGACTCCAAGTGGCAATCGGAAATTTCCCTGGATCAACTCTACTTTATGTATCAATACCAGTAACTTGCAACATTCCTTGTTTGCAGAAACTCATCCAGCTTTTTTTTGAAACTGACCAATGAACCTGCCATTACAACGTCCACTGGAAGACAGTTCCATAGCCTTACCGTTCTCACAGTGAAAACCCTTTCCGAGCTTGTTTTTTTTTTTTCGGCTACCCCCTAGTAGACGGGATGTCCTCGTGTCCTTTGACATGTTCTATTGTTGAACAATGCCCCAGATAGTTTATTGTATGGCCTGTTAATGTATTTATACACAGTAATCATATCCCCACGCAAGCGCCTTTTCTCCAGCGTACATAATTGTAACTTTTCCAGTCTCTCTTCATATTCAAGCTCCCCCAATCCCCTTATTAATTTAGTTGCCCTTCTCTGAACCCTTTCCATTTCAAAGATGTCCTTTTTGTACACAGGATTCCAAAACTGCACTGCATATTCCAAATGAGGCCTTACCAATGCTTTGTAAAGAGGGAGAATTACATTTTCCTCCCTTGAATCCATACCTCGCTTTATACAAGACAATACCATGCTGGCTCTGGCTGTTGCCGCCTGGCACTGCTTGCTACCTTTAAGTTTGTTATCCACCAAAACTCCAAGATCCCTTTCCAACAGGAATTCCCTTAACACAGAGCCATTTATAGTATAAGTAGCACAAGTATTTTTAAGTTCAAAATGCATCACCTTACATTTATCAACATTGAATTTCATCTGCCACTTAGCAGCCCAATGTGATAATCTATCTAGATCCCCTTGCAACGATTGCACATCCTCTGAAGTTTTTAATGGTCGACAAAGTTTTGTGTCGTCAGCAAACACAGAAACCTTGCTGACAATACCCACTTCCAAATCATTAATAAATAGATTAAATAGAAGCGGCCCCAGCATAATGATGAAGCCCCATTAACAAGTACTCTCTGCATCCTATTCATTAACCAATTTTCTATCCATGTACAAATGTGACTCCCCAGACCAACAGACCTTAGCTTATACATTAGTCGCCTATGGAGGACTGTATCAAAAGCCTTTGCAAAATCCAAGTAAACTACATCTACTGCTATGCCAAAGTCTAAATTTCTACTTACTTCCTCATAAAAGCCAAGCAAGTTAGTTTGACAAGATCTATTCCTCCTAAATCCATGCTGGTTACTACTTATAATGTCAGTCCTTGAAACATAATCTAGAACATGTTCCCTTATTAAACTTTCCAGGATCTTCCCCACCACTGAAGTTAAACTTACAGGCCTGTAATTACCCGGCTGTGAACGACTACCCTTTTTGAATATTGGAATAACAGCCTTTTTCCAATCCAGAGGCACACCACCGGACATGAGGGAATCAGCAAAAATAAGAAACAATGGCCTAGATAAAACTGAACTTAGCTCCTTAAGTACCCAAGGATGTATTTTATCCGGTCCAGGAGATTTATTAATATTAACCATATATTATTAACCTCTATCTGTTTTCCTATCTGTATGTCTGTCCATCTGTCTCTCTCCCTATCAATACCTCTCTATCTGTCTGTCTCTATCTTTCTCTATCTCTCTCTCTCTCTCACTCTCTCTCCCTGTCTCTATGCCTATCTGCCTCTCAGTCTATCTGTCTGTCTTTTTCTGTCTGTCTCTCTTTCTTTCTAGCTGTCTATATCTCGTGTCTATCTATCTATCTGGCTATCCATCTATCTAGCATGTTTTAACGTCATAGTGAGTGTTGCCTTTGTGAAAGATAGGGCATGTGTCAGAGCCCGGGTCCCTCCCCGCTCAGCCTCCTCAGCCAATGGCAGGCGAGCTGGCAGGGCTTCTAGGTGTCCCCACAGTTCAGTCCCCCTGGCCAATCAGAAACGCCAACGCATGGGTACTGACACCGTGCACGAGCATACGCATGTACTTGATGACGTCACACCCGGAAGAGGTGTCTTAAGGGCTGAGACCATGCTGGGTAAGTGCTGATCGTCCCTATTTACTGTTAGCTTCTCTATTGGTGCTTGTGTAAGGCGATAGTAAAATGGGGGTACTTAATTTGCCCCAGAGACTGTCAGCCTTATCCAAATTCTATGCACAAGACTTATTTATGAGGAGTAGGCCCTCACATATGTTGGAGGCAGGGTGTTGCTGAACTACCACCCTTAGGTAGAATGCAAATAATGGACGCCAGTGGTTCTTGAACTCAAACAGTATCTTATTTAGTAACAGAACAATATTAACAATATTAATATAGCATTGTACAATAGAGGTATATATAAATACTCCAGCTCTCATGTCACTGTAGTAGAATCTTCAAACCCTATGTCTGGCACTATGTCCCTAATCAGGACTCTAGTCTTTACTAAATCTTCTTGTTGGAGCTCAGGCTTCTTACTAGGTGGTCCTTTGGCTTGACAAGGGACCAAGGTGGTCCGAAATGTTGCAAACTAGCTCTGATGTAAAAATGAGCCATTTATAGTGGCAGCAAATGCAATATGTTTTTTAAAAAATTATAAATAAATGGATACGTTTTAATGAGTGCTACTCAATTCGTGGCACATGATACCACAAATACTTTTATATTTTTACACAGTGGCCCCTACCAAGGTGGTCCTTTGGCTTGACAAGGGACCAAGGTGGTCCGAAACGTTGTAAACGAGCTCTGATGTAAAAATGAGCCATTTATAGTGGCAGCAAATGCAATATGTTTTTTAAAAAATTATAAATAAATGGATGTTTTAATGAGTGCTGCTCAATTCGTGGCACATGATACCACAAATACTTTTATATTTTTACACAGTGGCCCCTACTGGCCAAATCCTGTCAGAACAAGAATACTCAAGGGTAACTAGTTTATAGCTCCCTACACTTGTATTTTGCTTGTTCCTTGTGCCTCTTGTTTGCCCCTTTCTCTTGCTACTCCTGTTATTCTGATGCATTCTACCCGCATCCTCTCTACAGCTACTACTGGATTCCTGTTGCTATACTTTATCCTCTACAGCTGCTCCTGAACCCCCTCTGCCATACTCCACTCTGTACAGCTAATCCTGGATTCCTGTTGCCATACTCCATCTACTACAGTTGTTCCTGGATTCCTGTTGCCATGGCGAACCCAGATCTGTGGTGGATTTCCAAATCACGGATCTCGTGGATTTTCCGTAATTCTGCTTTCTGAATTTTTTCTGAACTGCATTCGCAAATTTTCATAAATTCGAGAAATTTAGCGGAGCTACACAACAGCAGCCTTCCAGCATGGTGGCGCAGTCCTTGAAAACATATACACTGCAAACAAAGGGCTTCAAGCTGGAGGGTTTTTGTAAGCAACTGGATTGGATTGGATACATTAAAATTATTTCAGAAAGAATCTGATTGGTATACTAACCAATAAGATTATTTTTTATCAAAATTGGTTGCAATCAGATTGTTCTGTTCCCCAGACCATTTCCGAGGTCCCAGAGCCATTTACAGTATGTTACTGTATAATTTTATCCTTTAAAACTTAAATTTTCCAAATATTTAGAACGCGGCATGAAATTAGATTGTGGAAGCTCAAAAAACAGTGCGATCATGAGGAAAGCTACGCATTCCCCAGACCATTTACTAGGTCCCAGAGCCATGTACAGTAAGTTACCATTGCTATTTTAGCTTATATTTAGGAGGATATGTGCAGATTTTTTTCTCCCATTGACTTTAATTTTTTTCGGGGGATTTTCAAATTTTCTAATTTTTTCGATAATTGCGAACCTGCAGGTGAAACGGATTTTAGCAGTTTTGCCTGCTCCTGAACCCAGAGTACCTTCTCCTGATCAGTTTTCTGGGAATCGACAGTTCTTCTGAGCCTTTAGGAACTCCTGTCAGTTATTCCTCTCACTACAATCCCAGACTTTTGCTGTAGGTAGTGTGCTCGCGGGCTTCATTATTTCCTTACTCCAAGGGGAGTTGCAATCCTCAGCTCACCGCTTGTCTGAAGATGGAAGCCCATGTCTGACCAATGCAGATACTTTCTTTAACGCCATGATGACCCGTGGCCGAATTTGCGAACGATCGATCGTGCAGTCCCATAGGGAACCACTCGATCGATCAGAATTTATCGACACGTCCGATCATTCGTTCGGCCGATCCAGACAAACAAACGATCGAGGTCGGTCGTGGCCGGTCACCCCACACGAAAGTGCCGTGAATCGGTCGGCCGAAAATATCTGCTGGTGTGTAACCAACCTTAAGGTTAGGAAAGGTTTATTTACAGTGAGAATGGTGAAACTGTGGAACTGTCTTCCAGCAGATGTGGTAATGGCAAGTTTATTGAATAGCTTTAAAAGTGGGCTAGATAAGTTTCTAAAACTAAAAAATATTGAGAATTACTGGTATTAATACATATACTGCAGTTCTGGTTGATCCAGGGATACTCTCCAATTGCCATTTGGAGTCAGGAAGGAATTTTATCCTTTTAGCTGTTTTTTTCTTTTTTCCTCTGGATCAACTGTTAGGTAGGGTTAAAAAGGAGGGGGGAAAGGTTGGACTTGATGGACGTATGCCTTTATTCAACCCTAATTACAATATTACTATGTTACATAACCTCCAACAAGGTCGGAGACCTGTGGAAGACTACACATCTGAATTCAGGGGTTGGTCCAGTGACACAGACTGAAATGACTCTGCTTTAAGATCTCAATTCCTTGTAGGATTGTCCGAGTAACTTAAGGATGAAATTGCAAGGGTGGAAGTACCTGATGACCTTGAGGATCTCATTAAATTAGTCGTCCAAATTGATAGCAGGTTCAAAGAAACTTTGAAAGGTCTAAATCCTCTTTTCTAAGGTCCGTTTTCCCCTACAGCCACTCCTAGTCCTTCTCCAACTGACCCTTCAGAACCCATGCAGATATCAGACCAGCCCACTCTGTGGAAGAATGCAACTGTTGCAGACAGGCTAATCTTTGCCTTTATTGTGGGGCCTCTGGACACTTTCTCTGTAATTGCCCAATCAGGCCCACTGGTAAGGCCCCCTTTTCCGGATTTCTTTCATCACAGACTTTTAATAATAGTTCTAATCATGTCACTTTACATGTCACTTTTCAGTTCCCAAATGAGACTCGGGTGGTCCCAGCTATTCTTGATTCAGGTGCCAGCCGTTGCTTCATGAATATAGACTTTGCTAGAAGCCATGCCGTACCTTTGAAACCTAAAGAACAATCCTTTAATCTATTTTTGGCCAATGGTTCCTCTATCAAGTCAGGTCCAGTTCTTTTTGAAACTTTGGCAGTACCCGTTACGATCCTTGACAACCATCATGAACTATTGTTTTTAACATTTTTCCCTCACCTTGTTTCCTAGTTGTTTTGGAATTTTCTTGGTTTCAAAGACACAACCCCGTGTAGATTGGAGTACAAATAAAATTTCTTTTTCTTTTGACTTTTGTTAAAGCGAAACTGCTGTTGTACTTCAGCCTATGATGTATACACTTTTTTAGGTTCCAAGACTGAATCTCTTCATAGGGATATAGAGCCAGCACATAACCCTGACTTCCTAGATGTATTCAATAAAACAGGTGCAAATACACTTCCTCCTTATCAACCCTACAACTGTCCCTTATAACTAGGATCCAAGATCCCTTTCGGAAGAATTTATCCCCTTACTGAACTGGAACAGGTTACCCTAAAGGATTATATCGATGATAACCTCAAAAAAGGTTTCATTCATCCTTCCACTTCCCCAGCTGAAGCAGGGATATTCTTTATCGAAAAGAAGGACCATTCATTACTCCCCTGTATTGACTATAGAGATCTCAACAAAATTACAGTAAAGAACCGCTAGCTACTTCTTTTGCTTTCTAAACTATTCCAGAGACTTAGAACTGCTAAAACATTTTCCAAACTGGAACTGCGAGGGGCCTACAACCTCATTAGAATCTGAGAGGTTGACGAATGGAAAACAGCTTTTAGAAGTCGGTTTGGAAACATTGAATATCTTGTCATGCCCTTTGGGCTATGCAATGCCCCTGCCACTTTCCAATATTTCATCAATGACATCTTTAAAGACTTCATCGACCAGTTTGTAGTGGTATAGCTGGGCGATATCCTCATCTTTTCTTCCTACCCAGAAATTCATCATACCCATGTCCGTTCCGTGTTGGCAAGGCTAAGATCTAATCATTTGTTCTCTTAAGCTAAAAAAGTGAATTGGACAAAGATCCTTTACCATTTCTCTGTATTATCCCGTCCTGTAGGACTCTCCATGGGTTTACAAAAAAAGCTGTCCAAGGATTTGTTAGTTTTGCTAGATTTACTAAAAACTTTTCTGCAACCATTCTTCCCATTACACAACTCACAAGGAAATGTGTAGAGGTCCCTTGGACTACGGAAACACAGGAAGCCTTTGATCTTCTCAAGAGACTCTGCCCCTGTCCTCAGACATCCAGACATCATGCAACCCTTTGTATTAGAGGTATGCCTCTGATGTGGCCATGAGCAACATTCTTTCCACTGTCAGACAAGATGTTCTTCTCCCGATTCTTATTCCACATCCCTTCAAACCTGGTTCCAAGAACAAAAAAACAGATGCTCTTTTCCGCATGTTTCCTGTTCTTGAAGATAAATGTAATCCATCATTTCCGCTAAAAACTTCCATCTCTTATTAGACAGCCCAACCTGATTTCCTAGATAAAGGTTGCTTCCACCTTGGTTCCAGTTACTCCTCTGCTCCTAAAGAAAGAAGTACTCCTTTTCTTTAAAGATAGAATTTTCATTCCGGAGGAATTTAGATTACAAATACTAAAATCTTGATTCAACTCCAATTCTGGTGGCCCAATTTAGAAAACCAATGCTCTTCCTATGTTGCTTCTTGTGAAGGATGTTTACAGAATAAGACTCCAAGATCCAAGTCCTGGGGTTTTCTACAATCCTTACCCATCTCTTCCTGCCCCTGGGAAATGATTTCCCTCAACTTTATTGTGGACCTATCTAAGTCTGAGGGATTTACTACAATTTTCATTCTGGTTGATCGGTTCACCAAGAAGTCACACTTTGTCGCTATGCATGGTACTCCTTCTGCACCTCAGGCCACATACATCTTTTTTAAAGAGATTGTTAAACTGCATGGCATCCCTAGCAATATCCTCTCAGATTGAGGAGTTCAATTCACTTCAAGGTTCTGGAGATCACATTGTACAAAATGTGGGATCTCTCTGAGTTTTTCATCTGCATATCACCCTCAAACTAATGGTCAAACTGAAAGGACTAATCGGACTCTAGAACAATACTTAAGATGTTACACTACCTTTTCTCAACAAGATTGGGCTTCCCTATTAACTCTGGCAGTTTGCTTATAATAACTTTCTTCACTCATCAACAAAGAAATCTCCCTTTTTTTGCTAATTCTGGATTCCATCCTTCCTTCCTTCCTTCCCAAGATTGTTAGAGATTCTGCCTCTCCTGGTGTGAATGAAAGGTTAACATTCCTTTCCAACATCCATAAAATGTTAAGAGAGACTATTGCCAAGGCTCAAATTTCCTATAAAAAATTTTTCAACCGCGGTAGGAGGGAGAGTATGAAATTTCCCCTTGGAGATTCTCTACTCTGAACTTAAAACTTTCCTGCCCTTCTAAAAAACTTGAACCCAAGGCGGTCCAAGTTTTTTTGGTCCCCGAAGATACACCGATATTCCATGTATCCCAAAGCCACAGTACCTAATACTTTTGCTCAGGGCCACACTCGTGCTTCTCCGACAGTATCGATCGAGGGAAAAGTAACATAGTAATTGAGGATGAATAAAGATAAACGTCCATCAAGTCCAACCTTTTCACTCTCCTTTTTAACCCTACTTAACAGTTGATCCAGAAGAAGGCAAAAAACTCCAGCTAAAAAGGGGGAAGAAAATTCCTTCCTGACTCCAATAGCAATTTCCTTTTCCTCCAATCTTAAAGGATGGCCATGTGTCCTCTGATATGACCAATTAAAAAACAATGCATCTGTGAGTTTATTGTATGGCACAATAATATATATGTATAAAGTGATCATATCCCCACGCAAACATCGCTTCTCTAATGTAAACAGCCCTAACTTTCTAATCTGCCTGCATAGTCAAGTATCCTCCATTCCTTTTATTATTTTAGTTCTCTGAACTGCTTTTCCAACCGAGATTCACTTAACATAGTTATTTATGGCGTAGGTGGCAACAGGATTGTTAAACCCCAAATGCATCACATTACATTTATGAATATTGAATCTCTTCTGTCATTCTGCTGCCCACTTCGATAATCTATCTTGCAGCAATTGCACATCATTTGAAGTTTCCAAAGCTCTGCATAATTTAGTGTCATCAGCAAACACAGAGAACTTGCTCTCAATGCCCCCTTTCTAAGTAATTTATAAACAGATTAAAAAAAAGTGGCCCCAGTACGGAACCCCCGAGGCACTCCGCTTAGAACTTTAGCCCACGTAGATGTAGCTCCCTTGACCACCACTTTCTGTTTGCAATCCAATAACAAACTCTCTATCCATGAACAAATGTTTTTTTCTAGTCCAACAGTCCTCAGTTTATACATTAGTCGCCTATGCGGCACAGTATCAAAAGCTTTCGCAAAATCCAAGTATACTACTGTACATCTACTACTATGCCAGAATCGCTTATTCATAAAAACCAAGTAAATTAGTCCGGCACAAACTTCAATCCATGCTGACTAGTACTAATAAGATCAGTTCCGGAGACAAAGCCAAGGATATGATCCCCTAACAAAGTTTCTAGCACCTTCCCTTCCACTTATGTTAGGCTAACAGGTCTATAGTTACCAGGTTGGTAACGACTACCTTTATTGAATATTGGTATATACTAAGAGATGAGTACTGTAGGATAAGGTGATACCTTTTTATTATATTGAATGGGGTGTGCACTAGACTTCTATTTTGTTTGTGTACTTTTATATAGAGAGGTATTCTTATTTAAAGATCAGCATTTAGGTATCTTTATTTAGGAATGTGCTATTTACCAATTGGTAGTGTTATTTAATGCTCCTTATTTGAGAACACCCCTGCTTTATAAATATACCCCTTTACATCTGTGCATTCTGCCCTCTGATGGTTTCTAAACTACAACTCTCAACATTCCCTGGTAGACAGAGAGTGGTTATTAAATTACATTTGGTTCTGCTAGTGCACACAACACAATGCGATCTTACCCAGGAAGGAGACTGTTAAGTTTGAAAAAGTACGTTCCACTCTGCTAGAGTAGTAGATGTCTTAATTAAATTTGTCCATGTTTCTGCAACATGACTTTCAAACTGCCATTCAGGAGGGTTGCTAAGATTCCGAATCCCCCTGAGGTCCAACATTCAGCGAGGTGTGTCTGGTCAAGCATGTCCTATGAATGTGCAGGGCGCCAATAAAGGATCTGTGCTTACCTAGTAAGGAATGGCATTGTACCATCTCTGTAATGCACTATTTTAAGTACAAAATACCCCCCCCCCCCTCGCTTGTCTGAATGGACTGGTCTGGAAAAGTTGATTTGGTGGAGAATGCCGGATTTCTTTCTTTTCTTATAGACTGCTAATGAAAGAGGAGGTCATGCACCGATTCATGACTTAAAGCTTGATGTAAAGGTTCAAAGTAAAAATAATGTTATGCAGAATGTGCGGTCTAATCCAGCTCTGTCCGAAAACACTCTCTCTCCACGTAACCAATCAAAAAAGGGAAACTGGTAAGTCAAGCTCATTTAAGCCCCCACTGCTCTCGTGAGCTTAGGCCACCAGTCCACATCCTAGGCTGAAATGGATGTTCGGTCAGGGATCAAGCAACAAGCTCTCAAAACACGAATGATCCTCAGCTGAAAAGGGACTTTCATACCCATCATGCATCTCGGGTCGTCCACCACAATCGCACGCGTGTAGGAACCTTAAGTTCTCAGAAAAGAGGTAGGTCTTAATCCTACCTAAGGCTGAGGCCACATTACAACGCACAGGAATCGCACACAAAATCGCGAGCGTTATCGCACGCGATTGTGTGCGCTTTTCTTGTGCGTTCGCCTTTGCGTTCGCGTTTTGCGCATGCGTTTTTGCCATTTTGCGTTATGGAAACGCTGCGTTAACGCACCAAAAATGGTGAACGCATGCGTTACCAAAACGCGAACGGACGCGCAATCGCATGTGCATCGGAAATCGCGGGAATTTTTGCGTTCCCGCGATTTCCATTTTAGCAAAAATCGTGTGCGCAATCGCGAGCGCGAAACGCGTGCGCAAACGCGCTAGTGTGGCCTAGCCCTAAAGTTAAATTGAAAAAACTGCAGAGACAACTTAAGTCGACTTTTCATTCTTGAATAAACAAATTGAATTTGGGGGATATTCTATAATTCCTGAGAACTCGCAGGCTAATTACTTCATAATTACCAGACAAACTTGCCCTTTCAATAGCAGCTGAAGTCATAGTTAAATCATGAGACACAATCCAACAAGCTGCCTAGGCTATGATATCATTATCTGTGGCACAGTTACTAATCACCAAATTATTAATTAGTGCAATTACGAAATTATCATTGAACAGAGTGTCGGGCAAACAGGAGAATAAATATTAAATGCCCCCCCCTAGTATGAATACATAGATAAGGAGATTCACAGAGCCTTACCTTGATTCCCACATTGGTATTGTGCAAATCCACTCTTGCTCGGAGATCCTTGCTGGACTTATTTGCAAGAAATTCCTTCACAAACTTATTGCTGTATTTGAGGTTATCCCCACACCCCCCCCATTGCCAGGCCTCCCGATTTTCCAGGTTTGGGGCCTCGTCACATGTACATCGCTCCATTCGACCGGCACTGCATGCTTTCGCCATGGCGTGAGTCAGTCCCGCTGAGGAGATTGCATAGAGGAACGCTGTTTCCTTAAATCCTGAAAAGGGGAAATCAAGATAAAGAAAACATAAAAAATCTTATCTATTTTATATGTGATCACAGTAATGTATACTAACACCCCTTTGTTTATAATGTATGCCAGTGTGCAGATAATATGATATTGTATGGGGCCTAGGAATGTGCATTGATTATCTTTTATATATGTATGTATATAATAAACTCCAGCGGCACTCAGCATATAGCAAAGCAGATTTGGAGTTTTATTCCAAGTTTCCTCCAAGACACGCTCTATCAGTCTATAGTCTTAGTAGAGCCAAAGAGCTACAGGTTGGAGATCTCTGGTATTGCCCAAGAGAGATAGACTGTTTTGACAGATAGATAAATAAACAGAGGCTCTGTTATAAGTGGCAAGTCTCCTCAGATTAAAAAGGGTAAAGTATGAGAAACCAGCGCTGGCTTTTGTTACATTTCCAGACTTTTCTGCACATGTTTAAAATAACAAGGAGATATGGAAACAATTATGACCGCTTGCGTTGATCCTAAAGCTGTAGCATTTATGGGTGTATTCTGTAAAGAACGTTAAAAAAACAATGCCAATTATTTCTAGCTTGTAGAAGTCTGCCCATTCCTAAGTTTTCCAAACATCTGGATGTTTTAAAGAGAAACATGGCGCAAATCAAAATGGCCGCTTTTTGTTTTAAGGAGATTTTTTTTTTAATAAAAGAATGAAAAATCAAAAAAGCTGCTCTCTGGCAGAGATGTAACTAGGTTTAAGTGGCGTGTCCTATATGAATATATATTTGAATAATTTATAAGAGAAGTAATGTCTTTAAGGGTCAACCATAATCTCCATCACTAACTTCCAGACAACCATTTAATAAACAGAACACAGAGTAATTATTATCTTGGAATTTTTGCCATTTCTTTTGTTCATGTAGTAACCACCAAAAAACACAATCTTAGTTTTGCATTAAGTCCAACTTGTGTTGACCAGACAAAGCTACTTGATGACTGATTGCTTTAGTTTATTACTAGAATTTATGGTGGGAAAAACGGTACTGACTCAAAATGTTCAACTCATTGGACTGCGTAGTGAACCAATCAGAAATATTTTGGTCATTAAAAAGATAACATACAATGCACTGCGTAATATAACAATATCATTAGTCACCTTAGAGTTCCATGATCTGTAAAATGCTTTCTCCGGCCTTGTGCCTTTATAGGGTCATGGAACTATATTACAATATATCCTATATATAACTATATCCTTATATTACACAATACATTATCTATTACATAATAGTCACCCAGCTAGGTCACTATTATAAGATTAATCATGTGAGTTAAAAAATAAATATTAAAACCAAAATCTAGCAGGACCATATGAACATTGCAGAACCACAGTGTTAAAAACCTAAACACCAGGGGGCGACAGTGTGCTACAAAGGAAACAAAACAGCAAAACAAATGTCATAAAAAAAACTTAAACTCAGTTTAAAGGTAGTGACCTTTAAAAGCAGGTGTGGTCTTTTGAAAAGGGGCACGGTCAAATGTGGGTACGTGTACCCGTAAATGTGTCCCTTGGAAATTTTGGGAAATGTTGCCAACTATGGGTGTACTATATGTATTGCCATAGTTGTTTGTTTGTTTTTAATGTCTATCAGCTACAATGAAAACAATGATGTGAACCACTCTCCCTAATAAACATCATCATGGAACATTGCTGTCCCTATCAACTATGTAAATGAGCAGGGAGCATGGGAAATATCCTCTTTCCATTCATTTGTATGGGGCAATGGGATTAGCACATGTCGGAATCCTTCCTCCGGGCTGGTGAGAGGATTGACACCTGATCCCTTCAGGCTGAAGGAGTAAACAGCTGGGTGTGTGTCAGACTTAGGATGAAACACCCTAGAGATCAATTTAATCGGGGGCGGGGGTCCGGTCTTTAAATTGTTCACACAATTGTCGTATTATAGCAGAATAAATGGATTGTTGCCCGATACGCCGGGCGGATCTTCGAATGAGCGTCTGTTTCGGCTGATTAAGTGCCCATACACAGGCTGATTTATTATTAAAAGGCTGTTAATACACCACCCACGTTCATACACCACCCGCGATTGCACATGTGTACGAACCCTACAGGTGGCCATACACTGGGCCAATATCACAATCAATCCAACATGTGAATAGACATTTTCATTGATTGGCCTTTAAACTTTACGTTTAGTCGGGTTTTTTTTAGTCGATCGTTTCACTGATCCTAGCATTTTCTGAAGTTCAGATTAAATGTGAATGTAATGTAACCTCACAATAGACGACATTAGACAATAATCTCTAAACGAATTGAATGTCGAACAATATGTATGGTACATCTACATACAATTAACATTGTACATCTGTCTATCAAAGTATCGGACAGTGTTACCATCACAATCAAATATCTATGCGCCTTCATAAGAATTCACGTTTTACTACCCTACCAAGTTCATCTGACATTTGCCGTAGCTAAATCCGCTTTGATTCCAGTAAAGTCAATGCGTTCATTCTAACCTCAGGTGTCTCTAGTGCCTGCCACCCACAGCTATCCAGTGTCAGACCTTTAATACATCACTAAGCAGCTTGTTAACCCCTTTTAAACTGCAAGGGAGAAGCTAATAATTATATTGAGAAACAGTAAATAAAAACTAAAGTCAAGAAATATTTAACCCCATCGCCAAAATAAATATTACCAGATTTACAGATCGGTAATCTGTCTGCAAGGATGATCAAGTTGTGTGTACAAGTGACTTCTTATATTCTAATAATATAAAGAATTTTTTACATTTAACTCATGACATCATTAAACAACAATAATAACAGAGGACATAGCTAAGCACTATTTATCTAGATATAATTTACCAGATATTCAAGATTCTTTGTATCTTGCAAAGATAACAGAAGCCAAAAGAGACTATAGGAGTAAGTAAATAAGCAACAGAGACTTCTGGGTAATTTCCATGTTAGCTCTTAGGAAAGCTACACCTATAAACATATTAAATATACCTATTATAGGAGTGAGTCCCCCAATATAAATTGCTATAACTTTATAATGTGAAGATTAACACAGCACTAGTGGATTCTTCCTCTGGTGAAACCTGCCCACTAGGGTTTGAAACATGTGCTAATATACACAATAAAAGATTACAGCCATTTATATTGGTGTGTTACATGATTAGCTACTATTCTACAGTGGCCCATAAAGTGCATGTCCACATCTAAAATGAACTTTTGTATTTAGGTACAGCACCCCCCAAAACACTATCAGGGAGATTCAATAAAAGTTCTTATCGTTTAAAATGGTGCTAATTTAGCCCCAACCAATCAGATGTTAATTAACATTTGAAAGCTAACATCTGATTGGTTGGGGCAAAATTAGCACCATTTTAAACGATAAGAACTTTTATTGAATAACCCTGTAACTCAGTAAAATTTATAATCCCCCATAATGTCTGTCTAACAGTTACATAGTAACAGAGGTTGAAAAAAGACATAAGTCCATCAGGTTTAACCTTTATACCATAGTTAACAGATTCAGAATAAGGCAAAAAAAAGGGGGGGAAACAAAAATTATATCCTAATTTTTTGGTGCCACCAATAAAAAAATTAGAGGGAACATTGCTTCTACCTAAAAGTTCATTTTAGGGGTGAACATGCACTTTAAGTGGATTGTTCTATTTCCTTAACCATTTTCCATTGAAGAACAAGAGGAAAAAAAATAGGTTAACCAGGTAAAGGAGACACATTCCTTACGGTGTCAGCCTTGTTTCAGCGCTGGCTGTGTGCATTCCAGCAGGCTAAAGGGGAGAGTAAAACAAAAAAAAATAAAACCCAGAGCATTAAAGCTGCTTTTTTTCTTCTATGTGACTGTATAGGTGGCTTCTAAGTATTTTATTGATGGATGGAAATGGATGTTAGAGAGCAAAAGACCTGATTACAATCAGCGCAGTCAGGAAACTGAAATCGGAAGCTGCCCGAGGTTTTACAGGGATTTGCAAGAACACAATCCAGCCTCTTCTCTTGCTACAGCTTCCCTTCCTTCAACGTCCCTTTTACAGAGACTGCGGACCACTGTGGTCAGTATCCAGGCAGTCGTACCCACTCACACAACCTGTTGCTTTGGTAACAGTCTAATTAAATGGTTTTCTTGGTCACACAGCAGAAAAAAACAAGCAAAGATCCTAAAAAAAAAAAAAATGTCTGGACAACGTGCAAAATCCCAGTTGTTCAGGTCTATATGGGGACATTCATTATAGTGACATCACTGTGCAATATTAACCCGTTTTCCTCGTTGTTTGTCATTAGTTATGCACCCCAATAAGTCAGATTGTGGGTTTGGATCTTGTATGATTATTCATTTGGGGGGTTGACATGCCCTTTAATATATGGAATGCCATCTTGTTAAAGGCATAGCTTTGTTACCTGCTATCAAGGGTGCCCCTACCACTAAGCAAACTGAAACATTTGCTCAGGGCGCACACTTGCAGAACACTTAAAAGGCAGCAGTTAAAAAAAACCTTCCTGTAATACTGCATTTCAGCACCAGTTCACCAATCAGTGTTAATTCAGCCCTCCAGCCCACCAGTCAGTATTAGTCAGCCCACCTCCACAAGCAACGCCTATGTTCCCTGATGAAGCGACGCCCACTTCATGTGCCGCCACCTGTCTACTGATAGGCGGCATTTAAAAGTTGTTTTAGGTGTCAAAAATCCTAGAAATGCCCCTGCATGCTCTTATATCCGTAGATAAGAACAAATTAGTTTTGACTATACACCACTAGGAGCCGGTATAGCTGTATCATAAGCTCTATCCTAGGTAGACAGTTCCATAAACATTTCAGTAGTTAATTGGCTCCACAGATTTAAGGCATATAGTTAATTTTACAATAATAATAATATACAATTATTGCAATAGACACAGTATACAAGATCTACTAAACTTCAAACTGCAAGGTTTGTTCCAGAAATGCCTTTACTGGCGAGTGCGGAAAAGATTGACCAGTCCCAAGGGTTGGGAATTATAGCACAGGTTGCTCTGTTCGTGAATGATCTCTTTGCTGTGATTTCATTGTACCTGCTAAGCCCTTTGACCAAGTGAAAGTGTGAAATTGACACACTGATGGAATCTTTAGTTATGTGACCTTTGTCTCCCTTGAGGGTCGCACATACCACCATCAATCAGGTTCTACAGATGTTCATAGTGCAACAGTTAACCAGAAGGTTCAGATGTGAGCCAAGACCCTCAAGCTAAAAATATTTTTAAAAAGGAGAAATAAACCCAAATTTTTACACTCCAGCATCTGAACATATCCCCTCTGGCCACACCCCTGACCTCAGTCACATGCTCCCTTGCCTATTCTGTCCTGTATAAGGATTGGCTAGAGGCTACTAGTGGGTGTGACCAACTGTAACAAGTTCCTGCAGTATCTTAGGACTGAGCATGTGTAAAGAACATAATGGTCAGTGACCACACTGTGCAATACTGGAACACTGGGAAATAAGACATAAACCTAATGTTAGAAAGTTAAATTTCTCAACAACCATATTAAAATGAGAGGTGAGACACTGATTCTATATACTGCTTTTATAACAAGGTGATCTGCCTTCTAATTCAATGTTGTCCTGAGGCTTTAGTTGTCCTTTAACACTGGATCGGAACACACCAGCTTCAGATATGACCAAATGTAGAATTAAATAGAAACTGTTGTTCTTCCGCTGAAGATCTATAATTAACATTCCGGAAATGTACACCTTGCACAATTTACTATGGAAGCATTTTGTGGCCAAACCTTGGAACTCTGATCTGAGAAACCAAGCACTTAGTTAGTGTGACATGGACACTGCAAATTATATGTTATCTCGGTCTTCATGCAAAAAAACGGATCTGATTGAACTGTGCACAGTTCAAGTCTAGTTAGGTTAGCTTCCTAATACATGCGTATAGAGTGGGTGAGCAGGGCACTAAATTGGAATGAATCAATACAATGTAATGGCTTGAATCTATAACATCACGTGCAGCAAATTCAAATAAAGATAGGACCTTATATCTGCAATCAGGGCTTTATCTAAAAACAATAGGGACAATGTATAGAGAGCCGATATCAAACTCTATTGCTACCGTACCAAGATGTTGCGCAAAAGAGACGCTATTGTGTTGGTGCATTGATTGTGAGATCCTCTTTTTGCTCACCGCTGCAAACACCTTTATTCTAGTCTAGCCGGGTCAACCCTCGGTACATTGCCGCAAGTGGGTTAAGACAATAACAGACAATAGCTGCTCTCCATACCTCACTCCTAATAGGGCTTCAAGGTAATGCTGATGGCTGGAAACCTCCAATTTAGTTTAGTTTGGGTCTATTCTGGATTACGGAGTTTACATTTTATAACAACTTGGTCTCTTCTCTGTTTCCCTGCAACCACTGCAATGATATAGACCATAAAGGTTGATCTACTAGTTAGATATCAACTTGACCTGCAGGGGTCCCCATGAGCATTCACAGGGGCAACCAATGTGTCCAGAATGCACTTTTCACTGGGTATATTTGCAAACTACAAACCTCAAGGATCCCCAGCAGACACAAAATTACTGGTACCCATGGGCCTATATTTGGCACCTGAATTATCCGATCACCCAAGAATCATTAGGAAATTTACCAGCTGGCCAACATTCCTAACCAGTGCTGGTAAAGACTTACAGGGTTATTCAATAAAAGTTATTGTTAAAAACAGTGCTAATTTTGCCCCAACCAATCAGATGTTAGCTTATAAATGTTAAATAAGATCTGATTGGTTGAAGCAAAATTAGCACCATTGTTAATGATAGGAATTTTATTGAATCTCTCTGTTAATATTTCCATGTACAGTATGGTATACTATTATTATACTATAACAGACTATACCACTCATCTAATTCATGTACATGTCAGTCCTTACATTTCTATTGGTCAAAACAAATGGAAGGAATAGAAAAAAACTATTTTAACAAACCAGCTCTCGGCACTGGTCAATTATTAACCAAAGGTTCCAGTGTAATTCACTAACCAATCGGAAAATAACAATTCAGAGGAAAAGTTAACTGCCTGTTAGTGGTTTTTCATCTGTCCAGAGCCAGAATCTGTTTCAGCGTCTACATACACACAAGACTTACATTTTACTTAAAGGTAACACTGAACATTTTTCTTTGTGCCTAATAAAGGGCAATGTCATATGCTAGATATAATTGTGTGGGCTCCGATTGGTCTATGGACAGATCAAACAGCCAATGTCCAATGTGTCAATTTTACTGTGGGGAGGCTGGACATTCCGTTTTAAAAATAAGGAGTCAACATTAATACATTACTTACCAACATGTTACAGTACATAAGTCTTTACTGCTCCACTGTTTTTATGATGTTGCCATGGCAACATCTTACTGCCTCTACTCCAGCTTGTATCAAGCAGGACTCACTGTGCATGCTCAAGCTCTCAGAGTGAAGGTGGTTTTGGGAGGAGGCAGCAGAACACGGTGGATTGTTTCAGATAACAGGAGACAGTTTTGATTAAACCAGCGGATCAGTGTGAAAATGGTTGCGTCATTTTGTGTTTTTGGACAGTAACACAATATCCGTATTGTTTTTGAATGTACTTACCTCTCTTGAGTAAACTGGCCCTGTATCGTCCTTCTAATGTGCAGTTCCACCGCTCAAAGTGAAACTGGTACTCGCACTCCTGGGCGCTCATGCTGATTGCCTCTATGAGGGTCTCTGCTACCCCCGGGTCACGTCGGCACATCCTGCGTTGCTTCCGCTCAAGCTTAAGCCGGTCACAGATTTTGTAATGAGCCTTAACTGCAGCTTCCTCCGTTTCTGAAGTCAGAGGGAGGATGGTCAATGGTTCGTTCCCCGTCAGCCTGAAAGAGTTAAAGGATATTTATTAGAAATTCAGACAATAATGATAAATTAACCGTGGACCCTGATTAATTAGTTAATGACTTGGGATAAGGTCACATTCATTACTGGAATGTCTTTAATTGTGTTATAAGATCAAAATGTGCACCCAAAAGGGAGCCAATCAGAATAAACATAAGAAGTCAAAAGTTACACTTCCCCTTTAATTATATAATTCTTTGCCCACAGCTGCTGCAACCCATTATGACATACACACAACAATACCAATCGTACAATGCCAGTATAATATTATTGGTATTTTGGGGGAAAAAAATGTGCCAATCTTTGGACAATCTGACACACATGATCTGATGGTCAGATAAGATCATTGTTTTTTCCATTATATTTATCATTAATTCTTACATTTTATTTAAAACTAAAATTCCTCCCTGCTACCGAAATACAAACTGAGACCGTTCGCTGCAATAACATCTTGCCTAGTGATCATCGATAGATGGTTACATTTCAAGGAAATCCATATGACGTCTCCCACGCACACATATCTTAACACAAATTGTCATGGAAGGAATGTTCTGTTTATTGTGGAGTCCCCCTGCTATGTGCTTTCAACTTGAAGATACACGCTTCAACCTTAACAAGCCCTAACAACTGAGCAATAATACCCAACGCAGACATTTAACATAACCAAACATTGCACGGGCCATTTCTAGCCATCGTGGTGCCCTAGCGTGATTAGATCACAATCCCATTGCGCTTAAAATTGCAGTAGTGTGGCCTATCCCTCCAAGAGTATTGTCATTAACACTTTCACTACCAGCACTTTCCCAGAGTATTACCATTAACCTTTCAGTACCAGTAGACTTTGCTATTAATAATTTCAATGCCAGCACTTTCTCATTGTATTGCCATTAACACTTTCAGTGCCAGCACAGTATTACCTTTAACCCTTCCAGCTGCCAGCATTGACATGATATACAGTATGTACCAGCTTTCCATGTCTCCTCCATTGAATTGTTCACTCCTCACCCACTCTAAGCTCTAATTGGAGAGTTGGATGGAAGAAAGAGGCAGGATAGGGATCTCATGGCTGCTAGTCACAGGGTCACTGTTATAAAGTCTGCAGCAGCTTTTGCCTGGCATTTTAGAACTGTTCTCCCCAGTCCTATTAGCTGGGCTCATCCTCCCCCCTCCTTCCTTCACCTTCAGTTCATTTGGAACATTGTATCCAAGTAAAGGGAGCGGAGTTCAGGCTCTGTACTAGATACAATGTTACAAATTACAGCAGAACAAGGAGAGCAGATCTAACACAGCAAGTAAAAGCTGACAGGGAGATGCTAGGGAGAAGAATATGCACCCTGGTTTAACATAGGTACGCTAGCTCTTTGTCTAGGTGGCCTATGCCTAAAAATGGCCCTGGAGTGCAGGACGGAGTTGTCTCACTGTCCTTTAACAAGAGTCTAGCAGGTCCCCCCCTCCTGGATCTTCCCCGGAGTCTCCCTCAGATTGGGGTAATCTCCCGAGAGACCACCCCAATCTCCCACGGCGGAGAGGAGTCCTGAATCTCCTCCCCGTCACTCCCCCTATTTGTGCACCACGCCCCCGGACCGCCCACATCACGCCCACAACCCCGCTCTTAAGGGAGGAAATTCTTACAAACCTCCTTTAATTAGGTTTGTCAGACCAGTACTGGAGCCCTCCCTGCAGGCGGGACAGTTCCATCCAATTTGGGACATTTGCCATCCCTGTTTGGGGACATTAAGCAAGGCCCGTGGACCACTCACTAATCTCTGCCCCCAAACTTCCAGACTCCTCCCCAAACTGCTCAGACCCCACTCCAGGTCCACCAAGGCTCCGCCCCAGTCACACCACCCACTTGCATAAAGCGCCACCTGCAGCCCACAGACTGAAGGTCGTGCACCACAAGAAGAGAAAGGGCAGCACCACAAATGTATCAATGCAAAAGTGACATAAAATTACCAACCTTGGATGTATCATTAAGCTTTAGCTTCAATATTTATCAAATAGATTCGATAAAACAAAATCTCTGCCAAGGAAATAACATCTACTTCCCTAATTGGGTCACTGTGACACCATCATGGCTACTGGAGAACTTTTTTTGGCCCCACGGAATGAATGGTATGGGTTGGCTTGGTCAAAAGAGCATAGAAGCTAGAGATAGCTAAAAGCTCTTAGTCCAGGCACCCCTTGCCTAAGACCACAATTCATTGAGGTTTCTGTGGTACTTTCTAATGCTGGCCATACACTGGCCAAGCAACGTGGACAACCATCTTGCCCAATTATTTTGCAGTTGACATTAAAGTTAAAAATGAATGGTCCAGGATGGGTTATGGCCCGGAATGTATCACTTGATGATCCAACACCAAACCCAGCATCATTTTAGGAAGGTACCTGGTATAGGAGGACATTTAATATATCATGAGGGTCACCAGGACACAATACGCAGATCATATTGTAGATGAATTTTCCTGTGCTATCTTTGGCACCTTAATCTGTCTATTCTGGGAACAGTTGACTGCTATGTCATTCGTGATCCGAACACCAATGACTTCTGTTACACTCATCTTCTAGCTTCGGTGTCTCTCTGGGTATTGGTGGAAGACAAAAAGCGAGATAGGGTAATTATATCACGTATACGGTATCTGCCCAGGCACCAAAGCAAACAGATGGTCTCAATATTGTTATTTTTATTATCCCCCCCTTCCCTCATACAAATGTAAATAAAGACGGCCGTAAGCTATAAAACATTTCCAAAGAATATCAGGCCTCCGTAACGACAATATTGTGCAACCCGACACTTTAAGGATTTAATCTCTTCAAATATTCCGGTCAGATTCTCGGAGCTGACCCCTGAAATTGGATTACTTACAAGGTATCATGTCTACTTAGTGGGGAAATGTCAGAGAATCCATAGAGATCAGCTAACATCATATAATATTCATGCAAGACTTACTGCCATAGGGCACAGTGTGTGAAAATAGCAACTTCGATACGTCATTGTGCCCCAGGTGCTGAGAGGGTTAAGTAAACTTCTAAAAGAAATTAATTCCGTCCCAACAGATATCAGCAATTTGACTAACCTTAGTAAATGCTATGTACTGCAGCTAAATCATATTTACTGAAATGTATTCATCACCGTGAATGTGTTCAGATTATAGTGGTGTACAAATCTGGGCTTAGTTTTCCTTTAATTGGATCTTAAACTAAGAGATGAGTACTGTAGGATAAGGTGATACCTTTTTATTATAGACTAACAGTTCATTTTTACAGACAAGGTTTCGATTTACTAATTATTACTGCTTGACCTGAGGAAGAGAGAAGTGCGTCTGTAAACATGAATGGTTATTCCATAATAAAAAGGTATCACCTTATCCTACAGTACTCATCTCTTAGTATATGCTACTGGACTAATACGGCTACAACCATTTTATCTTGGATCTTAAAGTAACAGTAAGGTGCAACATTAAACATCCCTACCTTTCTCAAATCAATTGAATGCATACCCTTTGCTATGGGCAGATTATGTTCATTACAATGAAAAATACTTTATTTTAAATCAAATACTAGTGTATATGTGCTTAACTTCCCCTTTACCAGTAATAAAACCAACCATACAGGTCGCAAAAGAAAAATGTGTACATTTCTAGATGCAATGAATCCTGGGATCCTTTGACCAGCCGTGGTCTATCTGTAATCTAAAAACAACCATAAGAAACTGCGCTGGCAGATATAATAATGTCTTATATAGCAGCAGTATTATACAAAATCCCCAATTACCCAGCTTTGCGTGGAACGACAGTAAAAACAAAATCAATCGGAGCTCAGTAATCCGCCGGCCAACGCACACACGCCTATTGTAAAAACAGCATTCTAGGAGCAAGCTGCAACACAACGAGACATTCCAATTATGTATCTTATATAAATAACCTGTCCGTGGCTGTGAACGTAAGAGAATCTTCTGACAACACGGATAATTCCCTGTTTGTCTGGGGTTTACTTCGTCACCAGTGACATTTGTCACATTAAATACCAAATAATAATTTACTCTCTGTAAAAAAAATAAAGAAAAAGAGAGTAAAGTAAAAAATAAAAATAATAAATTGCTCTGGGTAACGTCATTGCGTTTGTTTTTTATATATATATATATATATATATATTTACTAATAGAGTAGAAATACTCAGAAATTGCAGTCTATAAAGATATGAACACATTAAATATTAATATTTATATGAGTTAAAGGAGAATTATACTTATACAGTAACATAGTTTTTTCAGGCTCCTCCCACAGGAGGACATTGAAGGGCATATGTTAATGAAGGAGGGGGAGGGATAAAATGCAGTCGGTTACTGCATGAATATAGTTCGTCTTTAATAATACCACATACACCATAAATAACTCTGTGTTAAATGAATCTCGACTGGAAAAAGATTTGGGGGTTCTAGTAGATAACAGACAATGCCAGACAGCAATGGCTAGAGCTAGCAAGATATTGTCTTGTATAAAGAGGGGAATAGAATCAAGAGAGAAAAATGTTTTTCTCCTCTTTACAAGACACTGGTAAGGCCTCATTTGGAATATGCGGAGCAGTTTTGGAATCTCATATACAAAAGGGACATCTTGGAAATGGAAGCAGTTCAGAGAAGGGCAACTAAATTAATAAGGGGCTGATTTCAAAATTTTAAAAGCCTTTTTCTTTTTTTTCATTTCCCTTCTTTCCTGAGCATTAAACCAGACAGAAGACCTATTTTTTTTCCCTAAAAGTATACATTTAGAAATGTAATAGTTTAAAGGGACACTATACTGAAAAAAATGACCTTGCCTCATCTTAATCTATAATTGAATACATGTAAGTAGCATTTACTGTACTCTGATTTGTGTGTGTTGTTGCATGCCTTCAATCCAGCACACATTTTGTTTAGGAGCTATATCCCCCTCCCTATTTTACCCACTTCTATCCGACCTGACTTTTTTCCTACAAACCAACCGTCAAGCCTGCATACAGCATTCCAACTGTCAAAATTCTGTCACCATTCCAGCTACAGTAAAACTACTCACAGAATAGTTTTTGAGAGCAAGGAACTTGATTGACAGCTGAAATATATTAAGTTTTAGATTGGATATCTAAAGAAATAGGGTGCAGATCAACAAAAAAAATTACAGTGGTGGTTGGGAAGAATTATAGTTTCCAGTTATGGTCAATTTAAAATAACCTATTTTTCAATATAGATGCCCTTTAATATTCCTGTTAAATCGGTCCACTTCTGCTCAATATCTTTACCTAGGAACAACCCCCCATAAAATTAGCTTTCCTAAAGTTAAAAGTTTTTGTTAACCCAGTGCACTTTTGTTTTTTGCAACCTATATTAAATGACACTACTGTATATCATGATTACTTTTCCCTAAGCTTCCCATTACCTTTATCTCCAAAATGAGCTCAGGGTTATTAGATCTACTACCATCTCTGAAAGAAAATTCACACAAAGAAGATTTAAGAACATGTTACCTTTTGAGGTACTGATAGTTCCCATTCTATGTCAGGGTATTTGAAATCCCCCATAACTAGAACATGCCCCATACCAGTAGCCTTCGCCAACTGCATATGGAAATTTATTTTCACATCCTCACTGGCATTTGGCTGCTTAATATATATTCCAACAATTAATTTAACCACCTTCTTGCTTCCTGTACACAGCCCCGCTCATATTGTTTCTGCATAAATACATACTCCCCGTCCTTTCTTATTAAAGGGCAACTATGGTCTCAAAACAAGTGAGGGCTAAATGAAAGCCTGCAGTATATCATTTACACTGAGCCAATAATCACATCTCTGGCTGGAGCCTGTGAGAAATTACATTGGGGTGAATGTTCAAACGTCCTGCTTCCAGTAGGTTGAGTGACATCACCTGACCTCTGATGGCCCTTTTCCCCCTGGGGAGAAGCATGCTCAGTTAAGACTTATTGCTGGGGAAATAAGGAAGTACCTGAGGAAAAAATTGACAGTTGAGAAGGGGAGCCTATTAATGCAGACAGGCTAGTCACATGGCTGAAAACAGGAAGAGTTCAACCAGGAAGTTACATTGCTGAACCTTTCCAGCAATAACTTCTCACAAATTGTATCTAGAGATGTGATTTATGTTTTATTTTGAAGGTGTGATAGAAGTCTTTTTATATAATTATTACTAGTTTGGAAGAATTTGAGACCACAGTTACCCTTTAACTCTGTCATGACTAAATAAGGAGTATCCTTCAATATTTACTGTCCAATCATGTGAATCATTTAGCCATGTTTCTGCTATACATATCACATCATACCTTTCCTTTAAAGCTATTAGTTCTAGTTTTCCAGTTCTTGCATTTATAAAAATACATTTTAGATTATCATTCAATTTACTTACAAACTTGGACACACATGCCTCCTTATTCTCTATGCTCTCCCCCCCCCCCAATTTCGGCCTACCGTTATTTTATTACCACCCTGATCCCTAAGGCGTCTTAAGGGCCGAGAACCCACTGGGTAAGTGCTGTTGGCTTCTCTGTTGGTGCTTGTATTTTGCTTGTTCCTTGTCTCGCTTGTTTGCCCCTTTCTCTTGCTGCTCCTGTTATTCAGCTGCTTTGTGTGAGGCCACCTTTGCAACCGAGACTCCACCCTTGTATTTCAGCATTGCTAAAACTTGTGGTACACAACTTTTTCTAAAATGTGTCACTAGAAATGTGTAAAGAATGTTGGCAACTACAGTATGGCAAAAAACGTGAGTGAGTGCCATGACGTGGCATAAAAGGCCTGCAGTATCTGTGTGTGTCACCTCTTTTATATACCAGTTATTTTGGGCAAACTTATTTGTACCAGTCACACTGACTGTGGGCAAACTTGTATGTACCAGTCCCTGTGGGCAAACTTATATGTAACAGTTACATTTACTAGGGGTAAACATGTTTATACCAGACACTGTGGCTAAACTTGTTTGTACCAGTCACACTCACTGTGGGCAACCCTATATGTACCAGTCACTGTAGGCAAACTTGTATAGTATAGTATTTGAGGTTGAAAAAAGACATATGCCTTTTCTCCAGCATACATAATTGTACATTTTCCAGTCCCTCTCAATATTCAAGCTCCCCCAATCCCCTTATTAATTTAGTTGCCCTTCTCTGAACTCTTTCCATTTCAAAGATGTCTTTTTGTAAACAGGATTCCTAAATTGCACTGCACATTCCAAATTAGGCCTTACCAATGCTTTGTAAAGAGGGAGAATAACATTTTTCTTCCTTTGAATTCATACCTCTCTTTGTACAAGACAATACCATGCTGGCTCTGGCTGTTGCCAGCTTGCTTCCTTTAAGTTTGTTATACACCAAAACTCCAAGATCCCTTTCCAACAGGGATTCACTTAACACAGAGCCATTTATAGTATAAGCAGCACAAGGATTTTTAAGTACAAAATGCACCTTACATTTATCAACATTGAATCTCATCTGCCACTTAGCAGCCGAATGTGACAATCTATCATCAGACCATCAACTGCTCCAATAGGAGCCTCTAGGAAGGTAACCGAAAAACACACCCACAAACCCAGAACGAAGTTTACAGGAAAGGGGAAAAATTACAGTTTTATTCAAAGACCATTAAGTATATTATAATCCCAATTATATATAAAAATTACTTTCTCTTACATCCAATTTAATTGAGAAACCAATACTTAACTATTAGACCATCAGCTATAAAATAACCTATTTATAAACACAATTTATATATCCATAAAAATTCTGGCTGGCCAGCCCATACTTTATAAAAAAGAAACAGTACTGTAAAAACCATTTAAACGCTATAATCCTGTGAAATAAACATTAATACTCAGTCCCAGTAACTTGATGTACTTGTAACTATTGTTGCAATTGAATTGATATGGAAAGTGACGTCATCTCAGCGGGACGTAGTGGGAACGCCGAGCGAAACTGTTGGGACGCTGACTTGGTCCCCTCGAGCACAAGGAACCCACTAAAGCGGAGTGAGGGGAGCTACGGGGTCAGCTTCCGTGTAAAACTCCTGTATAGCAGGAAGGAGATTAATTAATCACTAGGGTTCCCAGGAATTGAATATCGCTAAGAGAACCAGGTCACCCGGAGAAATCTTTCATCCTCCCTCAGACAGTGGGCTGGAGAGACAAGCGACAGACCTGATAAGTATTACAGCAAGTCTGCTGTTAAACAGGATTATAGCGTTTAAATGGTTTTTACAGTA
Organism: Hymenochirus boettgeri; assembly: GCA_019447015.1. Lineage (NCBI taxonomy): Eukaryota > Metazoa > Chordata > Amphibia > Anura > Pipidae > Hymenochirus > Hymenochirus boettgeri. The sequence goes on from CM033474.1 coordinate 120,240,169, forward strand.
CTGTTTCTTTTTTTATAAAGTATGGGCTGGCCAGTCAGGATTTTTATGGATATATAAATTGTGTTTATAAATAGGTTATTTTATAGCTGATGGTCTAATAGTTAAGTATTGGTTTCTGAATTAAATTGGATGTAAGAGAAAGTAATTTTTATATATAACTAGCAAAATACCCGCGCTTCGCAGTGGAGATGTATTGAAATAACGTTTTTAGTAAGAAAGCAATAATGTATCACGATTGCTGTAATCGCTCGGCACTTAATATATTAAATAAAGACAATTCAATAAGCTTTACGGTAATGCAACACTCATTAACTTTCATTTAATATTATATTTTTTATTCAACTACTAAACTTTGGTGAAAATAACCCCCACCACCCCTCCCCGTCCGCCCCTAATACCCCCCACTATTCCTCTCTGTCCACCCTCCAAACCCTTCCCCTTACACCTCAGCCAGTCCCCGCACACACCGTGAGGGCTTTGCCTTTTTGGTAAAAATTGATCCAGCCGTTAGTGTGCAGGAGTTCAAAATTCTATTTCCCCCCCCATTCACCCCACCCTAAAAAATATATTTCGTTAACCTTTTACTGGTAAAGGAGTATATGCATACCAAATTTGGTTGAAATCGGACCAACCATATAGATTTGTATAGCTTGTAAGCTAGGTAACCATAAGTCTGTGCAATATCAGATACTCACCGTTACAGGTGGAATTTCGAAACGAAACCTGCTTAACTTTTGTAAGTAAGGTGCAATGAATGAGCCTGACAAATTTAAGCCGTCTGCCTCCACGGCAAGTTGGAGAATTAGTGATGAGTGAGTGAGTGAGTGAGTGAGTGAGGGCTTTGCCTTTTATTAGTATAGATTGGGATTATAATATACTCAATGGTCATTGAATAAAACTGTAATTTTTCCCCTTTCCTGTAAACTTCGTTCTGGGTTTGTGGGTGTGTTTTTTCTCTTAAGGGTCTTTCGGTTACCTTGTTACAGAAACAGCCAGTCAGATATAACACCATTAATAAACAGAAGTTAACTGCTGATTGGTTAAGGAGTTTTCGTGTGCTTGGAATTTTGCTGAAAAGTCTCAGGGTAAGGAATTCTCCAGTGAGAGCGAGTAATGTTCTCTAACCCTATAGTGAGTAATGTTCTCTAACCCTATAGTGAGTAATGTTCTCTACCCCTATTGTAATGTTCTCTAACCCTATTGTAATGTTCTCTAACCCTACTCCTTTCTGCTATACAGCAGTTTTTCGTGGAAGCTGACCCCGTAGCTCCCCTCACTCCGCTTTAATGGGTTCCTTGCGCTCGGGGGGACCATGTCAGCATCCCAACAGTTTCGCTCGGCCTTCCACTACGTCCCGCTGAGATGACGTCACTTTCCTTACGTCTCCTCCCTTTCGGCAATGTTTGTAGTTTGCAAAATGATTTTTCAAAATCTTACTTGCTCGCATTGCCACCACTTCCTGTTCCCCCCATCAGCGGAGTGAGGGGAGCTATGGGCAGGGCCGCCATCAGGGGGCTACAGAGGATACTTCTGTCCCGGGCCCGAGAGGCTTATGGGGCCCGGAGACAGCTGCCGTTCGAACTGCGGCAACTGCCGTCCGCCCGGGAATCCAGGATCATTGGGCCCGAACTACTGGCTCAGGCTCAGCTGTTATGAGTATGACGCTCAGATGCTGGGTGGGCTGTGCTGTGCTGACAGTGCTGTGTTCCCGGCCTTACCAGTCGCTGCGCGCCACAGTGATGTCACTCTACACCAAGTGACGTCTGGCTGCCGGCCGCTGCACATTGGCCGTTGAAACAAACTGGAAGACCTCCACTTTTTCTCCTCCTCCTTTTTGCTCAGGACGCGGGGGAGGATGGAGAGGTAGTAGGAAGGAGGAGCAGAGCTCAGTGACCGTCCTTAGTCAGGCTGAGACAAGAGTGACCTGACCAGACAGTGAGACAGAGCACCTGCAAGCTGCAGTGGCAGTGCACAGCACACATCATGTATGTAACACAGTAACAGTGAACTTAGTCTTACTTAATAATTCTAATAATTATAAATTGGGGCTGTAAAGGGAGGGGGGGTCTTGTGGGGACTGCCAGACGGGGGGGGGGGGGCAGAGGCTTTTTTGTCATGTATATGTCATTGTCATGATTTTCCATCCCATCCATTGCAAATAATGGATTTATTTATTGATTTTATTGATTTTTTTAAAAAATACATGATCCATCCATCATCCATGATCCATCCACCCATGATGTGTCATTCCATTTGCCATTTGTGTGGGGAGGGGAGGTAGGCCTTATATCCAGCCTCATGATGATCCATGAGGATTTACCCAATCCATCCCTTTCCATTCATATTTCATGAATCATGAATGAATTGATTTTATATCATGTTTAAAATGTGTGTAGTGACAGTGTATTCTTTTATTTTTTATGCATCCATCCATGTGCCTTTTTTTAAGGGGGAGGTAGGCCTTATCCAGCCTCATCCATGATTTACCCCATACATCCATTCATATTTCATGAATTAATTGATTTTATATCATTTTTAAAATGTGTTTATTCTTTTATTTTTAATGCATCCATGTGCCTTTTTTAGAGGGGGAGGTAGGCCTTATCGTTATCCAGCCTCATCCATGATTTACCCCGTCCCCATCCATCCATTCATATTTCATGAATTAATTGATTTTATATCATGTTTAAAATGTGTTTATTCTTTTATTCTTAATGCATCATCCATGTGGCATTCTTTTTTTTTGGGGGGGGGGGGGGGCAGGGCTTATCCAGTCATTCATATATCCAGATTCCAGCCTTATCCATGACTTACCCCACTCATTTCCATCCATTATTCAGATTTCATGAATGTATTGATTGTATTGCATGTTTAAAATGTGTTTTAGTACATGATGCATCACTATGTGCCATTGGGGGGGGGTGATGATGGTGTGGTGGTGGGCTAATAATCCAGCCTCATCCATGATTTACACAATCCATACATATTTCATAATTTTATTGTGTGTTTAATACACGTGATGTGCCGTTTTAAGTGGAATGGGGAGATTGGAATCTTTATTGTATTAGGGTAGTGGTTGATCGGACGGACCATCTATTTTGTTATTATACAACAATTTATTAAATCCAAATTGAGCAGTAGCAGTGAGTGGCTTCTGAATGTACAGCATACTAGCAATGAGCAACTTTTAAATAAATGCTTCACAACTGACTTGTTTTTCTTATGTTGATACTTGCAGTTTCGCAAAATACATTAGCAATGGGAGTGGCTCAGATTTACTGTACTGCAATGCACAGCAAATCTTGATGCCCCCTTGCTGAAGAGAAGACTATACTGGGTAAGTAGAGTAGAGAAGACAGTACCAGGTAAGTACAAGTCAACTGAGGTGTTCTGTAGTTGTTTTTTTACCTGTTTGTACTATTGAGGTAGTTTTATAGCACCTTTTCCAGTCCCTTTCCAGAGACGGTGACAGCATAACAGTGCATAGTTTATTTTAATAAAGTTAATATTATGTTATTATGTTATTATTGTGTTATTATTATTGTCTTTCTATAGTTCTACGGTTTTGGTTATTTATAAACCCAACTGTTTACATTTGCACTTTCTTATAACTTTTATATATTAGTACGGTTTTCACTTTATGTTAAAATGTATCCCCATAAGTCTGGCTTTCAAAAACGTAAAGAAAGAAAGGAGCGAGAGCAAGAAGAGGAAAGATTAAAAAAGAAACAATCAATCTTCAAGTACTTTCCACCTAAAAGCACCCAACAAGCTGCTGAAACTAGTACATCTCCTGAAGCAGATTTGCAAGCCACTCCCACAATAAATGAAGAAATGCCTTCTTGCTGTGCCTCAACAGATGAAACATTGATAATATGTGAAGAGACTGGTAAGTGGTAAGATAAGTTCGGCTGCTTCTGAAATGATTGAAGATGTTCCTCTCTGTGTGTCAGAAGAAATTGTCTCTGTACCCGAAGAACCATGTTACAGCAGTGACACCACTGAAATTGACACTTCTACAGTTCCCAGTGAATCCTTATCCTCTGAAAACCTTGACTGGAAGGATCCTGCATTTTGGCCAGAAACCCTTAAGGACACAGACAGAAAAATGATTGTATGTTCTGGGTTAAAGACAGAAGAGGAGTTAAAGGAAATGGCACAGTCTATGCCAAAAGATGCAGAAGGACGCCCGTTTAGTGAATTCCTTCTTTAAGCAAAATCCTCAAATGGACGAGAGAAGATTTTAAGAGATTGGCTCAGTTGGAGTAATAGCAAACAAAGGTTATATTGCATAACTTGCTTGGCATTTTCCACTGATTACAGCAGCAAAGGTGTAAGTTTCCTCTGCAGAAAGGAAGGCTTTGAACCAGCTAAAAATAAGTGGCATAGGCTGTATATGCGATTACCAGAACATGAACAATCATCTCAGCATAGAAAACATTATTGGAGTTGGAGAACCCTTCAGAAGTCCATTGGTGGACAAGGTATAGATGCAGAAGTACAAAGAAATTTAGCAAGGGAAGCAGATAAGTTTCCTCTTTTACTGCAAAGACTCCTGGATGTAACTTTGTACTTGGCCTCAAGGAATTTGGCATTTAGGGGAGCACACAAAAAATTGGAGATCTTAAAAATGGAAATTCTCGGAACTCTTGAACTACTATCCCAATATGATACATTGCTTCATGACCATCTAGCAAAAGTTAAGGCTAGCCAAGTGAAAGGAAAGAAATTACCAGCTCATTGTCTGTCTATGTGGAAACCATATTCTGGATGCTATTCTATCTGAAAGAAAAGAAGCAATATATTTTTCCATCATATGTGATGCTACCCCAGACATTTCTCATACGGAGCAAAATGTAATCATTATAAGGTATGTTCACAGGGATTCATCAAAAAGAATCTGGAACATTGAAGAGAGGTTCATTGAGTTTTTTGATTTCTTTAAGAAGACGGGGAAGAAATAGCTGAAATGATTATGTCAAGATTGAGCAAGTTTGGACTTGATCTCTGTGATTGCAGAGGTCAAGGATATGATAATGGAGCAAATATGTCTCACACTTAACCTAGTGGGAGTACATGCTGCAGCATGCTGTCCAGAAATGAAAACTTTTTTTGGAAGTGTGGACAGAGTGTATATTTTTTTTAGCAGCAGCCCTGAAAGATGGGACACCTTGACTAAAGAAGTTGGCAGTTCTTTACACGGCCTAAGTGAAACCAGATGGAGTGCAAGAATCGAAGCTGTTCATCCTTTTGCCCGAAGACTTCCAAGCATTCTCACAGCACTAGAGAAGGTTATTGCATCTGGAAAACTAACAACAGCAGCACATTCTGATGCACAAGGTTTGTATTAATATTTCTCTTTTTTCAGAGCACTCTTTTTGACAACATTCTGGGTAAAAGTCCTACAAAGTTTTGAAGAAATAAATAAAATCCTTTAATCAAGATCTGTATCTATTGATATTGCTGCTGCTAATATCAAGGCTCTAACTGAAGAAATGCAGTCACTACGTGAAAACTGGCCATCTCTACTTTCAGAAGCTACTGTGGTAGCGAATAATTTGGAAATCCCCACAGAGATAATGAACACTCAGCAGCTCCGACACACCAGAACACGAAAAGAAGATGCACAGCAAAAATTTAAAGTCAACATGTTCTTATTCACTTTAGATACCATCATTTCTGATCTTCATCAACGGTTTCAATCCATGGAAGATGTCTGCAAGTTGTTTGCTCCCGTCCTGAAATTAAGAAAGCTTTCAGATGAAGAACTCATAACTTTCTCTCGCTAATTGATCTCTGCATACCCACATGGCTTCACGGATACCTTACTGGGAGAACTGCAGCATCTTCGCAAAGTGTATGAAGCAACATTTTCAGAAGAACTTCAGCCATTAGATCTGCTAAATGCCATCTATAATCTACAGCTTCAGGGAATAGTTGGTGAGATTTGCATTGCTCTAAGAATATTGACAACTCTTCCATTGTCAGTGGCTGAAGGAGAAAGGGCATTTAGTAAACTGTCCTTGATTAAAAACTACCAGCGTTCAACAATGAGTGAACAGCGTTTAAATAGCCTTGCAGTCATTTCCATTGAAAATGAGCTGGCAAAAAAGCTTGACTTCAAGGATCTGATAAAAGGCTTTGCAAACCGGATGGTGAGACGACTGACTCTCTGAAATACTCTTTTTGCAGCACTGGGATCTTTTGTAGTATGCGGATCCAGTGACTTCTTCTTTTGTAGTGATTACTGGTCTGGGAGAACTTATATAAACCTTGCCCAAATGCCCTCCTTTATTTACATTTGTTACATTTTTGGACAGTGATTTATACTTCTATATTTGTTTGTTAATGGGAACTGAAATACTTTGTCTTTGGTGGGCTATTGTAAATATTTTTTTGTTGTTTGCACTTTACTGATATTGTTAACTGCACTATAATGTTATCGTTCATTGCACTATATATTTATGAATGTTGCTGCTAAAGTAGCTAGTTAGTACTGTTGTGGATAGTTTCTATAATATTTAGGAAATGTGTTACTTTTTTGGCCAAAAGATTTAACTAAAAGACTATTGCTTATTATTAACAATAATTGGACTAAGATATAATATTAAAACAGCAAAAAAAAAAACCAAACATTCTTTAGTTAAGTGTTGTTTCTATTAATACTTGTTTAGTACTTCAATTGTTGGTAGTATTATGTTAGGTTAGCTTTAGATAGATTTGATTAGGTTAGGTTAGACTAGTTAGGTTAGTTAGGGCCCTGCTGAAAGAGTCTACCTTGACGTGGTAGCAGGGCTTACAAATCTTTTGGCCAAAGGTTTTTTCAACAGGAGACTTGTGGTGGCGGCCTGGCAGGTATTATGTGTGGGGAGGTAATTACTATGGGGGGGGGCAGCTGGGGCCCGGCTAGGGCCCAGTAATTTACCTAGTATGGGGCCCTGAAAATTCTGATGGCAGCCCTGGCTACGGGGTCAGCTTCCACGAAAAACTGCTGTATAGCAGAAAGGAGATTAATTAATCACTAGGGTTCCCACGAATTGAATACCGCTAAGAGAACCAGGTCACCCGGAGAAATCTTTCATCCTCCCTTAGACAGTGTGCTGGAGAGACAAGCGACAGACCTGATAAGTATTACAGCAAGTCTGCAAAATTGTGTCTCTCTACTGCTTATTTGTCTGCTACATAACGAAAAATCACCAGGAACATTGATAGATTGCAATTGTTACAATTCACTGTAGAGTGGACTCCAGTGACAGAACTAAGTTACATATCAATTCAATTGCAACAATAGTTACAAGTATATCAAGTTACTGGGACTTAAAATATTAATGTTTATTTCACAGGATTATAGTGTTTAAATGGTTTTTAACAGTACTGTTTCTTTTTTTATAAAGTATGCGCTGGCCAGCCATGATTTTTATGGATATATAAATTGTGTTTATAAAGATTATTTATCTGATGTTCTAATAGTTAAGTATTGGTTTCTGAATTAAATTGGATGTAAGAGAAAGTCATTTTATATATAGTTGGGATTATATATCCAATGGTCTTTGAATAAAAACTGTAATTTTCCCCCTTTCCTGTAAACTTTGTTCTGGGTTTGTGGGTATGTTTTTTCTCTTAAGGGTCTTTCTACCTTTCTTACCTATTGGAGCAGTTGATGCTCTGATTGGGATCCAGGCTATCACCCTGTGTTCTTAATTTATTACTTAAATATAAAGGGAGAGACTATTATTACCTTGGTATATATGCCACATTCTCAGTCCTCATCTTCTTACTATTAATATACTTAAAAGAATTTTATGCTTAGTGATTCTTTGTTCAGCTATCCTAACTTCATTATTACTTTTAGCTACTTTGATTGCTTTCTTACACTTCTTGTTACAGTTTTTATAATCCCTAAAGGCCCTTTCCGTTCCCACTGACTTAAAGGTTTTAAATGCCTTTTTCTTCCTTTCCATTTGCCATGCATGAACAGTTTGGATGAGGCACAGGATCTCAAAGTAAATCAAAGCATATGGGATATAGTAGGCCCAGGTGCTGGTATAATGTTACATAAATATGATCAAGAAACAAAGACAAGAATATACCGCACTCAAAAGTTCTAGATATATATGTTAAAAGACCCTTTATTTGGGGGACCATGAAGGTCAAAAAAGGGGTACAAAGATACAAGACATACATAGAGTTAAAAATCTAAAACCAAGTAGCATAGAGGTATCCAACTCAATATATAGTAAAGTGAACAATGCAGAAGAATCAAACACAGCCCCCACCCCACAATATCCTGTAGTCAGGGACAGTCTAGGTACAGTACAGACTTATCTGTCTAGAATGCTGCCAATATCGGACACAGTCAGGGGAGTCCATGTATAGAGGGAGCTGATTATGAGAGGACACCCGCTAGCCAAGCGAAAGATGCACGCCGACGCGTTTCGTCCGAGACACGGACTTTCTCAACAGCGTGTTAGAACCAAGGACACACGCAAATAAATAGGCCCAGTGCGCACCGAAAACACGTCATGGACGTAATGACGTGATGACGTCATGAACGTAATGACTGATGACGTAATAACGTCAGATACGTGAAATTAGTATATTGCCGCGATAACCAGTGTGCGTGCTAGGAGAATGGGCAGAGCATGGGTCAATGGTCATCATATGTCAAGGCTAGTGAAAACATAATTAAAACATATACTAAAGAAAAAACAAAACAAACAACTGATAAATGTTTGGACAATATAGTATAATACAATAGCATGTAGATAGATATACTAAACCGTGCATAATATATATAGATGTTCAATCAGAGTCAGTGGTGTCCATTATAATGCAAGTATGATAATTCATATTTCATTCATGAGGGGAATCCTCATAGAAGACCAACTCCATAAGGTAGGTAAAATACAAGGGTAGCAGGTAAGTATCAGATATATCTAAATCCTGGGAATACGATCAGCAGATATCCAACATGTAAAAGCAAAATGTTGAATTGTCACATATTGCCAAAATTATTTGCATTTGCATTATGGGCACGGATTTCTTTTTTTTACATTTATTTCCCAAGGACATAAATTTAGATGTGAATTGGCTTAAAATCCACTTAAACATAGTCCACTTCTGTTCAGTACCTTTACCTGATAATACATTATCCCAGTTAACATTCCTGGGAAACTTTGCCGTCTTTGTTAAAGGGTGAGTTCAGTGCAAATACATATGCTTTTCAGAAAAAAGAGCAGTATTTTTCCATCCCAATGACCTTAACCTGCCAATTCAGCATTATGTCTGTGTATAAATAAATGCTTCCGAAATCCTGACTTCCTATTTGCAGGACCTCTAGTAGAGACCGTTATGGTCTTGCCCTTGACCCAACATCTGAGCATGTTTGACCCATCCAACAGCCAATCAGTAGAAATTACTACTGTTAGGAACATTCCAAGGTAGTGGTGCATCCTGGGAAGAAGAAGGACCGTTAGAACCTGAAATGTCAGCTCATTAATGTCAACAGCAGGGAACAGAAAAGGGTCTGAAATCAACTGATTTTTCAAAGTGGGAGAGAATATGTAAAATAACTAAGACGGCATTACACAAACTAACAATTTAACAAATATGGATCATTTCCACTGATCTGTCCCTTTAACCCAGCGCACTTTTCCTTTCGATAACAAAGTCCAAACTCCACTGTTTCACGGTCACTATTTCCTAAGCCTCCAGTTATATCTATAATGCGCTCCACGATATTAGATATTACCAGATCCAACAGAGCTCCTTTTCTAGTAGGAACTTTAACCACCTGTGAGAGAAAATTAACCTGCAGCAAATTCAGGAACTCATCGCCTTTTTCTGTGATGGCAGTTCCACTACACCAATCAATGTCAGGGTAATTAAGTCGCCCATAATGAGCACACTCCCCAAACTTGCAGCCCTTGCCAACTGCATATGAAGTTGACTCACCTCCTCTCTGCTAGCATTTGACGGCTTTCCTGTTGGGTAATTCCACCTATATTGTCTCCACTTTAACATCCATATCGCCAGTTATCTCTTCTTTTAAATTTGGCTTCAATTCTTTTTTAAAGGGTATGTCCAGCCAAAAAATAAACTTTTCATATTTTGTTCCCTAATATGCCCTAACCCGGTCTGCCGCAATGGTTTTTCTAAAATCCAAATTGTTCTCTAGATATAGCCTGCACTAAGCCTGCATTTCCGTTTTTACTGCACCTGAAAGTTACGTTCGTCTTGACCTCGCATTCTCTAGCTAAGTGAAAGCCCCCGCATGCTCCTCATTCATTACGCGCCGTCCAATGAAAATCTAATACGCGCCGTCCAATCAAAAGCATCTATTCCCGGACTGGACTCTAGGGAGACGAAAGTTGCTGACGGAAAGTATTTGTAAGCAAAACTTAAAAAATATATAATATCTGTATATCTGTTGTATTCAATTAGATCAACTGGACTTGAAATGTAGTTCTTGAAGACGTTTCGCTAGTCATCCGACTGGCTTTCTCAATTCAGAATGACTTGTACAAGAATCTGTGGCAATTATGTACCCTGGAAAATCCCAATTAGCATATCACAGCCAGGTGTTAAGGGTGTGATTGGATAGTGGCTAAGAGGTGTTATAGGAACGCCCAGAGTAAGGTGTTAAAACAGCATTGTACATGATCTAATTGAATAATCTAATATCTAATTATCTAATTATCTAATTGAGATAATTTGATCCGCTCTTTCCTTTCACACTCACACACAGTGATTATGTGACTGATGGTTATAAAGTATTGGGATTTCAAGGGATGGAGTGCTGTATTGTTGGGGGTTCTATGTTTAGGGCTATCCCTATATACCTTCACAAGCATATATAATATCTGCAATAATAAAAATAATTTTCTCTAATAAATTCTTATACATTATATTTATTTTCTAATATTTGCCAATGGTGTATTAGTCTTACATCAATTGTGGTCTGTGTCTCAGTGATTCCATATATGTATTGTGTGTGTGTGTGTTTTTCCTTGTGTGTATATGTGGGATTCTGTGTGAGTGTGTGGATTTGTGTGTGTGTGTGCTTGTTTGTATGTGTGGGTTTCTGTGTGTGTTTTGTCTTGTGTGTGTTTGTGTGTTTGTTAGAGTGGTTGTGTTTTTCTGTGTGTTTGTCTAAATTTGATTGTGTGTGTTTGTGTGTTGTTTTTTGGGGACATTGTGGTTGTGTGTGTATGTCTTTGTCTGTTTGATTAAGTGTATGTGTGTGTGTTTGTGTGTTGGTTTGTGTCTGTATATATATATATATATATATATATATATATATATATATATATATCCTTTGTGTGTATATATATATATATATATATATATATATATATACAATCATATCCTCGGGAGGCACTCCAGCTTTATTCTCAACTGCCTGGGTGCTTATCCCTTAATATACATCTCCATCTCTTTCTTGACCTTTTCTGAAGACGGCTCCTGTGAGAGCGGAAACACGTCAAACACTTTGTTTCTAAGAATAAACATGTCTATATTTGTACAAGAGTCCCGTGAGTGCTATCGGATAAAGAGATGGAGATATATATATATATATATATATCCCTTATCCCTTATATTATATAAAAAAAATTATATTTTTACGGAGATTGCATTGAGTTTTTAGGAGTAACTAACTAGGTGGGGGTATATATAGTGGATAATGTACCCCCTACTGTAAATTCTAAGGATATTAGAATTCACCGAGGAGTTCCGTGACCATATAAAAGCACGAGGCCGGAGGCCGAGTGCCTTTTATACAGGCCACGGAACTCCAATGTTCCTTCTAATATCCCTATGAATTTACAGTAGGGGGTACATTATCCGTTATAACCCACCCCTCCCCACCCTCATTTATAAACAAACCCATGGTTATTGTGCAGTCCACAGGCTGCTGTACAAGTTTACAGGCTAAAACCCCCCCAACACACACACATGCACCCCTCCTGCTTCCTCCTGGATTCCCTCACACACACCCGGCTTCTCAAACCTGGTTCCGGCTGATTCCGGCTCTTCATTAGATGAAAGGGTACGGCTTTGAGGTGCTTCCGTGTTATTATTGGCACGCTACTGCATAATAGCGCGTCGATTACAAGGATATTATTTACAGTTTATCTCCATAGGGATCGATGGAACGGGTGGGTTATAGCATTATTACACATAGGAAAGGTCCATATGTATGTGTGTAATTAGCACTATTTAATTAAAATCACCATAAGAAAATACACCATACAAAGTATAGCACTACTACCTACTACTGAATTACAAAACAATTTATATACAATTAATAAACTAAATTCTACAGGGTCTCCATGTAGACACTAAAAGGAAGTGGAATTTTACTAACATCCAATGAGAGGTTCTGACCTTGGTTAGCAAATCAAAAAGTTCTTTTAGGCACTGTCCACAAAAAGACAGGAAGTGTAAGGAAGTTCCTGTAATACACCCAGTTATGTGCTGTTTGTAAAACATGTGACAGTCTTAGCCAATTAGAACATTCTTCAGACTTTCACATTTACTCCCTCTCCATAGAAAGTAATGAGACAATCCAGTTTCTGTTTGCTAGACAGGAAGTGTCTGTTTATGATTAAAGGTCAACTAAAGCCACAGAACAACACTGAACCAGAAGGCATAACACCTTGATATAAAACCAGTAATCTGTGTCTTACCTCTCATTTTGATACGGGCACTGAGAAATTAACCAAAATAACATAAGGTTTGTGCTTCACTTCACAGCATTCTAGTATCACAGTTTGGTCAACGACCAATATGTTCTGCACATGCTCAGTCAGAAACTATGGCAGAAACTTGTTACAGTTGGTCACACCCATTAATAATCTCTAGCCAATCCTTTTACAGAAAAGATAAAGCAAGGAAGCATGTGACTGAGGTCAGGAGGTGTGGCCTGACACTGCACATACACACAGATACTTCATCCAGTTCTGAACAGGCTTACATTTACTTTAATACAATTTACTGAAGTGGTATCTTATAGCTTATTGGTGTTTTTAGGGGGGTTGTTTTCAGATTCTGGAGTATAAAAATTGGGTTTAGTTCTCCTTTAAATTACTTTGCCGTGTCTCTGAAACTACCCAGCATTCTTAGAGAAATGAGCAGTTTTTACCCCAATATTAATATATTAAAGGACAATTCCACCCTCATAAAAACATATTTTAGAAAGAACAGCCTCTTTAAAATATGTTGATATTCTATAAATTAATTACTGTATGCCTGCTATGATTCTGGATGCCTCATAGAAACTGAGCAATTTAGAAACCTGTACTAAGCAGGTACTGAGCCTGGGCATGCTTAGAAGAGGCAGATAGGGGATTAACATTCAGTCATTGGCTGTGATGTCAACTGTCAAATCCATAACTGACAGTTGCTAACTGGAAGAACCTGGAAGCAGAAACGGGAAACAGGACATTGTGCAGGATTTCAGGTTAGACTTATATATTTCAGATTGCAAACTATTACCGTTTAGGGTTTTGGGGGGTGATTTACCTGTATGTAAGTTTTCATTCTAGATCTGGACTTGCCCTTTAAAGTGCATGTCCACCCTTCTTAATATATATAATAGTCTCCCTGCAGTACTCCTGGTGGGCGTTTTTTTGGACTTTAGGGGGATAGCAGAAGGACCAGATGGAGCTGGAATGTAAGGTAAGAATTAAACTACACTACACAATGGGGCCAGTAGTGGGGGGGATTATAGTTTTGGGGGTGGACATGCCCTTTAAACATGAGGCGGTGAGGTACCTTCAGTTATAAGAAGGCTCTACTTCATTTTATACCCTGTGGGGAGCTTTTAGCTCCTTTATCCAAACCTCTTGATAACTTGTCGAGCTAATCAGAATCCTGTGTTTCCTAACCCCATAGTGACTGTAAATCTGGGACTTGCTGTGGTAATTACCAATAAGTATGAAGCTAGCATGTTATTCTGGATCCTGTATAGGGTCTCAGAATGTCCAATGGAGCTGTTCAGATTGAATTGCACATTGTGGCAGGATTGCCTGGATCTGTGTTCAGATCTGCAGGTTAATACCATTTCGTGATTTATTAACTAACCCATTTGTCTGATACAGACGACCCAACTCGGTCGCGGCTGGCCACCCCACACCATCACATATTTCCTGCTGACTAATCCGTGGCACTATTGGTTCATTACTGGTGTTTACCCAGCCTTAAGAACGTCCGATAATCGTGCCATGTGTGGGCACTTTATCGGCTAAAATGGCCGTTCTGTCGATACACGGCACGAATATAATCCAAAACGGCCGTTCGCACACGTCATGCACCGGCGATCGCATGTGTGCACGAACCTTTAGACTTTATAAATTATAACTGCCAGGCAGATTGGATTTGGAAGTGAGTGCAAATATGGTAAAGTTTATAACTCTAACAGGGAGATTCACAAGCTCTCTGGGCAAATCTCCCGCACATAAGTATTTATCGCCAGCTATTAGTTGGTGTTTAAAACTTACGTGTAAAGAGGCCCGCAACGGGCACACTTTTGCTAGTATATATATATATACTAGCAAATAATATAATATATAAACTATATATATATATAAACTATCTTTTAATATATATATTTAATTAAATAAATATAATAAAATATAGCTTGTGTCTGTAGCAGATATATATATATATATATATATATATATATATATATATATGTTATATTGTAATATATATTTAATTAAATAAATATAATAAAATATAATATAAAAATTATATAAATAATTTATAGTAACATTTTTTATTACTAGATTATATATATATATATTTTTATATTTTTATATTTATTTAATTAAATATATATATATTAAAAGACTAGCAAAAGTGTGCCCGTTGGTGCACAGTGGAAATTATGTGTGTATGTTTTGCTATGTGTAGTTGCAGTGCTCACAGGAACCATCAGGAAACATCCAGGGGGGCAATAATAAAATTAGTCTGAAGGTCCTAAAAAAAAAACAAATAATCGCATCATATTAAATGAACAAACACACACTTATATCCTCCCTTACCTATACTACCTGCCAGCTAGAATATAGAGGGTCTATGTGGAATAAACCTGCAGATCTGAGAACTGACCCAGGCAATCTAAACAGGACTTGGGAGCACAGGATACTGATT
The DNA here is from genome assembly GCA_019447015.1 of Hymenochirus boettgeri. NCBI lineage: Eukaryota > Metazoa > Chordata > Amphibia > Anura > Pipidae > Hymenochirus > Hymenochirus boettgeri. The sequence goes on from CM033474.1 coordinate 120,255,325, forward strand.
GAATATACATGTAAGGGAGAAGTGTGGATAGAGGAGCTAAAAGCTCCACACAGTATAAAATGAAATAGAGCCTTCTTATAACAGAAGGTACCTCATAGAATCATGTTATTATAATTGCAAAAATGGTATTAACCTGCAAATCTGAACACAGATCCAGGCAATCCTGCCACAATGTGCAATTCAATCTTAACAGCTCCATTGGACATCCTGAGACCCTATACAGGATCCAGAATAACATGCTAGCTTCATACTTATTGGTAATTACCACAGCAAGTCCCAGATTTACAGTCACTATGGGGTTAGGAAACACAGGATTCTGATTAGCTTGACAAGTTATGAAGAGGTTTGGATAAAGGAGCTAAAAGCTCCCCACAGGGTATAAGATGAAGTAGAGCCTTCTTATAACTGAAGGTACCTCACCGCCTCATGTTTAAAGGGCATGTCCACACCCAAAACTATAATCCCCCCCACTACTGGCCCCATTGTGTAGTGTAGTTTAATTCTTACCTTACATTCCAGCTCCATCTGGTTCTTCTGCTATCCCCCCCTAAAGTCCAAAAAAATGCCCACCAGGAGTACTGCAGGGAGACTATTATATCAAAAGTTTTTAAGAAGGGTGGACATGCCCTTTAAAGGGCAAGTCCAGCCCTAGAATGAAAACTTACATACAGGAAAATCACCCCCCAAAACCCTAAACGGTAATAGTTTGAAATCTGAAATATATAAGTCTAACCTGAAATCCTGCACAATGTCTTGTTTCCCGTTTCTGCTTCCAGGTTCTTCCAGTTTGCAACTGTCAGTTATGGATTTGGCAGTTGACATCACAGCCAATAACTGAATGTTAATCCCCTATCTGCCTCTTCTGAGCATGCCAAGGCTCAGTACCTGCTCAGTACAGGTTTCTAAATTGCTCAGTTTCCATGAGGCATCCAGAATCATAGCAGGCATACAGTAATGAATTCATAGAATATCGACATATTTTAAAGAGGCCATTCTTTCTAAAAGATGTTCTTATGAGGGTGGAGTTGTCCTTTAATATATTAATATTGGGGTAAAAACTGCCCATTTTTCTAAGAATGCTGGATAGTTTTAGAGACATGGCAAAGTAATTTAATCATAAACAGACACTTCCTGTCTAGCAAACAGAAACTGGATTGTCTAATTACTTTCTATGGAGAGGGGAGGGGGAGTAAATGTGAAAGTCTGAAGAATGTTCTAATTGGCTAAGACTGTCACATGTTTTACAAAGAGCACATAACTGGGTGTAATACAGGAACTTCCTTACACTTCCTGTCTTTTCATGGACAGTGCCTAAAAGAACTTTTTGATTTGCTAACACTGGAAGATCAGAACCTCTCATTGGATATTAGTAAAATTCCACTTCCTTTCAGTGTCTACATGGAGACCCTGTAGAAATCCTGGGGGTGTGCCTTAACCTATCATTTTGAGTTTTCCATTCAAACTTAGGGGTGTCCAGTAAAGTAAGTTTAGTTTATTAATTGTATATAAATTGTTTTGTAATTCAGTAGTAGGTAGTAGTGCTATACTACTTCAACTGGTTATTGGACCGCAAACAGAGAGTGGTGGTTAATGGAGCTACATCTATGTGGGCTAAAGTTCTAAGCGGAGGGCCCGGGTTCTGTACGGGGGCCGCTTCTGTTTAATCTGTTTATAAATGACTTAGAAGGGGGCATTGAGAGCAAGGTCTCAGTGTTTGCTGATGACACTAAATTATGCAGAGCTTTGGAAACTTCCAATGATGCAAGTGCTGCAACAGCAGCCTAGATAGATTATCAAAATGGGCAGCAGAATGGCAGATGAGATTCAAAGATAAATGTAAGTGATGCATTTGGGATTTAATAATCCCTGTGCCTCTATACCATAAATAACTCTGTGTTAAGTGCATCTGAAATGGAAAAAGATTTGGGGGTTCTGGTAGAATACAGACTTAGCTGTAGCAAACTGTGAGGTAGCAACAGCTAGAGCTAGCAAGATATTGTCTTGTTAAAAAGGGGAATAGATTCAAGAGAGAAAAATATTATTCTCCCTCTTTACAAGGCATTGGTAAGGCCTCATTTGGAATATGCGGTGCAGTTTTGGAATCCCATATACAAAAGGGACATCTTGGAAATTGAGGCAGTTCAGAGAAGAGCAACTAAATTAATAAGGGGAATGGAGGGGCTTGAATATGCAGGCAGATTAGACAAGTTAGGGCTGTTTACATTGGAGAAGCGGCGGTTGCGTGGGGACATGATAACCTTATACAAATATATTAATGGCCCATACATTGAACTCTCTGGTGCATTGTTCACTAATAGGTAATATCAGAGGACACGTGGACATCCTTTAAGGTTGGAAGAAAAGAAGTTTCATCTTCAGGTTAGGAGAGGTTTCTTTACAGTGAGAACGGTGACACTGTGGAACTGTCTTCCAGCAGAGGTGGTAATGGCAAGTTCATTGAATAACTTTAAAAAAGGCCTGGATAAGTTTCTAAAACTAAAAAATATTGAGAATTACTGGTATTAATGCATATAGATCTGGTTGATCCAGGGATCCTCTGGATCAACTGTTAGGTAGGGTTTAAAAAAAAAAAAAAAAAAAAGTAAATAGGTTGGACTTGATGGACGTCTGTCTTTATTCAACCTTAATTACTATGTAACTATGTAACTTTTTATGGTGTATTTTCTTATGGTGATTTTAATTAAATAGTGCTAATTACACACATACATATGGACCTTTCCTATGTGTAATAATGCTATATACCCCCACCTAGTTAGTTGCTCCTAAAAACTCAATGCAATCTCCGTAAAAATATAAATTTATTTATATAATGTAAGGGATAAGGGATAAGGGATGTTGATCTGTTGCAATTACATGAACATCAATATCTTTCTCTAGTAGGTTATTAAGACAAGTAACAAATGCAGCTTTCTCTAAAGCTACTGATGACATTCCTGTTCTTACCTGTTCAATGTTGATCCTGAAAAGAATAGACACAGTACTTTGCAGAAAAACCAGGGCTGTCAAATTGTCCATCTCCTGCAAGAACTATAGCATGGTCTTTCAAATCATATTATAGTATTTGCAGTTTAATAAAGACATACGTCCATCAAGTCCAACCCATTCACCCTTTTTTTTTTTTTTAACCCTACCTAACAGTTAATCCAGAGGAAGGCAAAAAAAAACAGCTAAAAAGGGGGGAAAAATTCCTTCCTGACTCCAAACGGCAATCGGAAAGTATCCCTGGATCAACCAGATCTATATGCATTAATACCAGTAATTCTCTTTTTTTTTTTTAGTTTTAGAAACTTATCCAGGCCTTTTTTAAAGCTATTCAATGAACTTGCCATTACCACATCTGCTGGAAGACAGTTCCACAATTTCACTGTTCTCACTGTAAAGAAACCCTTCCTAACCTGAAGATGAAACTTCTTTTCTTCCAACCTTAAAGGATGTCCACGAGTCCTCTGATATGACCTATTAGTAAACAATGCACCAGAGAGTTCATTGTATGGGCAATTAATATATTTGTATAAGGTTATCATGTCCCCACGCAAAGTCGCTTCTCCAATGTAAACAGCCCTAACTTGTCTAATCTGCCTGCATATTCAAGCCCCTCCATTCCCCTTATTAATTTAGTTGCCCTCCTCTGAACTGCCTCAATTTCCAAGATGTCCCTTTTGTATATGGGATTCCAAAACTGCACCACATATTCCAAATGAGGCCTTACCAGTGTCTTGTAAAGAGGGAGAATAATATTTTTCTCTCTTGAATCTATTCTCCTTTTTATACAAGACAATATCTTGCTAGCTGTAGCCGTTGCTACCTGGCATTGTTTGCTATAGCTAAGTTTGTTATCTACCAGTAGAGATGTCCGAACTTCGAAAAATCCGGTCCGCGCGAGGATCCGCGGATTTTCGAAAAAATCCGTAAATTCGAAAATCCGCGAGCGGACCCGTTAAAGCGTATTAAAATGAAAGTTCGGCAAAATCCGCATTAAAAGTGGTCTAAATAGCCTTGGTAATGTTAACTTAATCACTCAGGGACCTGGGTAATGTCCTTAGAAACACGTATCAATGCCTACAATACCTAAAAATTACAGTCCGCTAGCGAGAACAGTATTTTTCGAAAATACGATGATTTCCGTAAAAACAAGGATTTCCGTAAAAACGAGGATCTCCGTAAAACCGAGGATTTCCGTAAGTCCGCGAATCTCCGTAAAAACGAGGATTTCCGTAAAAACGAGGATTTTCGTAAAAACGAGGAACCGGAACTTCCTGCCTATCAAAATGGCCAGTGCTGCAAGGCAACTATATGCCCTGAACTACCTCCTGCTCAGGGGGTATGATGATTTCCCCCCTGGCACCCATCATGTGCGGCGCCGGAGGCGCAGAATAATGGAGGGGCTACAGCGCCGCATCCTGCGACGTTTCGGATACCAGACCACTGTCTCTACCCTCCAGAGACAGTGGTCAGACCTCAAGAGGCAGAGGCCTCAATATGTGGCTGCCGTTCGGCAAATGATAGAAGGCAAGTATACTTTTTATTATATTACTGTATTATAATACGTAGTAAAATATTTTAATTCACTTCTGACAAAAACATATTTATATATATATATGTTTTTAAAAACATCAATAATCCTTAAATTTGGCTTGAGAGAGAGAGATCCAAGTTCTTTGTATTTCTCATTCACTGGTTATTATTACATTATTATTATTCTTGTATTATTCAATATCAGCCCTATTTAAAGGGTAAGTAAAGTCAAAAAATAAATCACTGAAAAGTGACTTTATTTAACATAACACCTATAAATTTAAAATGATACCCACACATAGACACACTTGGTGGCCCACCCTTCCATTTCCATGGCAGCCTTATTTAAAGGCTAAGTAAAGTTAAAAATGAAATCGATCATTAAAAATTGATTTCTTTTTATCTTATAAATGCACACTGATACCCACACATAGACACAGTTAAACACACTTTACTGACCCACCCTTTTAGTTACATGGCAGCCCTATTTGAAGGGAAAGTAAAGTCAAAAATAAAATGTTGATCAATTATTAAAAATTGATTTATACACTCCAAAATTAAAAATGTTGTGTTACCCACAAAATCTATACAGATACAAGTACACACAGCTACTGATGCTCCCCTACACCCAACCAACTTTTCCCTTTCCGTGGCTACAATACACACAATAAAAATATAAGTACTTAGCCAGAATAAGGTATGAAATCATTGCCATAGAAATATGATTGACTTTTAAAGAAACTAAATATTGCCTTATTTAATCTGTATTTTCAAGCAGAATTCAAAGTATATAATTAAATATTTCCTTTAGATATATCATTCATTATGTATTTTTTTATTTTAATTTGCAGGGGAATCTTCCTCGGATACCCCACCCCCACCACCGTCCCCGCCAGAGGAAGAATGTAAGTGCAGCCTATTGAAAAAAAAACATTTTTCTAAATCTTTCATTTGTCCAAGGCCACATTACAGCGCACACGAGCCCTCCAGAAACAAGCGCGTGTTTCCGGTGCGCTCATGTGTATTGCCATGTGAGTGCAGTACGATAGCATAATTGTGCAAAAATTGAGGATCACATTAATTGTGCCACACTATTGTGTGCTTTTTAACACGTTGATATGTCCAAGCCCTTTATCCAAATGTTTGCATAATTTTTGACAACTTCTCCGAGAATTGTTTTAGTAAATGTATTTGAACATTTAATGACAGTGAGAGTTAAAATAAATTTCCTTTTTTTTTTAGCACTACCACCAACTAGCCCTCAGGCTACGGGCAGCCCATTGCCCCCTCCGGGCAGTCCCTTGCCCCCTCCGGGCTCACCATCGCCCCCACCGGGCAGTCCACCGCCCCAAGAAGAGGAGGAACCGGGCACCAGCCAGACACGTAAGTGCATCCTAAGCAATTTTTTAATCTTTTTATTGACCTTGATTGTCAGCAAATAATTAGTGAAATTATCATTGATAATTAATTGAATTTTATTATTTCACTGATAAAAATTTTCGAAAATAAAAAAGGAAACAAATCTATTAATTTGGCTTGAGAGACAGAGCTTCTCATTTCTCATTCCCATTTATTGTCCCCAACTCCCCATTGTTTGGGCTGTATCTTGTCCCTCAGTTTTTAAGCTTAAGTCACGAAATTTGGTCCAAACGTCCAAAATTATCCAAGAAATGTTCACTACATAGCCTTTTAGGAAATGTTCTTATAATATATTACTAATGGATTGGACGGTGATTGTTGAAATAAAACATTTTTTTTTCTAGAAGCAGGACCAGCCTCTACAGGCCCTCCACCCTCTCCACCCCCTCCACCCTGTCCAGCCCCTCCAGGCCCTCCACCCTCTCCAGCCCCTCCAGCACCTCCTGCCTCTCCAGTCACTCTGGCGGCCATGCTTGAGAATCGTAAGTAAATCATATGCAACGTTAATGAAATGTTATATACAAGACTATTAATATCTGTATTTTCCCAGTGTAAAATCCACGTTACATGATGCAACATTGGGTACTGTGGGTTTGTCAATGCTTTTATGGGGGCTGCACCACTTCCAAAAAATTTTGTATGTAGCACAGTCCTAGTGATACAAAACCAAGAATGTTCTGATACAATTTAGCAATAAACGTAATGTTTTATGCCAGCATTACCTACTGCTGTTTATCAGTGATCCCCCATGATGCAATAATATCGGTTTAAGTGGAAGTTCAGTGATAATATATATACTTTTAAGGAAAAAAGAGCAGTATTTATCCATCCCAATGACCTTAATCTGCCCATTCAGCAATCAGCATTGTGTCTGTGTATAAATAAATGCAACGGAAATAATGACTTCCTGTTTGCAGGACCCTAATAGAGACCGTTATGGTCTAGCCCTTGACCCAGTCCCTGGGTTGATTCAGTTGGTCAGTAGAGATCTGAGCATGTGTAACCCATCCAACAGCCAATCAGTAGAAATCACTGTTACCATAACTAGGTATGCAATTAATATAAACTAAGAATTTTAGAAAAAATGATATCTTATACTGAGCTTTCCTTTTTATGACATACCGCAACATTATAGCATTGCAGTACCATGTATGTGTAAGAAGTTATCAGGTGCAAAATTGCATCACCCGCATGGTGCTTTAGGAAATGTGCTCGAACATCTTCAACCTCTCATTCTCTCAATATCTTCCTCCACAGAACTACAGAGCATGCGGCGGAGATGCGCCACTGGTGCGGCGCCTGGACCGCCGCCTGGACCGCCGCCTGACCAGACTGGAGAGGAGGGCACCCCAGTAACCCCCTTTTTTTTTGTTTGTTTGTTTTGTTTTTTTTTGTAAATAGTTTTTTAAAAAAAAAAAAAAATTCATATATATATAAAACAGTTCTGAAAAAAAATGTTTTTTGGGCTTATTTTTCGATATATCAAATTATTCAGATAGATTCATAAATCAATTTTTATTTGAAAAATTACAATACACATATCTATTTAGCTAGCTATATGTCTGGTACTTATAATTGTATATACCTTAATGCCATTACACACACCACTTGGCCACATTCCCTATATAGTAGTTTGCACACAACAAGGCAAAGAAGGCGATGGGGGTACTGGTTTACATAATGTCCACTGCGTTTGCCACCATTGTTGTGGGGCCAGGCAGCTTGGCCCCACTGGACATACCCCTCACCGCATTGGCTACTCTCCCTCAAGATTGCATCGTGCAAAGGGAAAGCAGGTGAAAGGGTAAGGCTTCGTAGAACAGCAGCATTGATTACAGCAGGCCCACTGCAGTTTGCCACCATTGTTGAGAGCCAGGCAAGCTTGGCCCCACTGAACATACACCTCTCGCCCATTGGTACTCTCCCTCAAGATATGCATCGTGCAGGGAAAGCAGGTGAAAGGGTAGGCTTCGTAGGAACACGCATTGAGTTACAGCAGGCCCACTGCATTTGCCACCATTGTTGTGGGCCAGGCAGGCTTGGCCCCACTGGACATACCCCTCACCCCATTGGCTACTCTCCCTCAAGGTATGCATCTGCAAGGGAACAGGTGAAAGGGTAGCTTCGTAGGAACAGCACCATTGTGTTACAAGCAGGCCCACTGCAGTTTGCACCATTGTTAAGAGCCAGGCAGCTGGGCCCCACTGGACATACCCCTCACCCATTGGCTACTCTCCCTCAAGTATGCATCGTGCTAGGGAAAGCAGTGAAAGGGTAATGCTTCGTAGGAACAGCACCATTGTGTTACAGCAGGCCCCTGCAGTTTTGCCACCATTGTTGTGGGCCAGCAGGCTTGGCCCACTGGACATACCCCTCACCCCATTGGCTACTCTCCCTCAGAGTATGCATCGTGCAAGGGAAGCAGGTGAAAGGGTAAGGCTTCGTAGAACAGCACCATTGAGTTACAGCAGGCCCACTGCAGTTTGCCACCATTGGTGAAGAGCCAGGCAAGCTTGGCCCACGGACATACCCCTCGCCCATTGGTTACTCTCCCTCAAGTTATGCATCGTGCAAGGGAAAGCAGTGAAAGGGTAAGGCTTTGTAGGAACAGCACCATTGTGTTACAGCAGGCCCACTGCAGTTTGCCACCATTGTTGAAAGAGCCAGCAAGCTTGGCCCCACTGGACATACCCCTCACCCATTGGCTACTCTCCCTCAAGTTATGCATCGTGCTAGGGAAAGCAGGTGAAAGGTAATGCTTCGTAGGAACAGCACCATTGTGTTACCAGCAGGCCCACTGCAGTTTGCCACCATTGTTGTGGGGCCAGCAGGCTTGGCCCCACGGACATACCCCTCAACCCCCCATTGGCTCCTCTCCCTCAAGTATGCACGTGCAAGGGAAAGCAGTGTGAAAGGGTATGCTCGTAGGAACACACCATTGGTTACAGCAGGCACACTGCAGTTTGCCACCATTGTTGAGAGCCAGGCAGGCCTGGCCCACTGGACATGGAGTACTGCTCTCGGGCCAGGAGGATTGACCCAGAGCTGAAAACATTAGCCACAGAGTAGCTGTTGCGGCTGTATGAGATGGTCAGAGTAGGTGACACCACAAGGTGCCTCATGGAGAGAGAACGAAGATCAAATATGGAGTACTGCTCTCGGGCCGGCAGGATTAACCCAGAGCTGAAAACATTACACAGAGTAGCTGTTGCGGCTGTATGAGATGGTCAGAGTAGGTTACACCACAAAGGTGCCTCATGAGAGAGAACGAAGATCAAATATGGAGTACTGCTCTCGGGCCAGGCAGGTACCCAGAGCTGAAAACATTAGCCACAGAGTAGCTGTTTGCGGCTGTATGAGATGGTCAGAGTAGGTGACACCCAAAGTGCCTCGGAGCGAGAACGAAGATCAAATATGGAGTAATGCTCTCGGGCCAGGCAGGATAGACCCAGAGCTTGAAAACATTAGCCACAGAGTAGCTGTTGCGCTGTATGAGATGGTCGAGTAGGTGACACCACAAAGTGCCTCATGAGAGAGACGAAGACAAATATGGAGTACTGCTCTCGGGCCAGGCAGGATTGACCCAGAGCTGAAAACATTAGCCACAGAGTAGCTGTGCGGCTGTATGAATGGTCAGAGTAGGTGACACAAAGGTGCCTCATGGAGAGAGAACGAAGATCAATATGGAGTACTGCTCTCCGGACAGGCAGGATAACGCAGAGCTGAAAACATTAGCCACAGAGTCGCTGTTGCGGCTGTATGAGATGTCAGAGTAGTGGACACCCACAAAGGTGTGTCATGGCGAGAAACGAAGATCAAATATGGACGTACTGCCTCTCGGGCCAAGTAGATCGACCCAATCTTAGAAAATTGTCCACAGAGTAGCTGTTGTCGGAAGCATTGTTTATTTCATAACCTGAATGCAGTAGAGAAAGGTAGGACCATATATGGCCCTGCCATAAAAAAATTAGCCATTTGCCAGCTAAGCTGGCATCAGCTAAGCCTCTAGGTGGAAATGAGGCGGAAGGAGCAGTATGGGTGCCAGGGGCAGGAGGCCCTTCAGTCACGGGCATCAGCAATAAGGTGCTTATTGAGATGTGATCCACGCCTCATTCATCTTGATGAGTGTAAGGCGTCCACCTTCTCAGTGGAGAGACGGGGATGGTGCGGCGCCTGGACCGCCGCCTGGACCGCCGCCTGACCAGACTGGAGAGGAGGGCACCCCAGTAACCCCCTTTTTTTTTGTTTGTTTGTTTGTTTATTTTTTGTAAATAGTTTTTTTTAAAAAAAAAAAATTTCATATATATATAAAAACAGTTCTGAAAAAAAAAATGTTTTTGGGCTTTA